>OX451737.1:490952314-492152314 GCA_948472305.1 Vicia faba
ATATATATATATATATATATATATATATATATATATATATATATATATATATATATATATATATATATATATATATATATATATATATATATATATATATATATATATATATATATATATATATATATATATATATATATATATATATATATATATATATATATATATATATATATATATATATATATATATATATATATATATATATATATATATATATATATATATATATATATATATATATATATATATATATATATATATATATACTTTATACTAAAAAACATTTTTTTATAATATATTCTTATTTTTGTACATATTAATATATTTTGTATATAAATAATACATTTTTATTTTCCTTAAAGAAAATTAGGGTTTACCCCTTTTTATTAAGTAAAATCAATCTTTTTATTTTTATTATTTACACCTTTTTGTACACATTAAAAGAATGCTTTACATACATAAACAAACAGAAAAACCTTTTTTACATGATGCATTTTATTTAATATTTATTTAAATATTGTACATTTAAATATTATGTCTTGCAAATTCAATATGGTTGTAATAATTTAGGGTTTAATTTCTTGCAAAATAATCCCCAATTCAAATTTGTACCCCCCTCCCTATATCATGTTGTAATAGTGTAGAATTTAAATTCTCGCACATTTAAATGCTTTCAATTATGTCATGATTAGACTTAGAGTTTGTATGCAAAAATCAAAACCAACAAATAGTTTGACCTAATCAAAGACAAAAAAAGCATGAAAAACAAACACAATGCACACTTGCACCCCTAGGGTTACAATCCACTTGTTGCCTTCAAAAATGGGTCATGGTATGCATGTTAGGTACTTTGGCAAAACAAAAACGAAACAAAGATCATAGTCCCTCGATGACGCTATCTGAATTGCCTAAACCAAAATGATCAAGTCCCTTAAGAAAATTGCCAAAAATACTTGACACCTGTGATCGGTGGATCTGGAACTGACTGTTTAACGCTGGTTCGTGAAATGTCGCGGAAGCAAGAGTCGCCACCGTCTTTTATTTTCTCCAACATGGAAAGGACAAAAGCACAAAAAAATTCCTTTATGAGATTGCTCTCGGTTCGGGAGGTAGATTTATAGAAAGGGAAGGTGTTAGCACCCTTTCTATCCATGGTTATCCATGGGCTCTTAGATACTTGCTCATTTGTGTTTTCAAAAGGTTTGCTTTTCAATTGTGAGTGAGTTTGAAAAAGTTTCGTTTAAAATTTCAGTTCGACTCTTGTATCAGTCCTCAAGAGTGTTTGAAAAGTTGTTTTTGAAAGCTTTTTGAAAAGTGTCGGTGTGAAAAGAAGTTTTTGATTTGTTTTGAATTAGAGCAAGTATCTATGAGTCATCTACCTACCCTAAGGAATTAGGCTGTGTAGAGGTCCTTAAGGTAGTGCCATCCCACCATTGAGAGGTAGGTAGCACCACCGTTGGAGGTGTTCGGGTCAATTCGTTTGTAGGGACATTGTGGTCACCAGAGCAACAGTAGGACACCTTAGAAGCTACCCTTATGCCATTGATCCTTTTTAATTCCGAGGCAACCATTTCGAGGCAACTGGATCATGTCATGGACATAAGGACTTACTAAAACGTCCTATACTCGACGACCACGTTTCGAGGGCAAGGCAACAGTGAGGCGTACCCTAAGAGTGGTGTGTGAATTTGTGTGTTATTTTCAGTTATGTTTTATCTTGATCATGCATTGGGTGAGCTACGCTTTGATTTTATTTGGGCCATTCATTCTTTCATGCAATTATTAACAATTAAGGGGTGCGGAAATTAAAGTGCGGAAAAGAAAGTCCTACGCTATTACAAGGCGCGGGTCTATACATCGCCAAATTAACAAAGACCCGATTTTGAATAAAAGTGCGGAAAATAAATGTCCTAATTATCTATTAAAAGGCTTTGGCAAATACATTATATTTAAAATGAAAAATAGAAGCAAACGCGCAAAAAGAAATCATAATCGAAGGTGCGAGGGCGTTGGCCCCTTTAAAGAAATTAAATTGAAATTGGAAGTGAATTAATTACTTAATAAGAAAAGAAATTGTTTTTTTTTTATGTTTTTTTTTTGTATTTAATGAAAATAAAGAAAGAAAATTAATTATTATTAGAAACCCTAATTCTACACTATTTTTAATTTGTTAAAGAAAAATATTTAAGTTTAAACCTAATTTACTAATTGTTTAATTACAAGAGTATTTACAACATTAGTTAATAATAATAATGATAGGAATTATTTATTTATTTAAGAAAAAGGATGAAAATGTGACAAACCCTAATTTCTACATTTTTTTTAGTTTATTTAAGAAAAAAAAACATTAAAGTTGAAAATCTAAAATTAACTAATTTGATTATTAAAATTTATTCACAAAAAAAACTATTAAGGAATTAAAACTTAAATAAACATATTTTATTTTTGACTTTTCTGATTTTTTTGGTTTTATGTTATTATTTTGGTGAATTAATTAAAACAATTAAAATAATTAAAATAAATAAAAGAGAATAAAAAGAGGGAAAGAAAATACAAACAAGAGGGGTTTCTGGCCCAATTATGGAGGTGTTGTTGAAGTAATTTAGCCCAAGAATGCAAGGGCCTGCCTTGACTTTCCAGCGCGTATGTGGGATAGTTGACTAGCGTACATGGTAGTCAGCATATTCTGGCCTTTGGATGGATCCCTGGGGACACTTGGCAGGCAAGCAGGCAAGGCGTTTGGTGGACCACTGGATGAGTGCAGCGCTGGAACATGTTAGAGAAAAAATTATGAAATATACAAGGGGATCTGGGAATCGAACCCAGGTCCCAATACCTGCGTGCCACTTCAATTGCCAACTGAACCAACGCGCGCATCTGTTATTTGGATAACTAAGAAATATAATATGCAAAAGTGTTCATTAGTGGTGTTAGTCAAAAATTCGCGCGCCAGGATTTGAACCACCCATTCACGCATGGACACCTAAGCTTTGTCCTCCTTTTTTCCCTGTAAATAAAATAGATAGCGGGGGTTTTAAACCCCCACTAAGTCAAACCTGCAAAAAATAGCGAACAACATATAGTTAAAAAGAAAAAGGGTGCGATGGGTGGTTTCCATTCGTTGGAAGGTCCTGGTTTCAATGGTACTGGTCTTATTGTCCAATTTTTCCAGATACGTAAACCCCTCTTTTGGAGCTTCACGAACCCTAGAAAATTTTAATGGCAACTTTGCATACAAGCGGTATTAGTCCAATTGGAGAATATCAATAGCTTCAGAATCATCATATTAGTGTAAATCAACATTAAAAGCAGATGGAAAATGCATGTAAATTGAAATACGAATATGGAAAGTTCTATGAACAGGGAGGCTTCATTCTACCAATTATTTGCGCGTGGAGAGTGGATTTCAATTGGAATAGCTTCCTGGTAATGCCAGGAGTGGATTGGAATGCTTTTTGGACCTTGAAACAAGCTCTAGCTATGAAAACAGTTTTGAGATTTTTTGTGAAAAAATGCAATGTTGTTCTCTATCCTGAGCGCAGCTTTCTTGTTCTTAGCATTAGGTTTGCAATGTGCATATATGTGTGACTGAATTAGGTTAGAAAAACTGGCCCAAAATCCATGTATTCAATGATTCAATATTTGATTTTCAAGCATCTTTTTCAATCCTTTTTTGTCATAGAAACTTGCCTATTTTGGAAGATTTGGTCCCTTGATGTGGTACACGAAATATTTAGGTCTTAATGAGAGAATATGCTGCACAAAAAGATTTGGAAAACATGTTTTAGTATTTTTCTCATATTTAATTTTAATTAAATGAATTAATAGGATTAAAAACCCAATTAATTAATTAAAAATAAGAAAATAACTCCCCTTTGGGTCAATGGGTCGTTCATGGCCTTTGGGTGATGATTTATGGAGGAAATTGAGGCCCATTAGCAATTTTGAGGCATTTGAAGCAAAGTTGATTTTTCAAAATTCCCAAAAATTTCCCAACTTCCACAAGGCATATCTTGCTCAATTTTTACGCTTTGATCATGTTCTTGGACATTTTGGAAAGGTCTTGAAGTCCTCTAACCAATGCCTTTGGTCCCATGTCATTTTGATTTACCAATATCAAGTTATGGTCTTTGACTTAAAGTCCCTTTTTGTTGACTTTTGAAAATGACCTATAATGTTGAGATTGATAACTTTTTGTGAGAGCATTTCTTGGACTTGAAGTGTGAAGATGAGTTGTAGGAAATGTCATTCTCTTCAAAATGAGCTTTGTATGGAATTTTTCTGATAAACCATGTGGAAGTTATGCCTTGGTCAATTTGCAGTTGACTTTTTCAGCTGTCCAAAAATAGAAACTTTTGCATCTTGAGACTTTTTGAGCCATGCTTTAAGAATCATGATCAAGAATTGATCAAATGATGTTTGTGGCTTCAAAATAAGATGTTGACCAAAATTTTTGACTTTTGACTGTCAAATGACCATTTTACCCCTACAGTTGACTGTGAAGCAATTAGGGTTTTTGACTGTGCAATTTTGTGTTGTGAGTCTTGAAACTTGACATATGGATGCTTGACAATGTTTATAGGCATGTGGGACTTGTTTGGACCCTTGGAAACCTCAACTTCTTTGCTAGAGCCAAAACCCTAATTTTTGACTGTTAGGAGGCAATTGGACTGTGCAACTCTTGGGAGATTTTGAAGCATGCTCTTAGCAAATCTTGAAGAATATGGGAGGGTAAATTTTGGGGTACAACAGTTGCCCCTGTTCAATCTTCTTAGACCTGAGGATGTAGGTTGGCTGGCGTGCCTTTCGTGATCCGAAGGTGGAAGATGATTGAACACTAGAGTGCCCAGAAATTTGCGCTCACATGTTAGCAGTGTGAATGGGCTTACAGATGCTATGTTGAGAGGTGATGGATAGGTGGATGGGCTTACAGATGCCATCTGGGTGTCGATCGCGTACGAGATTCCTTAGCGAGAACTTTCGTACCTGAGAAAGAAAATAATTACCTGGCCTGTTACAGGAGTTGATCTTCAAACTTTTTATGTAGATGCACTCTGGCTGGATACAGGAATCAGATCTTTGAACTCTTCAGACGTGCCCTGGAGAGATACAGGAATCGAGTCTGGAGCTTCAAAAGGTTATGAATGAATCAGGGATGGTTACTACCTCAACGGGACAATGAGAGAACCTTGGACGATTACTACCTCAACAGTAACGATGAGAGAACCTTGGGAGATTACTACCTCAACAGTAACAATGAGAGAACCTTGGGCGATTACTACCTCAACAGTAACGATGAGAGAACCTTGGGCGATTACTACCTCAACAGTAACGATGAGAGAATCTTGGGCGATTACTACCTCAACAGTAACGATGAGAGAACCTTGGGCGATTACTACCTCAACAGTAACGATGAGAGAATCTTGGGCGATTACTACCTCAACAGTAACGATGAGAGAACCTTGGGCGATTACTACCTCAACAGTAACGATGAAGGAATCTTGGATGTCTTCTACTGAGTCTTCATCAGGAAAATCTTTAGGAATCGATTTAACTGGACCAGAGAAGGCCTTTGACTGGATCGACATCAGAAAAATCTTTTGGAGTCGATTTGACTGAACCAGGCAAGGTCTTGGACTCTTCAACTGGAATAAGAATCAGGGAGATCTTAGCATCGATCTGACTGAACCAGAGAAGGTCTTGGATTAACTTTGACTGGATAAGAATCAGAAAAATCTTAGAATCGATTTAACTGAACCAGACTAGAGTCTTGGAATATCTTCAACTGGAATAAGAATCAGGGAGATCTTAGGGTCGATCTGACTGAACCAGAGAAGGTCTTGGAATATCTTTGACTGGATAAGAATCAGAAAAATCTTAGGGTCGATTTAACTGAACCAGACGAAAGTCTTGGACATAGCTGAGAACTTAACTGGATCTTTCCTGAAAGGTAAAGGTCAGTCATATGCAATGCATGATATGGATCAAGCAATGATGTTCTCAACATAAATGATGCGTTTATGCATGTATCATGATGTATGTGATGTTCTTGAATGTATTTTCGTCTAAGAAAATATATCCTTGACGAATGCCGGGAGTTAAATCCTGGGCTGATGGTTGAAGAGAGTGCTTTGTTGTTTCCGCTGGGGATGATAGTTGCAAGAATACCGGTAGGAGAAGATAACTCCGTTGGGGGATAAACTTGACGAATAGATTACTCTGCAGGGAGGAAATACTCTAGCGACCTTGCTGGGGAGCAATACTCTGTGGGGAGAGAGGTACTCTGTTGAGATGTCGATGGTAACTTCGCTGGGGATAGCGTTGTTATGTTGGAAGCTTTAATAGACTTCGCTGGGGATAAGAAGACTTTGCCGAGGACGATCTTTCTGTGGCTTTTGGCTGAGGATAACCCAGTTATATCCTGGTAGGGAAATAACCTTTGAATAAAGCTGGGAGACGCGTTCGTGCTCTGCAGGGGATAAGCTTCCAGAATCTACTGGGGATAAGCTTCCTGTTGGGGGGATGGATTCAAACTTTCCTGGGGAAATCTTGAACTATACTGGACTCTCCTGGGGAAATTTTGAGATGTACTGGAAGTGACTCCACTGAATGTCTGGTATACTGCCGGGGAACAATCTTAGATCGAGATTACCGGGGATGCTCGTTAGGAATATTCGTATATTATGCTGAGGAATGTTGAGATCTGCTAGAGGATACCCAACTTCCTTAAGGCTGATTGGATAACTCTGCTTGGGGAGAGTGTATTGACTTGCTGGCTCACTCTCTGGGGGATTTAAGATATCTTGGCTATGTTCTTCAACTGAACTTACCTTGGTACCTTGATGGACAGAGCAATTAGATCGCTTAGACCACTCATTATTGCCCATGTTTCTAATGTTACCTGTAATTAATCCTTTGTTTCGTATGCAAATATTTATGAGTTAACAATTATTGTCAAATGCATATATCACAAATTGAACCTTGGACGTTCTTCGCAAAACAAAACAAAAAAAGGAAAGACAATTGGCAATTGATCTGAAAAGTGAATTTATATTGATTTTTGAATTTGCCTGTAAATAGGTGTTTTATGTACAAGAGGCTGACGTCCTAGTAAGAGAACGCCACCGAATAAGAGAGTTTATACAATTTGTACAAAGGGAAAACAAAACAGCTATGTGAAAAGAATAATCCCACTGGGTTCCAACTCTGCTATCGCCTTTATATCTTCGAGCGTCTCATCACTTGATGACCTAGCTGAAGATGAAGCTGATTGATCGATGCCGTTTGAACTTGATGGCTGATATCGGATTCTGGATGCAAGGTGATCCAATGAGACATAGTATTACGCTTTATCCCTAACTTTTTCCTGGACCGCCCTTTCGGGTTTTCAGTCCACCGGGATACCCATTTTTGCCCAAGCCGCCTTTTCAGGTTTTCGACTTGCCGGGTGTACAAATTTTTTTCATTTCATCCCTCATTTTGCCCGAACCCTTTTGGTTCGCCGGGAAGCCCTCATTTTTGCCTAGGTATGTCAACCTAGCGGGTCTTTTATCATGCGTAGTATCTTTTTACTATGTTTGCATTGGCGGGGTGAGGAAGGTCGTCACCATCCATGGTGGTCAGAATCAGGGCTCCTCCTGAGAACACATGTTTAACCACAAATTGCCCTTCGTACGTAGGGGTCCATTTGCCCCTTGGATCACTCTGAGGAAGGATGATGCTCTTGATTACCAGATCCCCAACTTGATACTCTTGAGGTCTGACTTTCTTGTTAAATGCCCTGATCATCCGTTTTTGGTACGTTTGACCATGACAAATAGTAGTGAGTCTCTTTTCATCAATTAGATTTAACTGATCAAGTCGTGTCTGGATCCAATCATCTTCACTCAGGTCTGCATCCTTCATTATCCGGAGAGAGGGTATTTGCACTTCAATCGGTAAGACTACTTCCATGCCGTAGACCAAAGAAAAAGGAGTTGCCCCGGTTGACATCCTTGCTGAGGTACGGTATCCATGAAGAGCGAACGGTAACATCTCGTGCCAATCTTTATAGGTCATTGTCATCTTCTGCACAATTTTCTTGATATTCTTATTAGCTGCTTCTACAGCCCCATTCATCTTCGGCCGGTAAGGAGAAGAGTTGTGGTGCTGTATTTTAAATTGCTCGCAGAGCTCAGTGATCATCTTGTTATTAAGATTGGTACCGTTGTCTGTAATGATTCTTTCTGGGACACCGTATCAACAGATCAGGTTATGCCGAATGAACCGTGCCACAACGTTCTTGGTTACAGTGGCGTAAGAAGCTGCTTCAACCCACTTTGTAAAGTAATCGATCGCTACCAGGATGAAGCGATGCCTGTTGGATGTCGTAGGTTTAATCTCGCCGATCATATCTATACCCCACATTGCAAAAGGCCAAGGTGCTGTCAAGACATTCAGAGGAACTGGAGGAACATGCACCTTATCTGCATAAATCTGGCATTTATGACAGGTCTGAGAATGTTGATAACAGTCAGCTTCCATAGTGGACCAGAAATATCCTGCCCGAAGGATTTTCTTTGCCATGGTGTGTCCACTGGAATGTGTTCCGAAGGTACCTTCATGTAGCTCCGCCATGATCCTTTCTGCTTCAGTCTTATCCACACAACGCAGTAAGGTCGAATCATGGTTTCGCTTGTACAGGATGCCGTTACTGAGGAAGAACTTCGCTGCGAACCTTCTCAGAAACTTTTTATCATTGACAGATCCACCCTCAGGGTATTCTTGAGCTTCCAGATACCTCTTCACCTCATGGTACCAAGGTTTCTCAGTCACTACCTCGGCCTCAAGATCACAACAGTATGCCGGTTCGTCCAGTTTCCAGATGATGACCCGGGGAGCCTCATTGTCCCATTTGACCTTGAACATAGAAGACATCGTAGCTAACGCGTCCGCCAGCTGATTCTCCTCTCTTGGGAAATGTTCAAAAGTTATCTCTGTGAAATGGGGAATCAATGTCAACGCACATTCTTTGTAAGGAATAAGGTTCGGATGTTTCGTATCCCACTCGCCTTTGATCTGATTGATCACGAGAGCGGAATCTCCGAAGACACTCAGAAACTTAATCCTCAAGTCGATCGCAGCTTGAAGACCCATGATGCATGCCTCATACTCCGCCATGTTGTTGGTGCAGTTGAAACATAGCCGGGCAGTGAGTGGAGTATGAGTACCTTGAGGGGATATGATTACAGCGCCGATACCATTACCCAAATCATTGGAGGCTCCATCAAAGTGCATAGACCATCGGGATCCTTCCTCAGGTCCTTCATCTGGTCCAGGTACTTCACAATCAGTCACAATCATGATGCTCTCGTCAGGAAACTCAAAGTTCATTGACTGATAGTCGTCTACTGCCTGGTGTGCCAAGTGGTCCGCCAATACACTTCCTTTGATGGCTTTCTGAGTTGTGTACTGGATGTCGTATTCTGTCAAGATCATTTGCCATCTTGCTATTCTCCCAGACAGAGCAGGCTTTTCAAATATGTATTTTATCAGATCCATCTTTGAAATCAACAAGGTAGTGTGGGTCAGCATATACTATCTCAGCCGGCGAGCAGCCCATACCAAAGCGTAGCAAGTTTTCTCGAGCAGTGAGTATCGGGTCTCACAGTCGGTAAACTTTTTGCTAAGGTAATAAATGGCATGCTCTTTTCGGCCAGACTCGTCATGCTGCCCCAGCACACACCCCATTGAGTTGTCAAGTACTGTCAGGTATAATATCAGAGGTCTCCCTTCAACCGGTGGCATAAGAATGGGTGGTTCTTGGAGATACTCTTTGATTCTGTCAAAAGCGGCCTGACATTCATCATTCCAACGTACTACCTGATCTTTCTTCAGCAGCTTGAAGATTGGCTCACAGGTAGCGGTTAGGTGTGAGATGAATCGAGCAATGTAATTCAGACGTCCTAAAAAGCCTCTGACCTCTTTCTCTGTCTTAGGAACTGGCATCTCTTGAATGGCTTTAACCTTGGCAGGGTCCACTTGAATACCCTTATCACTTACAACGAAGCCTAGCAACTTTCCAGATCTTACCCCGAAGGTGCACTTGTTTGGGTTCAACCTCAGCTTGTACAGTTTCAGACGGTCAAACAGCTTCTGTAGATGGTCAAGGTGTTCCTCCTCAGTTTGGGACCTTGCAATCATGTCATCGACATACACTTCAATTTCATGATGGATCATGTCATGAAATAAAGTAACCATGGCACGTTGGTAGGTTGCCCCAGCATTTTTCAACCCGAATGGCATGACCTTGTAGCAGAAGGTGCCCCACTGAGTAACAAAGGTAGTCTTTTCCATGTCTTCAGGAGCCATCTTGATCTGATTATAACCTGAAAAACCATCCATGAAAGAAAACACCTTGTGCTGAGCAGTATTGTCAACCAGGATGTCAATGTGAGGTAGGGGAAAGTCATCCTTGGGGCTGGCCCTGTTCAGATCCCTGTAGTCGACACACATTCTGACCTTACCATCTTTCTTCGGTACCGGCACCATATTAGCAACCCACTGAGGGTAAGAAGTCACTGCGAGAAACCCGGCATCAAATTGCTTCATAACCTTAGCTTTGATCTTCTCGGACATCTCTGGACGCATACGGCGGACCTTTTGCTTAACCGGAGGGCAGTCTTCCTTGGTAGGCAGGTGATGGACCACAATGTCGGTATCCAACCCAGGCATGTCTTCATAGGACCAGGCAAAGATCTCCACATAATCATGTAACATCTGAGTCAACCGTTGCTTCACGCTGAGCTCCAGATTGGCACCAATCTTGACTTCCTTCCTATCTGTCTCAGTACCCAGATTTATTGTTTCCACTGGCTCTTCATGTGGTTGAATTGCCCTCTCTTCCTGGAGTAACAGTCTTGCAAGCTTGCCAGGCACTTCGCAATCATCTTCACCTTCGTCTTCGGCTAAGTTGATCGGATTTTCGAAGTCATAACTGGCATTAGCAGAGTCGTTACCAGTGAGATCCATAATGGATTGAAACCTGTGTAGGTGAGTGTGTGTAAATACAGCTGTTTTGCAATATAAAGAAAGAAAGAAAGAAAGGGAGCACAAGATTTGAAATGCGAAAAAACGTCCAAGATCTTTATTCATGATATATGTAAATGACAGTTATAAGCCCTCACAAATGAAGCCAACGGTGCCCCGGGTAAGACACCGGGCCATAAAGTTTTAGTTCATTGTTTATTACAAATAATAAAACAAAGGAATTCATTACTGCGTAACAAGAGTATGATCTTTGGCGGTCCAATTGTTAGGTCCATTGTCGGCCGTCGGATAAATCCAGCTATCGAACTCTGATTCCTCCACTTCATCATCATACCTGATAGCATTCACTCCATGAGCAGGAAGGGGAGCTGTCACCACATTAGGCTTCTCAGGTGCCTCAAACTGTACCTCCTTTGCATCAATAAGGTCCTGCACCTTATTCCTTAGGGCCCAGCAATCATCAGTAGAATGCCCCGGGCTATCGGAGTGATAAGCACAGCGGGCATTTGGATTATATTTAGGAGAGTCAGTATTCACAACCTTCGGGGCCTCCCTGACAGTCACCAAGTTAGTTGATAGCAGTTGCGGCAAGATTTGTGACAAGGTCATACTCAGCCGGGTAAATTCTCTTCTGGGTCTTTCAGCCCTTGGTTGGTTGGTTTGCCGAGGAGCGGCAGCAGGTTTAGCAATCACCACCGCGTTGATAGTTTGGCGGCGCTCTGGTTTGTCTTGCCTCCTAGGCCCATACACAGCACTGGCCTCCTTTTTAAAGGGTTTCTTTTCAGCACTTGAAGACGCACCTTTCTGAATCTTACCGGACTTCATGCCAGCCTTTATCCTTTCCCCAGTCAGAATGAGGTCAGTGAACCCTGCAGATGAATTACCGATAAGATGATTGAAGAACGGCCCGGAGAGGGTCCCCAAGAACATATCTACCAATTCGCGGTCGGTTAACGGAGGCTGCACCCTGCCATCCAGGTCCCTCCACTTCTGCGCATACTCTTTAAAACCGTCGCCTGATCCTAGCGACATACCCTGGAGTTGGGTACGTGTAGGAGCAAGGTCGGCATTATATTTATACTGCTTGTAAAAAGTAGTAGCCAACTCCTCCCAGTTACGAACCTTGGTTCCATCCAGCTGATAGAACCATTCGAGATGAGTCCCTGAAAGACTCTCCTGGAAGAAGTGGGTCCACAAGTTCTTGTCCACTATATACGGCTGAATCTTCCGCACATAAGATCTGAGGTGTAGCTTAGGGCAAGACGCCCCGTCATACTTGGTGAAAGATGGTGCTTTAAACTTGTGAGGAATGATCACACCAGAAGATAAACCCAAGTCTCTGAAATCCAAACCAGGCACTTGTTGAATTTCCATGGCGTTCAGACGGTCTTCCAAATGCTTGTATCTGTCTTCAGCCGAAGGATATTGTTCCTCATTAAAGTCAGTCTCGTTGTCAGAGACTACCGGACTAGGACCTTTTCCCCCCTGGGGACTGTCTTTGCCTACAGAAGAACCAGCTTCCTCATTCTGCAGAGTGTTACCAAACCTCCGGCCCGAGTTGAATAGAACGGTTCTCTTCTTCTTCTTCTCCTTCTTCATGAGCAAAGCCTTCAGCTCTTCTTGACCTTGAGCCAAACCCATAATCAGTTCCTGAAATTGTGCGTTCTGCGCCTGAAGGGCCTTGATAGACATCTCGGTTGATGATTCAGGGTTCATGATGCTGAAATAAACAGCGAAGAACAGTAAGCAACCTGAAAAGAAGAGTACCTGCTATGCACATGATGAATGATATGTGTTTATGCAATGCATTCAAGGGTTCGAAAGTTCAAATTTGTTGTAGACAAAAAGGAACACACGTTATCATTAAGAAAATAATTGTTTGATACATCAAAGCCTCATGGGCAAATATTACAAAGCAGATCAATCCCAAAAGACACTACGCATCCTCTTCGGAGCAATGTAGGTGTTGAGATTCCTTTCCTCGTGTAGTAGGCGGGTGAGCTCCAAGACCTTCTTTTCACTAGCATGTAGACTGGTCTCAAGAGAATTCCGTTCTTCCTTAAGCTGGATCCAGCTCTTCTGCATTTCTTCCCAGGATGTGGACATGTCAGGATGTTGAATGGTGTAGGACACCTCTCCTTCCAAGACTGGCTCTTTGATTACAGGGAGAACATGAGGATATGGCATTACTAACTTCTGGGAGCGGGCTCGTACCCACTTGAGATAAGGCTCCAACGGGATGGAATTCCTGTGCCCCAGGGTCTTGCTGTCTATCCTACTTGGCATCCTCCAAGCTCTGATAAATCTCTGGCAAAGTCCTTGGGCATCATTGTCGAAGTCAAAAACTATGTCAGGAATTAACATGTCATGAGGGCCGTCCCTCTGAGCATAACCAACTGTCTCAAAGCCAGGCACGGGTTGTAAGTAATACCTCCCCTGATTCCAAGTAAAGGAACATTAGGGTACTCCCCGCAATGATCAATGATAGTGACATCCTCTCTGGACCGAGAGCACCAATGTATATCTGCATGTGTAAGAGTCATCAATCATTGTGACCATCTCAAACCCCGCTCATTCTTCAAAACTGATTGCGGAAGGTGCGAAATAAACCACCTTCCCAGGAGAGGAGTACAGCACATAAGGACACCTCTTTTTCTCATGGTTCGAGTGTAAAATGAGTGAAGGATGTCCCCCAGCAACGTAGGTATAGGATTCCTGGACATGAAGATCTGGACAACACTGATATCTATAAGCTGATCTGGATTAGGGAACAACACCAAACCATAGACAAGGAGGGCCACAACTTCTTCAAAAGCTTGTAGGTCAAGGGAGTTCCAACATTCTTGGGCCTTCTCAAACAGAAACCTGGCTAAAAACCCTTTGATACCACTTCTAACTTCCCAATGTCCCTTGAGGTCAGATGGTTGTAGGTGTAAGGCTTTAGCAATCTCTTCAAGCTTGGGTTCCTTTTCCGTACCGTTGTAGGGTAGTTGATCAAGGATAGGGATCTTCAGAAGCCGGGAGAACTCCTCCAATGTAGGTACCAGTTGATAATCCAGGAAAGTGAAACAGTGATGCAGAGGGTCAAAGAACTGGAACAAGACCTTTATCATATCTTCCTCAATGTTGGTGTTGACCAAGCTGATGAGTCTTCCATGTCTTTCACTGAATGAAGAGCTCTCGGGAATCCTGGATATAAGCTCTTTAAGCTGAGGAGGGATCCTTACAAGGCCGATCTGAATTGTCTTTCTGCGAACAGTTTCCATGTCCTACAAAACAAGAACAAAGATGAAGATTCGAACCCCTGAAATGGTTAGCCAATGCATATGATGCTGTATGATGTCATGATGCTATGATTAAACACATCACAAATATTTACAAAGGCAGACATGATAAGGCACACAAGTCACACCACCGTCCCTTAGAGTTTAGGCCTGCATGGGGTCTGGGTATTACCCTCTTGAAGTTAGTGGGCTCAACCTATCCTATTAGAAGTAATCGGGTTCTAAGGGTCCCAATATCATTGGATTGCTTTCATTGTTCATCGTTTCGATTTAGCCACTGAACTGGCGACCGAAATATTCCAAGAAAACAACCCTCAATTGAGTGTAGTATCGAGTATCAACCAACCTCGGACTGCACCAAAGTCAGTTATCTCACTACCCTAAAGAGGCCAAGATAGTTCAATTAAGGTTCCTAAGGTCAGTTGATGCTTCACGACACCACACGGAGGCCCCGTACTCTCCTTGACTGAACTCAAGGGTTACCGGTACACACCAAAGTGCCACATCAACGTAGCAGACTGTTTCAACCATGTCGGTATACCCCGCACAGTTCCCTCACAGCCTTGTTGCTACTTTCTAAGAAGGTATCCCCAGATCCGGGTTAGGATCTATAGAACTCCCAAGACAGTCCCACAATAATAAAGCAAACAAGTCAAAGCAATTGAAAACACAGTTATGAACTATCCTAAGGTACACCTCACTTTATAAGAATCCCCAGCAGAGTCGCCAGTTCTGTGATCGGTGGATCTGGAACTGACTGTTTAACGCTGGTTCGTGAAATGTCGCGGAAGCAAGAGTCGCCACCGTCTTTTATTTTCTCCAACATGGAAAGGACAAAAGCACAGAAAAATTCCTTTATGAGATTGCTCTCGGTTCGGGAGGTAGATTTATAGAAAGGGAAGGTGTTAGCACCCTTTCTATCCATGGTTATCCATGGGCTCTTAGATACTTGCTCATTTGTGTTTTCAGAAGGTTTGCTTTTCAATTGTGAGTGGGTTTGAAAAAGTTTCGTTTAAAATTTCAGTTCGACTCTTGTATCAGTCCTCAAGAGTGTTTGAAAAGTTGTTTTTGAAAGCTTTTTGAAAAGTGTCGGTGTGAAAAGAAGTTTTTGATTTGTTTTGAATTAGAGCAAGTATCTATGAGTCATCTACCTACCCTAAGGAATTAGGCTGTGTAGAAGTCCTTAAGGTAGTGCCATCCCACCATTGAGAGGTAGGTAGCACCACCGTTGGAGGTGTTCGGGTCAATTCGTTTGTAGGGATAGTGTGGTCACCAGAGCAACAGTAGGACACCTTAGAAGCTACCCTTATGCCATTGATCCTTTTTAATTCCGAGGCAACCATTTCGAGGCAACTGGATCATGTCATGGACATAAGGACTTACTAAAACGTCATATACTCGACGACCACGTTTCGAGGGCAAGGCAACAGTGAGGCGTACCCTAAGAGTGGTGTGTGAATTTGTGTGTTATTTTCAGTTATGTTTTATCTTGATCATGCATTGGTGAGCTACGCTTTGATTTTATTTGGGCCATTCATTCTTTCATGCAATTATTAACAGTTAAGGGGTGCGGAAATTAAAGTGCGGAAAAGAAAGTCCTACGCTATTACAAGGCGCGGGTCTATACATCGCCAAATTAACAAAGACCCGATTTTGAATAAAAGTGCGGAAAATAAATGTCCTAATTATCTATTACAAGGCTTTGGCAAATACATTATATTTAAAATTAAAAATAGAAGCAAACGCGCGAAAAGATATCATAATCGAAGGTGCGAGGGCGTTGGCCCCTTTAAAGAAATTAAATTGAAATTGGAAGTGAATTAATTACTTAATAAGAAAAGAAATTGTTTTTTTTTTATGTTTTTTTTTTGTATTTAATGAAAATAAAGAAAGAAAATTAATTATTATTAGAAACCCTAATTCTACACTATTTTTAATTTGTTAAAGAAAAATATTTAAGTTTAAACCTAATTTACTAATTGTTTAATTACAAGAGTATTTACAACATTAGTTAATAATAATAATGATAGGAATTATTTATTTATTTAAGAAAAAGGATGAAAATGTGACAAACCCTAATTTCTACATTTTTTTTAGTTTATTTAAGAAAAAAAACATTAAAGTTGAAAATCTAAAATTAACTAATTTGATTATTAAAATTTATTCACAAAAAAAACTATTAAGGAATTAAAACTTAAATAAACATATTTTATTTTTGACTTTTCTGATTTTTTTGGTTTTATGTTATTATTTTGGTGAATTAGTTAAAACAATTAAAATAATTAAAATAAATAAAAGAGAATAAAAAGAGGGAAAGAAAATACAAACAAGAGGGGTTTCTGGCCCAATTATGGAGGTGTTGTTGAAGTAATTTAGCCCAAGAATGCAAGGGCCTGCCTTGACTTTCCAGCGCGTATGTGGGATAGTTGACTAGCTTACATGGTAGTCAGCATATTCTGGCCTTTGGATGGATCCCTGGGGACACTTGGCAGGCAAGCAGGCAAGGCGTTTGGTGGACCACTGGATGAGTGCAGCGCTGGAACATGTTAGAGAAAAAATTATGAAATATACAAGGGGACTTGGGAATCGAACCCAGGTCCCAATACCTGCGTGCCACTTCAATTGCCAACTGAACCAACGCGCGCATCTGTTATTTGGATAACTAAGAAATATAATATGCAAAAGTGTTCATTAGTGGTGTTAGTCAAAAATTCGCGCGCCAGGATTTGAACCACCCATTCACGCATGGACACCTAAGCTTCGTCCTCCTTTTTTCCCTGTAAATAAAATAGATAGCGGGGGTTTTAAACCCCCACTAAGTCAAACCTGCAAAAAATAGCGAACAGCATATAGTTAAAGAGAAAAAGGGTGCGATGGGTGGTTTCCATTCGTTGGAAGGTCCTGGTTTCAATGGTACTGGTCTTATTGTCCAATTTTTCCAGATACGTAAACCCCTCTTTGGAGCTTCAGGAACCCTAGAAAATTTTAATGGCAACTTTGCATACAAGCGGTATTAGTCCAATTGGAGAATATCAATAGCTTCAGAATCATCATATTAGTGTAAATCAACATTAAAAGCAGATGGAAAATGCATGTAAATTGAAATACGAATATGGAAAATTCTATGAACAGGGAGGCTTCATTCTACCAATTCTTTGCGCGTGGAGAGTGGATTTCAATTGGAATAGCTTCCTGGTAATGCCAGGAGTGGATTGGAATGCTTTTTGGACCTTGAAACAAGCTATAGCTATGAAAACAGTTTTGAGATTTTTTGTGAAAAAATGCAATGTTGTTCTCTATCCTGAGCGCAACTTTCTTGTTCTTAGCATTAGGTTTGCAATGTGCATATATGTGTGACTGAATTAGGTTAAAAAAACTGGCCCAAAATCCATGTATTCAATGATTCAATATTTGATTTTCAAGCATCTTTTTCAATCCTTTTTTGTCATAGAAACTTGCCTATTTTGGAAGATTTGGTCCCTTGATGTGGTACACGAAATATTTAGGTCTTAATGAGAGAATATGCTGCACAAAAAGATTTGGAAAACATGTTTTAGTATTTTTCTCATATTTAATTTTAATTAAATGAATTAATAGGATTAAAAACCCAATTAATTAATTAAAAATAAGAAAATAACTCCCCTTTGGGTCAATGGGTCGTGCATGGCCTTT
Source organism: Vicia faba (assembly GCA_948472305.1). Lineage (NCBI taxonomy): Eukaryota > Viridiplantae > Streptophyta > Magnoliopsida > Fabales > Fabaceae > Vicia > Vicia faba. The sequence goes on from OX451737.1 coordinate 490,970,302, forward strand.
GGGTGATGATTTATGGAGGAAATTGAGGCCCATTAGCAATTTTGAGGCATTTGAAGCAAAGTTGATTTTTCAAAATTCCCAAAAATTTCCCAACTTCCACAAGGCATATCTTGCTCAATTTTTAAGCTTTGATCATGTTCTTGGACATTTTGGAAAGGACTTGAAGTCCTCTAACCAATTAATTTGGTCCCATGTCATTTTTATTTACCAATCTCAAGTTATGGTCTTTGACTTAAAGTCCCTTTTTGTTGACTTTTGAAAATGACCTATAATGTTGAGATTGATAACTTTTTGTGAGAGCATTTCTTGGACTTGAAGTGTGAAGATGAGTTGTAGGAAATGTCATTCTATTCAAAATGAGCTTTGGATGGAATTTTTCTGATAAACCATGTGGAAGTTATGCCTTGGTCAATTTGCAATTGACTTTTTCAGCTGTCCAAAAATAGAAACTTTTGCATCTTGAGACTTTTTGAGCCATGCTTTGAGAATCATGATCAAGAATTGATCAAATGATGTTTGTGGCTTCAAAATAAGATGTTGACCAAAATTTTTGACTTTTGACTGTCAAATGACCATTTTACCCCTACAGTTGACTGTGAAGCAATTAGGGTTTTTGACTGTGCAATTTTGTGTTGTGAGTCTTGAAACTTGACATATGGATGCTTGACAATTTTTATAGGCATGTGGGACTTGTTTGGACCCTTGGAAACCTCAACTTCTTTGCTAGAGCCAAAACCCTAATTTTTGACTATTAGGAGGCAATTGGACTGTGCAACTCTTGGGAGATTTTGAAGCATGCTCTTAGCAAATCTTGAAGAATATGGGAGGGAAAATTTTGGGGTACAACAACACCATTTCTATCATGGTCTATACGATGACCCGCGCCTGTCCCGTTTAATATCCTAACACAAGGTTGTTCACCAAATACAATGGTGAAACAACACTGTTAAAAGGGTTAAAAACATAAGAAAGATCTTTGAGTAAAATAGGGTAGATCACTCTTAGTTACTTGATCAAAAAATCTTGCAAAAAAATCCTTGCTATTTTCAAACATACTTCACAACACAATTTCAAAACCCTACTTTCAAACATTGAAAACTTTTCAAAAGACAAAAACACCTTTGTATACATTCAAACAAGAATCATTACAAAGGTTGCCACAATGATGGCCTCTTTTCAAAACATCTTTCAAAACCACACACAAAGCACCATTTCAAACAATTTAAAAGCAAAGCAAGTGATCTAAGCAAGTAACTAAGAGCCCATGGATAACCATGGATAGAAAGGGTGCTAATACCTTCCCTTTCTATAATCTACTCCCCGAACCCAAGAAAACATCTCAAAGGTTTTTCCTGTGCTTTTTGACCTTTCCTTAGGATAAAATAAAAAGTCGGTGGCGACTCTTGCTAAACCGAAACATTTGCAAACACAAATGCAAAATCCCAAGTCAGTTCTCCCACCGTATCACAGAACTGGCGACTCTGTTGGGGAAAATTTTAAAAGTGGAGTAACCTTAGGGCTTAGATCACCCTTTGCATGATTATATTGTTTGCTTTGTTTGCTTTACATTTGGTTCTCTTGTTTGGGCTTGAAATCCTCTACCCGGATTCGGGAAAAATTCATAGGTAAATAGCAATACAGTGTGGAAACTGTGCAGGGTATACCGACATGGTCGAAGCAATAGCTATATTAGTGCGACATATTTGTGAGTACCTGTAGCCTTTGAGTCAATCAAAGAGAATACGGGGCCGCTGAGTGATGTCATAAAGCACTAATGAACTCTTAGAACCTTACTTGACCATCTTGGCCTTTTATTAGGGGTAGTGAGATGACCGGCTTTGGTGCAGTCCGAAGTTGGTAGATACTCGATACTACACTCATTGAGGGTTGTTTTCTTGGAATATTTTGGTCTATAGTTAAGTGGCTAAACCAAAACAATGAACATAGAAAACAATCCAGTGATATTGAGCTCCTTAGAACCCGATTACTATTTATAGGACAGGTTTTAAGCCAACTAAACTCAAGAGGGTATTTACCTATGAAACCTCATGCAAGCCTGAAACTAGGGTTTTGTGTGACTTGCTTGTACATGTGCTTGTGCATACATCATGAACATCATAAAGCATCATATGCATCCACTAACCATTTCAAGGGTTTGGGTCTTCATCTTTGTTCTTGTTTTGTAGGTCATGGAATCTCTTCGCAGGAAAACAATTCAAGTCAACCTTGTGAGAATCCATCCTCAACTCAAGGAGCTCACTTCCAGGATTCCAGAGAATTCTCTCTTCAGTGAAAGACATGGTACACTTCTCAACTTGGTCAACTCCAACATTGAAGAAGACATGGTGAAAGTTCTCTTCCAGATCTTTGACCCCCTACACCATTGTTTCACATTCCCTGATTACCAACTAGTACCCACTTTGGAGGAATTTTCTCAACTCTTGAGAATTCCTATTCTTCATCAACTACCCTACAACAGTACGGAAAAAGAACCAAAGCCTGAAGATGTTGCTCAAGCATTACACTTGCAACCATCTGACATCAAGGGACATTGGGAAACCAGAAGTGGTGTCAAGGGTTTCTTGGCAAAGTTTCTGTTTGAGAAGGCACAAGACTGTTGGAATTCTCTTGATCTACAAGCCTTTGAAGAGATTGTGGCACTCCTTATCTATGGGTTGGTCCTGTTCCCAAACCCTGATCAACTTATAGATGTGAATGCTGTCAAGATTTTCATATCTCGGAATCCTGTACCTACATTGCTTGGGGACATCCTACACTCATTTTACACACGGACAATGAGGAAAAGAGGTGTCCTTATGTGCTGTACTCCTCTCCTAGCAAGGTGTTTTAATTCTCACCTTCCACAATCAGTTTGGAAGAATGAGCAGGGTTTAAGATGGTCACAACGGTTGATGACCCTCACACATTCTGATGTTCATTGGTGTTCTCGGTCCAGAGAAAATGTCATCATCATTGATCGTTATGGGGAATTCCCTAATGTACCACTACTTGGCATTAGGGGAGGCATTACCTACAACCCCTGTTTAGCTCTAAGACAGTTTGGATATGCTCGGAGGGATGGCCCCTATGACATGCTGATTCCTGACCTAGTTTTTGACTTCGACAACGATGCGCAAGGACTTCAACAAAGGTTCATCAGAGCTTGGAGGATGCCTAACAAAGTGGATAGTAAGACACTGGGGCACAAGAATTCCATCCCCCTTGAGCCTTATCTCAAATGGGTACGAACCCGCGCCCAGAATCTTATGATGCCATACCCTCACATTCTCCCCTTGATCAAAGAGCCTGTTATGGAAGGAGAGGTTCCATACACCCTCCTACATCCTGACATGCCAACATCATGGGAAGAAATGCAAAAGAGTTGGATCCAACTCAAGGAAGAACGAAATACTTTTGAAGCCAGCTTCTATGCTAGTGAGAAGAAGGTTTTGGAGCTTACCCGCCGACTTCATGAGGAGGAAACTCTCAACACTTACATCGCACCAAAGAGGATGCGCAATGTCTTTTTACATTAAGAATTTTGTAATATTTTGCCCATGGGGCACTTATGTACTAACTATTTCTTCTTAATATGACGTGTGTTCCTTTTTGTTTGCAACAAATTTGAATTTCTGAATCCTTGAATGCATTACATGAATAACACATCATTCATCATATGCATAAATAGGTCTTCACACCAGGTTTCCTTATCTTTCTGCTGTTTATTTCAGCAAGATGGATTTGGAGCAGACGGTTAAGGATCTGCAAGCACAGAATTCTCAATTCCAGCAACTCCTCATGAACTTAGAAAAGGGTCAAGAGGACCTCAACGCACTGTTGGAGAAGAATAAAGAGAAAAAGAAGAAAAGGCCCAAAGTAGCCACTTTTGGAAGAAGGTTTGAAAGTAATGCTAGAAAAGTTCTCGAGTTCCCCTCAACGTCGGATGAAGGGGCTGGTAAAGGAAAAGGGGCTGCGGTACCTTCTGAATCTGAAGTTGAAGAGGAAGAAGACGAAGATTACTCCGTACAACAATATCCCCCAACGAATGATAAATATAAGAATCTTGAGGATAGATTGGCAGCCATGGAGTTGCAAAGGGTACCTGGTTTAGATTTTGAAGAACTAGGGTTGGTCGCTGGAATCGTTATTCCTCCCAAGTTCAAAGTACCAACATTCGCCAAGTATGACGGTCTGTCATGTCCAAAGATGCATCTAAGATCCCATGTCAGAAAGATCCAACCCCACTCATCTGATAAAGACCTTTGGGTACAATTTTTCCAAGACAGTTTGTCAGGCACACAATTGGACTGGTTCTACCAACTTGAGAGGTATGAGGTTCATAACTGGGAAGACTTAGCTGCTGCTTTTTACCGTCAATACCAATACAATGCTGATTTGGCGCCCACTCGTACTCAGCTACAGAGTATGAGTATGGCTTCTAATGAGGGATTTAAAGAGTATGCCCAGAAGTGGCGTGATCTGGATGGAAGGGTGCAGCCACCATTATCGGATAGAGAGTTGGTTGACATGTTTTTAGGGACCCTGTCTGGACCTTTCTTCAATCATTTAATCGGGAGTTCTTCCGCAGGATTCATCGAACTAATTTTGACCGACGAAAGGATCGAGGCCGATATTAAAAGTGGCAATATTCAGAAAGATACCTCCGCGTCCACTGCTGTTAAGAAAACCTTACCAGCTAAGAAGGAAGCCTCTGCTGTTTATTCTCAGAAAAGTCAAGGAAGGACCGAGCTCCGGCCAACTGTAGGGGTTATGATGATTCAAAACTCTTTAAATGATCAACCTCGCGGCAATCAACCAAGACCTAATCAACAACGGGTAGAAAGGCCATAACGGCAGTTCACCCGAATCAACATGGCGCCAACTCAAGTACTCCCTCATTTGTTAAAGCTGAATCTTGCCAGTTTGAAGGAAGCGCCAAAGAACCCTAATACTTCCTCTCCATACTACCACTCCAATGCCAGGTGTGCCTACCACTCTGACAGTGCAGGACATGATACTAATAATTTTTGGGCGCTTAAGAACAAAATCCAAGACCTGATTGACGCCAAGGAAGTAGAATTCGATGCGCCCGAAAAGCCAAATGTGATTTCTGCCCTAATGCCCAAGCACGGTCATAATGTTCATGCCGTTATGGAAGACCTTCATGTTACCGATGTTGCTGACCTTTTGACTCCGTTACTGGTGATTAAAGAGAATTTGATGAGAGCCGGGATATTCCCAGGCTGCGGAAAAGACTACTACTTTTGTTTAAACATACGAGCTGATTGCCCAATGTTGAAATCAGGTGTCCAACGTCTGATGGATACCCAAGAGATACTCTTCCAAAAGACCCCAGTTGATACCTTCACTCCTGTTACTCCTGCTACTTTTGCTACTTCAACCAACGATATTGCAATAATAACCATTTCCACCAATCTTCTCAAGGCTTGCAAAAGGCCTGTCAAGATTACACCTGATTCTGAGTTTGTACCATTAAAAATCACCATGCCGGGGCCTGTCCCGTATCAATCTAGCAAAACGATACCATGGAACTATGGAGGAGAAATCTTCTATCATGGCATCAAACAGATTGAAGCAGTCCAAGAGAATTCTAAAGAGGAGACCCCTGATATATGGAACATTTCGGGTACAAGCAAGATAACCCGCAGCGGCCGGATTTTTTCTCCGGAGATTGCTCCCCCTCGAGCAGTTTTCGGACCCTCGAAAGCTTCTGTACCTGTTAGGCCATCTGTGCAAGACCCGATAATTGAAGAATCGGATACTCCTGAAGTAAGACCATTTGTTGATAATACCGATAAGGGTAAGGGGATACTAGAAGCGCCTGTCAGGATGAAGGCTCATGATGTGGTTATCCCCGAAACCACCCAGAAAGAAATGGAGGAAATCTTGAAAATAATTAAAAGGAGCGATTTTGACATCGTGGAACAACTAGGAAAAACCCCTTCTAAAATATCCATGTTGGCTCTTCTACTCTACTCTGAGGCCCATGCTAAGGCCTTAATCAAGTTTTTAAAGACGACACACGTTCCCCAAGAAACTTCGGCTGACCAGTTTCAGGAGTGTGTGGCCAGTCTTACTGCTGATAATGGCCTTGGCTTTTCCGATGCTGATTTGACTCCCAAAGGAAGGAAACACAACGACGTGCTACATGTCTCAGTTGAATGCAGGGGAACCACCCTCGCCCATGTCCTAGTTGATACTGGTTCTTCCTTGAATATGCTGCCGAAGAAAGCGTTGGACCGTTTGGACTGCGAAGGATTGACCCTCAAACCCAGTAACATCGTTGTTAGGGCTTTTGATGGGACCAAAAGAATGGTCCATGGAGAGGTTGATATTCCTATCAAAGTAGGCACAAAAGTTTTCAATTCCACCTTCTATGTGATGGACATCCGTCCTTCATATTCATGTTTGTTAGGAAGACCGTGGATCCATTATGCTGGGGCAGTTACCTCCTCTTTTCACCAAATGCTGAAATATCATGTTAAGGGTAAGATTATGACGGTGCACGGTGAGGAAGAGTACATGATAAGTCATCTCAATTCCTTCCGTTATATGGAGTTGGATGGCGAGTTCATCGAAACGCCTTTCCAACATTTTGAGGAAGTTTCTCCTGAGGTTGCAGTTGCAAAGACAATGGTTGAGGTGCCTATCATTCCCAAGCATGCGCCAAGGATGGCATCTCTCAAGGACGCAGAGGCTGTAGTCAAAGAAGGAAAGAGCACAGTATGGGGGAAACTGCCCGATTTTCCCCACAAGACGGACAAGTTTGGATTAGGGTTTACTGCTGTAGGACAGAAGGTTATGCGTCGCTCCAAGGCTGGAGGACCACCCGTCAAAATCTCTCACCACGGAATCAATGTTGTTGAAGATGAAGATGAAGAGAACAACTTCGAAGATTGGATCTTTCCAACCATCGAAGGGGGTTTAAGCAACTGGGAAGCAAAGGATTTTATTCCCATCACCTTCATCAACCAGTAAATTTATCTTTGAACAATTTCTTATTTTGGTCTGTAATAACTAAACAATTCGTACACTATTTTTACCTCATGCCTTGCCCGGGGCATGTAGGTCCATTTGTAAGGGCTTGATTTTTCTTCATTATCATATGCCATGTTTTAATGAATCATTGGACGTTTTCATAAACTGTTGTGTTTATTTTCTTTCTTTTTGCATCTTGTCTTGTTTAAGGATGGCTATCCCTTACACACACCCACACTCACAAATGCAGGTACCCATCCACTCTGGATTCCATGGATGACTATTCTGTTTTAGCCTTCGGTAACTCTGAAGATTTGGTCAATCATGCTGAGTACGAAGTTGACGAAGACTGTGAAGTGCCGGGAGAGTTAGCCAGACTTTTGCAACAAGAAGATAGGGTTATTCTGCCTCATGAAGAGTTGCTATAAACCATCAACTTAGGGACAGAGGAAGACAAGAAAGAGGTAAAAGTGGGTGCCAACCTGGAACCAAGTGTCAAAGAGCGATTGGTGCAGTTGTTAAACGAATATGTTGAAATCTTCGCCTGGTCTTATGAAGACATGCCGGGACTAGACACAGATATCGTGGTTCACCGTCTCCCTACAAGAGAAGACTGTCCACCGATCAAGCAAAAGGTCCGTCGAATGAGGCCCGACATGTCTGAGAAGATCAAAGCTGAGGTAATGAAGCAATTCAACGTTGGCTTTCTGGATGTTACTTCCTATCCACAATGGGTTGCTAACATTGTGCCCGTGCCTAAGAAGGACGGCAAAGTCAGAATGTGTGTGGACTATCGAGACTTAAACAGGGCTAGCCCTAAGGATAATTTTCCACTGCCGCATATCGACATCTTGGTTGACAACACAGCTCAACACAAGGTTTTTTCCTTCATGGATGGATTCTCGGGATACAACCAGATCAAAATGGCCCCCGAGGACATGGAGAAAACTACTTTTGTCACGCAATGGGGCACCTTCTGCTACAAAGTGATGCCATTCGGACTGAAGAATGCAGGGGCAACCTATCAACGCGCCATGGTAGCTTTGTTTCATGATATGATACATCATGAGATCGAAGTTTACGTAGACATCATGATAGCTCGATCACTGACAGAAGAAGAACACCTCAATCATTTGCAAAAGCTGTTTGCCAGGTAGAAGGAGTATAAGCTCAGACTGAACCCAAGCAAGTGCACTTTTGGAGTTAGGTCTGGTAAACTTTTGGGATTTATTGTCAGCAACAAAGTCATTGAGGTTGATCCAGCTAAAGTAAAATCTATACAAGAAATGCCTGCCCCCCGCACTGAGAAGGAGGTTAGAGGATTCTTGGGACGCTTAAACTATATTGCGAGGTTCATCTCTCACCTGACATCTACCTGTGAGCCAATTTTCAAACTGTTGAAGAAAGATTAGGTAGTTGAATGGAATAATGATTGTCAAGTTGCTTTTGATAAGATCAAAGAGTATTTATTGGAACCTCCTATTCTGATGCCACCCGTTGAAGGAAGGCCGTTAATCATGTATCTGACTGTTTTGGATAACTCAATGGGGTGCGTATTGGGCCAACATGACGAGTCTGGCCGAAAAGAGCGTGCCATTTATTAACTTAGCAAAAAGTTTACCGGCTGTGAGACTCGCTACTCACTGCTCGAGAAAACTTGATGCGCTTTGGTATGGGCTGCTCGCCGGTTAAGGCAGTATATGTTGACTCATACCACTTTGCTGATTTCCAAAATGGATCCGATCAAGTATATCTTCGAGAAGCCTGCTTTATCTGGAAGAATCTCTAGATGGAAAATGATCCTGACTGAGTATGATATCCAGTATACTACCCAAAAAGCTATAAAGGGGAGTGTACTAGCTGACCATCTAGCTCATCAAGCCGTCGAAGAGTACTAATCTATGTGATTCGACTTCCCTGACGAGGACATTATGACATTGGACAACATTGAAGGTAACGGACCGTATGACGGACCTGAACAAGGATCCCGATGGACCCTGTACTTTGATGGTGCTTCAAATGCACTTGGCAACGGTATCGGTGCGGTACTCATTTCTCCGGAAGGTTGCCGTACACCCTTCACTGCCCGACTTTGCTTCAGCTGTACCAATAACATGGCTGAATATGAAGCTTTCATCTTTGGTCTCAAGGCTGCTATAGACTTGGGAATCAAATCTTTGGTCATATTTGGGGACTCGGCTTTGGTTATCAGTCAAGTCAAAGGAGAGTGGGGCACCAAACATCCTAATCTTATCCCATACAAAGAACATGTCTTGACATTATTGCCTCATTTCGAGCAGATTACCTTCGAGCATTTCCCGCAAGAAGACAATCAGTTAGCCGATGCTCTGGATACAATGTCTTCCATGTTTAAACTCAACTGGGATAATGAGGCTCCCCAAATTACCATCGAGCGAATGGACGAACCTGCACACTGTCACGAGATTAATACCGAAGAAGTAGTGGAACAACCCTGGTTTCATGAAATCAAAAGGTATCTCCAAACTCGAGAATATCCTGAAGGAGCTTCCGTCAACGACAAAAAGTTCTTAAGGAGATTTGATGCCAAGTTCTTCCTAAGCAATGGCATCCTTTATAAGCGCAACCATGATTGTGTTCTACTTCATTGTGTGGACAAGGTTGAAGCAGAGTTGATCATGACCGAAATACATAGTGGCACATTTGGCACCCACTTGAGCGGACATATGATGGCTAAGAAGATTCTAAGGGCAGGCTATTACTGGTCTACCATGGAAGCTGATTGTCATCAACATTCCCGCACTTGTCACAAATGCCAAGTCTATGCTGACAAGGTACATATTCCTCCTGTTCCTCTCAACATTCTGACAGCTCCTTGGCCATTCGCAATGTGGGGCATTGACATGATTGGAGAGATCAAGCCCACGACATCCAATAGACATCGCTTTATCTTGGTCGCTATTGATTATTTTACCAAGTGGGTCGAAGCAGCTTCCTACGCCTCAGTCACAAAGAATGTGGTTGCCCGCTTCATCAAGGAGAACCTCATATGTCGGTATGGTATCCCCGACAGGATTATCACGGACAACGGTACAAATTTGAACAACACTATGATCACCGCTCTATGCGAAAAGTTCAAGATTTATCATCACAATTCATCTCCCTACCGGCCGAAGATGAACGGTGTTGTTGAAGCCACGAACAAAAATATCAAGAAGATCATTCAAAAGATGACAGTCACCTACAAGGACTGGCATGAGATGTTATCGTTTGCTCTGCATGGATATCATACCACGACACGTACTTCAACAGGGGCAACCCCATTTTCTTTGGTATATGGCATGGAAGTTGTTCTACCCATGGAAGTTCAGATTTCTTCCTTGAGGATTATGAAGGATTCCGGTTTGAGTGAAGACGATTGGATTCAGACCCGGCTTGACCAACTTAATTTGATCGACGAGAAGCGACTTACCGCTGTTTGTCATGGTCATACGTATCAAAAACGGATGATTAAGGCTTTCAACAAGAAAGTCAGGCGTCAGGTATATCAATTCAGAGATCTTGTAATCAAGCGGATCATCTTACTGCAAAGTGATCCCAGGGGAAAGTGGACTCCTACTTATGAAGGACCATTTGTGATCAAGAGCATCTTTTCTGGTGGGGCAATGATTCTGACCACCATGGACGGTGACGACTTGCCGCACCCTGCAAATGCAGACATAGTCAAAAGATACTACGCATAAAAACGACCCAACAAGTCGAAAACCCGAAAGGGCGACTTGGGCAAAAATGGGCATCCCGATGAATCGAAAACCCGAAAGGGCGGTTCAGGCAAAAATTAGGGATAAAACAAAAAAAATCTGTACACCCGACAAGTTGAAAACCCGAAAGAGCGACTTGGGCAAAAAAGGGTTTCCGGGTGGATCGAAAACCCGAAAGGGCGGTCCAGGCAAAAGTTAGGGAATTAAAGCGTATGACTATGTCTCGTCAGACCACTTTAAGAACAATCTCTTCACCAACCAAGCTCCAAGCTTCTGATCAATCCAGTCATCGGCGGACGAAGCAACGAATGGACGAGATACTCAAAGTTGTGAAGGCTATAGCAGAATGGGAACCCCATGGAATTATTTCACATAGCCATCTTTCTTTTGTATAAATTTTTTTCAATTTTTACGACAATATTCTCTTACTAGGATGTCTGTCTCCTTTGTACAAAGATACTCACAAAAGTTAATACAAAGATACTTCAAAGTGCATAAACTTGCTTGCCTTTCTTTTCTTTTTACATTTATTGTTTTATTTGAAAACGCCCAATGTTTTGTTAAATAGGCATATGCATTCGAATATAATCACTGCTTACAAATAAAACGAAATTGAGAAAGGATAATTACTGATAAGTTGAAGGTGTAGGAAGATATCTTTGTGCCATTCTAGAAGAAATCCCATGCAATACATTGTTCAGATCCTCAACAAAGCTAAAAAATTTGGAGTATATTTCCCCAGCGGAGTTAAGCTTCAAGGTCCCCAGCGGAGCCAGTACATTCTAAACTCGATTCCCCAGCTGAGTTAAGTTTCAAAGTTCCCATCAGAGTTTAAACTCTCGATCCCCAATGGAGCCCGAAAACCCTGAAAAACCTATCCCCAGCGGAGCCAGAATATTCTAAACCTTCTTCCCCAGCGAAGTCAAATTTCCAACTATCAACCCCCAGAGGGAACTATTCAACTTCCCCCAATCTTCCCAGCAGGCTATCTTAAAAGTCTGAGAACCAAGCAGATAACAGTTAACTTCTTGGCTTATCCCCAACTAAGATGCTTCCCCAGTAGTTTGGCCTACAACCCAAACTCCTGATTTCATCAGTCGAGTAAACATTCTCCCCACAGAGTTATCTCACAGCAGATCGAAGATTCTTGGTCTCACTTCTCCCGCAAAAGCCTCCCAGGTTTTAACTCCCCAGTATAGATTTTCAAAGTTTTCCTTATTTCCCAGGAAAGTCATGAAGGATCCTCATTCCCCGCAGAAGTTGTCAGAACCCTTGTAAATCCCCACAAATCGCCAAGGATTTTCAATCTCCAGCAGTGGTCCCAGGATTTCTCCTTCTCAAACAACCATAGATCTTTAATCTCCAAGCAGTCAGCAAGGATTTCTCATCTTCAATAATCAAAGATTTTTGGAATCCCCAACATAGGTCAAGGATTTACTTTCCCCAACAGCAATCAAAGATTTCATTATCTCCAGTTATCAATGATTTATTTTCCTCAGCAAGACAGCCACTCAGCTTACATGTACATCCATTACATTCATATATCATAAACATTGATGAAACACATTTCATTGCATCATACATATCATACAACATAACTTTGTGTTTTAGCTAACATTTTATCCTTTTCAGGATAAGATTAAAAGGCCATCATTAACAATTATTCAGATACAGTACAGATACACTCCAGACACGACGGTTATTCTACTACTCATTCAGACTTCGGCAATCCGATACAGACTAGATACGCTCCAAACACGGCAGCCATTCTATCTCTCATTCAGATTTAACTATCAACTACAAAGTTAAGATACGCTCCAGACACGGATGCCATTCTGTCCCTTACACCAGAAGTTTGATTCTCCCCAGTGCAGTCGCCACGGAAGTTATTTTGTCACTTATCCAGATCCCAGTTACAGTCTCAGATACACTCCAGACACGAAAGTCATTCTGCTACTCATACAGATCTCAACTTCAGATACAACACAGATGCACTCCAGACACGGCAGTCATTCTGATATTCATTCAAAGTTCAAATACAGTTACAACTCAGATACGCTTCAAACACGGACACCATCCTTTTGCTCATACGGACTCAGTCTCCAGATACAGTTCAAATGCATTCCAGACACGGATACCATTTTGATGCTCATTCTTCTGACCTACAACATTGCAATTCAACAAACATTCTTGGATGGCATATTTAAGCCCATCTCCAGCAAGATTCCACCATCTCCAAATGGCATCTTTAAGCCCATTTCCTCAGCTATATTTTGACGAGTGCAAATTTACGGGCACTATAGTGTCCAATCCTCTTTTACCTTCAAGACGCAAAAGGCAAACTTGACAATCTAACTCTTCAGGATCAAGAAGATTGAACAGGGGAAACTGTTGTACCCCAAAATTTTCCCTCTCATTTCATCAACATTTTCTCATCACAAAACTCTTGGAACCCAAGATCAAGCTAGGGTTTGCTCTGCTCAAGACACCTCCTTGCACTGTTGACCTAAATTAGGGTTTGAGTTTGCACAGGGATGTTTTGACCTAAAATGCCCAAGATGACTTTCATACTTCATGTTGGACTCACAAGTTTGTCCATACCAAGTTTCAAGCCTTGATTTAAATTTTTGCCCAGTCAATTGGACAGTTGACCTAGAAATCAGTTGTATTGGGGAAAAAGTCAACTATGGCCAATTAACAGTCAAACCTCATGAATTTTGACCCACATCAACATTATGAACTCATATGAACCATTTGATCAAGTTTGGATCACAATTCCACAAGAAATTTGATCAGATCACCAAAAGGGCAAAATGGTCATTTTTAGGGTTTTGACTACACAAGGGAAATTTTTGACTGTTTGACCTAACCAATGGAAAATCAAGCTCAACCATGGACACAAGGACTCAATGACATTGTCTTGACCCATTCAATAAGTTCAAAAGATCTCAAATGCATAGGATTGACAGATGAATTTTTCAGTCAACTGATCAAAATTTGACTGTACACTGAAAAGTCAAACTTTGAATTTTTGGTCAAAATCAAGTTCCAAGGGTCATTTTTCATCAAGACATGTCAAATTATGAAACTTGTTCATCAAGAAACCTAAAAATGCAAATTAGGGTTTAAAATGGAGAAATTTCATAACTTAGAAATTTTCTAAGTTATAAAATTTTCCTATTTTTTCCTAACTTTGTCCCATTTTTTCACCAAGATGCAAATGGATTAAAACAAAACTTACAACATAAAAGTTGTAGTCCATCATAAAGTCGACAACTTTTACTCACAAAGTTTTCTCAAAAGAAGCTTGGATCTCAAGTTATGATTTTGGGAACAAGGGTACCTAAAACTTGTAACTTGGGGAAATTTTGCCCTAGTTTAGGCAGGATTTTGACCCATCTTCTTGGCCATTTTTCACATAGTTCCACTTGGATTCTTAAGTTTATTTCAAAAATGGATTATAGTACATGTTGCAAGCTTTCCAAATTGTCCAAGAACTCCTCAAACACCTTTGTGGTTAGGGAGAATCGAATGCTTGAAGTTGGCAAAAACTCACTTTGTAACCATGGCCAATACATGTTCATACCAAATTGCAAATCTGGCCAAACTAGCTGTGATACGGTGGGAGAACTGACTTGAGGTTTGCGTTTGTTTTCGCAAATGTTTCGGTTGAGCAAGAGTCACCACCGACTTTTTATTTTATCCTAAGGAAAGGTTAAAAAGCACAGCAAAAACCTTTGAGATGTTTTCTTGGGTTCGGGGAGTAGATTATAGAAAGGGAAGGTATTAGCACCCTTTCTATCCATGGTTATCCATGGGCTCTTAGTTACTTGCTTAGATCAACTTGCCTTGATTTTCAATTGTTTGAAATGGTGCTTTGTGTATGTGGTTTTGAAAAATGTTTTGAAAAGAGGCCAATGTGGTGGCAACCTTTGTAATGATCCATGTTGGGATGTATACAAAAGTGTATGTCTTTTGAAAAGTTTTCAATGTTTTTGAAAGTTGTTTTGAAAGTGTTGTGATGTGTGTTTTGAAAAACAGGCAAGTGTTTTTGTTTTGCAAGTTGGCAAGTAACCAAGATACCCTAAATTTCTCAAAGATCTTTGCTATGTTTTAACCCTTTTAACAATTTTGTTCCACCATTGTATTTGGTGAACAATCTTGTGTTAGGATGTGAACGAGACAGGCGCGGGTCATCGTTTAGACCATGATTGCAATGGTGCCAAGTATCTTTGGGCAATTTTTCCTTTAAGGGACTATGATCATTTTTAGGCAACTTTTGAAAGCGTCATCGAGGGACTATGATCATTTGATTGTTTTGTTTTTTGCCAAAGATACCTAACATGCAATATGGCCCATTATTGAAGGCAATAAGTGGAGTACCCTAGGGGTGCAAGTGTGATTAGTGTTGTCCATTTTCATGCTTGTTTATCTTGAATTTAGGTCAAACTGATTATTATTTTTGATTTGCATACAAAACCCTAATTCTAACATGGCATAATTAGAAAGCTTTTAAATGCGAAAAATAAAAGGTCCTAAGTTATTACACAATGATCATGGGAATGGGGGTACAAATGTTCAAATGGGGATGAGACTTCATAGGAGGATAGTGTCCAATATTTACAACCAAATTGAATTGCGCAAATATAAATGTAAAGATATATAAGAAGAAAGCAATATATATGTGAAGGTATTTTTGTGTAATTGTATATTTTATTCACAAATAAAATAAAAATAATTAAAAGAAAGTTAATTTTTGAATATTTTCATGTTTAGGGCATAAACCCTAATTTTGCTAAATAAAAGGTATTAATTATTTATTAAGTATTATATACAATATTTATTAATTATGTGTAAAAAATAAATAAGAAGAAAGTATATTGTCAAAAAATGATTTTTAAGTTAAATATTAATAAAAAATAAAAATGTATTATTTTTTATGTTTTTAACCTAAATATACTAATAAATATATAAGTATTTACATTATTTATTAAATACATATTATATGTACAAAACTAAATATTTAATATTATTAGAAAAAGTATATTTTTTTATGAAATGTTTTCAAAAGATAAAATAAAATAAAATCAGAAAATAAAAGTGTTTTGTATTATTTCTTTGTATTTTAAATAAAAGTATGTTTAGATTTATTTATGTACAAAACTAAATGAAACAAAATAAATGTCAAAAAAATGGAAAAAATGTGGGAAAAATATTTTTAATATTTTTTTATGTTTAGACAAAAATATGAAAACAAAATCAAAAGGAAAAAATCAAAAATAACAAAGATATCTCAAAATGGGCCAGGGGGTGCATGTGTAAAACAGTGGTGTGAAAAGGAAAGCATTCCAGGCCCAGCCCATGAAAGGTTGTCTTCAACCTTCAGACAACAACATTTGAAAAAAACGCGCCTTTTCTTCCCTGCTTGCTATCTCTTGATTTTTTGATTTTCAGCACAAACTCATAACATGAAAAATGTCAAGCATTGAACCACGAATCCAGACATATAAAAAACTTAACTTAACTCTCAGAAATGAGAGAGAATTTCTCCATCCCTAATTCTTAACCTAAGTTTTTGTCAATGTTTAGGTTCAAAATACTCTCAGCTTATGCAATATAAATGGAAAGTGAGGATAGGTATAGCTTCAGGGACATGAATATGACATTTTTCATTCACAAACTTAAAGCTAACTCTTCCTAGATTGAGAGGTAGAAGTCCATGAACTTACCTGTTCAGCTTGGATCGTATCTGGCAATGGAGGCACTCTCAAGGCAAAGTGAGGATTGGTACAGCTTGCTTGAAGGTCATGGATGCTTCTCCAACCTTTAGTTTGCTTTGAAACCAAATGAATCAAGCTATAGCAATCCACCTGCAAAACAGAAAATGTGAAAATGGTGAAGTTGGTTAGAGGTGTTACAGGTCGTGTCCAATGCTTGGGATAGCATGTATATGTGATATGGAATGTGTATGAACTGGTTTTAGCAAGAATGTACGAGTGGATTTGCTTATGGAAGTCCAACTGCAGAGGTGACTCTGTTTTCTGCAGTAGGATGGTGTTTTGAGGTTTGATGATGTTTGGAAGGTGTTTTGGTCGTGCCTTAGCTCAGTTATGTTGTTTAGAATGTGTCTAACAAGTTTGTCTAAGCTAGTTCTTGCAGCAATGAGAGTTGTGTTTCAAAATGCAAGGTTTTTTCTATGTGAAGCAAGGAAATGCCAACTTGGTTTCTAGGCTTGTACAGGCCCCTCAAATGTGCTGCATCTTTTAGTCTTGATTAGTGTGTTATGTCCATGAATCTTGTGTCCAAAGATATGCATTGTACCTCTTGATTTTCAAACTTGACATAAAGTTCTACTTTACAAAAATGGATAAATCACTTTTTCCAATTAAGGCTTAATTCCTTGTGTAATGACTATATGAACAAAACAAAGCTAAAACACAATGGATTGGCATTTAATTATTGAGTAAGAAAAGGATTAGAGGCCTGTAACTAGCTTTCCCATGCTGATTTGAAAATTTGCAAAGTGTATGAACATGTACATGGCCATGAATCAAAGTGACTTTTGCTCAAATTGCCAAATTTGATTCTCCCTAACCACAAGGTTGTTTGATGAGTTCTTGGACATTTTGGAAAGCTTGGAATGTGTACTACAATCCATCTTTGTAATGAAAATTTAAATTCCAAGTGGAAGCATGTGGAAAGTGGCCATGAAGTTAGGCAAAAATCCTGCCTAGAATAGGTCAAAAAATTTCTAAGTTAAGAAATGTTTTGCACCCTTGTTCCAAAAATCATAACTTGAGCTACAAGCTTCTTTTGAGGAAACTTTGTGAATCAAAGTTGTAGATTTTGCAATGTACTACAACTTTCATGTTTTGACTTTTGTTTGAATCCAAATGCATCTTGATGAAAAAAATGGGACAAAGTTAGAAAAAAATTAGGGATTTTCATAACTTAGAAAAATTCTAAGTTATGAAAATTCTTCATTTTAAACCCTAATTTGCAATTTTTGATTTCTTGATGAACAAGTTTCATGTTTTGACATGTCTTGATGAAAAATGAATCTTGACACTTGATTTTGACCAAAAAGTCAAAGTTTGACTTTTCAGTATACAGTTAAAAATTGATCAATTGACTGGAAAATTCATCTGTCAATCTTGTGCATTTGGGATCTTTTGAACTTGTTGAACATGTCAAGACAATTCCATGGGGTCCTTGAGTCCATATGTGAGCTTGGTTTGCCATTGTCTAGGTCAAACAGTCAAAAATTGCCTTTGTGCAGTCAAAACCCTAAAAATGACCATTTTGCCCTTTTGGTGATCTGATCAAATTTCATGTGGAATTGTGATCCAAACTTGATCAAATGGTCCATATGAGTTCATAATGTTGATGTGGGTCAAATTTCATAAGGTTTGACTGTCAACTGACCACAGTTGACTTTTTCCCCAATACAGCTGATTTCTAGGTCAACTGTCCAATTGACTGGGCAAAGATTGGAATCAAGGCTTGAAATTTGGTATGGATAAACTTTGGAGTCCAATATGAAGCATGAAAGTCATCTTAGGCATTTTAGGTCAAAACATCTTTGTACAAACACAAACCCTAATTCGGGTCAACAGTGCAAGGAGAAGTCTTGAGCAGAGGAAACCCTAGTTGGATCTTGAACTCCAAGGGTCTTGTGATGAGAAAATGTTGAGGAAATGGGAGGGAAAATTTTGGGGTACAACAGTTGCCCCTGTTCAATCTTCTTAGACCTGAAGAGTTAGATTGGCAAGTTTGCCTTTCGCGACTCGAGGGTAAAAGGAGATTGGACACTAGAGTGCCCGAAAATTTGCACTCGCATGCTGGAGTATCAGCAATGTGATGTCGGGAATGGGCTTATAGATGCCATTTGGAGACGTGACAGAACCTTGTCGGGAATGGGCTTATAGATGCCATTTGGAAGTGTTGATCGCGTAAGAGATTCCTTAGCGAGAACTTGCGTACTTTGAGAAAGGAAGATGTTTCCTGGCTTGTTACATGTGTTGATCTTCAGTCTCTTCATGCAGATATGCCCTGGCTAGATACAGGTATCGAACCTACAATTGGTTGTTCACAGATGTGCCCTGGCTAGATACAGGAATTGAATCTGGAATTGCAAAAAGTTGGTAGAGATAGCTTTCCTGGCTGGATACAGGTGTCGTCCTCTGACCTGAGAATGAAAGATAACTTCCTGGCCTGTTACAGGGGTTGATCTTCAAACCGTTCATGCAGATATGCCCTGGCTAGATATAGGTATCGAATCTACAATCAATCACTCACAGATGTGCCCTAGCTAGATACAGGAATCGAATCTGGACTTGTGATATTTGATAATAATCATCTTTTGGATTGATCTTTTTCCTGAAAAGGCAAAACATCAGTTGTATGCAATGTCATGATGTATGAGAAGCATGATGTCATGATGCTCAAAATGAGTTAGTGTTGTATGCACTTTGTCATGTATGTAAACAGGATGTATGAAATATGAAATGTCTATGAATGTATTTTCGTCTAGGAAAATAAATCCTTGACGACTGGCCGGGGAATCAAATCCTGGGCTGATGTTGAAGAGAAGAGTTCTTCGTTTCCGCTGGGGGTTATGGTTGCAAGAATAAACCGATAGGAGAAGATGACTCCGTTGGGGCATAAACTTGTTGGAGAGATTACTCTGAGGGGAATTACTCTGTGGGAAGAGATAGTTCGCTGAGGCTTTGATGAGAGCTCCGCTGGGGATTCTGCTGATAAATTATGTTGGAGAATTTGATGAACTCCGCTGGGGGTAGGAAGAACTTCGCCGAGGACGATCTTTCTATGGTAATTAGCTATGGATAAACCAGTTATAAGCTCTTGTGAGGAATAACTTTGAATAAAGTCTGGGAGAGACGTCCGTACTCTGCAGGGGATAAGCTTCCAGAATCTACTGAGGATAAGCTCTGAGACCTGCTGGGGATATGGATTCCACTCTCCTGGGGAAAATTTTTAGACTGTACTGGGGTGTTGGTATTCCGCCGGGGAACAATCTCATATTAAGACTGTCGGGGACGCTTGTTGAGGGATGTCTATACTCCGCTGGGGATTGTTGATGTCTTGGTCACGTTCTTCAGTTGAACCTACCTTGGTACCTTGGCGGACAAAGCAACTAGACCGCTTGGTTACTTCAAAATTGCCCCCTGTTTCTGATGTCACCTGTCATTAATCCTTTGTTTCGTATGTAAACATTTATGATCTAGCAATTTAATGTCAAATGCATATATCAAAAATGAGCATTGGACGTTCTTTGCAAAACAAAACAAAAAAAGGAAAAACAATGGATAATTTGTCTGAAAAATTGAATTTGTATTGAGGATGTAGATTGGCGCGCGTGCCTTTCGTGATCCGAAGGTGGAAGATGATTGAACACTAGAGTGCCCAGAAATTTGCACTCACATAGTAGAGTATCAGCAGTGTGATATCGGGAATGGGCTTACAGATGCCATTTGGAGAGATGGTGGATAGGAGGATGGGCTTATAGATGCCATCTGGAAGTGTGACAGAACCTTGTCGGGAATGGGCTTATAGATGCCATTTGGAACTGTAATGGGAGGATGGGCTTATAGATGCCATCTAGGTGTCGATCGCGTAAGAGATTCCTTAGCGAGAACTTGCGTACCTGAGAAAGAAAGATAATTACCTGGCCTGCTACAGGGGTTGATCTTCAAACTCTTTATGTAGATATGCCCTGGCTGGATACAGGAATCGAATCTACAAACTCTTCAGACGTGCCCTGGCTGGATACAGGAATCGAATCTGGAATTTCAGAAGGTTGATGAGTTGTCTCTATTGACAGGCTATCTCAGAAAATCTTTAAGGATCGATTTAACTGAACCAAGGGAGGTTTTGTCTTCAATGACAAGTTGTCTTCAATGACGAGTTGTCTTCAATGACGAGTTGTCTTTAATGACGAGTTGTCTTCAATGACGGGTTGTCTTCAATGACGAGTTGTCTTCAACGACGAGTTGTCTTCAATGACGAGTTGTCTTCAATGACAAGTTGTCTTCGATGACGAGTTGTCTTCAATGACGAGTTGTCTTCGATGACGAGTTGTCTTCAATGACGAGTTGTCTTCAACGACGAGTTGTCTTCAATGACGAGTTGTCTTCAATGACGAGTTGTCTTCAATGACGAGTTGTCTTAAATGACGAGTTGTCTTCAATGACGAGTTGTCTTAAATGACGAGTTGTCTTCAATGACGGGTTGTCTTCAATGACGGGTAGTCTTCAATGACGAGATGTCTTCAATGACGGGTGTCTATACTGACGGGTTGTCTTCAATGACGAGTTGTCTTCAATGACGAGATGTCTTCAATGACGAGTTGTCTTTAATGACGAGTTGTCTTTAATGACGAGTTGTCTTTAATGACGAGTTGTCTTCAATGACGAGTTGTCTTCAATGACGAGTTGTCTTCAATGACGAGTTGTCTTAAATGACGAGTTGTCTTAAATGACGAGTTGTCTTCAATGACGAGTTGTCTTAAATGACGAGTTGTCTTCAATGACGGGTTGTCTTCAATGACGGGTAGTCTTCAATGACGAGATGTCTTCAATGACGGGTGTCTATACTGACAGGTTGTCTTCAATGACGAGTTGTCTTCAATGACGGGTGTCTATAACGACGGGTGTCTATGACGACAGGTGTCTATGACGACGGGTGTCTATGACGACGGGTGTCTATAACGACGGGTGTCTATAATGACGGGCTGTCTTCTTTGACTTTAGGAAGTAATTTAACTGGACCTGTCTTCTTTGACTGGATGAGCATTAGAAAAAACCTTTGGGATTTAACTGGACTTGTCTTCTTTGACTGGATTGGTATTAGAAAAAACCTTTGGGATTTAACTGGACTTGTCTTCTTTGACTGGATTGGTCTCTTTTGACTATATTAGTCTACTTTGACATAGCTGATCATTTAACTGCATCCTTCTTGAAAGGTAAAGGTCAGTCGTATGCAATGCATGATATGGATCAAGCAATGATGTTCTCGACATAAACGAGATTGTATGACATGATGCGCATATGCATGTATCATGATGTGATGTTTATGAATGTATCTTCGTCTGGGAAAGTAAATCCTTGACGCATGCCGGGAAGTTGAATCCTGGGCTGATGTTGAAGAACAGAGTTCTTCGTTTCCGCTGGGGATGATGATTACAAGAATAAACCGGTAGGAGAAGATGACTCCGTTGGGGAATAAACTTGTTGAAGAGATTACTCTGCGGGGAATTACTCTGTGGGAGGAGATACTTCGCTGAGGTCTTGATGATAACTCCGCTGAGGATACCATTGATATGTTTTGTTGAAAGATTTGATGAACTCCGCTGGGAGATAGGAAGAACTTCGCCGAGGACGATCCTTCCGTGGCAATTAGCTGAGGATAACCCAGTTATAAGCTCTGGTGGGGGATAACCTTTGAATAAAACCGGGGAGATGCTTTCGTATTCTGCAGGGATAAGCTTCCAGAATCTACTGGGGATAAGCTTCCAGAATTTTACTGGGGAGATTGATTCAACTCTCCTGGAGAAACTTTGGACTGCACTGGGAAGTGGCTCCACTGGGGTGTCTGGTATTCCGCCGGGGAACAATCTTAGATCAAGACTGCCGGGGATGCTTGCTTAGGAACATCTGCATACTCCGCTGGGGAATATTGAGATTTTCTGGGGATACCCGACTTCCTTAAGGCTGACAGTAGGATAACTCTGCTTGGGGAGAGAGTTGCTGACTTGCTAGGGATACTGTGCCTTTTCAGGGCTGATGGGAGACCAACTCTGCTCGGGGAGAGCATTGCTGGGTCTTGTCTTACTCTGCATGGAGTGGAGGTAACTTGGTTATGTTCTTCAGCCGAACCTACCTTAGTACCTTGGTAGACAGAACCAGATCGCTTAGACAACTCATTATTGCCCCAGTTTCTGAGAGAGAAGGTACATGTGGAGGTCTTGATTGACAAATCTTCTTCTGGTAGGCAAGTGACGGGATGCCGGGACATAGTCGTACGCTTTTGATCCCTAACTTTTTCCTGGACCGCCCTTTTGGGTTTTCAGTCCACCGGGATACCCATTTTTGCCCAAGCCGCCTTTTCAGGTTTTCGACTTGCCGGGTGTACAGATTTTTTTCATTTCATCCCTTATTTTGCCCGAACCCTTTTGGTTCGTCGGAAAGCCCTTATTTTTGCCTAGGTGCGTCAACCTAGCGGGTCTTTGATTATGCGCAGTATTTTTTCGACTACGTCCGTGCTCTTAGGATGTAGGGAGGTGCCCATGTCAGTAGTGTTGCGTTGCCCTACTACCAGAAGATCTTCGTTTGATCGTCCAATGCTCCAAGTGATCCAGATGTAGATTTGCCCCAAGTTGGTTGGCCTTTTGAGAGATTCTCCGAATCTTGACTTAACTGCCCCAGATGATAGACCATGATCATGTCTGCCCCTTGGTTGGAAGTACTTTTGTTCACTTAGATATTCTTCGTGCGAATTTCTCTGCTGTTCGAACAAATAGTCATATGCAAACAGTGTTATATCAAGAATGCAAAGCTTATGTCTGTCTTGAAGTTTTTGAAAATGCATTTTTTTTTATAAAAACAAGTGAATTTTTTTGTAAACTGTGATGTCAACTCGTTATTTTACCGCAAGCCTTAAGGAGTCAGGATACCTTTCGTAACAGTATGCTCTCGAACTAACCTATGCTTCAGCTAGGACTTTTAAGGGTTGTAACGTGGCCTGGTTCACGGTTTAAGAAACAAAGGATAAAGGCTCAAATTTTGTTTGTACCCACCCGTTCTTCGTGACGTTCTTCAATCCTAAACTCAGCTGATCGTGCATTAGACTTTGTTTGAATCTTTGTCCTGACATTCCAATGATGGTTCGGATACTGATAGTTTATTTTGAATAGGCAGTCATTCCCTTTTTTTTGTTGAGGGTTTATAGGACCTCTTTTCTTTTTGATTTCGTTATCCCTATTTTTTCCTGAACTGTTTCTTTTGTGATTACAGTCAGCGGGATGCCCCAGTTTTGTAAGTCTCCTTCATAGGTTTTGACTTAATGGGCTTTTATTTTTGGGAGATAATGACTGCCTGTCTTTATGATTATTCGGAACCATCACTGTCTTTTGTTTTGTGAGGACCTCTTTGGTGCTATTCGTTGTGCACTTGGATCAACTGAGAGAACTACCCTGCCCCAGGTTATGATTAAGGGTTTTAATTTTCGAAAAGAAAAACTCCTACTTCTTTGGCTCGAAGGGGTTGACGAAAGATTATCTTCCTTATAACTCTAGTGTTTAGGAATTGAAACAATGCCTGTACCTCATCAGCGGGGTTTGTTCAAAAGCATACTGTAGATTGTGGTATCGTTTTCGTCATCCTCCCTCAAGAGGCTTAGAGTTATTAAGAGTTGACATCAAAAAATGAAAACAGTTTGAATATAGCGAATGCGAATATATTGATTCAAAACAGACATGTGTAATGCATTAATGAAATAACAACGTTTGACATGAATACAATGTTTAAACAATCAAACAAAAATACAACTTGAACATTCAAATGAACAAAAGTTTCTTAGTTTGAACTAGTCATCTCAGATGGAAGATTCTTAGTGGAAGATTTTCATTTTTCCGCCCGGCATGAACTCCAGCACCCTTCCGTCGATCAAGTCTTGGATCTTGTTCCTCAGGCTCCAACAGTCGTCAGTGTCATGTCCAGGACTGTCAGAATGGTAGGCACACCTTTCATCAGGATTGTACTTTAGGGAGGTTATGTTGAGCTTCTTAGGAGGATCCTTTAAAGCAACCATCTTGACCTCCAACAAGCGTTTCAGTATTAGTGAGGATGGCACACCAGTCTCCGAGAAATGTCTTCCAGACGTATTTTGCTTACGCCGACTATCCTATTGACGCTGGTGAGGTTGATGCTGGGCTTGTGACCCCGAAGCAAACTGAGGAGATTTTCCCTTGTCTTCTTGCCCCACAGGTGGTTGAATTATGGCTTGCTCTTCAACCTTAGATGTTTGCCCCAGTTGGTTATCCCGAAGTAGTTGGTTGACGAGAACCCTGAGCTCTCCTTGTCTTTGTGATAAGTCTTGGATAAGAGCCATTTGCCCCAGCATCTGGGTTCTCATTGTATCCACCTCAGCTTGTAGACGTTTCAGTCGTTCGTCCTTATCGTCCTCAGCACTGTTCCTGACCAAAGTCCCCATGAGGAGTGTCCTCAGCTCTTCATGTCCCTTGGATAGATTTAGGAGGATCTCCCTGAACCGAATCTCTTGAGCATGAAGATCCTGGTCGTCTTGTTTGGAAGCCATTGCTGAAATAAACAACGAAGGAGGTAAGAGACCTGTACCAAGGGTACCTGTAATGCAATGATATGTATGTATGCATGCGATGTTTTCAAGGACCTCGCGGGATAAACAAAAAAGATTGTTAGAACTTGAATTTTGTAGCTTGATTGAAGGAACTTCGTGTTGTTGAGAGTCCTTCTTCAAGAGTCAAGGCTCACCATATCTAGTGGGTCATAGCCCCTGACTCAAGTCATTAACCTTGGCTAGAGGAAAATAAATCCCCTTTACCCCTTGCTGGACATTTGATTCATCATGACCTGCATCACAAAACCCTTGAGGTCCTTGAAATGGATTAGTCCTTATGTAGGATGCATGCAATGGTATGATGGTATGCTGTTATGCTATGCGTGGAGTAATGTAGGTAAACCCTGTTATGAGTCCAGATTAAGGACTGTAAACAAAACCTGCAAGAAACTCAAGTGTCAGATAACAAGTATGCAAGTAGTCAAGTTTGAAGGCACACAAGTCACACAAAGAGCCCTTAGAGTTTAGGCTAACATGAAGTTTGGGATACTACCCTCTTGAAGTTGGTGGGCTCAAAACCTGTCCTATCAAAAGTAACCGGGTTCTAAGGATCTCAATATCATTGGGTTGTTTTCTATGTTCATTGTTTTGATTTAGCCACTGAACTGGCGATCAAAATATTCCAAGAAAACAACCCTCAATGAGTGTAGTATCGAGTATCAACCAACTTCGGACTGCACCAAAGTCAGTCATCTCACTACCCCTAAAGAGGCCAGGATGGTTCAATTAAGGTTCCTAAGGTCAGTTGATGCTTCACGACACCACGCGGCGGCCCCGTACTCTCCTTGACTTGACTCAAGGGTTACCGGTACTCACCAAAGTGCCACATCAACGTAGCAAACTGCTTCAACCATATCGGTATACCCCGCACAGTTCCCTCACAGTTTGTTGCTACTTTCTAAAAGGTATCCCCCAGATTCGGGTTAGGATCTATGAAACTCCAAGACAGACCCACAATAATAAATCAAGCAAAGCAAGCAATTGAAAACATAAGAGTGGTCTAATCCTAAGGTACACCTCACTTAAAGTGTCCCCAGCAGAGTCGCCAATTCTCTGACCGGTGGAAATAGAACTGACTGTTTTTTAAGCTGGTTTCACGAAATGTCGCGGTAAGCAAGAGTCGCCACCGTCTTTTATGTTCTCCAACATGGAAAGGACAAAAGCACAGCAAAATTCCTTATGAGAATGTTTCTCGGTTCGGGAGGTAGATTTATAGAAAGGGAAGGTGTTAGCACCCTTTCTATCCGTGGTTATCCACGGGCTCTTAGGTACTTGCTCTTATGTTTTCAAAATTTGTTTGCTTTTCAAGTGTGTGTGGGTTTTGAAAAAGTTTGTTTGAAAACTTGTAGGTAACTCTTGTATCAGTCCTCAAGAGTGTATGAAGTATTGTTTGAAAACTTTTTGAAAGTGTAAGGTGTGAAAAGTATTTTGTTTGTTTTTGAAAAGAGCAAGTACCCATGAGTCATCTACCTACCCTAAGGAATTAAGTTGTGTAAGAGTCCTTTAGATAGTGTTATCCCACCATTGAGAGGTAGGTAGCACCATCGTTGGAGGTGTTCGGGTTAATTCGATTATCGGGACAGTGTGGTCACCGAAGCAAAGGTAGGACATCTTAGAAGTAACCCTAATGTCCTAGATCCTTTTATCCGAGGCAACCGTTTCGAGGCAACTGGATCTTTAGACAAAGGGCGACCTCTAAGAAGTCCTATACTTGATGACCACGTTCGAGGCAACCAGTGAGGCGTACCCTAGGGGTGGCATGTGCATGTGTGTTTTTTTTCAGTTAATTGTTTTTGTACATGTTATGAGTTACGAGTTGTTTTTATTTACCATACATTCTTTCATGCATTTAACAGTTAGGGGGTGCGGAAAGTAAATTGCGGAAAGATAAAGTTCTACGCTATTACAAGGCGCGGGTCTATACATCGCCAAAAATACAAAGACCCGTTTTGGTAAATAAGTACGACAAATAAAGCAGTAAAATCCTAATTACTATTACATCCGGAGGCAGTTACAGAAATAATCAAAATAAAGAATTAAAACTAAAATGCGCGCGAAAGAAAGAATCGGAAATGTCTAAAGGGTGTTGACCCTTTTAAGAAAAGAATTGAATTTTTTTTTTGTCTTTTTTGTGATTAAATGCAATTAATAATTAATAATTAAACTAATTAATTAATTTATTAAAAGAAAATATTTTTTGTGTTTATGTTTTTTTTAATGAAAATAAAGTAAAGGAGTTAAAATTAAAAATTAATAATCCTAATTCTAAACTTATTTTAATTATTAAAAGAAAAGTTAAAGTTGCCTAATTAAACTATTTCAATTAATATTTATTTACAAAAATAATATGAGAATAATAATAATAATAATGTTAATTCTATTTTTTTGATTTTTATGAAAATAGGTTAGTTATGTTAATTTAATGATAGAATAATTTTTTGGTAATTTTCTGGATCACTTTTGAAAGCAATTAAAAGTCAATTTAATGATTATTTAACAATTAATTAAAATATGCATGCAAAAATATTAATTTTAATGTCAAAAATTAAATAAACATTTTTCTGATTAAAATGCAAAAGGAAAATATTTTGTGATTTTTTAAATGCATGAGAAAAATTATTTAAAGATAAACTAAATTAGGATGAAAATATTAAAAAAAAATATAGAAAACATAGAAAGCATGTTAATTATGAAAAAGGTAAAGAGAAATGCCAGGACCAGGATTCGAACTCATGCCCTCTGGAGAAATCCACTAACGTGTTGCCAACTGAGCTTACTGTCTTTGTTGTCAATACTCTGCAATTAATTGGTTAAAAGTGAAAACGTGTCATGTTTGAATTTTAAACACAGTCAATTCGCGTGGGGCCCAAGTGTAACATTGAAGCGAATCAGATTGAGCTATCGTGCCACGCCAGCCACGCCTGAGTCCACGCCAGTCAACGACGCCGGAGACCTAGCTCCGGTCGTCTTCTCCGGCGAGCACCATGGCCGATCCTGCAAAATAGGAAAAGTCAAAGAAAAAGAAGGACCTAGTCACCCTAATTCAACCCCTGCGGATTCAATGGTGCCATTGTTTTGGCCTGAAAACGACTGTAAGGGGAGTTTCGAAGAAGATAACCAAAACGGCCCTAGCAATGGCAGGTCCTTACTCCTACGTAAAAGCTTGCATGCTATGCATTCTAATGAGTGTCCTGAGTTCATACAAACCATCAAATACAATTAATAATGCATGAAATATGAAAAACGAATTCAAGAATTTTAACAAACCAATGAGAACTAGGGAGCACGATCTGGGATGATTTGGCTTTGTGTAAGGGTTGGGAATGATTGCTGATATGCCCAAGAACACGACTGGATCCTTAGAACTCCTTGAAACTTGCTAAAAAATTGAATCTGAATTTGTCAATTTTGTGGAAAATTTGAGAGAATTAGGGTTGCCGTTCTAGGTGTCTCTAGCCTCTGTATACTGTATGAGAGGCTTCATATATGTTTATCCACGAAAATCAAACACATTTAGGGGTCTTTAACCCTTGCAATCAAGTCTTGAGATTTCCATAAACACCATTTAAAGAACTTGCCATTTTTGCTCCAAATTTGAATTTTTATGCTTGAAATAGGATGTACACGAAATTGGTATGTGAATTATGGTGTATCAAAGTTATTCAAACCAAAAGATATCCCTTAATTAATTTTCTTGATTTTTATTTGAATTTTAAAGATTTAAAATGAATTAAATCAAATAAAATTAAATAAAAATGGAAAAACTAATTTTTAATCTTGAAATAAATCAAGGGACACGTGGGAGGCATGGCAAAGCTGAATCAAGTGGAAAACGTGGGCCCTTTTTGTCAAAAGTTGAAGTTTCATGGATAGTTGACTTTGGCCATTTCACAAAAATTTCCCAACTTCTCCAATGCATATCTTGCTCAATTTTGAAGCTATGAACATGTTCTTGGACATTTTGGAAAGGTCTTGAAGTCCTCTAACCAATGCCTTTGGTCCCATGTCATTTTGATTTACCAATCTCAAGTTATGGTCTTTGACTTAAAGTGCCTTTTTGTTGACTTTTGAAAATGACCTATAATGTTGAAATTGATAACTTTTTGCGAGAGCATTTCTTGGACTTGGAATGTGAAGATGAGTTGTAGGAAATTTCCTCCCCTTCAAAATTAGCATTGGATGGGATTTTTCTGATGAACCATGAAAAAGTTATGCCTTGGTCAAGTTACAGTTGACTTTTCAGTTGTCCAAAAATGGAAACTTTTGCATCTTGATGATTTTTGAGCCATTCTTGTGGAATCATGATCAAGACTTGATCAAATGATGATTGTGGCTTCAAAATAAGATGTTGACCAAAAATTTTGACTTTTGACTGCCAAATAACCATTTTGCCCCTACAGTTGATTGTGCAACAATTAGGGTTTTTGACTATGCAACTTGACCTTGTGAGCCTTGAAACTTGACATGTAGGTGCTTGACAATGTATATGAGCATATGGGACTTGATTGGGACCTTGAAAACCTCAACTTCCTTGCAAGAACCAAAACCCTAATTTGACTGGCTTAGGGGGGTGTTTGAACTGTGCAACCCTTGAGTAGACTTGAGCAAATTTAGATGATGCTTGTCAAAACTTTGAAGAATATGGGAGGGAAAATTTTGGGGTACATCACGTAGTATCCTTTTACTATGTCTGCATTGGCAGGGTGAGGAAGGTCGTCACCATCCATGGTGGTTAGAATCATGGCTCCTCCCGAGAAGATATGTTTAACCACAAATGGTCTTTCGTACGTAGGGGTCCATTTGCCCCTGGGATCACCTTGAGGAAGAATGATGCGCTTGATCACCAAGTCTCCGACTTGATACTCTTGTCGTCTGACTTTCTTGTTAAATGCCCTGATCATCCGTTTTTGGTACGTTTTACCATGACAAATAGCAGTGAGTCTCTTTTCGTCAATTAGGTTTAATTAATCAAGCCGAGTCTGGATCCAGTCATCTTCGCTCAAGCCTGTATCCTTCATTATCCAGAGAGAGGGTATCTGGACTTCAATAGGCAAGACTGCCTCCATGCCGTAGACCAAGGAAAAGGGAGTTGCCCCTGTTGACGTCCGCGCCGAGGTGCGGTAACCATGAAGAGCTAACGGTAACATTTCGTGCCAATCTTTATAGGTCACTGTCATCTTCTGCACAATCTTCTTGATGTTCTTATTTGCTGCTTCTACATCCCCATTCATCTTCGGCCGGTAAGGTGAAGAGTTGTGGTGCTGTATCTTGAATTGCTCGCAGATCTCAGTGATCATTTTGTTGTTAAGATTGGTACCATTATCCGTAATGATCCTCTCAGGTACACCGTATCGATAGATCAGATTGTGCCGAATGAACCGTGCCACGACGTTCTTGGTTACAGTAGCATAGGAGGCTGCCTCAACCCATTTCGTGAAGTAATCAATCGCTACCAAGATGAAGCGATGCCCGTTGGATGCCGTCGGTCGGATCTCGCCGATCATATCAATTCCCCACATTGCAAAAGTCCAAGGTGCTATCAAGACGTTCAGAGGAACCAGGGGAATGTGCACCTTATCAGCATAAATCTGGCATTTATGACAAGTTCGTGAATGCTGATAACAGTCGGCTTCCATTGTGGACCAGAAATATCCTGCCCGAAGGATTTTCTTTGCCATGGTATGTCCACTGGAATGTGTTCCGAATGTGCCTTCATGAAGCTCTGCCATGATTCTTTCTGCTTCAGTCTTATCCACACAACACAGTAAAGTTGAATCATGGTTTCGCTTGTAGAGAATGCTATTAATGAGGAAGAACTTTGCCGCAAACCTTCTCAGGAACTTCTTGTCATTAACAGATGCGCCCTCGGGGTATTCTCGAGCTTCCAAGTACCTCTTCACCTCATGATACCAGGGTTTTTCTGTTACCTCTTCGGTCTCGAGATCACAGCAATATGCAGGCTCGTCCAACTTCCAAATGATGATTCGGGGTGCCTCGTTGTCCCATTTGACTTTGAACATTGAAGACATCATAGCTAACGCGTCCGCCAACTGATTCTCCTCTCTTGGGAAGTGTTCAAAAGTTATCTCTTCGAAGTGGGGAAGCAATGTCAGCACATACTCCTTGTAAGGAATAAGATTCGGGTGTTTCATATCCCACTCGCCTTTGATCTGATTGATCACGAGAGCGGAATCTCCGAAGACACTTAGAAACATAATCCTTAAGTCAATTGCAGCTTGAAGACCCATGATACATGCCTCATACTCTGCCATGTTGTTGGTGCAGTTGAAACATAGCCGGGCGGTGAGTGGAGTATGAGTGCCTTTAGGGGATATGATCACAGCGCCAATACCATTACCCAAAGCGTTCGAGGCTCCGTCAAAATGCATAGACCATCGGGATCCTTCCTCAGGTCCTTCATCCGGTCCAGGTACTTCACAATCAGTTACTACCATGATATCTTCGTCTGGAAATTCAAAGTTCAACGACTGGTAATCATCCACAGGTTGGTGTGCCAAATGGTCTGCCAATACACTTCCCTTGATTGCTTTTTGAGTTGTGTACTGGATGTCATATTCCGTCAAGATCATTTGCCATCTTGCTATTCTTCCGGACAGAGCAGGCTTTTCGAATATGTACTTGATTGGATCCATTTTTGAAATCAATAGAGTAGTGTGAGTCAACATATACTGTCTCAGCCGGCGAACAACCCATACCAGAGCGCAACAAGTTTTCTTGAGCAGTGAGTACCGGGTCTCACAGTCGGTAAACTTTTTGCTCAGGTAATAAATAGCGTTCTCTTTTCGGCCAGACTCGTCATGCTGCCCCAGCACGCACCCCATTGAATTGTCAAGTACTGTCAAGTATAGGATTAAAGGTCTTCCTTCAACCGGCGGCATAAAAATGGGTGGTTCTTGGAGATACTCTTTGATCTTTTCGAAAGCAGCCTGACATTCATCATTCCAACGTACTACTTGATCTTTCTTCAGTAGTTTGAAGATTGGCTCACAGGTAGCAGTTAGATGCGAGATAAATCGGGCAATGTAATTCAACCGTCCTAGAAAACCTCTGACTTCTTTCTATGTCTTGGGAGTTGGCGTCTCTTGTATGGCTTTCACCTTGGCAGGGTCCACTTGAATACCTTTGTCGCTTACAATGAAGCCCAGCAATTTTCCAGATCTCACCCCAAAGGTGCATTTGTTTGGGTTCAACCCCAGCTTGTACAACTTCAGACGGTCAAACAGCTTCCGTAGATGGTCAAGGTGTTCCTCCTCAGTTTGGGACCTTGCAATCATATCATCGACATACATTTCTATCTCGTGGTGGATCATATCATGAAATAAAGCAACCATGGCACGTTGGTAAGTTGCCCCAGCATTTTTCAACCCAAATGGCATGACCTTGTAGCAAAAAGTGCCCCACTGAGTAACAAAAGTGGTCTTCTCCATATCTTCGGGAGCCATCTTGATCTGATTATAACCGGAGAAACCGTCCATGAAGGAGAAAACTTTATGCTGAGCAGTATTGTCAACCAGAACGTCGATATGAGGTAGAGGGAAATCGTCCTTAGGGTTGTCCCTGTTCAAATCCCTGTAATCAACACACATTCTGACCTTACTATCTTTCTTTGGCACTGGAACCACGTTGGTAATCCACTGAGGGTAAGAAGTCACTGCTAGAAACCCGACATCAAATTGTTTCATAACCTCAGCTTTGATTTTCTCGGACATCTCCGGACGCATACGACAGACCTTCTGCTTTACCGGAGGGCAGTCTTCCTTGGTAGGCAGGTGATGAACCACAATGTCGGCATCCAAACCAGGCATGTCTTCGTAAGACCAAGCAAAGATTTCCATGTAGTCATGCAGCATCTGAATCAACCGTTGTTTCACACTGAGCTCTAGATTGGCACCAATCTTGACTTCCTTTCTATCTGTCTCAGTACCCAGATTTACCGTTTCCACTGGCTCTTCGTGTGGCTGAATGGTCCTCTCTTCCTGGAGTAGCAGTCTTGCAAGTTCACTAGGCACTTCACAATCATCTTCACCTTCGTCCTCGACTAAGTTGATCGGATTTTCGAAGTCATAACTGGCAGTAGCAGAGTCGTTACCAGTGAGATCTAGAGTGGATTGGAACCTGTATAAGTGAGTGTGTGTAAATATAGCTGTTTTGCGATATATATATAAATAAAGAAAGAAAAGGAGCACAAGATTTGAAATGCAACAAACGTCCAATGTTTTGATTAATGATATATGAAAATGTCATACAAAAGCCCTCACAAATGGAGCCACGGTGCCCCGGGTAGGACACCGAGCCATAGAAGTTTCAACATATTGTTTGTTACAAATTGAAAACAAAAGAGTTCATTACTGAGTGACAAAAGTAATAGGTGTAAAGTCTTTGGCAGTCCAGTTGCTTGGTCCATTGTCGGTTGTTGGGTAGATCCAGCTGTCAAATTCTGATTCCTCCACGTCGTCTTCAATAACATTCACTCCTGGGTTGGTGATGAACACAGGAGGTCTTCCAATCCTCGCTTTACGAACAGCCCTCTGAGCCTCTGCAGTGAAGCCCAAACCAAACTTGTTGGTCTTCGGAGTAAAGTCAGGAAGTCGGCCCCAATTTGCACATTCACCCTTCTCAATCACAGCCCGGGCGTCCTTTAAGGAAGCCATCTTCAAAGGAGGGTCTTCAATTACAGTTTCAGCTGACGCCAGCGTCTGAGGCACCTCTTCAAAGTGTTGAAAGGGGGTTTCAATGAACTCCCCGTCCATTTCTATGTATCGGAACGAGTTTAAGTGGCTGACCATATACTCTTCTTCCCCTTGAACTGTAACAATTTTTCCTCTAACCGGGTACTTAAGCTTTTGATGTAGTATGGAGGTCACCGCTCCAGCCTTATGGATCCATGGACGACCCAACAAACAAGAGTAGGATGGACAGATGTCCATCACATAGAAAGTTGAATCAAATACTTGAGAACCAACCCTGATTGGAATGTCAACTTCACCATGTACCATCCTTTTCGAACCGTCAAAGGCTCGGACAACAATGTTACTAGGCTTGAGTTCCAGACCCTCATAATCCAATATGTCTAGGGCCTTCTTGGGCAATACATTCAATGAAGAACCTGTGTCTACCAACACATGGGCAAGAGTAGTGCCCCTGCATTCAATAGAGACATGCAGGGCGTCATTATGGTTCTTTCCTTTTGCAGTCAGATCGGCGTCAGAGAAGCCCAAACCATTATCGGCAGTCAAGTTGGCCACACAATCAGTGAATTGATCAGCAGACGTTTCTTGCGGCACATGGGCCGTCTTTAGGAAGGAGATCAGGGCCTTGGCATGGGCCTCTGAACATAACAACAATGATAACATAGAAATTTTTGATGGGGTGTGCCCCAACTGATCAACAACATTGAAATCACTTTTCTTGATAATTTTGAGGATCTCCTCTATCTCTTGTTGGGAGGCTTCAACAGTGGTTGTCTTCGGCGCCTCCATCAGGGCAGGCAAATCAGCAGCAATCCCTTTGCCCCGAGCATCAGAGGACTCGGCAGCAGGGGGTAGAAATAGGAACTTGATTGGGAAGTGAAACATGCACACTTGCGGGTGTGATGATAAGGGGTTTCTGAATAGTTGGCGGCGCAATATCTGGTGAAAACAACCTACCACTGCGAGTAATTTTGGCAGGCCCGGTGATGCTACTAACACCGGTACTTGTATCAAATTCTTGTTTTACTCCAAGCACATAGACATCTGCCCCGTAGTGCCATGGGACAGCTTTGTCGGACGTATAAGGAAGAGGCCCTGGGACAGTAATGATGATAGGAGCAATCTTCTGAGTGGACATGATTTTGACAGGTTTCTTTGAAGGAGCTTTAAGAGGTTTGTTGAAAATAGTGACAATAGAAACTTCTTCGGCAGGGACAGTAGGAACAACAATCTTCTCAAACAAGATTTCCTTGCTATCCATCAGGCTTTGGATACCTGATTTCAACAAAGGACAACCAAAAGGCGAAACAGCACATAGAAGGCAATCTTCATCACATCCCGGAAATAAACCGGCTAGCAACAGATTCCTTTTAACAGTCGATAACGGAGTAACAATCTCTTCCACGGAGGCTACATATCTGTCTTCTTCCACAGCACTCACTCCATGCTGGGGCATGGGAGCAGTCACAACATTGGGTCTTTCGGGTGCCTCAAATTGTATTTCTTTAGCATCAATAAGGTCTTGAACCTTATTCCTCAGGGCCCAACAATCGTCCGTAGTATGCCCGGGGCTATCAGAGTGATAAGCGCAACGGGCGTTGGGGTTATACTTCGGAGAAGCTGTGTTCACCACCTTCGGAGCTTCCTTGCCAGTTACCAGATTGGTTGACAGTAGTTGCGGCAAAATCTGAGACAGGGTCATACTGAGCCGAGTGTACTGCCTTTTGGGCCTCTCACCCCTTTGTTGATTATACTGCTGAGGAGCAGCAGCAGGCTTTGAAATTACCAATGCATTGACAGCCTGGCGACGTTCCGGTTTAGCTTGTCTTCTGGGACCATAAATGACACTAGCTTCCTTTTTGAAAGGCTTCTTCTCAGTACTTGCGGAGGCACCTTTCTGTATCTTCCCTGACTTGATACCAGCTTCTATCATTTCACCCGTCAAGATTAAGTCTGTAAACCCAGCAGAAGAATTACCAATCAGATGATTGAAGAATGGACCAGACAGGGTCCCTAGAAACATGTCAACAAGTTCACGGTCAGTCAAAGGAGGCTGCACCCTGCCAGTCAAGTCTCTCCACTTTTGCGCATACTCCTTGAATCCTTCGCCCGTTCCCAGTGACATACCCTGAAGTTGGGTACGCGTGGGAGCGAGGTCAGAATTGTACTGATACTGTCTATAAAACGCAGTAGCCAAGTCCTCCCAGTTTCGGATACTGGCTCCATCTAATTGATAGAACCATTCGAGTTGAGACCCTGAAAGGCTATCCTGAAAGAAATGGATCCATAGGTTCTTGTCTGCAGTGTAAGGTTGGATCTTCCTTACATATGATCTGAGATGCAGCTTAGGACAGGAAGCCCCGTCGTACTTTGCAAAGGTAGGCGCCTTGAATTTGTGTGGGATCACCACCCCAGAAGATAAACCTAAATCTCCGAAATCCAACCCCGGCACATTCTGAATCTCCATGGCGCTTAAACGGTCCTCTAGTTGCTTGTATCTGTCTGTAGCAGGAGGGTACTGTTCGTCATTGTAATCCGTCTCGTTGTCGGAGACTGCCGGACTAGGAGCCCTTCCCCCTTGGGGACTGTCTTTCTCTGCAGAGGAAGTAGCCTGATCAGCCTCATTATGGAGTGTATTCCCAAACCTGCGTCCAGTGTTGAACAACGCAGTCCTCTTCTTCTTCTTCTTCTTCTTCAAGAGCAGAGTCTTCAACTCTTGTTGACCTTGGGCTAAGCTCAAGACCAGCTCTTGAAACTGGGCGTTCTGGGCCTGGAGGGCCTTGATAGCTTGTTCGTTGGATGATTCAGGATTCATGATGACTGTTCAAATAAACAGCGAAGAAGATTAAGCAACCTGTGGAAAAAGGGTACCTGTTATGCATATGATGCAATGAGATGCGTATGATTTATGTTTTCAAAGACAAACGAGATTCAACTTTGTAGACAAAAGGGAAACACACTTTATTAGATTCAAACTTTAAATTGTTCAACAACTTTCCCTTAGGCATTACAGGAATGAAAATACTGAAAAGGAAATAAAAGCTGTAAAAGGAAACATTCAAAGCCCATAAGTGCTCCCATGGCCTTCTCTTCTCAGTACTGATATAGTTGTTCAGGATCCGCTCTTCCTCCAATTGCTTAGTCAGCTTCTGGATCTTCCGTTCCTGTTCGTTGAACTTTTCCCGATAAAAATTCCGTTCTTCCTTTAGCTGCACCCAAGATCTCTTTAGTGTATCAACATCAGTGGGTATCTGAGGAGGGAGGACATTTGGAGGAACCCCGTCTTCATCGGGAGATTCAAGAATGATAGGTCTGACAACTTCGTATGGCATACCTAACTTCTGAGCACGGAGGCGGACCCATCTGCAATAGGGTTCCATTGGTAGAGAAGTCTTTGGTCCCAATTCATGTGGGTCAGCTTTGTGAATTCTGTCCCAATCCTTAATGAACCCATGGCGTAGTTTGTCACTGTCTACCTGAAATTCAAAATGGAAGTGAGGAACTAACATCTCATGAGGCCCTGCTCTTCTGGCTCTTCCAAACTGACGGAGAGCTAAACATGGATTATAAAATATTCCTCCCTGGGTACCGATCAATGGAACATTAGGGTATTCTCCGCAATGATCAATAGCAGCTACCTCATCCAAACCTCTGAGAGTCCAAGTTATGTCATTATCAGTGAGAGACATTAACCTATGAGCCCAACCCTTTCCTTCTTCATTCTTCAGCACGAACTTAAGAATGTGCGAAATAAACCACCTCACTAGCAAAGGAGCACAACACCATGGAGTTCCCCGTCTTCGGGCAGTACGAGCATAAAGTTGTTGCAGGATATCACCTAAAAGAGTGGGTACAGGATTCCGAGACATGAAGATCCTTATGGCATAGATATTGATAAAGGTGTCAGGATTTGGAAACAATACCAGACCATAGATTAAAAGAGCCAGAATGTCTTCGTACGCCTTGAAGTCTAAGTCATTCCAGAAACCATTAGCTTTGCCAACCAGAAACTTAACCAAAAATCCCTTAACTCCACTTCTAGTTTCCCAGTTAGCCATTATCTCTTCTTTGGTTAAGGGAAGGACTGTAACAATCTCTTCAGGCCTAAGAGTCTTCTCCCAACCAGTGAACGGAGTCTGCTCCAAAACAGGGATACCAAGCAAATCAGAGAATTCTTCCAAGGTAGAGACCAGCTGGAAGTCTTGAAAGGTGAAGAAATGATACAGGGGATCATAAAACTGGGTCAGGACACTTATCAGTTGTTGGTCCCACTTTGAAGTGATCAAACCAAGGAGAGAACCATGCCTCTTGATGAAGGAAGTAGTGTTTGGAATCCTACCAACCAATTCTTTGAGCAAGGTAGGTGGTTGAACGAAGTTGAGCCGAATAGTATTCCTATGCACGGGCATCATTATGTCCTACAAAACAGAGCAAAGATGAAACCTTTTTGTCTTTGAAATGGGTCAGTCCTTATACAGGATGCATGCAATGGTATGATGGTATGATGCTATGATGAAGCACACCACAAGTATTCACAAAGGCAAGCATGATAAGGCACACAAGTCAC
This sequence comes from Vicia faba, assembly GCA_948472305.1. Classification (NCBI taxonomy): domain Eukaryota; kingdom Viridiplantae; phylum Streptophyta; class Magnoliopsida; order Fabales; family Fabaceae; genus Vicia; species Vicia faba. The sequence continues at coordinate 491,008,716 of OX451737.1, forward strand.
ACAAGACAACCCTTAGGTTTTAGGCCAGCATGAAGTTTAGGTATTACCCTCTTTTAGTTTCGTTGGTTAAAACCTGTCCTATCAAAAGTAACCGGGTTCTAGAGGATCTCAAATCATTGACTACCCTCAATCGGTCATAACTCCAGCATCGCAATCTTTTCTTGCGGCCAGAACCATCGCGAGAGTTTAGCCTCAATGAGTGTAGCATGCTGCTACTGTTCTATGGCCAAGTTTGGTCAATTTAGGGTTCTAAGGTCGGTTGGTGTTTAATGACTCCTTAGAAGACCCATATTCTCCTTGTTGCAACACAAGGGATATCGGTACAGGCCAAGGTGTCATACCAACGTAGCCACTGCTTCACCCATGTCGGTCTACGCCGGACAGGTCCCTCACAGATTATGCTACCTAAAAGGGTATTCCCCAGACCCGGGTTAGGATCTAGTAAACTCCGATGCAAAGCCCACAAATATAAAAGCAAACAAAGCAAACAATTGAAAACAAAGGTGATCTAAGCCCTAAGGTTACTCCACTTTTAAACAATCCCCAGCAGAGTCGCCAGTTCTGTGATACGGTGGGAAAACTGACTTGAGGTTTGCGTTTGTTTTCGCAAATGTTTCAGTTGAGCAAGAGTCGCCACCGACTTTTTATTTTATCCTAAGAAAAGGTTAAAAAGCACAGCAAAAACCTTTGAGATGTTTTCTTGGGTTCAGGGAGTAGATTATAGAAAGGGAAGGTATTAGCACCCTTTCTATCCATGGTTATCCATGGGCTCTTAGTTACTTGCTTAGATCAACTTGCCTTGATTTTCAATTGTTTAAAATGGTGCTCTGTGTGTGTGGTTTTGAAAAATGTTTTGAAAAGAGGCCAATGTGGTGGCAACCTTTGTAATGATCCATGTTGGGATGTATACAAAAGTGTATGTCTTTTGAAAAGTTTTCAATGTTTTTGAAAGTTGTTTTGAAAGTGTTGTGGTGTGTGTTTTGAAAAATAGGCAAGTGTTTTTGTTTTGCAAGTTGGCAAGTAACCAAGATACCCTAAATTTCTCAAAGATCTTTGCTATGTTTTAATCCTTTTAACAATTTTGTTCCACCATTGTATTTGGTGGACAATCTTGTGTTAGGATGTGAACGGGACAGGCGCGGGTCATCGTTTAGACCATGATTGCAATGGTGCCAAGTATCTTTGGGCAATTTTTCCTTTAAGGGACTATGATCATTTTTAGGCAACTTTTGAAAGCGTCATCGAGGGACTATGATCATTTGATTGTTTTGTTTTTTGCTAAAGATACCTAACATGCAATATGGCCCATTATTGAAGGCAACAAGTAGAGTACCCTAGGAGTGCAAGTGTGATTAGTGTTGTCCATTTTCATGCTTGTTTATCTTGAATTTAGGTCAAACTGATTGTTGTTTTTGATTTGTATACAAAACCCTAATTCTAACATGGCATAATTAGAAAGCTTTTAAATGCGAAAAATAAAAGGTCCTAAGTTATTACACAATGATCATAGGAATGGGGGTACAAATGTTCAAATGGGGATGAGACTTCATAGGAGGATAGTGTCCAATATTTACAACCAAATTGAATTGCGCAAATATAAATGTAAAGATATATAAGAAGAAAGCAATATATATGTGAAGGTATTTTTGTGTAAGTGTATATTTTATTCACAAATAAAATAAAAATAATTAAAAGAAAGTTAATTTTTGAATATTTTCATGTTTAGGGCATAAACCCTAATTTTGCTAAATAAAAGGTATTAATTATTTATTAAGTATTATATACAATATTTATTAATTATGTGTAAAAAATAAATAAGAAGAAAGTATATTGTCAAAAAATGATTTTTAAGTTAAATATTAATTAAAAAAATAAAAATGTATTATTTTTTATGTTTTTAACCTAAATATACTAATAAATATATAAATATTTACATTATTTATTAAATACATATTATATGTACAAAACTAAATATTTAATATTATTAGAAAAAGTATATTTTTTTATGAAATGTTTTCAAAAGATAAAATAAAATAAAATCAGAAAATAAAAGTGTTTTGTATTATTTCTTTGTATTTTAAATAAAAGTATGTTTAGATTTATTTATGTACAAAACTAAATGAAACAAAATAAATGTCAAAAAAATGGAAAAAATGTGGGAAAAATATTTTTAATATTTTTTTATGTTTAGACAAAAATATGAAAACAAAATCAAAAGGAAAAAATCAAAAATAACAAAGATATCTCAAAATGGGCCAGGGGGTGCATGTGTAAAACAGTGGTGTGAAAAGGAAAGCATTCCAGGCCCAGCCCATGAAAGGTTGTCTTCAACCTTCAGACAACAACATTTGAAAAAAACGCGCCTTTTCTTCCCTGCTTGCTATCTCTTGATTTTTTGATTTTCAGCACAAACTCATAACATGAAAAATGTCAAGCATTGAACCACGAATCCAGACATATAAAAAACTTAACTTAACTCTCAGAAATGAGAGAGAATTTCTCCATCCCTAATTCTTAACCTAAGTTTTTGTCAATGTTTAGGTTCAAAATACTCTCAGCTTATGCAATATAAATGGAAAGTGAGGATAGGTATAGCTTCAGGGACATGAATATGACATTTTTCATTCACAAACTTAAAGCTAACTCTTCCTAGATTGAGAGGTAGAAGTCCATGAACTTACCTGTTCAGCTTGGATCGTATCTGGCAATGGAGGCACTCTCAAGGCAAAGTGAGGATTGATACAGCTTGCTTGAAGGTCATGGATGCTTCTCCAACCTTTAGTTTGCTTTGAAACCAAATGAATCAAGCTATAGCAATCCACCTGCAAAACAGAAAATGTGAAAATGGTGAAGTTGGTTAGAGGTGTTACAGGTCGTGTCCAATGCTTGGGATAGCATGTATATGTGATATGGAATGTGTATGAACTGGTTTTAGCAAGAATGCACGAGTGGATTTGCTTATGGAAGTCCAACTGCAGAGGTGACTCTGTTTTCTGCAGTAGGATGGTGTTTTGAGGTTTGATGATGTTTGGAAGGTGTTTTGGTCGTGCCTTAGCTCAGTTATGTTGTTTAGAATGTGTCTAACAAGTTTGTCTAAGCTAGTTCTTGCAGCAATGAGAGTTGTGTTTCAAAATGCAAGGTTTTTTCTATGTGAAGCAAGGAAATGCCAACTTGGTTTCTAGGCTTGTACAAGCCCCTCAAATGTGCTGCATCTTTTAGTCTTGATCAGTGTGTTATGTCCATGAATCTTGTGTCCAAAGATATGCATTGTACCTCTTGATTTTCAAACTTGACATAAAGTTCTACTTTACAAAAATGGATAAATCACTTTTTCCAATTAAGGCTTAATTCCTTGTGTAATGACTATATGAACAAAACAAAGCTAAAACACAATGGATTGGCATTTAATTATTGAGTAAGAAAAGGATTAGAGGCCTGTAACTAGATTTCCCATGCTGATTTGAAAAATTGCAAAGTGTATGAACATGTACATGGCCATGAATCAAAGTGACTTCTGCTCAAATTGCCAAATTTGATTCTCCCTAACCACAAGGTTGTTTGATGAGTTCTTGGACATTTTGGAAAGCTTGGAATGTGTACTACAATCCATCTTTGTAATGAAAATTTAAATTCCAAGTGGAAGCATGTGGAAAGTGGCCATGAAGTTAGGCAAAAATCCTGCCTAGAATAGGTCAAAAATTTTCTAAGTTAAGAAATGTTTTGCACCCTTGTTCCAAAAATCATAACTTGAGCTACAAGCTTCTTTTGAGGAAACTTTGTGAATCAAAGTTGTAGATTTTGCAATGGACTACAACTTTCATGTTTTGACTTTTGTTTGAATCCAAATGCATCTTGATGAAAAAAATGGGACAAAGTTAGAAAAAAATTAGGGATTTTCATAACTTAGAAAAATTCTAAGTTATGAAAATTCTTCATTTTAAACCCTAATTTGCAATTTTTGATTTCTTGATGAACAAGTTTCATGTTTTGACATGTTTTGATGAAAAATGAATCTTGACACTTGATTTTGACCAAAAAGTCAAAGTTTGACTTTTCAGTATACAGTTAAAAATTGATCAATTGACTGGAAAATTCATCTGTCAATCTTGTGCATTTGGGATCTTTTGAACTTGTTGAACATGTCAAGACAATTCCATGGGGTCCTTGAGTCCATATGTGAGCTTGGTTTGCCATTGTCTAGGTCAAACAGTCAAAAATTGCCTTTGTGCAGTCAAAACCCTAAAAATGACCATTTTGCCCTTTTGGTGATCTGATCAAATTTCATGTGGAATTGTGATCCAAACTTGATCAAATGGTCCATATGAGTTTATAATGTTGATGTGGGTCAAATTTCATAAGGTTTGACTGTCAACTGACCATAGTTGACTTTTTCCCCAATACAGCTGATTTCTAGGTCAACTGTCCAATTGACTGGGCAAAGATTGGAATCAAGGCTTGAAATTTGGTATGGATAAACTTGGGAGTCCAATATGAAGCATGAAAGTCATCTTAGGCATTTTAGGTCAAAACATCTTTGTGCAAACACAAACCCTAATTCGGGTCAACAGTGCAAGGAGAAGTCTTGAGCAGAGGAAACCCTAGTTGGATCTTGAACTCCAAGGGTCTTGTGATGAGAAAATGTTGAGGAAATGGGAGGGAAAATTTTGGGGTACAACACTAGCTTAGTACATAATTACAGGCCTCTAAACCAATTTACACTCCAAAATTGAATGCAAATACATTGGATATTGGCATTGTTCTGATCAAGAGAGCTTTGTACAATGAACATTGGCATTTTGAGCATAAAGGTCACACTTCCATTTTCATAAAGGGCACTTTATGTCAAATTGCTTTTTCTTGAGCCTTGGACTTTCTTCCTTTGCAGAAAACAAGCTCCACAATCTCAGGCATAGTACAAGAAGTTGGTGCATGCTTGGAGATAGCCTGTACAGGCCTATCTCACTTTACTTCCAACTTTGCTTTTAAAACAAGTCAAAGGGCCAAAAGCTCATAACAGACATATCTGATAAAACCAACTCAAGCAAAGTTTTGAAACAAGTTTGATACATCCTTGCAAGCCAGAAGCACGAGTCTTTGACCTCTCAAACCCCCTTATACTCAAAAACACCATTTTCTTGCAAAACAGGGCAAGCCCTGTAGAATCACTTCCAACTTCACTTTACCTCGTACGTTTTGCCTCAAACTTGTTCCAATACCTTCCATTTAACTCACTCAAACTATCCCAAACCTCCATTTCCAACTGTAACTCCATTTACAGTGTTCACCATTTTTGTTTGAAAGCTTTGCAGGTTGAGTTCTGTAGCACGATTCAGGCCACTTCAAAATAAACTAAGCATTGGAAAAGGTTCAGTGGACATCAAGCAAGCTCAAAAGAACCTCAGGCCCCATTGGAAGTTGTTGCATTGTCCAGCTCGAACTCAACTGAAACATGTATTTCATGAACTTCTATCTCTCTATTTAGGAACATTTAGACTTAGGTTTGTGAATTAAAGATGTTGTATTCATAGCGCTGAAACCATACATGTGCTTAGTTTTTATTTATATTAATCGTGCTAGGAGAATTTCATCCATGAACTTTCTGAAAAAACTAGGTTAGAAATTAGGGCCAGAGAAATTCTCTCTGGTCTTTGAGAGTTAGCTTAAGTTTTTTATATGGTTAGATTCGTTGTTTGATGCTCTACAAGTTTCATGTTTTGAGTTTTGTCAAAGGATCACGTTTCCAAGAGTTAGCAGTTTGTACATAGAAGGCGCGTGTTTTTGTTTGAACAGAGGAAGAAGATGAAGTGGCTGGGCTGGGCCTGGTTATTTTTGCTTCTAACACTTGCATTTTCAATTCACACCCCCTGGCCCATTTTCTTGCATTTTGATATTTTTTCATTTTTATTTTCTTTTCTGACTTTGATATTTTATTTTCAAATATAAAAAATGATCCAAAAATATTTTCATAAATTTTTACATTTATTTGGTATTTATTTTAATTATTTCTAACATTAAAATGATTAAATACTTTATATTATTTTGTTTAAACTTAAAAATAATGTAAAAAATACTTATATTTTCATTTATTATTTTTATTCACATTTGAAAATATTTTCTTGAAATATATTTATTTTTGTAAATCTTTTATTTTATTTTTACACACTTAATATATTTAATATATATAGTATGTTTATTAAATAATGAAAAATGTTAGAAATAATTAAAATAAATACTATGTTTATTAAATAATTAGAATAAAAAACACAAAATAAATATATTTTTATTTTTATTATTACTTTATACTAAAAAACATTTTTTTTATAATATATTCTTATTTTTGTACATATTAATATATTTTGTATATAAATAATACATTTTTATTTTCCTTAAAGAAAATTAGGGTTTACCCCTTTTATTAAGTAAAATCAATCTTTTTATTTTTGTTATTTACACCTTTTTGTTCACATTAAAAGAATGCTTTACATACATAAACAAACAAAAAAACCTTTTTTACATGATGCATTTTATTTAATATTTATTTATTGTATTTATTTAAATATTGTACATTTAAATATTATGTCTTACAAATTCAATATGGTTGTAATAATTTAGGGTTTAATTTCTTGCAAAATAATCCCCAATTCAAATTTGTACCCCCTCCCTATATCATGTTGTAATAGTGTAGAATTTAAATTCTCGCACCTTTAAATGCTTTCAATTATGCCATGATTAGACTTAGGGTTTGTATGCAAAAATCAAAACCAACAAATAGTTTGACCTAATCAAAGACAAAAAAGCATGAAAAACAAACACAATGCACACTTGCACCCCTAGGGTTACAATCCACTTTTTGCCTTCAAAAATGGGCCATGGTATGCATGTTAGGTACTTTGGCAAAACAAAAACGAAACAAAGATCATAGTCCCTCGATGACGCTATATGAATTGCCTAAACCAAAATGATCAGGTCCCTTAAGAAAATTTCCAAAAATACTTGACACCATTGCTATCATGGTCTATACGATGACCCGCGCCTGTCTTGTTTAACATCCTAACACAAGGTTGTTCACCAAATACAATGGTGAAACAACACTGTTAAAAGGGTTAAAAACATAAGAAAGATCTTTGAGTAAAATAGGGTAGATAACTCTTAGTTACTTGATCAAAAAAGCTTGCAAAAACATCCTTGTTATTTTCAAACACACTTCACAACACAATTTCAAAACCCTACTTTCAAACATTGAAAACTTTTCAAAAGACAAAAACACCTTTGTATACATTCAAACAAGAATCATTACAAAGGTTGCCACAACGATGGCCTCTTTTCAAAACATCTTTCAAAACCACACACAAAGCACCATTTCAAACAATTGAAGAGCACCATTTCAAACAATTGAAAAGCAAAGCAAGTGATCTAAGCAAGTAACTAAGATCCCAGGGATAACCATGGATAGAAAGGGTGTTAATACCTTCCCTTTCTATAATCTACTCCCCGAACCCAAGAAAACATCTCAAAGGTCTTTCCTGTGCTTTTTGACCTTTCCTTAGGATAAAATAAAAAGTCAGTGGCGACTCTTGCTAAACCGAAACATTTGCGAACACAAACGCAAAATCCCAAGTCAGTTCTTCCACCGTATCACACAAAGATTAGTCAGAAAGATGCAAAAACATGGAGTTTCAATTTTGAATACATGGCCATGAAACGTGATGCTTATAGTGTGTTTTGATGGCTGTGAGAGCTTGCTTTGGATTGATTCTGACCCAGTGATTGTCCAGCAAGTGATTAGTGTTGAGTTTCGCTTCTAAAAATGCCTCCAAGGATGATTTCAGTTTCACACTTTTTGTCAATTTTTCAAGTTTGATTCTCGGTGTTCTTGCAGCCTCTAGGTCTCAAATTCGTGTGCCTTGGATTGTATATGTATGCTGCAATGTATTAGGTCAACAAATTCGTCTTGAATCTTTCCACATCAATGCCTTGAGATTGGATTTGATCCACCATTGATAACTTGCCTAATTTGCCAAAAATCCAATCTTTTGCACATGGAATGCTTGATACGAGTTTGATCATGACATTGATGATGATTAGGTCCTGAAAATAGAAAAAGATCTCATGTAATCAAGTTTTGGGATTTTATTTGATTTAAATTGATTTAAAATGAAATAATTCAATAAAAAATCAAATAAAATAGAAAAATTGATAAATGGACACAAGGCTGAAGCTAGGACACGTGTGTAATGTGGAAATTCCAAATCAAGTGGAAAAGAATGGGCCCATTTGATAAAATTTGAAGTTCTGGGGATAATTGACTTTTGGCAATTTTACAAAAATGCCCAACTTCAACAATGCATAACTTCTTCAATTTTGAATTTTTGGAAGTGTTATTGGATTTTTTATAAAGCTTGAGATGTCCTTTAACCAACCCTTTTGGTATCATCTCATTTTGATATTCCATTCTCAAGTTATAAGCTTTGGCAAAAAAGGTGTTTTTGTTGACTTTCAAAAATGACCTATAATGTCCAAATTTGTAACTTTTTGTGAGTGCATTTTCTGATCTTTGGGTATGAATATGGATTGTAGGAAATTGCATCCTCTTCAAACTGAGCTTTGGATGGGTCATTTCTCATAAAGTATGAGAAAGTTATGCTTGGTCAAAGTTGAGTTGACCTTTCCTACAAAACCCTAATTTAGCAACTTTTGAGTCTTGATGAATTTTGAGCAATCCTTGATGAATCATGATCAAAAATTGATAAAATGATGAAATATCCTTCAAAATGAGAATGTTGACAAAAAAATCTTGAAGTTTGACTGTATTTGGGTCACAGTTGACTTTTGCCCTAGCACAGTCGAATTTTGGACCCCTTGAGCAATTGACTGAGCAAACTTCCTCTACAAGGCTTGAAATTTGACATGGATGAACTTGAGAACATATTAGGACATTTGGGAGAACTTGAGGTTATTTGGACTCAAGGATCTTTATGCAACACAAAACCCTAATTTGAGGTTGACTGTCTTAGGAGATAACTTGACTGTCCAACTCTTGAGCAATCTTGAGCCACTTGGAGATTTTTCTTGCAATGTTTTGAGAAATATGAGAGGGAAAATTTTGGGGTACAACAACTTTCTAAGGGAATGTCAATATGAAATTCTCTTATAAATATCTCCAATAACATTATGAATGGGATGACCCTTAGTGGTCATTAATTATTTGGGCATACTTTGATTATCTAAGTTGACTTATTCAACTTGAGTTTCTCCATATGGATTTTGGCCTTAATATTCACTTTGATATTTATCTTTTTATTGATCATCATCTTTTAAGGATGTTCTTTCAAGGATAATTGCACAATAAAAAACACCTATTTCTACCTACTAGGGTTACTTCAAATGTAATGTGTATAATTTCTTCTATGGTATTTTTAAAAAGAGTTTTTATCAAAAGGAAAACAAAATTTCATTTCAAAGTTTTTAAAGATCATGTATATAGAATAATTTAGATGATACTCTATTACCTTTGTCATATAACTTACTTAATATTAAGTAACTTTGCTATAAACCTACAAAAAAATAAGAACAACTCAACATGAGAATTAGGGCTCTTACTAAAAGTTCCAGATCTAACAATTTTACCTTTGTTGCTATAAGAAGAACTTTCTACCTCCGTATGAGTAAAATAAGACAAATGATTTAAACATACACTTTTTGAATTCAAGCTATCATTTATATGTGCATCAAAACTTGACTATTTTAACTTTGAAACCCAACTCTTTTTGGGTTCTTTAATGTTAGGTTAGTCAGATGAACAAATTTTTCACTGGATTTCACATAAGGATAATAATTGCACAGATAAGGTGCAATACACATGTTTCTTATTTTAATTTCATGACATTTCTTGATAAAGTAAGAGAGATAAATATAGCCATTTCTATATAAATAATCACATTTAAGAGTTTTGCATTTAGGGGTTGTATGATCATGGCAAATATTATTAAAGTTATTAACATTATTATCAAGTTCATAACCTAAATCTTCCTTATTAAGCACACAACCAACCAAGAGGGCTTTCACACTTTCTCTTTTTCACAACTCTGAATCTTCAAGATCCTTGTTACATTATCTTTGACTTTAACACTTCATGGAATCTTGAATATTCTCTCTAATGAGGCTTGAGATAGCTTCAGGATGAGAAACATCATTAAAGACATCTACAAACTCATATGTTCTCATATTGATCTTCAAGCATTATTGCTTGGTCAACATATCAAGTACCACCATTTGATCTACAACATGACAAGCACGACCACTTGATCATATCAATCACGCTAACTTGATTAAGATATCAGATGATATCATATTAACTAACAAGCCTTGAATGGTAAGACTGAACAACAAGACTGACGAATACTTTTCTAAAGAGCATTGCCAACATTAAAACCAAATCAACAGGTTACTATATACTTCATACATGCAAGCACATATATCCATACTCACAAATGTAGAGTAATTATGATGACGAATATGGCCATTTATTCACTTATATAATATTCTAGCCTAAGCCATTGGTTTAAAATCTAAACCTTTTGTAGATTAATGGAATTCCGAGGAGAAGTGTAAAATAGCCATCTTTCCATAAGGGGGTTTTTAGTCATTTTTATATGGTTAAATGTAAATTTTAACCTAATTGAGACTAATAGAACTATAATAACAACTATTAAGACATAAGTTAAGGAGTTATGGATAAAAGGCTAATATTTTATTTAAGTGATGCAATGGAATTTAGGAGGTTCTGAATACTTAAGTGAAGAACAAAGAAGTCTTTTGGAATGGAATTGTATAAAGAAGGAGAGCTGAAGGTGAAACGCATTTCCATCTCCTTCCAAACCTCTTTCACTCAAGAAAGAAGGAAAATGGATAAGTGAGATGAATTTAAAGTTCACCTTGATGTAACTTATCATTATTACATCATACCTCTCATCGTCAATTAAGAAATGTATTAGAAAAAAATGATCAATACATAAATGAGATTTAGTTAGGGATCAACAATGAAGGATCTTGTAAGATTTAGAAGACAAGAAAAGGAAGATTCTTAGCATGAGAGATCTTAGCTTTGGAATGATAAAAGGAAAAAAAGATTACACTTGGTCAAGTTGCATGTTAATAGAGACAAAGCCCTGAACACTTCGATAAAAGGACAATCACCATATTAATCTTCAATTTCAGGGGTGTTTCCTCTCCCTTAGTCTGTAATATTTAATTTAGGTTAGAAGAGTAATCTTGCATGAAGTTGTGTAAAGCTTTAAATAATAATATGGTGAATGCATGCTAGAGTTAGGATGAAATGGATTGATGAGTTGAGAAATTGGTGTGTTTGTAGGTGTATTTGGTATCTTAATCATGCCTATATGATGATTATTAGAGAGGGAGATTATTGTGTGTTAAGAGCTGGTTTCTTTGTTGTGAAAATATGAAAATTGAAATTCTGGTGCCTTGATTTGAATCAAGGATTTGATTCAATAGAAAAATTCTGCAAACTTTGGCTGTTTGACTTGAGTCATGTTTCAAATTAGAGAAGTATGATTTGAATCATGACATGAATAAAAAATTGGGTTTTGGGGCATGGTTTCAAATATGTATTCCCGACTCAAATCAAGTAATCTTCTCACTCAAATCACGAGGTTGAAATGTGCATCAAACCCTAATTTTAATGTTTTAGACTCCAATTTAAGTTGATTAATGATTCCTTAAACGTCTAAAATAATTCTAATCTTAAACATCATTGAGTAATGTCTAAATAATTCTAATCTTAGGTGTGCTAGGAAAGATCGTGTAGTCGAAAACCATAAAGGAAGACAAAAGGTTGAGAAAAGTCAGTAACGTTTATAAATTCTATGAGATGGAAACTTCAAGGCTTGATAAGATGACATGCATCTAGTAATCCATATATAGTGGAACACTCACACATTAGGGATGGAATTCATGAAAAAATATGACTTCAAGCTAAAGTAACATCTTGAGAAAGTCTATATGGTAGTAGACACTAGAGCATGAATGACTTACATAAGTAAGGACTAAGAGATACTTGGGAGTGGAATACTGAGAAAAAGTTAATGAGCTTAATTTGGACTTCACGTGGACCCAAGGTAGAATCTTATAGAGCCAGTTAAAATTTTTGTACGACGTAAGGGAACAAATTAGCCAAGCACAGTGAAAGAACGTAAATATACTAGTCATGTCGAATATACCAAAATCCACTCAAGCTACATATGAAGTCATCTATTCGAAGGTAGAATATACATTTTCAATAAATAAAATCGGAATAATTTAGTGATTCCTATGTTATAGGGGTATTAAAAGTCATGAAAGAAATAATTTTTAGATGAATCCCGAGAGTAACTATATCGTTTATCTTTCGTTGATTAATAAAATCTATAGAGAGTAGAATATAATAACCATCTTATCACAAGGAACATTATAGTCATTTGTCAATAGTTAAATGAAAATACATACCTAATCGAGACTAATACAATTTATATCAAAAACAATATATATAATAAATAGATTTCCTTCCAAACTTTTGAATTTTAAATACCTTTTTACTAATAGATTTCCTTCCAAACTTTTGAATTTTAAATACTTTTTACTTTACATTTTCAAACTACTCTTAACTACTCTAGTATAAAAGTTTTATTTATTTAATTTTTGCTTGCAATTCCAAAAGAAATATATTTAAATATATGAATTGAATCTATTCCATTAACTAATTTTTTTGATATAATATATAATAGATAAAAATGATAATGACTTATGTTATGTTTGGTTTAGCAGTGAGATTCATAAAATCATTTATGCAAAAACTATTTTTTGTAGTTTTTTAAAACCATGGTTGAATGAGCTTTGGATCGTTCGTTTGCATGTAGTTGTTTTTGTCATTTATCCTATAAACTACTAGTATATGCCATAAATTCAAAGTTTGACTTTAGTAACTAGAGCTTTAAAGTATTTATTTATTGCAACTACTTGTCTGCATGTAGTTTATAACTCTACATAATTTTATTTACTTTAATTTCCTTAATTGAAAAACAATAACTATTAATTTATATCACTTTATAAACATCAAATATTAATATTATTAATTTATAAAAAAATACTAGTATTCAATACTACAAATTCAAAATTCAAAATTCAAGAACTTATGATTTATGTTTTGTACATTCATTGAGAGTTGTGTGATATGTGGTTGAAGTGATCACGTGCATGATGCATGTGAGTGAAGAAGCATCACGTGATAAAGGGTATTGGCTTAGCTGTTTGGCACGATAAATACTTGTCTGAGTATTTAAGTTGAAATAGAGACTACATTAAAAAGTGCCATGTGGAGAGTCTTCCTGGACTCCATTAAAATTTTTTTGGATAATACTTTTTTCATCAACATGATATAAACTTTTTGGAACATTGTTCATTTGATCGATTTATACAAGCATTTTAAAATGCATGCTCATTATCCCTAAAGCCAACATTAAATCAAGGAGGGTCTTGTCACTTGTCCTAATTTAGCCAAAACCCAAGAAAATGGGGCAATTAAGAAATCTCAACATGTAACATAATTTGAGTAAGGAGAGGATAATGTAATTAATACAAATAGTAGTTGAATGATAATCACCACTAATAAGAAGTGTTAGTTGGTTTTTTTGAAGTTGATAGAACATCTTATCCCTCAAAGCTACACTTTACCTTACTTATTAATCACAATATTTCTATTTCACTCCAACCCAACAACAACACTTTCATATCCCTCCTCTCTAATCTTAACCCAAAGCACATTTCAAATCACTCTCTTTTTTCTTTTATAAAAAAAATCTAAAAGTGGGTCTTAGTTCAATCTTGATTCTTGACTTTAAAGATTAATTTTTTCTTGCTTTTTAAGCAGGCATAGTCCATAGATCTGAGGCAAGAGTAGCTGCCCCAAAGCACTACACGTTATTTAATTCATTTTATAAACATAAGGTGTCATTTTCTAGTGGCATTAGGTATTTCTAGTTGATTTTTTTTTTTTGGTTTTATCTCAATGGCAATTTGAATTTGAATGGTTATTTTCATGCGTCCACGTCAACTATACATTTATTTGACCTGTAATGAAAAGAATTGATTCTTAGTAAAATGATTATCTAAAATTAATTTTAGACAAATATGACTTGATATGTTTGAATAAATTTTTGTAAAAGTAAATTAAACATTAAATTTTATGGTAAAAATTATGTTTAAATTTAAAAAGTTATAAATTTTAATTTAAATATAATTAATTTTAAAAAGTAAATTAATTATATTTGAGAATAATTTAATATGTCAAAATTGAAACATTTAAAATCAATTCAAACATGGATCGGTTTGAGTTAATTTAGTTAAAACTATAACTCAACTCGTCCATGATATATTCGTTTCGGTGAGTTAAAATAATTATTTATAATATTATTGAGTCAGTTTTGGTAAAAACTATAAATTTGTAGGTTGAGTTGGATTGGATAGTGGATTATTTAATTTTTTTCTTTTTTATATAATTATTTTTGATGTGTCACATTATTTTCTTAATAAATAGTTTAATATATTACAACTATTTTTTTAAACATCAAATATCTAAATACACGACAAAATTTATATAAACATATTTGCATAAACAAAAGTTACATTACATTACAGTAATACTTAAAATTGTATAAAATATTTACAACTTACAAGAATTTGCATCAAAATAAGTAAAATGTGATACCTAAATAAGTTAAAATCATTACTTACAAAATAAAAAATGTTTAAAAAGTTTAAATTTAAGTAACTAAGATTAAAAACATTAAAGTCGTCGTTTATCAAATTATAAAAAAACCAAAAAATAATCACTAAATAATTCATAAATTTTGTGGATTGGGTGTGAATTTATCTATACTTCAATTATTTTAAATGAATTTTCATTTTTAAAAATCATATCCATACAATAACCCATCCCAACCTACTTTTAAGTCAGTTTGAATGATTATTATTAAATTAATTGGATTAACTAACCCATCTACACTCCTAAATTCAAATCTTCAAACTTACATGTACTATTATGAGTTTTCAAATTTTCATGTGGTCAAGGTCGACAACACATTAAATCAAGATTTTATATTAAAAATTACTATTAAATTCATTTTATAAAAGTTTATTTAAATATAAATTATTTTATTATTAATAAATAATAAGTGTGAGTAATATGAAAAAGTCCTATATTGATTAAAAATATAGAAAATTAAATATTTATAAGTAAGAGAATCTATACACTTATGATTAGAGATGGCAAACGGGCATGCATACTCCATAAAAGTCCAAAAAAATGAGGCGAAACAGAACATACATAGTTGAGGATTAGAGTCTAAAATCTAAGCACATCCTACAAAAAAAGTGAGTGCATGACAGAGAAAAGCCGCAGACACTATATCTTATAAACTTAAAAATACAATTTTTTTGATCAATTTTCGTGTTTGCAAAAACCCACAAGAAAAATAAGATGAAATAAGACAAACACATTAGAGGATGAGGACAAAATAGACATGTCCAATGGATCGGACCCATTTTCCCATTCCTACTTATCACTTTAAAATTTTGATTAACTATATAGAGTATTTCTCACAAAAATATATGTTGCTAGTAAAAAATAAAAGAAAAGTCACTGAATAATCCCAACAACTTTTAACTAAACTCAATTTATTCATGATAGTATCTTAGTTCCTAATTATAAAATTTTGTTGAGTTTTTTTCTTGTCTCTTTTTATAAAATCCTTTTCAATTTTAAAGTGCATTAATGATTTTTTCAAATTTATCTCTAATTATATTACCTCTTTTTCTGCAATCTATAATAAATAGTTCCTTACACATTAATTATTTATCTTTTTTAAAAATAAATTTATAAAATTAAACAAAATAATTACTTTAATTAATTTTCTTAATTCTCATAATTTTCTCAATAAAAACTTATATTTAAAAACGGAGATAATAAATCTTTGTACTGAGTATGATGTTTAACAATGTAACAACAAAATATCTAATTATCATCAATCTTCTATAATGAACAAAAAAAAAAAAACACAAAAATAGTACTTTGTTGTGTACATAATATTTTCTAGCTTTGTGTAAACACATTTTGGTCTGTTTAGGATTCTCTTTTACTCTTTGCTTTTTGTCAGTCCTTGGGTTCCGAGTTTTTTTTGTTCCAGTAGTGTTGAATTTATTGCAGTAGAAAGAAAACTAGTCCCATTTTTCTCCTCAAATTCAAATTCTCTCTACTCGATCCATTCATTCCACCGCTTGATTTTTCAACTTCGATTTCTCAGCAAGGTATGTTACTTCAGTTAGAATAACTCTGAACTTTTAATTTTTCTATACAAGGGAATAGATTTATTAGGATAATTTAATTTAAGATCTACCATTTTTGTTGCATTTTTATTATTTAAGATAGCTTAAGAAGCTTAATTATCTTGCTTAATACTTGTGATTCTAGATCAGTGGGGTCTTAAGTTGGTTTGAGTGTTTCTTAATAACTGATTTGCTTTTAAGGTTTGTTTAATTGAGCTTTAAGTTATGTTATTAGTAGAATAATAGCTTTAAGTTTATGTTTAACCAAGGGTAAATTTGAGTTGTGAATGTGGATTCTTGATTTTTGTGTTCAGGTATTAACTTGGTGTTGGAGTTGAGAATGAAAATGGAATGTTCGTGTTCGGTGTGATTGATTTTCTGGAACAATGTCGAGAGTTACTAAGTGGAAGATTGAGAAAACAAAAGTAAAGGTGGTTTTTCGACTCCAATTCCATGCTACACATGTAAGTTTCCTGTGTTTTACAATTTTTACTTCATTTCTGGGTTTGGGAATTTGAGATTTCGATTGTTCTATTGCGTTGATTAGACATAGAGGGCCAAGATGAAAAGAATAACTAAACAGGAGAAGCAGAGGCCCCAAACGATAAATAAAAAGGCTTAGTATCAAATTTAAACGTCTGTGGCTTTATCTGAAATCAATGGCTCTTATTAAGAGAAATATTTAATACAAATTATGTGATGGCTCAAGCTTCTGTGATTGACACTAGTTCGAAACTTCGGTGTTAAGATCAAAATGAGTTTCTGTAACACTTCTAGGTTTATAAAAACATTGAAAAAGATTTAAATTTTTTGACCAAATTTAGCATACTGAAGCAGTTGTTAGGTTCAGCATTCTCCTGACTTACTGAAAAGTTAATCTAGCTTTATCAACTAAGCTCATTTATAACTCATTTGTATTATTTACTTAAATTCTTTCCTACCTCTGGATTCGTTACGTGCCATTTTAACTTGATATCTTGAGAGTGTAACATGAACGAAGCTACTTCAAGTTAAATATCTGCTAAGATGGTCCTTAATATAGTCAGCACTCAATATTAAACTTATCCCTTTTTTGGTGATATCTTGGAGAGAATTTTTATTTGAGCAATTTCCATGGTTAGTTAATTTTTTTTAAGGAGTCTTTTAAGTCAAGGCAATGGATTGCGGAACTGTAGCTTTGTTGATTCTTAATCCCATAGTTCTATGTTTAATCAACTTTACTTTTTGACTGGGTTATTGTTTTTCTGTTTATAGGAAAATGTTTGTATATTAGTTATTATGCTAGTATTTTCTTTCACCAGGGTTTGAACCTCGTTCTTTTAACCCTTAGGTTAAAGCCAAACCCGTTGAGCTACCCAACCCCCAACTGTTATTATTACTGTCATTTACATAGTTGTCAATCTATTTGTTTATGCAATTACGGACGGTAAATTTTGCTTTTGTATGGTCTAGATTCCACAACCTGGATGGGATAAACTGTTTATCTCTTTCATCCCTGCTGACACTGGGAAGGCTACATCAAAAACAACCAAAGCAAATGTGAGAAACGGAACTTGCAAGTGGGCAGATCCAATTTATGAAACTACAAGACTCCTCCAAGACATTAAAACAAGACAATATGAAGAGAAGCTTTACAAGCTTGTTGTGGGGATGGTAACATTCTTTTCTTTCTTTCAAATGGGTATATTCTATTCATCCGCATGCCATAGCTTTTAGAGAAGTTTCGCATGTGAAAACAGAAACCCAACTCAACAAAACTTATCACATTGCTTGCAACTTGATGCAAAATCCTCCATTATATCGCTCATATTCATGGTGTATATTGAATAAGCTTAATTTTGGGGTTGCTTAAGTTGTCTATATATACTCTGAAATCTTGATTACATTCTATAAAAGTGAGACACAATAGTCAATGATAATGTAAAGAACAACAACATCATCGTAATTGTAACAACTTTGTTGTTGCCTGCCACTATTTGGAATACCTAAGAATGTCCGCTTTTTCAAATTAGAGATATTCTTGTGTCTATTAGTCTTGAGAGAGGTTAGAACTTATCGAATTATATTTTTGCTCTAACCACTTCAGGGCTCTTCACGATCTAGCATCCTTGGCGAGGCCAACATAAATCTGGCTGATTTCGTTGATGCATTGAAGCCTACAGCTGTTGCTTTGCCTCTTAACGGAAGTGAGCCTGGAGTCACACTACATGTGAGGATCTCTGAACTTTATATTCTCTGAAGTAATTTTATTTTGTTTATCAATTCATTCCTTACGCTCTTACATGGATGTGATGCGGTACATTTACCTGATGCATTTCTGTTTCCTTGGCATTAATATATCAACCGTGCATATTCTGTAAGAGTTCTTTAGCTGCTTAAGATATCATTGATATCACATTTAATGTTTTTTTCCGTCATTGTTTGAAGCCAGGTTGCAGTGCAGCTTCTCACTTCCAAAACCGGTTTTAGGTACAATATTATGAATTATGATGTTTAAGGATGTACTTTAGCCGGACACAGTATACTTATTTAATGTTACTTTTGCTTTTAGAGAATTTGAACAACAGAGGGAACTCAGAGAGAAAGGTCTACAGACTACCTCTGACCAAGGTACTCATGATGGATCTGCTGATAGCAAAGAGTCATCTCCTGAGAAGAATGTCAATAATCACATTAACAAGGTATCTTACTTTCTCTCATTACAAGTGTATTCTATATAGATTATATGTACTCCTCTTTTATCCTTTTCCGCCTTATTTGCTCATATCATGGATATCTGTTTTTTAAATTTCATTTTCTTTTCTGATTCTCCTTTATTTATATCATGAGATTAGGCCAATTCAAGAGTGAAATTGAAAAGGGAACCAAAATATCTTCGCCGTACTTCTTCACTTGAAGGAGAAGCAGGGTTAAATGAAGAGTACGCTGACTCAGCTGCTGGGTTTGATGGCTCTTCTACTACTTCTGAAAGTGTAAATACTGAGAAGCATGATATCTGCAGTACACATGAAGTGGACAGCCTTAAAAGCGCAGTCTCTGGTGATTTAGGTGCACTATCCCTCGGTCAAAGTCCTCAGCGAGAGAAAGGAGAAGCACCTAACAATCAATTTCCGCCACAGGACAATGCTTGGGCTCATGGTTGGAGCATAGACTATTCAGCTACCAATAATTTGGTTGCTGCTTCTGAAGACTTTAGCAGTAGCAGTCTTAACGGAAGTTTAGAAGCAGTTGAGTCATCTATTCTTGATCTTAAACTGAAGGTAAACTGTTTGCAAAATCATTCTGATGAAATAGGTGCTGAAACAAAACTTTTCTCTGAGCAAATTGTTGCTGAGATATCATCAGGAGAAGAGCTAGCAAGAGAGGTCGCCATACTAAAATCAGAATCTTCAAAGTTTAAAGATGAATTTGAGCAGCTTAAAAGTTCTAAGCTAAACTTATCATTTGCTCGTAATGAACCTACTGAGACGGATAGGGATACATTACTCCACAATTTACAGTTTAAATGGCATAAGGGGCTTTTGCTCATGGAAGATAAGTTGAGAGATATTCAGAAGGTATCTATGGGATTTCCTGAAAGGGATTTTCGGTTCTTTAACCTGGAGTTGGAGAGAGTGGTTGAGATTTTGCTGGATCTAAAACAAGAATCTAGTGATCCAATTTCAGGGACTGAAGTTGTCAACGGAAGAGAGAACGAGAAAATGGATTTACATATGGATGGGCAACTTTTAACAGATATTGGGTCCGATGCAGCTTTATTTCAACCTGAGAGCATGACTCGTTATCTCACCATACCCGGCCTTGTGTCTCATGAGTTTGATTCTGTAGATCCCACCCTTGCTATGAAGGAGAAAATTTTCGAACTTCTAAGGGAGCTTGACGAGTCCAAAACTGAAAGGGAAGGATTTGTGGGGAAAATGGACCAGATGGAGTGCTACTATGAAGCTCTTATTCAGGAACTTGAGCTGAGTCAAAGGCAGATGATGGCCGAGTTGCAAAATCTCAGAAATGAACATTCAACTTGCCTATATGCAATTTCCGCTGGTAAGACCGAGATGGAGAAAATGCACCAAAATATGAATGAACAGATAATGAAATTTTCGGAAGATAAGCGCATTTTGGAATCTCTCAACAGCGAGTTTGAAAGAAGGGCTTTGTCTGCAGAAGCAGCCCTTAAAAGGGCTAGATTGAACTATTCTATTGCTGTTGGTCAACTGCAAAAAGATCTCGAACTTCTTTCTTGCCAGGTTCTTTCAATGCATGAGACAAACGAGAATCTCATAAACCAGACCCTTTCTGATTCTTCACTTTCAAACACTGATGGTTTCCCAGAACCAGTGAATTGTACTAAAAGTTCAGAAGGTCATGCTTCTAATCAATTGCTACGTCAAAATCACAGTTCTTCCTTTCACAAACATTTGGGTGAAGACATTTTACTAAGTGATTTGAAAAGATCACTTCAATATCAAGAGGGGTTATACAAGCAGGTTGAAGAAGAAATCTGCCAGATGCATTTTGTGAATATATACTCAGATGTGTTTTCGAAGGCTCTGCAAGAAACATTGTTTGAAGCTAGTCTTAACATTCAGGTCATGAATAATGAAAATTTTCAACTCTCTAGACAGCTGGAGCTTATAAATCAATCGAATGACTTACTGGTATTGAGGTTGCAGAATGCTACGAATGATATCCTCTCGTTAAAGGAGTACAAAGAGCTTTGCATAGCGAAGTACAATGATCTTACTCACCAGAACCAAATTTTAGAAGCAAATTTACAAAATCTTTCTCATGAAAACAATCTTCTTACTCAGAAAAGTAATGAGTTGGAAGTCCTTCTGACAGATTATAGAAGTTATAAAAGCCAATACGTTGCATGCAGTGCAGAAAATTCAGAGTTGAAGAGCTTATTGAAAAAAGAGAGCCTAGAAAATTACCAACTTCATGATGAAATATCAATTTTGCAGGAAGAGTTAAAATCTTTCAGAGCTAAATTTGACGAGCTTGATTCTATGAAGAATGATCTGCAAAACAAAGTCAACTTTTTGTCTAGTAAGTTGCAGGAATTGGTGGCATCATATGATGATAGACACACTGAACTTTCTCTTTGTAGTTCTGCTTGCTTGGATTCAGAATGTAAAGACTTGGAAGGCCTGTTATTGCAACTAGAAGAGCAGCAACGTAATGCTTTTGATAGGATCCTGGTACTCATTGAAGAGAAGAAAAATTTAGCGAGTGAAAACCATATGGTTCAAGTATCTTTAAACACAGCAGAATCAGATGCTCTAGTAATGAAACAAAAGTTTGAGTGTGATTTTCAGCAGATGGTAAGTAAGATAAGTGTGTCGGGTATCCAGTTGCAGAAACTTGAGTCAGATTTTGAGGTGTTTGTTGACAGGATCAGTGCCAGTCTTAAATCTGAAGAAATATACTCTCAGCAGCACAATGAATTGTTTTCCAGTTTTGATCATTTGGAAGCTGACCTTCAGCAACTTAATTCCAGAAATCACGATCTTACTCAAGAAATTGTAAATCTAGGTACTTTATCTAGTGACCTTGAAATGTGTAAGCTGACCTTAGCAACAATTACCGAGGAGAAGAAAACTTTGGTGTTGTCTTTACAGGACAAAACAGAAGAATCTGCCCAGTTTTCATCTGAGGTTAGTCTTTTGAAAAACAACTTGTCTTCTCTGCACAATCAGTTGCATGATGAAAAAATCTTCAGAGAAAAATTGGAGAAAACGGTTATTGATCTTACCACAGAGTTGAATGAAAAACAACACCAGCTGCAGGATTCTGGTATGAACAGACAAGAGCTGGTCCATCTCAAGCAACTGGTCACAGATGTAGAAATTGAGAAATCAAGAATTTCAGATCTTCTACACATGGTTCAAGTATCTTTAAACACAGCAGAATCAGATGCTCTAGTCATGAAACAGAATTACGAGTGTGATTTACAGCAGATGGCAAGTAAAATAAGTAGGTCTGGTATCCAGTTGCAGAAACTTGAGTCAGATTTTGAAGCGTCTGTTGACAGGATCAGTGCCGGTCTTAAATCTGAAGAAATACACTCTCAGCAGCACAATGAATTGTTTTCCAGTTTTGATCATTTGGAAGCTGAGCTTCAGCAACTTAATTCCAGAAATCACGATCTTACTCAAGAAATTGTTAAGCTAGGTATTTTATCTAGTGACCTTGAAATGTGTAAGCTGACCTTAGCAACAATCACAGAGGAGAAGAAAGCTTTGGAGTTGTCTTTACAGGACAAAACAGAAGAATCAGCCCAGTTTTCATCTGAGGTTAATTTTTTGAAAAGCAACTTGTCCTCTCTGCACAATCAGTTGCATGATGAAAAAATCTTCAGAGAAAAATTGGAGAAAACGGTTACAGATCTTACCACAGAATTAAATGAAAAGCAACACCAGCTGCAGGATTCTGATATGAGTAGACAAGAGCTGGTTCATCTCAAACAACTGATCACAGATGTAGAATTTGAGAAATCAAGAATTTCAGATCTTCTACAGATATCTGAGAAACG
Organism: Vicia faba; assembly: GCA_948472305.1. Taxonomy (NCBI): domain Eukaryota; kingdom Viridiplantae; phylum Streptophyta; class Magnoliopsida; order Fabales; family Fabaceae; genus Vicia; species Vicia faba. The sequence goes on from OX451737.1 coordinate 491,031,628, forward strand.
TCTTGAAGATGCTTTAGAGGAATCCTCTTCTATTAGTTGTCTTGAAACCCACTTATCCGAAGTGCATGGATTTTCAATTGCTACAGATGTTGTTATGACCTTTACCAGAGCTCAGTTTGAGGGTCATGTAGAGGAAGTTACTGAGAAGCTTCATTCTGCTTGCAGACAAGTTGATGTGCTTTGTGAAAAGAATCTTGGTGTAGAAGCTGAATTGAATGCCTGTCTTTGTAGAGAATTGAATTGCATGGAAGAAAATATGACATTGTCCACGAGTCTTGACTACCTAAAGTCTGAGTTAGCAGTGTATACTGCTCAGTGTAGAGCACTAATCGATCAAAATAGTGTAACAATATCTGAACTTAAGGAACACAAGAGTAGGACAGAAAATGTCAGCAATTCTTCTTACTTGCGTGATAGCGAGTCTCGGCTTGAGGTTGTAAGGTTGGAGCAATTGTTGGAAAGTGTTTGTAGAGATGGGGCAGGACTGTTTTTATCAAATGTAGAAGCTGAAGTCAAATGTATAGTTCTCCAAGGAAATTTGAATGAACTGAAAACTGCAATTACTACCCTGAAACGATCAGACAATGAACTGATAAGGCTGCAGGACCAATGTAATGAGCTTACGAGGAGGCTTTCTGAACAGGTTCTTAAGACAGAGGAGTTCAAGAATTTGTCTATTCATTTGAAGGAACTGAAAGACAAAGCTGAAACTGAGTGTCTTAATGCTCGTGACAGAAGAGGAAATGAAGGACCACCGACCGCTATGCAGGAGTCATTGAGAATTGCATTTATCAAAGAACAATATGAAACTAAGTTGCAAGAACTGAAACAACAACTGTCTTTGTCAAAAAAACATAGTGAGGAAATGCTGTGGAAACTACAACATGCAAGTGAAGAAACTGAGAATAGAAAAAAGTCTGAAGCTTCTCAAATAAAAATAAATGAAGATTTGGGAATGAAGATCTTGGAGTTGGAGGCTGAGTTACAGGCTGTAATATCTGACAAACGCAATTTGCTAAATGCTTATGACCTGTTAAAGGCTGAAAAGGAGTGCTCAGTGATATCCCTTGAATGCTGTAAGCAAGAAAAACAAGAACTTGAAGCTTCTCTTCTGAAATGCAGTGAGGAGAAGTCCAAAATTGAAGCAGAGCTTACCCTGGTGAAGGGATCAATTGAGACTTTGAAATCTAGTGCGGATGTTCTGAATGAGGGCAATGGCACATTGTCTTCATTAAATCCTCAAGAAAAATCAACGCCTGCAGCTCTCAGTCACGAACCAGAGAGTGCAAATTCAATCCTCAGCGGGCAACCTGAGGTAACTGACTGATTTATTTATGTTTAATTATCAATTATTATTGAAATCACCTATTTTCTAGGATGATTAAAACTTATCACTTTGTGCAACATGCACTAGGGAATATGTAGAGAAGAAACAAGAATTTGTGATAAGTTTTTTCTATAGGCAAATGTTAATAAATTAGTGATTATGTTAGTTTCTAGGATTTGGAACTTCCTCAGCTCACCTTCCTCAGCTCACCTTCCGAGCTTTCTCCTTGGAACATATGGTAGTTTTAGAACCGGTTATCATTTCTTTCTTGTTTCCCTTTCCTTTTGTCTTTATTTCCCATTTGTTCTCAAATCTAGCCCTACTTTGTGGAAAGGTTATATACTTTATCGTACTGCAATATCATAAGTACGCCTTCATTCATCAATCTTGAGTGGTATGCCTTAATGATTTGTTTTCATTATTCTTTCATAGGATCCTCATGCATCTAGAGTTACAAATGGATGCCAAATTCTCGGAACTGAAGAGGACTTGCAAAAAAACGAAGACAACAAGCACCGGGCTTTATCTGAAAGTTTGAAATCTAGTATTGACCACCTGAATATGGAGGTAAGTTTTTAAGATGCATAAACAAGTTAAGTTTCAACATTTGCATTTTCCTGGTCCTTCAGTTGCTACTTTAACAATTGCGTCTAATTCAAATATGATATTTAAGTTCTGTACTCTGTTCGCAGTTAGAGAGGATGAAAAACGATAACATGCTTCCTACAGAAGATGGTCAAAACCATGAGTCAAGTTTTCCAGGTCTGCACAGAGAATTGACACAGTTACATGAGGTAAGTCTTTTTTATTGCCTTGTTTAGGACAAAACGTACCTTTGTCTATATTCCTATTAATTCCATACTTTGCTCAGGCCAATCAAGAGTTAGGAAACATGTTCCCCGTGTTCAATAAAATCTCGGTCAGTGGTAATGCATTAGAAAGGGTGCTTGCTTTGGAGATTGAGCTTGCTGAAGCATTGCAAACCAAGAAGAAGTCAAGCCTCAAATTTCAGAGGTACATTCTTCTTTACAAAATTATGAAATATGCTAAGTACTGTTGCATGAACATGTAATGAAAAATAGCACTTAAATCATTCCACCTCAAGTTTGATACATTTTTTCTCCAATGTGCCAGTTCTTTCTCGAAGCAACACAGTGACGACGAAGCAGTATTCAGAAGTTTCAGGGATATCAATGAGCTAATTAAAGATATGTTAGAACTAAAGACACAACATTCTTCCATGGAAACAGAACTGAAAGAGATGCATGACCGTTACTCTCAATTAAGTCTGCAGTTTGCAGAAGTTGAAGGTGAGAGACAAAAACTCATGATGACTCTTAAGAACATTCGAGTATCCAAGAAGGCTCCAAATTCTTCAACCTACTTCAGAGACCATTCCTTATCGCCGCACTAGGATGCCATTTTTTAGTTTAGTTCACCCCTTGCGCAGGCCAATAATCCACGCTTGGTTAAGAATTATGATATTTGCGGCCCCATTATAGATAGAGATATATAGATTATGTTATATAAGGGGCCCTATCAGCTATATCAAGAGTTATTATATTTTTTGCAAGGGTTGATATGATATTTTGTAATTTTCAAGATGCAGATAATATTTTGTGTAAATAGAGTAGTGTTTGTCATTGACTCTTGACTCAGAATCAATGTATACCATATTCATCCCTGTAACTTCTTTTACCCTAGCACGAGTGTTGTAATTGTTTTTCTGTACAGGAACAAGATCTTACAAGAATATTTCTATTTCAACTTTATGTTGATAACTAGTTTCTTCCCTTCACTTTCATTTATCATTTGATTTGCTTTCAAACCGAGGATTAGATAGAATATAAAAGTTGTTCATGTTTTATTTTAAAAATATATTTTGGATAAATCAATCATTTTTTTTTTTGGATAAATCTAAGATATTGGATTTCAGTGCTTCGTGTTTGGTACCCGCGTTTTGTTAACTTTGTTGTCACCATTGGATTTCAGTATAACACCTCTGATCACTTACTCTTCATCTACCGTTGTGGCTCCGACATGATTTACATCTAATTTTATGTTGATGACATCATTCTCATCACCTCCTCTCATGACTTACGCAAATCTATCTTGACACTCATTACCTCTGAGTTTGCTATAAAGAATCTGAGACTGGTGAACTATTTTTTAGGTATTGTAGTGACCAAATATACAGAAGAATTGTTTCTTAGTCAGAGTACCAACGCCATCGACATTATTGCTCGAGCAGACATGATCTCATGCAAACCATTTGTTACTCCAGTTGGCACAAAGCAGAAGTTCAATACCTCAGTGGACAATCCATACGATGATCCTACATTATATCAGAGACTTGTCGGTGCTTTGCAGTATCTCACATTTATCCATCTTGACATCTCCTATGTTGTTCAGTAGGTGTGTCTTCACATGCATGCTCCCAGCATTGAGCACATGCTTTCATTGAAACACATTCGGTGTTACGTTCAAAGAACCTTACAATATGGTTTGCATCTCCATCCTTCTCCCATTAAGAAGCTTGTTTCCTACACAAATGCTGATTGGGGTGGATTTCCCGACACTCGTCGATCTACTCCGAGTTATTGTGTTTTTCTTGGTGACAACCTAATTTCACGGTCTTCCAAGCGACAACCCACACTTTCCCGTTCTAGTTCAGAGGTTGAGTACCAGGGCGTTGCTAATGCGGTTTCAGAATCATGTTGGCTCCACAACCTTCTCTTGGAGCTTCATTTTCCAGTTTTCCAGACTACTCTTGTGTACTGTGACAATGTTACTGCTATCTACCTATCTGACAATTCTACCCAGCATCAACGCACAAAACACGTTGAGATGGACATTCGCTTTGTTTGCGAGAAGGTTGCTCGTGGTCAAATCCACGTTTTTCATGTTCCTTTCCGACACTAGATTGCCAATATATTTACCAAAGAGCTCCCTAAAATTCTCTTTGATGATTTTTGTAACAGTTTAAGCGTCGTCAACCTCCCTCTTCGACTGCGGGGTGTGATAGAATATGTATTTATATTTGTATATAAGTCCCACATCAACTATATATATATATATATATATATATATATATATATATATATATATATATATATATATATATATATATATATATATATATATATATATATATATATATATATATATATATATATATATATATATATATATATATATATATATATATATATATATATATAAAGAGAGAGAGAGAGAGAGGACCAATGATGAGCCGTATTTACAATTGCATCTCACAACTTCAGAGATAGGACCAACATTCCAATCCACATATGTGTTGGATGTAACACCCTTCTAAACCTTAAGGAATATTTACAAATAATTCAATAATTAAACCAAAATAATGCACTAAAAAGGGTGTCACATGCTTCATACAAACATCATAGTAAAATACATCTATCTCTTTGAAACCATAATCATAAAGCTTCAGCTCATCACAACAGACTCCATATCAGAGCAAGACTCTCTTTATTAGAAATAAAGAAACTAAAAGACTCCATAAAGCTATCCTCTAAGCTTCAATAGACTATTCCTGATCACCTGCAAGTTATCCACATATGAATGCAATATTTATAAGCAGAAAGGGTGAGTAATCATAATCATTACAAAAGACATAAGAAATAAATATAGTAGTTATAACACAATAGCAAAAAATCCCACATCATTAAAACCTCATGTTATACTCACACCTTCACAAACATCATCAGTACACATCTAACATATCATCACATCAACACATATCAACAAACACCACGAAATCATCACATCATCATTATCATATCACCAATCATCATTCAACGTTACATATAATACAATACACTTCATTAGACTCATGCATGTGGTACCAAAAGAAACTTCACTGATGGCACAATCATCATTTCTCCAAAGATCTCCACTAATAGGATCGATTCCCGATTGGAACCAGAGCACATCATAGAATTTCACTCAATCCACACTGAGATTGAAGCCATCACTGGACTAAAGTCTTATCACCATCACTGGACCAATCGTCCTAACAACATCACTGAACCGAAGTCCTAACACATGCCATGAATGCATGATGTGAAACATCTCAATAACAACATGACCACTGCTAGTCAAAATGCACCATCATTCATATAATCAATCATAAAATAATCACATACTTCTTATTAAAACATGTCATCATCTTAGCCACAACAATTCATCATACACACATACATCATAATAAAACAATCACCAAAATATATTATTCATCAAAGAAAATACATTGAAAAACACATCATATGACTTATTTTATTCCACTAAAATATAGTTCATCGCATTAGCTTCCTAATGCTTCGAACGACACGTCAAACGGAATCCTGAAACTCAAGTTACAACACTTTTAAAATTCTCTTGATGTCCCACGCCTGAGGCTCGCCTGGAGAAGCAGGTTGCTCGCCTGAGGCTCGCCCGTCGAGGTGGGAGCGACAACTTCCTCCTCATACAAAAATCTAGGGGCGTTGTTTTTCTCTTGGCTCCTTTGCCCGATGAAACACTTCGCCCGCCCGGCGAGACACCCCTCGCCTGACAAAGCTTGGGCGAGTCACCACCCTCCATACAATTTCCAAGGGCTCTGTTTTCATCCCTTCCCCTTTGCCTCACACTCGCCCAATGCAACGAGGACGAGACTCCTTCGCCCGATGATGCATCACGCTCGTCCGACGAGCCTACGTAGACAGAACTTCTCTGTTGGAATCTCTGCACTGCACCAGTCCAATTTTTACACGATTTCATCATATTACAGGTCTCAAGTCATCATAATTTCACTTAGTTTCATCATATAACACCAACACAAATTATCATACATCATGTGCATCAATTCTATATAAGAAAACATCACAATTTCACCAATTTATCATCAAACATCATATTAACATCATCAACCCAAAACTCCAACACAAACCTACAATTATCTAGACATTAAATCAATTATAATAACAATGATAAACTCCCCTTACCTTAGATTTCCTAGCAACAATTTATTCCTCTGCGTGTTCTACCAAAATCCCTTAGCTCTTTCAGTGTCCTACCTCTCCACAACGTTCTTCTCTTTTCATGATTGCATATAATGAGACTCTTTTTTCCTCTATTCCTTGTTTAACCCTTGGACCCTTTCTATGATCTTCCCATATTATCCTCACTTACATCACAATATTACCACCTTACCCTCATAGCCTTTACCTCTTGTTATTATTCTATTAAACTAGTTAAAATAATTCTAACTAGTTATTCTAATTATCCTAACTATTCTAAAAATACTCATTATCATCTTAACTCTCACTATTCCATCGTACATCACACAAAACATCATATCAAGCATCATGTTCATCAAGACATCACATTAACATTACAAATACGTCACAAAAACTCATCATAAATAAATCAAATAATGAATGTTAAATGTTAAATTTGGAAACAATCAAAAGAAAGGAGTGAGGAAAGGAAACAGGAATCATGCGATCAATAATATACTATATGGTTATATAACAAACAAGCGAGAGGGAATAAGATAGAAAATTGGTGATTAGACACATGTGTGTTAACCTATTTTTAAATAGGTTACATGAAGATTCAAGTAAGATTATGTTTAAGATTATGTTCAAATGAGGTAATACAAAGATTTTCTAATTTGGAAATCTACTGATTAAAATATTATAAAATCTTTGTATTGCCTCATCTTAAACATAATTTTGTTTGAATCTTCAGGTAATCTATTTCAAAATAGATTAACACACATGTGTCTGATTATTTGATTGGATGCATGTTTTTTTTCATGGGTTATTGATATCACTCTGATTATACAATCCAAGAACCCGAATATTATTTTTGATTATAGGATTCGAACATATCCTCTGACATGCGTTTAGATTCTATAAACTAAATCATGAGAGACTACATCATAATTTGAAGTTTTATGATCGTAAACTTGACTGACTAGTTAAATTTTTTTGTTAGTAATGGAGAAAAAAAATATGTTGAGGACCCTCTATAGGGAAAATCATACTCATCTAATGCATAAGAATGTGAACGTAAGATACACAGGGGATATATCTGAACCAACTGAGCGACAACCTCAATCTCAAAAGTATTATAAGGTACAAAAGACCAAAGTATATCTAGGAGGATCATATGACAAATTTTTATTATGGTTTTACGGAGAGCATGTGGCTAGAAATATCTAAATGAAAGATGCATGATACATAATTTACAATTTATTTTCTATTCTAGTTTTATATTACTTATTTTTTTTCCCAATATCATGACGAGTCGCTTAAATTTATGAATAACATTAAGAAGATCATCTTTATAACATCCTAACTTAGATTAAGATTTATTTAAGGTTTTTTTTTATTGTTTTCCTAATTAAATCAAATTAGAGACTATGGGGACATTATACTATTCCCTTTATTGGAGAACATTTTGGTCATTTCAAGCAAGGATTATGAGGCTAAAGTGAAAAAATAAATGATATTTTACTTCTTGTTTTTCCTCCTTCACACGAGAATGGAGAGAAAAGGGAAAGGTGAACTTATCTTGCAAGTCCTCTTCAATTGAATGCAAGTTTCAATTCAAATATCCTTCGAAATATTTGAGAAAGCAAGAACTTATTCATGGAAGCAAACAAGGGAGCCCACTGTCAAATCCTTGCATGATTGTGTTGGCATGGAAAAAGTCGAGTTGTAAATGATTAGAGCAAAAGAGAACAAGCTTAGGAATTACAAGAGGCTAGAGAAAAGAGCTCTTCATCAAACCATCAACATTTGCGGAAATATGAAGGACAATAAGTTCATCTTAAATACCAAGGAGTTAAAAGAGGCTATATAAAGGAGTTATTTATAAGTTCTATTCTAATTAGGATGAATCATAATTAGGGAGAATGTAAATATTATAATTTTTTTTTTAAAAATCAAAGACTATCTTAAATGTAAATTATGATATTTTAGTATAGTTAAAACCCTAGTTAAACATGATTTACAAAATAGACCAAAATGTCATTCATATATTTTATCATTCTTAAACAATTGAAAACACGTGCTTGCGTACAAAATACGTTTTTCGACGAGATATGATTTTGAACACGATTTTTTTTTGTAAATTTTATTAAGTATAACTTATTGAAAAAAGGGTTAATACCTATTTTCACCCCTGACATATGGGGTGTATTTGAAAAACCCCATGCCAAAAAAAAAGTTCCAATTGAAATTTTAAAAATTTCAGTTTTGCCTTTTGTTATATTTTTATTATTATTTTAATGACATGGCTTGATTAGTTGTCATTTTTAATTAATTTTTAATTTTTAATTCTATATGGCATTATATTAATATTTTATTAATTGAGTGTTAATTCAAAGTTAAAATTTTTTTGTCCTTCAACAGGAATCGAACCATGGACATATGCAATGAACACTAGACCAATGCATTTTCTTTGTTACATATATGCATCAATAAATATTTATATGATTAACATATTAATTACAATTATCAATAAATTTTCTTAACTAGTTGGTTTAAATAGTTTTTAAAAAAATGTTTTACATATTTTATCTTTTTACTGTAACTTTTTTTAAATTTTAAATTTTCAAAAATCACTTAAATTTAAAATTATTTTAAATTTAAAATTACTTTAAATATTTTTTCGTAAATAAAACTGATTGTTTTTAATATTTTGATTTTATATTTAAGTTAGTTGATGTTAAAATTAATCTTTTAATTTTAAAAAAATAAGTTGAAAATTTTATAATAATTATTTAAAAGAAAATAACTTTTTAAAGCTAAACAATTTTTTAAAAAAACTTTTTAAATTATTTAACAATTTTTAAAAAAAACTTTTTAAATTATTTAAAGATTTAAAAAGTTTTTACTGTAAAAAGATAAAATATTTAAAAATTTACGAAAAAATTTACTGTAACTTTCAAAAAGATTTATTAAATAATTTATTTACTGTAACTTTAAATAATTTACGAATTTTTTTATTTAAAAAGTTACAGTAAAAACTTTTTAAATCTTTAAATAATTTAAAAAGTTTTTTTTTTTAAATTGTTAAATAATTTAAAAAGTTTTTTTTAAAAATTGTTTAGCTTTAAAAAGTTATTTTCTTTTAAATAATTATTATAAAATTTTTCAACTTATTTTTTTAAAATTAAAAGATTAATTTTAACATCAACTAACTTAAATATAAAATCAAAATATTAAAAACAATCAGTTTTATTTACGAAAAAGTATTTAAAGTAATTTTAAATTTAAAATAATTTTAAATTTAAGTGATTTTTGAAATTTTAAAATTTAAAAAAAGTTACAGTAAAAAGATAAAATATGTAAAACATTTTTTTAAAAATTATTTAAATCAACTAGTTAAGAAAATTTATTGATAATTGTAATTAATATGTTAATGATATGAATATTTATTGATGTATATATGTAACAAGGAAAATGCATTGGTTTAGTGGTAAGAAGTGTTCACTGCAGACAGTATGTCCATGGTTCAATAAAAATTAATTAAAAATGACAACTAATCAAGCTATGTCATTAAAATAATAATAAAAATATAACAAAAATATAAGCCACATCAGCCTTTTAGGTGATGTGGCATTCTCAAGGTAAAAACTGAAACTTTTAAAATTTGTAAGGTAACAATTGGAACTTTTTTTTTTGCGGGGGTTTTTCAAATACACCCCATATGTCAGGGGTGAAAATAGGTATTAACCCTTGAAAAAAAGATAAAAAATAAGAATACTATTCAAATCATAAATATAATTTTTCCATATATAAAAATATTTTGATCAACCATAGATTTGTTTCCCATATATAAATATTATTTTTGTTTTGATACTCTTTTTTCCTTATATCAAATGTCATGTTTTAAGTATTTATTCATTTTTTTATTTTTATATTTTCACTAATATATTTTTATTTTATTATATTTAATCAACTTAACTAATTTTAATAAGGGTAATATTAATACGTGTCTTAAAAATACATATTAATAAACTTGTAAATAAAAAGTTTATGTCAAACATAAAAAATTTATTTTAAAAATCGTACATCAATTTGAATAAAAGTTTATAGTCAGTTTTTTTTTCAATATATATTTTTTATTTATGACTTTTTTTAAACCTGTATTAGCATTATCCTTTTTAGAAAATATATGCACAATATACTTACTGACACGACTTCATAGTTATGAAATTTTTCTTGCAAGTAGTAACTCTCAATGCCAGAAAGTCAAGTCAGTGATCAGACACAAATGCCAATAATAATAAAACACATGGAATCATGAATTTATTCTCTCGCAACTTGTGGAGTATTTATCCTAAAATATAAATCACATATTAAGTTTCTATGAATCACATTAGTATGCTATCATCAATGAGTATTCAATACAGTTTGATCCAAAACAAGAGCAACATAACAGAATGACCTAACCTACCAAAACACAACCTTGACAGAAAAAGCATACTACTAAACAACCAAGCAGAACCCCACCAAATACATGAGGTAAAGTGTCGGCAACATCTTCTTCTAGCTTCTTTTCATCAATAGGATGACCTTGAAACATGTCAACCACAACCATATTAAGCACCTGTGTCCAACCATACATACATTTTCTGGAAATTATGAATATACACACAAAGACAATCAAGACAAGAAGAAAGTGACAAGTAATAACTTACTCCGTCTGTATCTCATACCCTTACCGATATATCAAAGAAAGATGTCACAAATTTAGTTGAACCTGGTCTAAACCTAACATCTGTGATGAGAAGTGAATGTGTTTCTTCAGCAACATAATTATTAAAAGTGTCAATCTTCCAAATAAAAACCTGTTATCACAAAGTACAATTAGTTTGGAACACAAGGGAAAAGCCAGACCATGATTAAGAAGAGATAAGCTAAAATAAATTTGGAGGTTAATTAACTTGAAAAAACCTTATTGTCATGTCCGGCAGTTGCCATAATTTTTTCATTTTTAATGAAAAATGGATGGCCTCTGTGTTATAAAAACAGGGGTAAGCCGTTCTTACTACAACGACTAATTTGAAACTATACAAAATTAACATACCAAGAAGATTTTAAAACTATACTATGCTAAAATAAAAATTTGTTATGAGCTCATATATGTTGTCTCTACAAATCAATATAAAAAAGAATAATTTGAAAATGAAGCACATTGTACAAATTGGATAAAGACATAGTACTCTTAACATAAGTCCATGAATATTTTACCTTTAGTTTCATTTCTACTGTTTGTTCCTGAAATTCATTTCAGATTTTTAAAAGGCATAGTTCGATTATCAGAATTTTCATCTTAAGTAGACATGTAAGAATCCAGATTTTCATCTTCTGGTTTTTCATCTGCTGCATCCCCATAACCCTAGTGCTTATATTTCATTGGAAATAATATAAGTTTATAAGACATGAATCAAATTGACAAAATAAAAGAAAAATGAATTAACAACAATGATAGCGGAATTAAACACAATTATTCATTGTAAGTAGGAATGAGAAGATATCAAGGATTTTCTTTTAAGATATTCAATATTCATTGTATGTGCAACAACTTAACACTACTATACAACTATGAATGAGGACATGTGAGAGAGCTCCACTTAGGATCATAAACCCTCACAACATAGACAGTGAGGTGAAGTCCAATTGTGAAATAAAGCAGTCAATTTCCAAACGTAATAAACAAATTAGACTAATCGAAGAGCACACCTCTTGTTTGAAGGACCAATTAACATCTCAATGTCATAATGCATAGCTCTTGTTCTAACTTCTCATTGTAACCCTAATCCAAGAGCACACCTCTTATTCCAACTTCTCTAATAACCCTACCTTCAAATTGTCCACCTGCATAAAATATAAATAGTTTATTTATAAATGTTTTGACATGTCTCAAATTTAAAAAATAAGTACAAAATGAAATTTTAAGAGAAAACTATCAACCGGATAACAAAATATAAAAATATGATTCCTCTTATTTCTGCAAAATTCTCAGCAACCCAAAACGTAACAGAGGCAATAGCAATACATATCTTATTCCCTGTTAAAAATAAAAATTTCTAAATTATCATAGTTAGCAATGCAACAAAACGGATTTCATGAATCCATCAAACCACATATGCAACATGTTTGACATAAACTGACATTTAAGAGTTTGAATGGACAAACCGTGTTTTACGTCTCCATGAGCAGAAAAGTATTAAAATATGTCAGCATTGTCAATTGTGAGTTGCAAAAAAATAACAATATTGTTTAAATTTTGCTAAACTACAACACTATAGTTGTTATTTGACAACAATTTGTACTGAGTACCTTATCATGAAACATTAGCAATTGGTTAAAATTATGTCACACTATTTCCCACTATTTGAAGTAGAAAAATGAACTAACATATAGATTGCTCATAACAGCACAAGAAATGTTGGAAATGAGTTCCAAAGATACATAGTTTTGACAACCACTCCAAACACCCTTTACATCAAACAACCTACACATGAACAAACCAAAACAACATCAAAAAACTAAGCAGAACCACATAACAAACATATAACACATAATAAGACACTTCAAACATCAACAACGTCAACCACATCAATTTAAGCACCTACAAAATTGAAAAAACTGAATCACATTAAAGTGGAATTTTAACTTACAATTAATCTAAGTCTCTCCATAGTAGAAAAAAAATATGTTGCAGCCATGCCTGGTTTGTGCTCAGGACCGCGTAATATATTGCGGCCACAAATACCTGTAAATCATATCAGAACCCTAAAAAATGAACACTTTTCTACCAATGAGAAAAATCCTAATAAAAAGTTCATTCATAAATCACCTACCATTAACAATTACTCAAGAACAATAACAAATTAATCCAAAAAGAAGAACAAAACTAAAAATAAAAAAGAGAAGAAGAAGATCTATCAAGTAACTATTTTCACACCGCCAAAATCATATGTCTTCTAGAAATGTGAAACAATAACGCCTTCATCGCGAAACCCCTTTAGATCGTCACCTTCACCGTCGTTGGAAAACATTGTGCCATACTCGCCGTCATGAAAGCTCGCATCTGACCATCAAAGTTTCAGATCTGGATCGCCGCCACCACTCCGTTTGAATCATTCCAAATTTCAAAGGTTGTGTTTTTAAATACTGATAATAATTCAGTTTGAATTTAATTTTTATTACCGTTAACTAATAAAATTAAACTTATACAAACTTTAAAAAAAAATATATTCAAAATTTCTTACGACATATCACATGTAATTGTGTTAGAGGTTAACATCCTCCCCATTTTCTAAATTGTTATATAGCTTTAGAAATACAAGATATTAAATGAGTAAATATTTTTTACACATTGAAAACTATAGTAATGAAGAGAAAAAAATAAAGGAAATTTTAATGCCTATGGTTGAATTATGCTGCAATGAGAAATAAAAGAACCACTTAGTTTTTTTAAGAAAAAGAATCATTTAGTTTTTTTTAGCAAAAAGAATCATTTAGTTAAATCCAAGTTAAAGTAAATGTAAATAACAATGTAAATAACTAACAATAAATTGATCTATTGTTTAAATTTAGCGAGCATTTCATTCAAGTGGCTTTAACATTCTTGTCATGTTGTGTTGATGAACTACCTTTCAACTTAATGGGGGTACTGGTTGACACTAACCTAAGGAGAATTTTCAAGTGAAATTCCATAATTGATAAACTTAAAGGAAGACTAACAACTTGGAAGAGAAGACATTTATCTATGGGAGGGGCATCACAAAGACCCAAAAGAATTTTTTATGGGGGGTTTTAGAAATCAAAAGAAGAACACATTGAGTAATCTGGCCAAATGTATGCATATCAAAAGACAAAGGAGGGCTAGAAGCGAAGAATGTTGAGATGTTCAACATGTCCTATTATGCAAGTGGAAGTGTAGATATTGGTGAAAAGAGAAGCAATATGGGCAGAACTGTTAAGACATTGATATGGTAGTTTGGCTATGCAAATGGTTAGTGAAAAAGTCAATATGAGAAGAAGAAAAGAGCTCATATGGAGGAGAGATCTTAAGTTCATAGGAGGGAGTGACTAGATAGGAAATGAATGATTTGCATAAAACATCACATGCAGGTTGTGTGACAACAACATACCTTTATGGAAGGTTAAGTGGATTGAGAGTCAGACCATGAAAAATGTCTATCATGAGATGTTTCAAATGAAAAATTTATACCTAAAGGGGAATGGATTAATGACAAGTGATTTTGGAACTTTCACTCGAATAAAGATAACACTGATCTAGAATTGCAGTCACATACGGGGGAAATGCATAATAGTCTAACTAAAGTAGAATAAATAAAAAGAAAATTTTGATATTTAAGAATAATAATTTTGTCTCTCGGATTAATGTCATTGTTGATTAAAATAAAATAGGTGATATTCTTATAGTGACCCGTGAGATAAAATAAATTGTTAATTTTATTAAAATGAGATAAGATAATATATATATATATATATATATATATATATATATATATATATATATATATATATATATATATATATATATATATATATATATATATATATATATATATATATATATATATATATAATTTAAAATAAATTACTTAATTATAAAATGAAAAATAATTATATAATTTAATTGTGTTAAATAATCATGAAAAAAAAAACAAAGTGACATATAAGATGAATAAACAAAAAAAAAGGAAACTTTAATATTTAGAAATAAAGGTTTTGTGTTTAAGTTTAGGCAAATTATTGATTAAAATAAAACACGCATTGTGCTGATAGTAACTCGTGAGATAAAATAAATTGTTAATTTTTTTAAAATTAAAAAATAAATTATTAATATTTTTTAAAGATAATAAGTAAATAAGAATGATTAAATATGATTAAATATGTCATAAAAATCAAAAATTTCAAACTTTCATTTATATAATTGTGAAATTAACAATATATAATTTTTCAAACTCGCATTTAAATACGTGTAAATTTAACAATATAAAATTAATAAGGGTCTTTACGATAAAATTTTATAAAAATACTTAAAAGATAATTTTATTTTTTTAAATATTAGTGGATACTTATTTATCAATCTTCATTTTACCACCGTGAGAAAAAGGAAATGAAAAATAGAGAGAGAGAAAATAAAATAAAAATGAAAAAGTGTAGGAAGAAGAAATCAAGGGTAGTTTTAAAATTAATCAAGAAAAAAGAATGAATGAAAGTAATATTTAATTGGTGAATATTGAAAAATGAGTGCCACGTGTCAAATGAGTTGAACAATCAATTTCTACGTAAAAATATTGAGATATTAGATATAATATCAAATATAATTCAAGTTAGATATGTTGAGATATTATATATAATATCAAATATAATCCAAGTTAGATATGTTGAAATATTAAAATAGATTTGATTAGATTTGATATTTAAATATAATTTAAGTTGTGTTAGCTCAAGTCCAATTAGAATTGTATATAAATAGTCATAGTATATATCCTTATTTTGTATAATACAATTCAAGTGAATATAGAATTCTTATTTCCTTTGTTATTCTCTCTTTCTCTCCTCTCTAAAAGTGCTTCACGCACTAACAAATTGGTATCTAGAGCTTCCAGTTATTGTTCTTGATCGAATTTTCAAAAACTCCACGTTAAAGATTGTGTTTCCAGGACAAGCGAATCAACCGCTGCGAAGATGACTAGTGATAAGAGCATTCTGAATTCTCTTCCAATGCTTGAAGACAAGAATTGGATCTGATAGGAAAAAAATACAATCCTTGTTTGACTTCCATGAATTCCCAGAAGTGGTTACCGGCCGACATTCATACACTGGCTGCAAATGCAACCGAAAAACAGAAAAAAAAACCCACAACAAAGTAAAGAAGAAAGATTGGAAGGATGCTTATTGCATTCATACGACGGTTGATGCTACTAACTTTGATAGAATCTCTCATGCTGCAACGGAGAATGAGGCATGGGATATTCCAGTGAAGTATTATGAAGGAGGTGAGAAAGTCAAGGTTGTCAAGTTGCAAATCTTGCATCGACAATATGAGTTGTTGTCAATGTGAGAAGATGAGAAAATTGCAGAATATGTGTTGAAGGTTCAGAAACTCGTCCATCTCATGAAGGGTTATGGTGAAACCATAACTGATAAGATGATAGTTGAGAAGGTAATGAGAACATTGACCTCTCACTTTGATCACATTATCGTAGCTATTCAAGAATACAACAATCTTGAAACCCTAAAAGTGGAAAATTTTGGTTGGTTTGTTGGAGGTGCATGAGATGAGGATTGTCGAAATAAAAGGAGTTTAGGACTCGATGCAGGTGTAACACCATGATTTAGTTAGAATTATTTTATTTAAAAATTAGATGATTTGATGTGATATGATACGTTGGTGAATTTTATAATGTGATGTGATGCCTTTGTTTAGAATTAAATACCTCGAAATTATTGAAGTTGAGATTATAGGGATGCATGGCTAAAAGTGTAGAATCATGAGGTCTGTGGTATAATATAGCTTACTAGTATTATTATATTATAATATTAGGATTATTATTATTTTATAATAATTATTAAATAATTAATTAATTAAGAAGGTTATATTATTATTGGGATATATTAAAGTGAGAATAAGAGAAAGAAAGTCAGTACGTAGAAATAGAGAAAGAGAAGCGTAGAAGAGCACTAGGAAGCTAGGGCAAGAGATTTCACCGTAGAGATCAAGAATCAACAAAAGTCTAAGGTAAGGAGGGATTCTAACACTATAATGGGTTTCCTAATAATTGGGTATGGTAGAGTTTAGGTCCCATGGTTATATGTTTTGATTTCTCCCTAATTGGTGTTTTGGGGTTTTACCTATTGATGAGTTCTTTGGTGAATTGTGTGTATTTGTGGTGAAAAATTATTGATGAACATTAATGAAATTGGTGTGATGTTTGTGTTAGAATTGTTGGATATAATGTGTGTTGATCACTATATGATTTTACATGTTTTAGAATGTTTTCAAAAGTGATTTTTGGGTGGAAAAAGTGAAATCCCGTAGCAGAAAAATATACTGATTTTTTGACTCTGGTTCACTGGTAACCTGTTACAGGGATTGAGTAACCGGCTACCCGTTGCAATTTTGAAAAATACTGGGACTATTTTGTATGCATTAACCGACTACTGGTATTGAGTAAATGGTTACTGTTGAAGGTTTTTGTGTGACTCGCCACTGTTTTGTATGTAGTAACTGGTTTGTGGTATTGAGTAACCGATTACCACTGTGTTGGACAATATTTTTGTAAAAGTGAAAACTTCATAACTTTTGACTCGGATGTCCGTTTGACGCGCTGTTCGAACCCACAAGAAGCTAAAAATATTTTTTATCTAATAAAAATAGTTTGAAAACAGTATGAGATGATTTTCTGGATTCTTGTATTATTCCGGTATTATGATGTAATGTGAAGTTGTGAATATGATGATGGAATCGATGAGATCGGTATTGTGATTGAGTACGATGATGTTGCATGAATATTTTGATTGTGTGACATGATATGCATGATAACAATGATGATGATGGTCTGTATTGGCGTGGCATTGATAGGTAAGAATAATCAATGTGAGATTATGTTGTTGCATGTCAGTGTTACATCCATTCATTAAAGATGGCTTGTATTGGTGAAAGATGACCTGTATTTACGAAAGATGGCATGTATTGGCAACAAATGGCCTGTATTGGCGTTGTTGTCCCAAGTTGGCATTTATTAAGTTGAGGGTTTTTCCATACTGGTAACACATTGTAATACGGTGGGAGAACTGACTTGGGTGTTTTGCGTTTTATTGCAAATGTTATAGATAGAAAGAGTCGCCACCGACTTTTCTTTTATCCAATAAAGGAAAGGATGAAAAGAGCAGGAAATGCCTTTTCATGAATTGGGGGGGGAGGGGGTAGGTTATGGAAAGGGAAGGTGTTAGTACCCTTTTCATCTGTAGTTATCTACGAGCTCTTAATTGCTAGCTCACTTTGAAATGCTTTGTGTTTTATGTATGTTTGAAAATATTTTGAAAACGCCTAAGTTCGGAAAACTTTGTAATGACTCTCGTGTCGTTGAGAATGTATACAAAGTGTTGGTTTTAAAAATATTTGTTTGAAAAGGAGTGTTTGGAAAGATGTTTTGAAGATTTTTTAAAAATGATAATTTTGTAATGATTCTCGTATCGTTGGAAATGTATACATATTTTTTGTTTTGAAAAGTGTGGAATATGGAAATGGTTTTATTTGTGAGCAAGCAATTACGAGCAATCTACCTACTCAGAAAATCTTTGTTCTTTTCCTCCTCCTTTAGATAGTGCTTGTCTACCATTAGTTAGTAAGAAGCCATATTATTAGATGTGAGGAGCAGGCGTGGGTCGTCGTACAATCATAGAAGGGAACTTGTAGAATGTTTTAGCAATTGTCGTAAGGGACTAAGAATGTTTATCAAAGACAACATCAAAGGGTCATCGAGGGACTACGATCTTTTAATCAAGGGTCTTTGCTAAAACATCCCACATTCGAGGGACATGACTGTTTATATCTGAGGCAACAAGTGAGTGTTACCCTAGAGGTGCATGTGTGCAAAGTGTTTTGATTTCAAGTATTTTATCTTGAATTAGGTTTGGATATGGTTGCTTTTAAATCTTGTCATGCAAACCCTAATTACCAACAATAATAAAGGAAAGCGGTAAATTGCGGAATTTAAATATTCTACGATATTACAATGCTTTAGGAATGAGGTGTACAAGTTTGTGAATAAGGGGAGGAAAACAATAAAACCCTAATTATGTATTATAAACCATTGAATATGAATAACAATAAAATGCACAAAATGTAAAGAGGAAGAAAGAAATTGTTTTTTAGGATTTTTTGATGGAGAAAAGAATTGGTAATTTTAACCTAATTAAACTAATTAATTTTAATTACAAAATATGTTAATTAATTATTTAACAAAGCCTAAGACCTAAGTTAATTGAAATTAAGAAGAATGAAACCTAATTCTAAATAATTTGTTTAGAAAATAATTTGAATGTTAATGTTAATTTGGAAAGAAAATGTTTTTATCATGAAAAAAAAGAGTAATAAAATCTAAATTAATTAAAAAAAAGAAATAAAGTATTTAAATTAAAATATATTTAATTTAAGAAAAATATATTTTTGTATTTTTTGGTTAAAAAATAAATAAATAAATAAAATATAAAAGGTATAAAAAATTGTTGGGTCTGGGTGTCAAAAAGTAAAGAGGGGGGTTAAAAAGAAAAATGAGGCGCTGGGCCCAAATATATTCTTGTTTGAAATCATAAAAAATAAAATAAAAAGGTGGAGTGGGCTTGGTTGTGTTTAGTAAAAAGGGTGTATGAATGTAGCAAAAATGTCAAGGCCCAGAAACAAAAGTCCAGTGCCTATGAGATCCAGTGTGGCCAGCCTTTTGGAGTGCATCATGGTCCTACTCATGTGGAGCGCTGGATCTGGTTGCTTGGCTGATTTGATGGTGTTGCTATGAAGCACATGGTAGGCGCGTGTGACTTGTATGCATAGAATCTGAAATAAGAAATTATGTGAAAAACAAAAGGGTACCGCTGGGGCTCGAACCCAGGTCCCTATACACAAATGCCTTAGTGCGCGCTTCTCTGCCACTGGGGTGGCTGTTTCATCCGGTAGTAAAACAAGTTGAAATAAGCTTAAAATAAACTTGATCCTGACTGTACTTCATCCCTAACCTTGCGCCAGTCACCATTGTCACATTTTTGAATTTTCAAACTTGCTCATTTCTCAACCATTTTCAAAAATGTAAACATGAAAGTTGTTCCGTTTTCACCACGAATTCAACCATATAAATTTCATAAGCTATAAATCAAAGATGAATGAGAATTTTGTTGGTATCAAATTAAAACCTGATTTTTTCAGAAAGTTTAACTTCAAAATTCGCATAACTTAGGCAACATAAATGAAAAGAAAAGGCATGGTTAGCTTCAGGGCAATGATGTCTACATTTTTCATTCACAAAATAACCATTAATGATGCTTGTATAGAGAGTTAAAAGTTGAGAAAACTTAACTCAAAACTGGAAATCGTGTTTGGAGTTTGAGCACTCATAGAGGTGTTGTGATGATCTAGATAACTTCACTGAACTCATAGGAAGTTATTGCAATGCTTACTTTGAGCTGAAAGTGCTTGAATCTTTCTGGAGAAGTCAAGTTTCAGGTTTGAGTTTTTGGAAATGGAGGATGGTGAAAATGGTGTTACAGTTGTGTAGAAAGGTCTTAGATAGTTTCTAAGTGAGGTATGGGAGCTTTGTGATTGATTCAGAGTGAAAACGCACGAGTGAATTATGAGTTTGAAGTTCAAGGTCAGAAATGACAAGTTATTGAGGTTTTGATGCAAACTCTGGTTTGAGGGAGTATGAGGGGGTTAGAGGGCTCTTGAACTCGTCTCTTAGCTTGAAAATAACTTCTCTATTAATAGATAAAATGTTTTGAAGGCTCTAGCAATCAGATTTCAAAAATCACATGTTATGATTATGTGTCTTGATTTTTAAGCAAGCTTGAAACATATTTTTCCAATGTATAGTACAAGGGCTTATAGGGTGGTTAGAGGCTTTAGATATGTTTCTTCTGTGCATACATGTTGAGTGTGTGCAAAGGGAGCAAGTGAGAGGCTCAAGAAGTTGACATTGTGATTAAAGTTGGCTTTTCTAAAATGGAAGTGTGAACTTTGTTCCATTAATGGCAAAATCACTTGGACAATGACTCAAATACTTGGACAATGGCTGAAACAGTTGTGTAAACATTTAATTATGGAGTGATTTACAAGTTTTAAGGCCTGCAAAGCAAGATTACGTAACATGCTTGAAGATTGGATCATAAGGTTCATCACAAAATGACCTAGAATTCAAGTTTGTGAGGCCAACTTCTTCTCTTCGATTCTCCTAGCTCAAAAATGATTTCTTCAAGTTCTTGGACATTTTGGAAAGCTTGAAACATTATCTACAACCTTCATGTTGACAACTTTGTATAAATCAAATTTGAACTAGGTGTAAAATTTCCAAGAAGTTGGGACAAAAATCCGACCAAACTTGTTGAAAATTTTACTAAGTGTTTTAGTAAAAATGTCATGACTTCATAAGCCTATATCTTAAAATCTAAGCATTTTTTGGACATCAAGCCTCAAGGACAAAGTTGTAGAATTCATAAATATCTACAAATTTCATGTCGAAAGTTTTTCTTGAATCATCTTGTATCTTGGTGAAAAATTGTCATGAAGTAGTGAAATTATCAAGGTAAAAAACACTTAGAATTTTTCTAAGTATTAAAAATCTTGACTTTTGTTGACTTTTCATCAGTTGATCCAAATTCAACTATCAACCCCTTGATCTTGAGAAATTATTTGAGTCATGAAATTAGGTCAAGATATTGTGTTTGAATCCTTAAGATCATGCTTCATGCCATTAGGTCATGTACTAGGTCAAAAGTCAATGATCACTCATTCTCAACCAAAACCCTAATTTTGACAATTCTAGCCCTTTGATGATTTGAGTGCTTTTCTTGATGCACTATATTCAAACCTTGATTAATTGATAAATATAACTTCAAAATGTTGATGTTGGCCAAAAATCATGAAGTTTGACTGTATGTTGACCACATTTGACTTTTTACCCAATATAACTGATTTTCAGTCATTTGAGCAATTGATTGAGAAAATTTACGGTGCAAAACTTGAAACTTCGTATGAGCCACCTTGGAGACCTATAATGAACCATGAAAGTCATTTGAGGCATCAAAAGTCCAATTGTCCTTGAGAAAACCAAAACCCTAATTTGTGGACTCAGTGCTTAGGAGGTGAGCATGTCTGATAAACCCTTGAGAATCCTGGAGCATTTGAGATCTTTGGTGAGAAATGTCTTGAGAAAAGAAAGGGAAAATTTTGGGGTACAACAACTGCCCCTGTTCAATCTTCTTAAACCTGAAGAGTTAGATTGGTTTGTCCGTCATTCATGAGTTGAGGGTAGAAGAGAATTGAACATTTAAGTGCCCAGAAATTTACACTCGCTTGTGCACGAAGTAAAACTGTTTGTTGATTATACCGAAAATGGGCTTAAAGATTCCATTTGGATATGCAATGAAGAGTTTTCGGAGATGGGCTTATAGATGCCATCTAAAGTAACTGTTGATAGAGAAATTAGACTAAGTCTACGCTCGACTTTAATCTGAACCAGAAAATGTTTATTGGAAGAAGTATCAGAATAAATCTTTGGTTGATTTAATCTGAGCCAGAAGATGTCTGCATCTGTCTTTAATTGGAGGAAGTATTAGAATAAATATTTGGTCGATTTAATCTGAGCCAGGAAAGGTCTACTGAGAGAACTATCAGAATAAATCTTTGGTCGATTTAATTGAGCCAAGAAAGGTCTACTGAGAGAAGTATCCGAATAAATATTTAGTCAATTTAATCTGAGCCAGCAGAAGTCTTTAATTCTTTAACTGGGAGAAGTATCCTAATAAATCTTTGGTCAATTTAATATGAGCCAAGAAAGGTCTACTGAGAGAAGTATCAAAATAAATCTTTAGTCGATTTAATCTGAGCCAACAAAGGTCTTTAAGTCTTTAATTGGGAGAAGTGTCAAAATAAATCTTTGGTCGATTTAATCTGAGCCAGGAAAGGTCTACTGAGAGAAGTATCAGAATAAATATTTAGTCGATTTAATCTGAGCCAGCAGAGGTATTTAAATCTTTAACTGGGAGAAGTATCAGAATAAATATTTGGTCGATTTAATCTGAGCCAGAAAAAGGTCTACTGAGAGAAGTATCAGAATAAATATTTGGTCGATTTAATCTGAGCCATCAAATGTTTTTAAGTCTTTAACTGTGAGAAGTATCAGAATAAATCTTTGGTCGATTTAATCTGATCCAGAAAAGGTCTACTGAGAGAAGTATTAGGATGAATCTTTAGTCGATTTAATCTGAGCCAGTAGAGGTCTTTAAGTCTTTAACTGGGAGAATTATCAGAATAAATCTTTGGTCGATTTAATCTGAGCCAAGAAAGGTCTACTGAGAGAAGTATCAGAATAAATCTTTAGTCGATTTAATCTGAGCCAACAAAGGTCTTTAAGTTTTTAACTGGGAGAAGTATCAGAATAAATCTTTGGTCGATTTAATCTAAGCCAGGAAAGGTCTAATGAGAGAAGTATTAGAATAAATCTTTAGTCGATTTAATCTGAGACAACAAAGGTCTTTAAATATTTAACTGGGAGAAGTATCCGAATAAATCTTTGGTCGATTTAATCTGAGCCAGAAAAAGGTCTACTGAGAGAAGTATCAGAATAAATCTTTGGTAGATTTAATCTGAGCCAGCAAATGTTTTTAAGTCTTTAGCTGGGAGAAGTATCAGAATAAATCTTTGGTCGATTTAATCTGAGCCAGAAAAGGTCTATTGAGAGAAGTATTAGGATAAATCTTTAGTCGATTTAACCTGAGCCAATAGAGGTCTTTAAGTATTTAACTGGGAGAAGCATCAGAATAAATCTTTGGTCGATTTCATCTGAGCCAGGAAAGGTCTACTGAGAGAAGTATTAAAATAAATCTTTAGTCGATTTAATCTGAGCCAACATATGTTTTTAAGTCTTTAACTGGGAGAAGCATCAGAATGAATACTTGGTCTATTTAATCTGAGCCAACAAATGCTTGAAGGGAGTATCCATCATGTATATATTTGCCTTGTCTTATTTTAGGGAATGACCTACAATTTGTTTTGAGGATTTGTTGATGATATTGATCTGTCAATTGATCTTTCCTGAAAAGGTAAAGAGTTAGATGTATGCAATGTCATGATGCATGAAATGCATCGCGCAATGATGTTCTCAAAATAAATGAGATTGTGCTATATGCATTTCATATGTGTGATCGGTGGATCTGGAACTGACTGTTTAACGCTGGTTCGCGAAATGTCGCGGAAGCAAGAGTCGCCACCGTCTTTTATTTTCTCCAAATGGAAAGGACAAAAGCACAGAAAAATTCCTTAAGAGATTGCTCTCGGTTCGGGAGGTAGGTTATAGAAAGGGAAGGTGTTAGCACCCTTTCTATCCATGGTTATCCATGGGCTCTTAGATACTTGCTCATTTGTGTTTTCAAAAATGGTTTGTTTGCTTTTCAACTGTGGGTTTTAAAAAGTTTCTTTGAAAATTCCAGTTCGACTCTTGTATCGGTCCTCAAGAGTGTTTGAAAAATTGCTTTCGAAAGCTTTTTGAAAATGTGTCGGTGTGAAAAGTATTTTTTGAATTTGTTTTTGAAATTAGAGCAAGTATCTAGAGTCGTCTACCTACCCTAAGGAATTCGTCTGTGTAAATGTCCTTTAAAGTAGTGTCATCCCACCATTGAGAGGTAGGTAGCACCACCGTTGGAGGTGTTCGGGTCAATTCGAGGTTCGGGACATGGTGATCACCAGAGAAATGGGAAGACACCTTAGAAGCTACCCTCATGCCAGGTTCCCGGATCATGAGGACTTACTAAGACATCCTCTACTCGACGATCACCTTTCGAGAGGCAAGGCAACAGTGAGGCGTACCCTAGGGGTGGTGTGTGATTTGTGTGTCGTTTTCATGGATATTTGTCTTGTTCATGTTAAAGTGATCTACGCTTGATTTTATTATGGCCATTCATTCTTGCATGCTTTGTTTAACAGTTAATATTTGCGGGAAAAGTAAATTCTAAACTATTACAAATGGCGCGGGTCCACATCGCCAAAATTAAACCGGACCCGATTTGACAGAAAAGTAAATAAAGCAAAAGAAAAAGAGTGCGAAAAGTAACTTTACAAGGCTTCGGGAGAGATACATAATTATTTAAGCGGAAAAAGAAATATGCGAAATAAAAGAATTAGACGAATCGAGGGCGTTGGACCCTTTCGCAAAATTAAATTGATAAGGAATTAAAACTAAAATTTAAAAGAAAATGTTTTTTGGTATTTTTATGTTTTTTAAGTTTTACTTAGAAAAACGAATTAATTAAAATTAAATTGAATGCAAACCCTAATTCTAATGGCTTTTAAATTTATTGTGAAAATATTAAATTAAAACCTAAATTAAACCTAATTTTTTTGTACAATTTAATTATAAAAATAAATAAACAATAATATTATGGTGAAAAAGAAATATTAAAAAGAATAAAATATTTATTAAACCTAATTCTATATTTTTTTTATACTTTTTATTATGAAAGAATTAAAATTGTAACCTAAATTAAAACTAAATTTATTTACATGCAATTTGCTTATGAAAATAATTAAAATAAAAAATATTATATTTTTCATCTTTTCTGATTTTTTTGTGCATTTTTATATTTTAGTAAAAATAATTAATTAAATCAAACAAATAAAGAAAAGAAAATAACAATTGAAAATAAAAATATAAAAATAATAGAAAATGGCAAACCAGGGGGGGTTCAGTCCCAAATTAGGAGGTATGATCCAAGAAACTGGCCCAATAAGCTTGAAATCTGTTGACTTTTCCAGGCCACGTATGGGACTTTTGACTAGGGTTTATGATACACCTCTGATTATGGCTCTCTGATTAACTCTCTTAGGCACGTGGACGTTGGATTCGGTGGGTGTATGGTACGCTTCAGTGTTAAGCCTGCATGTGAACACATATGGCAAAATAATATGGGAAACTATACAGACCTGGGGTTCGAACCCAGGTCTTGGACGTTAATGCAATGAGCGCTTGCCAGCTGAGCCATGTCAACGTATTTGTTATATAATAAGCAAACAAATAATATAAAAAGAAGCGACGCGTTAGTGACTGAAGCGCGCGAAATTCAAAAACAGCGTATCACCTGTTGCCACCACATCATCGTCCTCACCATCCCTGTAAAACAAAGAACAAAAGCAACGGTTTTTATGGCGTGGTCTAAGACATGCTATTAGAAAATAGCGATTAGGTCATGTGGCTTTATAAATTAGGCGCGAGTATGTTAATCTCTTCGTCCAAGCTTGCTTAGTACAATGGTGGTGGCCTTGAGTCCCAATTTTACTTCGTTTCAAAAGCCCCAAATTTACAACCCTGTAAACCCTAGAAATCGCGCATGGTACAATTGTATATACAGCATAATAATCAAATTAAACATCATGGTTAGCTTTAAAACATCACAATGAATATAAATCCACAATTAGAATGCCATGAGAATGCCTAGAATTAAAAATACGATCTTGACTTTTTCTCTGTACAGGGAAGGTTCTCATTACCAATTCTTGGGGTTTGAATCGATGTTAATGACTGGAATGTATTCAGGGAGACTTGAGGAAGCTAATGGGATGGTTTTTGTGCTGTGAATCGACCTGTAAAGGGGTTTACAGTTTTGAATTTTTTGGCCAAAATTTCAAGTTTTTTGAGAGCTTTTCTGCGCAGCTTTTTGTCTATGGGCATTAGGGTTGTGTTCAAGCATTTGTAGTGAATCAATTAGGTTAAGAAAATTGATGAAAATCCCTTGCAATCATGGTTTTCAATATTTGATTTCTTAAGATTTTCCATATCTTTTTTCATGTGTATTTTGTGTCAATTATGCTCAAATCAAACCAAATCTTTCCATGTTGGGATGTGCACGAAATATTAAGGCTGAAATGTGTACAAAAAGATTGGTTAGGGTGAATTAAATATTTTCCATATATTAAAATGATTTAAATGAATTAATATGAATAAAAATTCAAATAAATAAATAAAAAATGAGAAAATACTTCCCTTTGGGCCAAGTGGTCGTGCACATGCTTGGAATGATGGATCATGGAAGAAAAATGGGCCCATTAGCATTTTTAGGTCATTTGAATCAATGTTGACTTTTCAAAATATCCAAAAATTTCCCAACTTCCACAAGGCATAACTTGCTCAATTTTTAAGCTTTTCTCATGTTCTTGGACATTCTGGAAAGGTCTTTGAGTCCTCTAACCAATGCCTTTGGTCCCATGTCATTTTGATTTACCAATCTCAAGTTATGGCCTTTGACTTAAAGTCCCTTTTTGTTGACTTTTGAAAATGACCTATAATGTTGAAATTGATAACTTTTTGTGAGAGCATTTCTTGGACTTGAAGTATGAATATGAGTTGTAGTAAATGTCTTTCTCTTAAAAATGAGCTTTGGATGGAATTTTTCTGACAATCCATGTGAAAGTTATGCCCTGGTCAATTTCAGTTGACTTTTTCAGCTGTCCAAATAAGGAAACTTTTGCATCTTTGATGATTTCTGAGCCAAATTTTGAGAATCATGATCAAGCATTGATCAAATGATGTTTGTGGCTTCAAATGGTATGTTGACCAAAAATTTGAACTTTTGACTGTCAAATGACCATTTTGCCCCTACAGTTGACTGTAGTGCAATTTAGGGTTTTGACTGTGCAATTTTGAGCTGAATGCCTTGAAACTTGATATGAGGATGCTTGACCATATTTGTAGGCATATGAGACTTGATTGAGCCTTTGAAAACTTCCTTTTCTTGATCAGAACACAAACCCTAGTTTTGACTGTATAGGAGATCTTTGACTGTGCAACCCTTGGGGAATTTTGCAGCTTGACTTGGCCATTTCTTGGAGAATATGGGAGGGCAAATTTTGGGGTGCAACAGTTGCCCATGTTCAATATTCTTAGACCTGAGGATGCAGATTGGCTGGCGTGCCTTTCGTAATCCGAGGGTAGAAGATGATTGGACACTAGAGTGCCCAGAAATTTGCGCTCACATGTTAGCAGTGTGATGGGGGAATGGGCTTATGGATGCCATTTGGAGATTGCTGGATAGGATGATGGGCTTATAGATGCCATCTGGATGTTGATCGCGTAGGAGATTCCTTAGCGAGAACCTGCATACCTGCAAAAGAGAAAATGAGTACCTGACACGTCGCAGGAGATGATTTTTAGATGCTTGGTATAGATATGTCCTGACTGGTTACAGGAGCTGGGTCTGGAGCTTCAAACAGCGATGAATGAACCAGGGATGGTTGTTGCCTTAGCCTAAATGGTAAGAGGACCTTGGGTGATTTTAACTTCAACAACGCTCGTTGAGAAAATCTTGGCGGGAAATACCATCTTCGCAGGATCGGGAAGAAAACCATAGGCAATTATAATCTGAAAGAGAATCACCTCACTCACCGCCGGAGAGGGAACTATAGGAGATTATCGCCTCACTCACCGTTGGAGAGGGAAACATCTGAAAAAGGACTTACCACCTCACTCGCCGTTGGAGAGGGAACCATAGGAGACTATCACCTCACACTCACCGTCGGAGAGGGAAACATCTGAAAAAGGACTTACCACCTCACTCGCCGTTGGAGAGGGAACCATAGGAGACTATCACCTCACACTCACCGTCGGAGAGGGAAACATCTGAAAAAGGACTTACCACCTCACTCGCCGTTGGAGAGGGAACCATAGGAGAATATCACCTCACACTCACCGTCGGAGAGGGAAACATCTGAAAAGGAATTACCACCTCACTCGCCGTTGGAGAGGGGACCATAGGAGACTATCACCTCACACTCACCGTCGGAGAGGGAAACATCTGAAAAAGGACTTACCACCTCACTCGCCGTTGGAGAGGGAACCATAAGAGACTATCACCTCACACTCACCGTCGGAGAGGGAAACATCTGAAAAAGGACTTACCACCTCACTCGCCGTTGGAGAGGGGACCATAAGAGACTATCACCTCACACTCACCGTCGGAGAGGGAAACATCTGAAAAGGACTTACCACCTCACTCGCTGTTGGAGAGGGAACCATAAGAGACTATCACCTCACACTCACCGTCGGAGAGGGAAACATCTGAAAAGGACTTACCACCTCACTCGCCGTCAGAGAGGGGACCATAGGAGACTATCACCTCACTCACCGTCGGAGAGGGAAACATCTGAAAAGGGATTACCACCTCACACTCACCGTCAGAGAGGGGACCATAGGAGACTATCACCTCACTCACCGTCGGAGATGGAAACATCTGAAAAGGGATTACCACCTCACTCACCGTCGGAGAGGGAACCATAGGAGACTATCACCTCACTCACCGTCGGAGAGGGAAACATCTGAAAAGGACTTACCACCTCACTCACCGTTGGAGAGGGAACCGTTTGAAAAGGAATGATCGCCTCACTCACCGTCGGAGAGGGAACCATCTGGGATAACTTCTACTGAGTCTTCATCAGAAAAATCTGTTGGGAGTCGATTTAGCTGGACTAGAGAAGGCCTGGGAATGGATAAGAAATCTTTGGCATTGATTAACTGAACCGGTCTAGGTCTTGACATATGATTGAGAACTTTAACTGTATCTTTCCTGAAAGGTAAAGGTCAGTCATATGCAATGCATGATATGGATCAAGCAATGATGTCCTCAACATAAATGAGATTTGTATGATATGATGCGTCTATGCATGCTATAATGATGTATGTGATGTTTTATGAATGTTTTCGTCTAGGAAAATAGATCCTTGACGGGTGCCGGGAAGTCATATCCTGGGCTGATGTTGAAGAATAGATTTTGCTTCCGCTGGGGATGATAACTGCAAGAATACCGGTAGGAGAAGATGACTCCGTTGCGGAATAAACTTGGCAAATGGAAGATTCTGTGGAGAGAAAAATACTCTAGCGACCATGCTGGGAAGTGATACTCTGTGGGAAGAGATGCTTTGCTGAATTGTTGATAACTTGCTGGGGATAGGAAGACTTTGTCGACGACGCTCTTTCCGTGGCTTTTGACTGAGGATAACCCAGTTATATCCTGGTAAGGAAATAACTCTTTGAATAAAGCCGGGCGGCGCGTTCGTGCTCCGCGAGGATAAGCTTCCAGAATCTACTGGGGGTAAGCTTACCGCTTGGGGAGATAGTTTCCAACTTTCCTGGGGAACTGGATTGGACTCTCCTGGGGAAGTATTGAACTGTATTGGAAGTAACTTCCACTGAATGTCTGGTAAACCGTCGGGGAACAATCTTTAGGTCAAGACTGCCGGGGATGCTTGTTAAGAATGTCCGTATGATGTGCTGGGGAATGTTGAGA
Organism: Vicia faba; assembly: GCA_948472305.1. Lineage (NCBI taxonomy): Eukaryota > Viridiplantae > Streptophyta > Magnoliopsida > Fabales > Fabaceae > Vicia > Vicia faba. The sequence goes on from OX451737.1 coordinate 491,062,078, forward strand.
TCTGCGGGAGGATACCCAACTTCCTTAAGATTGATAACTGCTTTGCTTGAGGAGAGTATACTGCTTGCTGGCTCACTCTCTGGGGAATTAAGATACCTGGTTGTGTTCTTCAGCTGAACCTACCTTGATACCTTGGAGGACAGAACAATTAGATTGCTTAGACAACTCTTTACTGCCCCTGTTTCTATGGGAGAAGGCACCTGTGGGGGGCTGATAGTTGTTGATAGACCAAGCTTCTTCTGGTAGGCAGGTGACAAGATGACAGGACATAGTCGTACGCTTTGATCCCTAACTTTTGCCTAGACCGCCCTTTCGGGTTTTCAGTCCACCGGGATACCCATTTTTGCCCAAGCCGCCTTTTCAGGTTTTCGACTTGCCGGGGGTACAGATTTTTTCATTTCATCCCTTCATTTTGCCCGAATCCTTTTGGTTCGCCGGGAAGCCCTTATTTTTGCCTAGGTGTGTCAACCTAGCGGGTCTTTGATTTTGCGTAGTATTTTTCGACTATGTCCACGCTCTTAGAATGCGGGTAGGTGCCCCTGGCTGCTTGTGTTGCCATATTACCAGAAGGTGTCCGATCGTGCAAGATTCGTTGCTGGAGTGCCCCAAGTGACTCAGGCGGAGATTTGCCCCAGGCTGTTTGGCCTTTGAGAGATTCTCCGAATCTTGATTGGACTGCCCCAGATGATGGACCATGATCATGTCTGCTCCTTGATTGGAAGTGCTTTTGTTCACCAGATACTCTTCGTGCGAATTTCCCTGCTGTTCAAACAAAAAGTCATATGCAAACAAAGTTATGTTAAAAATGCAAAGCCTATGTCTGTCTGGAAGATTTTGAAAATGCATTCTTTTTCATAAAACAAGTGAATGTTTGTAAAACGTGATGTCAACTCCGTATTTACCGTAAGCCTTAAGGAGTCAGGATACCTTTCGTAACAGTATGCTTTCGGACTAACCCATGCTTCAGCTAGGACTTTTAAGGGTTATAACATGGCCTGGTTCACGGTTTAAGAAACAAAGGATAAAGGCTCAAATTTTATTTGTACCCACCCGCTCTTCGTGATGTTCTCCAAACCTAAACTCAGTTGATCGTGCGTTAGACCTTTTTTGAGTTTTTGTCCTGATGTTCCAATGATGGTTCAGATATTGATGATTTATTCTGAATAGGCGGTCATTTTTTTTTTGTTGAGGATTTGTAGGACCTCTTTCTTTTTTTTGATTTCGTTATCCCTTTCTTTTTTGCCTGAACTGTTTCCTTTTTCGGAATTACAGTCAGCGGGATGCCCCAGTTTCGTAAGTCTCCTTCATGGGTTTTGACTTAATGGGTTTTTTCATTTTTTGAGATAATGACTGCCTGTCCTTGTGATTTATTCAGAACCATCATTGTCTTTTGTTTTGTAAGGACTCCTTTGGTGCCATTTGTTATGCACTTGGATCAACTGAGAGAACTACCCTGCCCCAGGTTATGATAAAGGGTTTTAAATTTCGAAAAGAAAAACTCCTACTTCTTTGGCTCAGAGGGGTTGACGAGGGATTATCATCCTTATAACTCTAGTGTTTAGGGATTGAAACAATGCCTGTACCTCCTCAGCGGGGTCTGTTCAAAAGCATACTGTAGATTATGGTATCGTTTTCGTCATCCTCCCTCAAGAGGCTTAGAATTTTAGATCCGGAGTTGACATCAGAAAAAATATGAAAAGAAATTTGAACATAATGAAAACAATTGTATTAATTCCCAAAACAGACGTATGCGATGCATTGATAGAATAAAAGAGTTTGCTATGACATTAATTGTTTGTATAAGCAAAGAAAAATACAACTCAAAAATTCAAGTAAACAAAAGGCTTCAATGATTGGGCAACGGAGCAGTGATTATGTTTGGAGTCGCAGGCACTTCAAACTGAATCTCCCCAGCGTCGATCATGTCTTGAATCTTGTTCTTGAGAGGCCAGCAGTTGTCCGTAGTATGCCCCGGGCTATCAGAATGATATGCGCACCTATCATTGGGATGATAGTTGGGAGCAGAAGTGTTCGGATTCCGAAGAGGAGCCCTTAAGGTGATCAGCCCTGTCTTCAACATTTGTTGCAGTGCTTGATCCAGCGACATGTTGATTTTGGTGTACTGCCTTTTAGGCTTGTCTGGTCTGCTCTGATCAACCCGTTGTTCTGGGCGAGGTCGCTGTTGGACCTGTGAAGTAATAGCAGCTTGGAGAGGCCCAAACCTTTGACTTCTTGGAAGTTGATTAATGACTGGGTCCCTGACTTGGGCTGGTTGTTTCATGTCTTGATGAAGCTGACTGATCACGGCCCTCAGCTCTCCTTGCTCCTGAGCTAAACCTTGAATGAGGGCCCTTTTCCCCAGCATCTGGGTTTTCAATGTGTCTACCTCAGCTTGTAGACGTTTCAGCTGTTCGTCCTTGTCATCTTCAGGACTCTTTCTGATCAGATTCCCCTTGAGGAGTGTCCTCAACTCTTCCTGCCCCTTGGATAGGCTTAGGAAGATCTCCTTGAACGGAGTCTCTTGAGTGTGCAGGTCCTGGTTCTCTTGTTGGGAAGTCATGGCTGAAATAAACAGCGAGAAAGGTAAGCAACCTGTCAAAGGGACACCTGCAATGCAATGAGATGTGTGACATGCATGCAATGATTTCAAGGACCTCGCAGGGTAAACAGAGAAACTTGTTAGAGTTGGAAACTGGCAACTTGATTGAAGGAACTTCCTGTTGTAGAGAGCCCTTCTTCAAGGGTCAAAGGCTCACCATATCCAGTGGGTCATAGCCCCTGACAACCTTGGCTAGAGGAAAATAAATCCTCTTTTCCCCTTGTTGGGGTGGCTGATTCACCATGACCTGCATCACAAGCCCTTGAGATCCTTGAAATGGGTTAGGATGTATGCAATGGCATGATGTTATGGTATGCATGGGGTAATGTGAGTAACCCTGTTATGAGTCCCAATTAAGGACTTAAGACATAACCTGCAAGAAACTTAATACCCTGTTATGAGTCCTAATTAAGGACTACAAACAAAACCTGCAAGAAGCTCAAGTGTCAGACAAAAAAGCATGCAAGTAGTCAAGTACGAAGGCACACAAGTCACACAAGAGAAGCCCTTAGAGTTTAGGCCAGCATGGGGTCTGGGTATTACCCTCTTTCAGTTTGTTGGTTCACACCAGTCCTAATCAAAAGTAACCGGGTTCTTAGAGGATCCCAATATCATTGACTACCCTCAATCGGTCATAACTCCAGCATCGCAATCTTTTCTTGCGGCCAGAACCATCACGAGAGTTTAGCCTCAATGGGCGTAGCATACTGCTACAATTCTAAAGGCCAAGTTGTGTCAATTAAGGTTCTAAGGTTGTTGGTGCTTAATGACTCCTTAGAAGACCCATATTCTCCTCGTTGCGACACAAGGGATATCGGTACAGACCAAGGTGCCACACCAACGTAGCCACTGCTTCACCTGTGTCGGTCTACGCCGGACAGGTCCCTCACAGCTTATGCTACCTAAACAGGGTATCCCCAGATCCGGGTTAGGATCTATGTAACTCCCATGCAACCCATAATAGTAAAGCAAGCAAATCAATACAAGTGAAAACACAGTTATGAACTAGCCCTAAGGTACACCCCACTTTAAGTTTTATTCCCCAGCAGAGTCGCCAGTTCTGTGATCGGTGGATCTGGAACTGACTGTTTAACGCTGGTTCGCGAAATGTCGCGGAAGCAAGAGTCGCCACCGTCTTTTATTTTCTCCAAATGGAAAGGACAAAAGCACAGAAAAATTCCTTAAGAGATTGCTCTCGGTTCGGGAGGTAGGTTATAGAAAGGGAAGGTGTTAGCACCCTTTCTATCCATGGTTATCCATGGGCTCTTAGATACTTGCTTATTTGTGTTTTCAAAAATGGTTTGTTTGCTTTTCAACTGTGGGTTTTAAAAAGTTTCTTTGAAAATTCCAGTTCGACTCTTGTATCGGTCCTCAAGAGTGTTTGAAAAATTGCTTTCGAAAGCTTTTTGAAAATGTGTCGGTGTGAAAAGTATTTTTTGAATTTGTTTTTGAAATTAGAGCAAGTATCTAGAGTCGTCTACCTACCCTAAGGAATTCGTCTGTGTAAATGTCCTTTAAAGTAGTGCCATCCCACCATTGAGAGGTAGGTAGCACCACCGTTGGAGGTGTTCGGGTCAATTCGAGGTTCGGGACATGGTGATCACCAGAGCAATGGGAAGACACCTTAGAAGCTACCCTCATGCCAGGTTCCCAGATCATGAGGACTTACTAAGACATCCTCTACTCGACGATCACCTTTCGAGAGGCAAGGCAACAGTGAGGCGTACCCTAGGGGTGGTGTGTGATTTGTGTGTCGTTTTCATGGACATTTGTCTTGTTCATGTTAAAGTGATCTACGCTTGATTTTATTATGGCCATTCATTCTTGCATGCTTTGTTTAACAGTTAATATTTGCGGGAAAAGTAAATTCTAAACTATTACAAATGGCGCGGGTCCACATCGCCAAAATTAAACCGGACCCGATTTGACAGAAAAGTAAATAAAGCAAAAGAAAAAGAGTGCGAAAAGTAACTTTACAAGGCTTCGGGAGAGATACATAATTATTTAAGCGGAAAAAGAAATATGCGAAATAAAAGAATTAGACGAATCGAGGGCGTTGGACCCTTTCGCAAAATTAAATTGATAAGGAATTAAAACTAAAATTTAAAAGAAAATGTTTTTTGGTATTTTTATGTTTTTTAAGTTTTACTTAGAAAAAAGAATTAATTAAAATTAAATTGAATGCAAACCCTAATTCTAATGGCTTTTAAATTTATTGTGAAAATATTAAATTAAAACCTAAATTAAACCTAATTTTTTTGTACAATTTAATTATAAAAATAAATAAACAATAATATTATGGTGAAAAAGAAATATTAAAAAGAATAAAATATTTATTAAACCTAATTCTATATTTTTTTTATACTTTTTATTATGAAAGAATTAAAATTGTAACCTAAATTAAAACTAAATTTATTTACATGCAATTTGCTTATGAAAATAATTAAAATAAAAAATATTATATTTTTCATCTTTTCTGATTTTTTTGTGCATTTTTATATTTTAGTAAAAATAATTAATTAAATCAAACAAATAAAGAAAAGAAAATAACAATTGAAAATAAAAATATAAAAATAATAGAAAATGGCAAACCAGGGGGGGTTCAGTCCCAAATTAGGAGGTATGATCCAAGAAACTGGCCCAATAAGCTTGAAATCTGTTGACTTTTCCAGGCCACGTATGGGACTTTTGACTAGGGTTTATGATACACCTCTGATTATGGCTCTCTGATTAACTCTCTTAGGCACGTGGACGTTGGATTCGGTGGGTGTATGGTACGCTTCAGTGTTAAGCCTGCATGTGAACACATATGGCAAAATAATATGGGAAACTATACAGACCTGGGGTTCGAACCCAGGTCTTGGACGTTAATGCAATGAGCGCTTGCCAGCTGAGCCATGTCAACGTATTTGTTATATAATAAGCAAACAAATAATATAAAAAGAAGCGACGCGTTAGTGACTGAAGCGCGCGAAATTCAAAAACAGCGTATCACCTGTTGCCACCACATCATCGTCCTCACCATCCCTGTAAAACAAAGAACAAAAGCAACGGTTTTTATGGCGTGGTCTAAGACATGCTATTAGAAAATAGCGATTAGGTCATGTGGCTTTATAAATTAGGCGCGAGTATGTTAATCTCTTCGTCCAAGCTTGCTTAGTACAATGGTGGTGGCCTTGAGTCCCAATTTTACTTCGTTTCAAAAGCCCCAAATTTACAACCCTGTAAACCCTAGAAATCGCGCATGGTACAATTGTATATACAACATAATAATCAAATTAAACATCATGGTTAGCTTTAAAACATCACAATGAATATAAATCCACAATTAGAATGCCATGAGAATGCCTAGAATTAAAAATACGATCTTGACTTTTTCTCTGTACAGGGAAGGTTCTCATTACCAATTCTTGGGGTTTGAATCGATGTTAATGACTGGAATGTATTCAGGGAGACTTGAGGAAGCTAATGGGATGGTTTTTGTGCTGTGAATCGACCTGTAAAGGGGTTTACAGTTTTGAATTTTTTGGCCAAAATTTCAAGTTTTTTGAGAGCTTTTCTGCGCAGCTTTTTGTCTATGGGCATTAGGGTTGTGTTCAAGCATTTGTAGTGAATCAATTAGGTTAAGAAAATTGATGAAAATCCCTTGCAATCATGGTTTTCAATATTTGATTTCTTAAGATTTTCCATATCTTTTTTCATGTGTATTTTGTGTCAATTATGCTCAAATCAAACCAAATCTTTCCATGTTGGGATGTGCACGAAATATTAAGGCTGAAATGTGTACAAAAAGATTGGTTAGGGTGAATTAAATATTTTCCATATATTAAAATGATTTAAATGAATTAATATGAATAAAAATTCAAATAAATAAATAAAAAATGAGAAAATACTTCCCTTTGGGCCAAGTGGTCGTGCACATGCTTGGAATGATGGATCATGGAAGAAAAATGGGCCCATTAGCATTTTTAGGTCATTTGAATCAATGTTGACTTTTCAAAATATCCAAAAATTTCCCAACTTCCACAAGGCATAACTTGCTCAATTTTTAAGCTTTTCTCATGTTCTTGGACATTCTGGAAAGGTCTTTGAGTCCTCTAACCAATGCCTTTGGTCCCATGTCATTTTGATTTACCAATCTCAAGTTATGGCCTTTGACTTAAAGTCCCTTTTTGTTGACTTTTGAAAATGACCTATAATGTTGAAATTGATAACTTTTTGTGAGAGCATTTCTTGGACTTGAAGTATGAAGATGAGTTGTAGGAAATGTCTTTCTATTCAAAATGAGCTTTGGATGGAATTTTTCTGACAATCCATGTGAAAGTTATGCCCTGGTCAATTTCAGTTGACTTTTTCAGCTGTCCAAATAAGGAAACTTTTGCATCTTTGATGATTTCTGAGCCAAATTTTGAGAATCATGATCAAGCATTGATCAAATGATGTTTGTGGCTTCAAAATGGTATGTTGACCAAAAATTTGAACTTTTGACTGTCAAATGACCATTTTGCCCCTACGGTTGACTGTAGTGCAATTTAGGGTTTTGACTGTGCAATTTTGAGCTGAATGCCTTGAAACTTGATATGAGGATGCTTAACCATATTTGTAGGCATATGAGACTTGATTGAGCCTTTGAAAACTTCCTTTTCTTGATCAGAACACAAACCCTAGTTTTGACTGTATAGGAGATCTTTGACTGTGCAACCCTTGGGGAATTTTGCAGCTTGACTTGGCCATTTCTTGGAGAATATGGGAGGGCAAATTTTGGGGTGCAACAATATGCATATGCTATGATGTATGAAGGTGAAATGTTGCTGAAGTGTAGTCTTAAATACGTGCAAAATCTTGTATGGGAAAGTAAATCCCTGACAATTGCTGGGGATGAAGAGTATGTGTATCTTCGCTTTTGTCTAGAATGCTTCCGCTGGGGATTCTTGCTTACTTGTTTGAGGAAACTCTGCAGGGGATGTATTGATTTCTTGCTTGGGGAGCAGAGCTTGGGAACATTGGCCGTCCATTGCTCTACTGGGGCATGCATTTCTTATATATCCCGATTGGGGATAAAAGAGATGGATAATATCCCGACTCATATGGGGAGGATAAAGTTAACTGGTATCTGGTCGGGTTCCAGGATTTGCAGCAACTTTCAGGGGATAGTGGCAACTTTTCTTGGGAAGAAGAATTTTGTCAGTGATTTGTAGTAGTCTGAGGAGTAGACTTCAGCTGGGGAATTTGTAGGTTGTTGGGTAAATAAACCCGGTTAGGGAAATAAACCTTGTTTGTTAGAGAAGTTCTCTTGCTGAGGAAACAAACTTTCCTGGGGAACTTGAATTTGTTAGAGAGGAGAAACTTTCGTAAGGTTTCTTTCTTCGGTTTTGAAGGACCAAACTCAGTTGGGAAAGAGAATTTCTAAGAAGTGTACCGATTGGAACTCCGTAGGGAAATTACGGGGAGAAGATTATACTCCTTTATTTGCTGGAGTGATCTGTCGGGGAGATTGTGGGTAATGTACTCTTATTTGTGAAGAATTTGGTGAAGATTATTCTGTGGAGATAATCTCATAGAAGTGACTTTGTGGGGATTTATAGACAACTTGAATGTCATCCCAACTCTTAGAATCTTGAGTGAATGCTTATTCCTGTTCTTATGCGTATATTTCTTAACAGTTAATCATGTTCATATGCATATGTTCATTCAATTTTAGTCATTGGACGTTTTTGCAAACAAAATAAAAAACAAAGAATTTGAACTTTACGATGTGTTTGTATTGATAGTTTTCCTATACACATGATATTTTGTACAAAGAGACGAAAATCCTAGTAAGAGGAAGTCGTCGTGAAATGAAAAGAGTACAAAGTGAAAATAAAATGTATAGCCACGTGGAAGTGATCTCATTGGGTTCTAAACTCTGCTATTATCCCTATGTCTTCGAACATCTCGTCCCTTGCCATCAGAAGAGGTTGATTAAACCATTTGAAATTTCGACTTTGGTAATAAATCTTGCATGTAAGTGATCAACGGGACATAGTCGTACACTTTTAATCCCTAATTTTTGCCTGGACCTCCCTTTCAGATTTTCAGTCCACTAGGATACCCTTTTTTGCCCAAGCCGCCTTTTCAGGTGTTTGACTTGCCAGGTGTACAATCTTTTGTATATGTCCCTAATTTTTCTTGAACCCTTTTGGTTCGCCGGGGTGCCCTTATTTTTGCCTAGGTATGTCAACCTAGCGGGTTATTCTTATGCGTAGTCTTTTTTGACTATGTCCGCGTTCACGGGATGCAAGAAATCTTCGCCGTCCATAGTGGTCAGCATCATAGCACCGCCAGAGAATACTTTCTTGACAACAAATGGCCCTTCGTAGGTGGGAATCCATTTTCCCCTGGGACCTCCTTATGGTAGAAGGACGCGCTTTATTACCAAGTCACTGTCCTGGTATACTCGATGCTTGATCTTCTTGTTGAATGCCTTGATCATACGTTTTTGATACATCTGACCATGATAGACAACCGTCAGCCTCTTTTCGTCAATCAAATTCAACTGATCCAACCTAGTCTGAATCCATTCGTCTTCGCCTAAGTCTGCTTCTTTCATAATCCTTAGAGAAGGAATTTGACATTCGACAGGCAGTCTTTGTAGGTCACCACCATCTGAACTTCCCCAGTTGATGTTTATGCCAAAGTACGATAGCCATGAAGAGAAAATGGTAACATATCATGCCAGTCTTTGTAGGTCACCACCATCTTTTTCACAATCTTCTTTATATTCTTGTTTGTGGCTTCCACTGCGCCATTCATCTTAGGTTTGTATGGAGAAAAGTTATGATGCTTGATCTTGAACTGCATGCAGAGTTCAGTGATCATGGCCTTATTGAGATTGGTACCATTGTCAGTGATGATCCTCTTAGGGATGCCCTATCAACAAATGAGGTTATACTTGATGAACCAGGCCACGACGTTCTTGGTAACTGAGGCAAATGAAGCTGCTTCAACCCACTTGGTAAAGTAGTCAATAGAGACAAGAATGAAATGGTGTCCATTAGAGGCAATAAGCTTGATTTCTCTGATCATATCAATACCCCATATTGCAAATGACCAAGGAGAAGTCATGACATTTAAAGGAACTAGAGGCACATGAACCTTATCAGCATAAATCTGGCACTTATGGCAAGTCCTCGAGTGGTGATGACAGTCAGTTTCCATGGTCGACCAATAGTAACCAGCTCTAAGAATCTTATTGGCCATAGTGTGTCCACTGGAGTGAGTAACAAAGATGCCTTCATGCATATCCTCTATAATTTTCTCTGCTTCCTTCTTGTCCACACAACGAAGCAGAGTTGAATCATGATTGTGCATGTACAAAATCCCATTGCTCAGGAAGAACTTGGCAGAGAACCTCCATAGAAATTTCTTGTTGTTGATTGACGCTCCTTTAGGATACTCTTGAGCTTCGAGATATCTTTTCACTTTATGAAACCAAGGCTTCTCCTCTACTCCATCAGTGTCAATCTCATAGCAGTGTGTCGATTCATGAAATCTTTCGACAGTAATTCTGGGAGCTTCGTTGTCCCACTTGACCTTGAACATGGATGATATGGTAGCTAAAGCATCTGTCAACTAATTTACTTCCCTCGGGATGTGTTCAAAGGTAACCTCTTCAAAGTACGAGATCAAGGTTAGCACAAGTTCTTTATAAGGGATGAGATTTGGATATTTTATATCCCACTCTCCTTTAACTTAACTGACCACCAAAGCCGAGTCTCCATATACACTTAAGAATTTAATTCTTAGGTCAATAGCTGCCTTAAGATCCAGGATGCACGCTTCATACTCGGCCATATTGTTGGTACATTCGAAGCAAAGTATGGCAGTGAAAGGTGTATTGCAAACTTAGAGGGAAATGGTCACAACACCAATTCCATTTCCAAGTGCATTAGAAGCTCCATCAAAAACCATAGTCCATTGGGATCCTTGCTCAGGTCCTTTATACCGTCTAGGCTTTTCAAAATCCATAATCAGCATGATATTCTCGTCAGGGAATTCAAAGTTCATAGATTGGTAGTCATCCATAACTTGATGCGCCAAATGATCTTCCATCACACTTCCTTTGATTTCCTTTTGAGTAGTGTACTGGATATTATATTCAGTTAAGATCATTTGCCATCGGGATATCCTTCCGAAGAGAGCTGGCTTCTCAAAGATGTACTTGATGGGATCCATATTAGAGATAAATAGAGTAGCATGAGTCAACATATGTTGTCTTAGTTGGAGAGCAGCCCATGCCAAAGTGCAACAAGTTTTCTCGAACAATGAATATCTTGTTTCATAGTTCGTAAAGTTTTTGCTAAGATATTATATTACATGCTCTTTTCGACCAGACTCGTCATACTGCCCCAAAACACACCCCATTGAATTCTCTAACACGGTTAAGTACATGATCAGAGGTCTTCCTTCAACTGGTGACATCAGAATTGGAGGTTCTTGAAGATACTCTTTGATCTTGTCAAAAGCTATTTGACAACCGTCATTCCATTTTACTACTTGATCTTTCTTCAGCAGCTTGAAGAGTGGATCGCAAGTAGCAGTCAAGTGAGAAATGAATTGAGTAATGTAGTTGAGTTGTTCTAAGAAACCTCTGAACTCCTTCTCGGTATGAGGAGATGGCATTTCTTGGATAGCTTTGACTTTTGCAGGATCGACTTCAATTCCTTTGCCACTGACAACGAAGCCTAGTAGCTTTCCAGATCTTACCCCAAAGGTGCATTTGTTGGGATTTAACCTCAACTTATATTTTTCCAGCCTTTCAAATAGTTTATGCAAATGAACAAGGTGCTCTTCCTCAGTTTGTGATCTCTCTATCATGTCATCAATAATCACTTCTATCTCATGATGAATCATGTCATGAAATAGAGCCACCATAGCCCGTTGATAAGTTGTGCCTGCGTTCTTCAGCATAAAAGGCATGACCTTATAACAAAAGGTGCCCCACTGTGTGACAAAGGTAGTTTTCTCCATGTCTTCATGTGCCATTTTGATTTGGTTGTACCCTGAGAAGCCATCCATGAAGGAGAAGATGTTGTGTTGAGCAGTGTTGTCAACCAAGACATCAATATGTGGTAGTGGGAAATCATCTTTGGGGCTCGCCCTATTTAAGTCCCTGTCATCTACACACATACGGACCTTACCGTCTTTCTTTGGCACTGGAAAGACATTTGAAACCCATTGGGGATACGACGTCACTGCTAAGAAACCTGCATTGAACTATTTCATTACCTCTACCTTGATCTTCTCTGACATATCAGGACGCATGCGACAAACCTTTTGTTTGATCGGAGAATAACCCGCTTTCATTGGCAGACGATGAACCACGATATCAGTATCGAGCCCTGACATGTCTGTGTATGACCAAGCGAATACCTTAACATAGTCGTGCAACATTTGAACCAATATGCTCTTGACACTGTCTTCTAGGTTGGCGCCAATCTTGACTTCTTTCTTATCCTTCTAAGTACCAAAGTTTATCACTTCGACCGGTTCTTCGTGCGGTTGGATAGCCTTTGCCTCTTGTATCAGGAGTCTGGAGAGTTCTCCAGGTATCTCACAATCTTCTTCACCTTCGTCTTTAGCTTGATAGATTGGATTTTTGAAGTCATAAACGACAATAGTAGAATTGTTGTCAATGAGATCTGGAGTAGATCTGGATCTGCAAATGTGTCTGTGTGCATGTAAGGTCACATGACTATTTTGAAAATGCAGTAAAGTAAAGAAAGATAAGGAGCACAAAATTTGAATGCAAAATCGTCCAATGTTTTAATTAAATGAGCATATGATATGTGAAATTACAACCCTTAACAAATGGACTATTGTTCCCCAGGCAAGGCACAAGGTTTAAAGTCATTGTTTTTAAAGAAATTATACAGACAAACTTCTTAAAGCAATAAAAATAGGAAATAGCAATTACTCCTGGCCGAAGGAGATTGAGATGAAGTCTTTAGCCATCCAGTTGTTGAGTCCACCGTAAGTAGTTGGGAATATCCAATCGTCCAAATCACCCTCACTATCAGTATCTTCCAGAGCATTGACTTCATTATTGCTAATACGGAAAGGTGGTCCTCCAGCACGAACACGACAAACCTCTTTCTGAGCCTTTGAAGTGAAACCCAACCCAAATTTGTCGGATTTATAGGGGATATCAGGAAGTTGTCCCCAGATAGTGTAACCTCTATCTTCTACCACAACCCTTGCATCCTTCAAGGAAGCCAATCTTGGTGGGTTTTTAGAAACCTCAGGAATAGTAGCTTTAGCAACAACACTCGTCGGAGAGATCACCTGAAATGCTTGACAGGGGGTTTAGATGAATTCTCTATCCATTTCAACATATTTGAAAGAATTCAAATGACTGACCATATATTCTTCCTCTCCACAGACTGTGACAACCTTCCCTTTCACTGGGTACTTCAGCTTTTGATGCAATGTAAGGTAACCACACCTGCCTCATGAATCCATGGGCGTCCTAGCAAGCAAGAATAGGCTGGACGAATATCCATTACATATAAAGTTTAATTGAAAACTTGAGATCCCACCTTGATCGAAAGATCAACCTCTCCGTGGATCATTCTTTTTGAACCATCAATGGCTCTTACCACAATATCGCTAGGTTTCAGCACCAACCCTTCATAGTCCAGTCTATCCAAAGCACCTTTGGATAAAACATTTAGGGAGGACCCTATATCTACTAACACATACGCCAAAGTAGTGCCTTTGCATTCAATAGAGATGTGTAGAGCTTTGTTATGATTCTTCCCCGCCAGAGTTAAATCAACACCAAAAAAGCCTAAACCATTATCAACAGTTAGGCTTGCAACACAATTCTCAAATTGATCAACAGTGGTTTCTTGTGGTACATGGGCATTCTTCAGAAATTTCAACAAAGCTTGGGCATGTGCTTCAGAGCATAATAACAAAGACAACATGGACATCTTGGAGGGTGTCTTCCCTAGTTGCTCAACTATTTTGTATTCACTTTTTCAGATGATCTTCATAATTTCTTCCATCTCTTGTTGTGATCGGTGGATCTGGAACTGACTGTTTAACGCTGGTTCGCGAAATGTCGCGGAAGCAAGAGTCGCCACCGTCTTTTATTTTCTCCAATGGAAAGGACAAAAGCACAGAAAAATTCCTTATTGAGGTTAGTTTTCGGTTCGGGAGGTAGATTTATAGAAAGGGAAGGTGTTAGCACCCTTTCTATCCATGGTTATCCATGGGCTCTTAGATACTTGCTCACTTGTGTTTTCAAAAAAATGTTTGTTTGCTTTTCAGAGTGGGTTTGAAAAAGTTTCTTTGAAAGTTTCAGATCGACTCTTGTATCAGTCCTCAAGAGTGTTTGAAAAGTTGTTTTTGAAAGCTTTTTGCAAAGTGTCGGTGTGAAAAGAAGTTTTTGATTTGTTTTGAATTAGAGCAAGTATCTACGAGTCATCTACCTACCCTAAGGAATTAGTCTGTGTAAATGTCCTTAAAGTAGTGCCATCCCACCATTGAGAGGTAGGTAGCACCACCGTTGGAGGTTGTGATCGGTGGATCTGGAACTGACTGTTTAACGCTGGTTTCGCTAAATATCGCGGAAGCAAGAGTCGCCACCGTCTTTTATTTTCTCCAACATGGACAGGACAAAAGCACAACAAAATTCCTTATGAGATAGTTTCTCGGTTCGGGAGGTAGATTTATAGAAAGGGAAGGTGTTAGCACCCTTTCTATCCATGGTTATCCATGGGCTCTTAGATACTTGCTCTTATGTTTTCAAAATGGTTTGCTTTTCAAAATGTGAGTGGGTTTGAAAAAATTTTCGTTGAAAGATTTCTGAATGACTCTTGTATCTGTCCTCAAGAGTGTTTGAAAAATTTGTTTTGAAAACTTTTTGAAAGTGTCGGTGTGAAAAGATTTTTGATTTTTTTTGAAGAGAGCAAGTATCCATGAGTCATCTACCTACCCTAAGGAATTAAGCTGTGTAGAAGTCCCTAAAGTAGTGCCATCCCACCATTGAGAGGTAGGTAGCACCACCGTTGGAGGTGTTCAGGTCAATTCGATTATAAGGGACAATGTGGTCACCAGAGAAACAGTAGGACACCTTAGAAGCTACCCTTATACCATTGATCATGGACATAAGGACTTACTAAAACGTCCTATACTCGACGACCACGTTTCGAGGGCAAGGAAACAGTGAGGCGTACCCTAAGAGTGGTGTGTGAATTTGTGTGTTATTTTCAGTTATGTTTTATCTTGTACATGTATCATGGTGATCTACGCTTGTTTTTAATTTAGGCCATACATTCTTTCATGCAATTATAAAAAGGTGCGGAAAATTAAAAGACGGAAAGCTAAAATCCTACGCTATTACAAGGCGCGGGTCTATACATCGCCAAATTAACAAAGACCCGTTTTGAATAAAAATGCGGAAAGTAAATAAATTCCTAATTACTATTACAGGGCTTGAGCAACTACATAATATTTGAAAGAAAAATAAATGCGCGAAAGAATTAAAATTGGAACGTCCGAGGGCGTTGGACCCTTGTGAAATTAAATTAAATTAAGAGTTAATTAATTATCAAATTAAAGAAAAGAAATGTTTTAGTGTTTTTTTGTATTTATGAAAAATAAAGAACAAGAATTAAAAGGAAACCCTAAATCTAGATTATTTTAATTATTAATGAAAATATTAAAGTTAACCTAATTTACTAGTTAATTAATTTATTTACATGTTTATTTACAAAATTAATGATAATTAATAATAATGATAAATAATGATGATTAATAATTTATTTAAGAAAAAGATGAAAATGTAAAAAAAAACCTAATTCTAGATACTTTTTACTTATTAAGAAAAAGATTAAAGTTTAAAAACCTAAATTAAACTAAGTTAATTGTTAGAGTTTATTTACAAAAATTAATTAGTGAAGAAATTAAATATATTTGTATTTTTTGATTTTTCTGTTTTTATTATAGAAAATTATTTTATGGTGAAAAAAAATAATTAAAACAATTAAAAAAGAATTAGAAAAGAAAAGAAAATAAAATTAAAAAGGATGCAAACCAAGGGGGATTTCAGGCCCAAGGGGAGGTTTTTTGAAGTATTCTAGCCCATTAGACAAAAAGCCTTGTTTGACTTTCTGGCATCACGTGCGTGTTCATTGACTCCTGAGTACCGTGGTCTGCATTCTTTGGCCATTGGATTGGGTTTCATGGCCATTTGTGTTCTGGTTGTTGGCCATTTGTGTTCTGGCTGTTGGCCATTTGTGTTCTGGCCTCAACGTTCCTTAATCTTCTCAGGGTGTCTGTCTCGCCATGTATTGGTGTCATGCATAAGTTGTTCTTTTGGCCATTTGGCTTTTGGCTTTTGGCCATTTGTGTTTTGGCCTCAACGTTCCTTAATGAACCTGCATGGGATCCTGTCTAAATCTGCAGTGTTGAATCCTGTCTAAATCTGCAGTGTTGAATCTCATGAACACATTAAATAAAATCATAAAATGCAAATAAAACCAATATATGAAGAAATTTAATGTTTAGGCACAATATGACATGTATGAATGATTATACCCTTTTATTTTTACTGGAAAATTAGTGACATGAATGCTTTTATGCCCTTTTGATCATGGAGATCAAGCCAGCCTTACCCTTACTGAAGAAGTAGTGAGGTATTGGTTTGTAACTGTGATGACTTGTTTGTAGTGAGAGAGAGATTTGTAATAAGGATTTCAAGGTTTTAGGGTTCTTGAAAGAATTTGATATTCTAACAGTGTTGTGGCAAAGTTTTTTTCTCTTTTTTCCTCCTCTCTGGTTTGTGTGAAAAGAAGGTGATTATATAATGGAAATTAGGGTAAAGAAAATGGGCTTTGAATATGCAATTGGGCCTCCAATGTTCACTTGAGTTTGTCACTTTCCAGGATAAATCGCAGGGACTTAAGTGCAATTTTTGAAGTTGAAATGTGAAAACAAAATGTATCCGACATCGATAACTAACTCCTATCCGAAAATCGGCTCAATCGGATAAACGGTGAATTAGTTATGAATTTTTGAAGTTTCAGCTCAGACAAACTTATTTTGGGCTCCAGTGTCGACTCTGACACGTTCTTCAATAAAAAAATGGTATTGATCGGAGCATAATCCGGTCTCGACCTTTGAAGAAAAGTTGTAGATCTCTGAGTCAGTGACCTTGTGTAAAAATATGAGCCCAATCCGATAAAAATTGACCGAGTTATGAATTTTCGAAGTTTTGGCCCAGATGAAATAATATTCAGCATTCAGGATTTTCAGCGTGTCACGCACTCTGAGCAAAAAACGAAGGCCTTTTGAATACCGTTTGAACTCAATACCTTCTGTGAAAATGTAGCTAACTCAATTTGTGAAATTTTGGCGCCAGAACCAGCTCGATATGATGAAAATCGACCAAGTTATGGTTTTCTGAACATGACGCAAATAAACTTCTGTCACAAATTTTCTGTGTGAAAATACTTGATAAATCCACATTTTTGAAAACCTTCTGATCAAAATTGGCTTCCAGCCGTGAGAGATGAAAACGTAGATAATGTCAAGACGGAATTTTGGCCACCGGAACGGGTTCAAAACGAGTCACGATCTTCAAGTTATGAATTTTTTAGCGCGTAAAAACTGCACTTTCAGCATACTTTTTCACCATATTTCTTTAAGAAAACTCGCACATTCGGATACCTTCTTTAAAAAATTGACTCTTGAGCCGAACCTGAATTTGAGAATACGTTATCAGAGATATCTTGGTGAAAGAACACCTGAATATGACGCGCCGGGTTGGACTTGTGATTTTTTCTTGAAATGTTTTGAGAAATATGGGAGGACAAATTTTGGGGTACAACAGAGGTGTTCGGGTCAATTCGAGGTTTAGGGACAGTGTGGTCACCAGAGCAATAGGAAGACACCTTAGAAGCTACCCCCATGCCATGTTCATGGACATGAGAACTTACTAAAACATCCTCTACTCGACGACCACGTTTCGAAGGGCAAGGCAACAGTGAGGCGTACCCTAGGAGTGGTGTGTGATTTGTGTGTCATTTTCAGTTATATTTGTCTTGTCATGTATTGAGTGATCTACATTTTGATTTTATTTTTGGCATACATTCTTTCATGTGGTTATTAACAGTTAAAAGGTGCGGGAATTAAAAGTCCTACGCTATTACAAAGGCGCGGGTCTACATCGCCAAATTAAACCAAGACCCGATTTGAAATAAATAAAAATACGGAAAGTAAATACCCTAATTAATCTATTACAAGGCTTTGGGACAAGTACATGAAATTTAAAAAAAAAAGGAAATATAAGTAAATGTGCGAAAAGAAATAAAATCGAGAATGCGAGGGCGTTGGACCCTTTTAAAGAAATTAAATATGAAATTAAAAATGAATTAATGATTAAAGAAAAAGAAAATATTTTTTTTTGGTTTTTTGGTATTTAATAATAATAAAGAAAAAAGGATTAAAATTAGAAATTAAACAAACCCCTAATTCTAGTTATTTTTATTTTATATACAAAATGTTTGATCTTGACCTAATTTTAACCTAATTATTTAATGATAAATTTATGTACAAAAGTAATTAATGGTTAATAATTATTATAATAAGAAAAGAAAAAAAAAGAATAAAAATGTTAAAACCCTAATCTCTATATTTTTTAATTTATTATAAAAAAACATTGACATTAAACCTAAAATTAAAACTAAATTAGTTAACAAAATTTATTTACAAAATAAATATTAGTAAATTAATTAACCAACATATTTTATTTTCTTTATGATTTTCTGATTTAATATTTATTTTTATGTTATAAAAATATTATTTGGAGGAATTAAAGAAAATAAATAAATTAAAACAAATAAAAAAGAGAAAAAGAAAAGAGAAAGAAATACAAACAAAAAGGGGTTCTGCCCCAATTATGGAGGTTTATGATGAGTAATCTGGCCCATGAGATGCAAGCCCACGTGGACTTTCCTGGCTTGTGTGTGTAGGTGTTGACCGATGCGTATGGTGGATGGCTGGTGATAGCCACTGGATTGATCTTCTGGGACGTGTGGCAAGCTTTGGCGCTGGGGAATTTGGTGGACTTCTGGGCATGTTGGGTACCTGATCATGTTATGAGAAAAAATAGAAGGAAATATGGGGGACCTGGGGATCGAACCCAGGTCCCAACGCTCATCACTATTGCTTTCAACCACTACACCATTCAGCGCGTTTGGAATATATAATGCAAAATAAACAACATAACGTAAAACAATGATTAGTGGTAAAAGACGCACCAGAATATGAATGACCCTATCACGTGAGGACACCTAATCTTCTTCTTCATTTTCCTGTAACAAAACGCGTTAGATAGCGGGGGTTTTAAACCCCCACTAAATGAAGCCACGAATAATAGCGAATAGGGCCTGGTTCATCATAAATTGAGCGCGAGGCATGGCTTTGAATCGTCATGAGCTTCTGATTCTAATGGCATAGGTCTTGTTGTCTGATTTTTCCAGAAGAAGAAAGCCCCAAATTCAAACCTCTGAAAACCTAGAAAACGTCAATGGCATCTTTCTATACAAGCGCTATTAATCCAATTCAATGGCACCATTAGCTTTATTGAGTTCATGTTAGTGAAAAACAATCATTAGAATGCATTAATATGGCATGAAAAGGTAAATACGAATATGCAAAATATCAAGAACAAGGCGGCTTCATTCTACCGATTCTTGAGGTTAGAGGCTGTGGTTTTGATTGGAATAGATCCCTGGTAACCTTGGCAAGCTTGTGGGATCGTTCTTTTGCCTTGAAACACCCTGCAACACAGTTTTCAGTTTTGAAAATTTTGGTGAAAAGTGCAAAGTTCTTTCTTGGTCTGAGGCGCAGCTTTTTGGTTCTCCCCATTAGGTTTAGGTTCTGGCTTATATGAGGGATGAATTAGGGTAACAAAACAAGCCTAATATCCAAGGAATCAATGCTTTTGAATTTTGTGATCTTCCATGATTCTTTCAATCTTTTTTTTCATGCCAAATATGCCAATCATTGGAGATTCTTTCCATATTGAGTATGCACGAAATCCTGAGGTTATGATGAGTAGAAATGCTGCATAAAAAGATTTGAAAGGTGGCATTTAGTATTTTTTAATATTTAATTTGAATTAAATGAATTAATAGATTTAAAAATTCAATTAATAAATTAAAAATAAGAAAATAAATCCCCTTTGGGCCAATGGGTCGTGCATAGCTTTTGGATGATGATTCTTGGGAGAAATTGTGGCCCATTAGCAATTTTGAGGCATTTGAAGCAAAGTTGACTTTTCAAAATTCCCAAAATTTTCCCAATTTCCACAAGGCATATCTTGCTCAATTTTTAAGCTTTGATCATGTTCTTGGATATTTTGGAAAGGTCTTGAAGTCCTCTAACCAATGCCTTTGGTCCCATGTAATTTTAATTTACCAATCTCAAGTTATGGTCTTTGACTTAAAGTCCCTTTTTGTTGACTTTTGAAAATGACCTATAATGTTGAAATTGATAACTTTTTGTGAGAGCATTTCTTGGACTTGAAGTGTGAAGATGAGTTGTAGTAAATGTCATTCTCTTCAAAATGAGCTTTTGATGGAATTTTTCTGATAAACCATGTGGAAGTTATGCCTTGGTCAAGTTACAGTTGACTTTTTCAACTGTCCAAATATGGAAACTTTTGCATCTTGAGACTTTTTGAGCCATGCTTTGAGAATCATGATCAAGAATTGATCAAATGATGTTTGTGGCTTCAAAATAAGATGTTGACCAAAAATTTGGACTTTTGACTGTCAAATGACCATTTTGCCCCTACAGTTGACTGTTGAGCAATTAGGGTTTTTGACTGTGCAATTTTGTGCTGTAAGTCTTGAAACTTGGCATAAGGGTGCTTGAAAATGTTTGTAGGCATGTGGGACTTGATTGGACCCTTGAAAACTTCAATTTCTTTGACAGAACCAAAACCCTAATTTTGACTGTTAGGAGGCAATTTGACTGTGCAACCCTTGGGAGATTTTTGAAGCATGCTCTTAGAAAATCTTGAAGAATATGGGAGGGTAAATTTTGGGGTACAACAGTTGCCCCTGTTCAATCTTCTTAAACCTGAGGATGCAGATTGGCTGACGTGCCTTTCGTAATCCGAAGGTGGAAGATGATTGAACACTAGAGTGCCCAGAAATTTGCGCTCACATGTTAGCAGTGTGATGGGGGGAATGGGCTTACAGATGCCATTTGGAGATTGATGGATAGGAAGATGGGATTATAGATTCCATCTGGGTGTCGATCGCGTAAGAGATTCCTTAGCGAGAACTTGCGTACCTGAAAAAAGAAAATGAGTACCTGGCCTGTTACAGGAGCTGGTCTTCAAACTCTTTGTGTAAATGTGCCCTGACTGGTTACAGGGATTGAATCTGGAGCTTCAAAAGGTGATGAATGGATCAGGGATGGTTACTACCTCAACGGGACGGTGAGAGAACCTTGGACGATTACTACCTCAACAGGAACGCTGAGAGAACCTTGGACGATTACTACCTCAACAGGAACACTGAGAGAACCTTGGGCGACTTCAACCTCAACAGTAACGATGAGAGAATCATAGGCGACTTCAACCTCAACAGTAACGCTGAGAGAATCATAGGCGACTTCAACCTCAACAGTAACGATGAGAGAACCTTGGGCGACTTCAACCTCAACCGTAACGCTGAGAGAATCTTAGATGTCTTCTACTGGGATAAGAATCAGGGAGATCTTAGGGTCGATCTGACTGAACCAGAGAAGGCCTTTGACTGGATAAGAATCAGGAAAATCTTAGGGTCGACTTAACTGAACCGGGCAAGGTCTTGGAATATCTTCAACTGGATAAGAATCAGGGAGATCTTAGGGTCGATCTGACTGAACCAGAGAAGGCCTTTGACTGGATAAGAATCAGGAAAATCTTAGGGTCGATTTAACTGAACCAGGCTAGGTCTTGGAATATCTTCAATTGGATAAGAATCAGGGAGATCTTAGGGTCGATATGACTGAACCAGAGAAGGCCTTTGACTGGATAAGAATCAGGAAAATCTTAGGGTCGATTTAACTGAACCAGGCTAAAGTTTTGGACATAGCTGAGAACTTAACTGGATCTTTCCTGAAAGGTAAAGGTCAGTCATATGCAATGCATGATATGGATCAAGCAATGATGTTCTCAACATAAATGAGATTGTAAGGTATGATGCGTATATGCATGCGATGTTTATGAATGTATGTTTTTCGTCTAGGAAAGTAAATCCTTGACGGGTGTCGGGGAGTCGTATCCTGGGCTGATGTTGGAGAATAGTGCTTTGTTGTTTCCGCTGGGGATGATAGTTGCAAGAATACCGGTAGGAGAAGATAACTCCGTTGGGGAATAAACTTGGCGAATGGATTACTCTGCGAGGAGAAAATTATTCTAGCGATCTTGCTGGGGAACAATACTCTATGGGGAGAGAGGTACTTTGCTGAGATGTTGATGGTAACTTCGCTGGGGATACCATTAATAGGTTGGAAGTGTTAATAGACCTCGCTGGGGGTAAGAAGACTTGGCCGAGGACGATCTTTCCGTGGCTTTTGGCTGAGGACAACCCAGTTATATCCTGGTAGGGAAATAACCTTTGAATAAATCAGGGGGACGCGTTCGGGCTCTGCAGGGGATAAGCTTCCAGAATCTACTAGGGATAAGCTTACTGCTGGGGAGATGATTCAAACTTTCCTGGGGAAATCTTGATTGGACTCTCCTGGGGAAATTTTGAGATGGACTGGGAAGAGATTCCACTGAATGTTTGATATACCGCCGGGGAACAATCTTTAGGTCAAGACTGTCGGGGATGCTTGTTTAAGAATATATGTATAATGTGCTGGGGAATGTTGAGATCTGCGGGGGATACCCAACTTCCTTAAGGCTGATAGTATAACTTTGCTTGGGGAGAGTGCACTGACTTGCTGGCTCACTCTCTGGGGAATTAAGGTATATTGGCTATGTTCTTCGGCTGAACTTACCTTGGTACCTTGGTGGACAGAGCAATTAGATCGCTTAGACAACTCATTATTGCCCCTGTTTCTAATGTTACCTGTAATTAATCCTTTGTTTCGTATGCAAATATTTATGAGTTAGCAATTAGTGTCAAATGCATATATCACAAATTGAACCTTGGACGTTCTTCGCAAAACAAAACAGAAAAGGAAAAACAATTGGCAATCTTAACTGAAAAGTGTATTTATATTGATTTTTGAATTTGCCTGTAAAATAGGCGTTTATGTACAAGAGGTTGACGTCCTAGTAAGAGAACGCCGCCAAACAAAAAAGTTTATACAATTTGTACAAAGGGAAAATAAAACAGCTGTGTGAAAAGAACGATCCCACTGGGTTCCAACTCTGCTATCGCCCTTATATCTTCGAGCGTCTCATCACTTGATGACCTAGTCGAGGATGAAGCTGATTGATTGATGCCGTCTGAACTTGATGTTGATACCGGATTATGGATGCAAAGGTGATCCAATGAGACATAGTATTACGCTTTATCCCTAACTTTTGCCTGGACTGCGCTTTCGGGTTTTCAGTCCACCGGGATACCCATTTTTGCCCAAGCCGCCTTTTCAGGTTTTCGACTTGCCGGGTGTACAAATTTTTTTCATTTCATCCCTTCATTTTGCCCGAACCCTTTTGGTTCGCCGGGAGCCCTAATTTTTGCCTAGGTATGTCAACCTAGCGGGTCTTTTTCATGCGTAGTATCTTTTTACTATGTCTGCATTGGCGGGGTGAGGAAGGTCGTCACCATCCATGTTGGTTAGAATCATGGCTCCTCCTGAGAACACATGTTTAACCACAAATGGCCCTTCGTATGTAGGGGTCCATTTGCCCCTTGGATCACCCTGAGGAAGGATGATGCGTTTGATTACCAGATTCCCAACTTGATACTCTTGTGGTCTGACCTTTTTGTTAAATGCACTGATCATCCGTTTTTGATACGTCTGACCATGACAAATAGCAGCAAGTCTCTTTTCGTCGATTAAGTTTAGCTGATCAAGTCGTGTCTGGATCCAATCATCTTCACTCAGATCTGCATCCTTCATTGTCCAGAGAGAGGGTATCTGCACTTCGATCGGTAAGACTGCCTCCATACCGTAGACCAAGGAGAAAGGAGTTGCCCCGGTTGACGTCTTTGCTGAGGTATGGTACCCATGTAGAGCGAACGGTAACATCTCGTGCCAATCTTTATAAGTCACTGTCATCTTCTGCACAATTTTCTTAATATTTTTATTCGCTGCTTCTACAGCCCCATTCATCTTCGATCGGTAAGGAGAAGAGTTGTGGTGCTGTATCTTAAACTGTTCGTAGAGCTCAGTGATCATATTGTTATTGAGATTGGTACCATTGTCTGTAATGATCCTTTCAGGGACTCCGTATCGACAGATTAGGTTATGCCGAATGAACCGGGCCACCACATTCTTGGTTACCGTAGCGTAGGAAGCTGCTTCAACCCACTTCGTGAAGTAATCAATTGCCACCAGGATGAAGCGATGCCCATTGGATACCGTAGGTTTAATCTCACCGATCATATCTATGCCCCACATTGCAAACGGCCAAGGTGCTGTCAAGACATTCAGAGGAACTGGAGGGACATGCACCTTGTCTGCATAAATCTGGCATTTGTGACATGTCCGAGAATGTTGGTAGCAGTCGGCTTTCATTGTGGACCAGAAATATCTTGCCCGGAGGATCTTCTTTGCCATAGTGTGTCCACTGGAATGTGTTCCGAAGGTCCCTTCATGTAGCTCTGCCATGATCCTTTCTGCTTCAGTCTTATCCACACAACGTAGTAAGGTCGAATCATGGTTTCACTTGTACAGAATGTCGTTGCTAAGGAAGAACTTTGCCGCGAACCTTCTTAGAAACTTTTTGTCATTGACAGAGGCACCTTCAGGATACTCCTGGGCTTCCAAGTATCTCTTCACCTCATAGTACCAAGGCTTCTCAGTCACCAATTCAGTCTCAAGATCACAACAGTATGCCGGTTCGTCCAGTTTCCAGATGATGATTCGGGGAGCCTCATTGTCCCATTTGACTTTGAACATGGAAGACATCGTAGCTAACGCGTCCGCTAACTGATTCTCCTCTCTTGGGAAATGTTCAAAGGTTATCTCTGTGAAGTGAGGGATCAAGGTCAACACACATTCTTTGTAAGGAATAAGATTCGGATGTTTCGTATCCAACTCTCCTTTGATCTGATTGATCACGAGAGCGGAATCTCCGAAGACACTCAGAAACTTGATCCTTAAGTCAATCGCAGCTTGGAGACCCATGATGCATGCCTCGTACTCCGCCATGTTGTTGGTGCAGTTGAAACATAGCCGGGCAGTAAGTGGAGTATGAGTGCCTTGAGGAGATATGATCACAGCGCCGATGCCGTTACCCAAAGCATTGGAGGCTCCGTCAAAGTGCATAGACCATCGGGATCCTTCCTCAGGTCCTTCATCCGGTCCAGGTACTTCACAATCAGTCACTATCATGATGCTCTCGTCCGGAAACTCAAAGTTCATTGACTGATAGTCGTCTACTGCCTGATGTGCCAAGTGGTCTGCCAATACACTTCCTTTGATGGCCTTCTGAGTTGTGTACTGGATGTCGTATTCTGTCAAGATCATTTACCATCTTGCTATTCTCCCAGACAGAGCAGGCTTTTCAAATATGTACTTTATAGGATCCATCTTTGAAATCAACAAGGTAGTGTGAGTCAGCATATACTGTCTCAGCCGGCGAGCAGCCCATACCAAAGCGCAGCAAGTTTTCTCGAGCAGTGAGTATCGGGTCTCACAGTCGGTAAACTTTTTGCTAAGGTAATAAATGGCATGCTCTTTTCGGCCAGACTCGTCATGCTTCCCCAGCACACACCCCATTGAGTTATCAAGTACTGTCAGGTATAATATCAGAGGTCTCCCTTCAACCGGTGGCATAAGAATGGGTGGTTCTTGGAGATACTCTTTGATTCTGTCAAAAGCGGCCTGACATTCATCATTCCAACGTACTACCTGATCTTTCTTCAGCAGCTTGAAGATTGGCTCACAGGTAGCAGTTAGGTGCGAGATGAATCGAGCAATGTAATTAAGGCGTCCTAAAAAGCCTCTGACTTCTTTCTCTGTCTTAGGAACTGGCATCTCTTGAATAGCTTTAACCTTGGCAGGGTCCACTTGAATACCCTTGTAGGTGTTTAGGTATTGGCTTGCATTTTTGGTAAATCCCAAGTGTATGTGTGAATGTCATGACTGATGTCATAACATTCTAGTTCAGTTTGTACTGACTCATTAGGTACCTTTGCAGAAAAATATTGTAATTCAAGTACTGATGTTTATAAGTGTGTATCTGAGCATTTTGCAAAATGATCACATTTTGCTAAATCAGTAGACAGGTTTTCTCAGATGTCATAACAGATGTTATGA
Organism: Vicia faba; assembly: GCA_948472305.1. NCBI lineage: Eukaryota > Viridiplantae > Streptophyta > Magnoliopsida > Fabales > Fabaceae > Vicia > Vicia faba. The sequence continues at coordinate 491,088,164 of OX451737.1, forward strand.
CATCCTGTTCTGAACTAACAGGTTTGCAGGTTGGATAAGTCTGAGTTTTTTCAGGAAATAACTCAGTCTTTCCTGAACAGAATCCTGCGTTTTCTGAGGGGTAACCTAGCTCAACCCTAACCTGGTTAATAAAGTCCTGTGACCTGGTCTTTAGGTCAAACGGAATTAACCCTAGGTTTTTGTGGAAACCCTAACTGAAGTTGCAGCTGCTATATATTCAACAGAGCTGCTGTTTTTCAACTGATCGCTTTTATTTGGTTAGAAGATCATTTGTAAGCCTCACATAATGTAATATTGGGGGTGTTCTGTTAGGTAAACCTGTCGATCTGTGGCAAGGTTACCATGTGTGTAACTCGATACCTGTAGGTAAGAGTTTGAGTGTTCTTGGACGAAGCTGTGAAGCAAGTCTAAGTATTTTTGCATTACTTCTTATTCATCGTAATGTAGGAAACCAAGTGGGAGGGCACTACTTCTTGAGTAGGAGTTAGACTTCTGTTGTTGCGGCAATAGGAATGGAAACTGGTAGGTTTCTATCTAGGAGTTCCTAGGTATAGGTTGCACTGGGTAAATGATTAAGTGAGGGATGGGAACTTGTGAAGTTTAGTCCTGAATTAATATTGCTGATAGTGGATCTTCTTCCTGGCTTGGTATGCCCCCAGAGTAGGTGTTGTTGCACACTGAACTGGGTTAACAATTGATTGTGTTTTTACCTTCAACACTTTATAATTCTGTCTGTTATATATCAAGGTAAAACTGTAATGTTGTAACAGATGATGTCTCAGAACATGTTAAGACATCATGCTGATATCTGTGCAGGAGAAACAGAACTGTGAAGGTTGTTTGCTCTCTGTTGATCATGTGTACCAGATGGACAGAACTAGGTACATCGTGTGGTCTATCCTCTGCACCTTCAAAGTATATCTGGTACAGCTTGGATAAAACTGTGTGAATGTTACAGATGATGTCAAAAGAGATGAATGGATATCCTGCTGGTTTGTGTGCATGATAAACAGAACTAAAGGGTTTGTTTGCTTCATGGTATGTGATAGATGATGTTGCAACCAATGTTGAGACATCAGGCTATGAATGGATAGTTTACAAACCAAAGCTATTTGTTCGAGAACTGCAGATATGGCAACCTCTATGCTTATGTTATACTTTAGTACTGAATCACAAAAAATTGGGTATCTACCTTGCAGTGTATTTATTATGTCATATCAGATGTCTAGACATTGAGTATAACATCTGAAGACTGGCATACACCAGAATTTCAATTGGTATCAGAGCAGGCATCCTGTTCTATTTCTGGATGAGATCCATGGGTGATACTTTCTGGTATCTGCAAGGTCAATTTTAGTACTGGAGATCGTAACCTGGAAAGGTTTGTTATTTCCCTGAATGGTCCCTTAAAGTGGGAGGATGGACTATTCATGACAGGAACTGTGTGTACCTGTCTTTGGTGATTGGCATTTGACCTTGTTGTGTGTTAGCTGCTCTAGGTTTGATTTATTTTCAAACCTAGGATTTGTGTACGCCTAAAGTGTGTGCAAAGATTGAGTTGTATAATACTTGGCAAAACTCAAGCTCTGATGTGTTTCCCCTCTTGTGGATTAAAGGCTACTGTATTCAAGATTTCAACATAAGCTATTGAAGATGTCACAGATACTTGAGTCCTCTCAAGTCCACTCATGAAGACGTTCTTCGTTCAGGATGGTAAGAGTCACATAATCACGGATTAGTGTTATACGAAGACCTTGAAGAATTTCAAGGAGGGCTTTGTTCCAAGGTGATGGAACTGATGTTCTATGTGATGGTGGAACATGTGTTCAACAAGTATGCAGCTACTAGTTGAAGAGCATATATTTTGGGTGTCAAACAAAGGGATACTTTTGTTTGGAACCTACTCCTGACCTGGAAGAGGAGACATCTGTGTGTGCAAAGTTGACAATGGTAGAGTCAACTATGTCTGTGTGCTCCCGAAGGTTACTTTTAGAAGTCAGAACTCTAGAAGTGGAGCTGGTTGAGATGTGACATTGTGCAATCCCTATTGGTGGGCTTATTCCTGAAGATTGATCAGGGCTGAGCAGGTGTTCCCTGGAGTACTATGGTGTGAAGAAAGACAAGCCCATTGGTTAATAAAAGTCAATGATGGTGCAGCATTATTGCTCCTTCATAGAAGTAGATTGGGATCATGAATCTTGTCATTTAAACATCATGATTAGAAGTGGAAGATCTTTCAAGATGTGAGAATATGAAGACTCAGAGTTTGGTTAAGGTAGTATGTTCTGGCAATACATATCTGCTGATGATTGATGTTGTTGTCTTCACTGAAGTACTTAAGGTCAGCTGATTGGTGTGATTGGAGTATGAACAGGTATAACTCTTGGAGTTACTTGAATCTGGTAGGGATGTCATATGTCATGTCGAGACATTTGTGTACAATGCATGGATATTTTGTGTGGAGCTTCCATGATTGGTAGTTTGAGGGGGAGATTTGGTTAACCTCCTCACATTAGTTCAGCCTGGTGTTTAGCTGGCTGTTGACCTGTGTCACATGGGTTCTGGGTGTTGTGTGACATATTTGCAATGAAGGATTCATCTCTCTCATTCCTAAGGATGAATCTGATCTGGAAGGAGTGTCAAATCTGTTAAGGCGAGTAGAGTTTGTTCAGAGAAAATTCTATTTACCTGAGTCAAGGGTGGCAACCTAGATATCTCAACTCTTTGGTCTCTCAAAGAAAGTGCTTGCAAGAAGAAGATATTAACACACGAAGAGTATGTCAAAGTATTCAAATGGTGAAAGTATCTTACAGGATAATGGGAAGGATTTAAGATCAATTGCTATTTGTGACAAGTACAAGTATTTAATTGATTATCCTTGGAATTCAAGATAAATGATGTTCTTAAAGATGTGGGAACATTCCTTCTTCTAGACCCTGTGAAGAATCACAGGAAGAGTGATGCTTTAGAGCTATCTCTTTGGTAACAGCAAAATCATTTGATCTCTGAAAAAGTTTCCTGGAAACGTTTTCAGACTTGAAGCTACAAGAAGAAGAAGACATCATAATCTTGATGGTGGTTACTTGGATCAGTCTGGTTCTGATCTAGGTAAGGAAGTGAATTAGCTAATAAACATGGAGAAGTCAAAAGGTGGCATTTGATTTTTTCATATGAGGATTCATGAAGGAGATAATCAAACAGTGGGATTTGGTCTATCTCAGCAGTGGATTCGGAGAATCAAGATAATCAACATGTGGCAGCTGATTATTATTGAGGTTAGTCTTAGACAGATTACTTTTGGGCAGAAGAGTAATGAGTTAAATACAAAGAGGAGGTGGCTTTTATTCATCTCTTGGAGCTTGTGGTAGAAGTTATGAGTCATCTATAGTAGATTATCTCTTGTAATGGGATGAGAATGTTGGTGTCCCTATTTGTGTGTTTGATTTTGTTCTGATCAAGCTGGTAGCGCAGTAAGGTCTGAATATTGTCTGAGGATGGTCTGAAGATGTCAGAGTAATTTCTAAAGATTTTCAGAAGATGTCCTTTGTATGATGTGACTCAGAAAGGTTGACTTAGACCAAGGATGTTCTAACTTGTTCTGGTCTGAAGAAAGTTTGATTCAGAGTATGGATGCGTTCAACCAATATAGTTGAACAGAGGGTGCGCTCTTGAAGACATGAAGATGCGTCTTATGTTTTCCATTCATCAAGGGGTCTTATTTACTTTGAATCAGAAGTTGTCTTGAAGGTCCAACTGAGTATTGAATGTGACCTACTTGTTTCCATGAGGAGAAGTGATTGTCCCTAACAGGGGGAGTATTGGTTTGTACGGAAAGTCTTCATCAGACTCGTAGGATATAAAGTGTGGCACTTTATTAACTATTGGGATGATGTGTTCAAGACTGAAGAGGACTATGTCTGACCGAATGTCATCACATTGCCTAATGACATTGTTCCCAATTTCCTCTAAAACTACAGACAGGAGGAAAATTGGATGAAGTGTGGATTACTATTAATAAACCCATGTGTGTACAGTTGTATGACTCAGAGGGAGTAACCATCATCTTTGTGTAAATGGAATGGTTTCAAGCTGCTAATATGAAAATAGCAGAATGTATGACGACATAGGATTTGAGCATGTTTTCATCTGCTAAGAAAACAGGGCGTTTGTGTCTCATTATGAAGCATTTTAGTGAGCTGGAATGTTTAGGTGATAACTTGTCATCTAATAAAGGTATTATATAACTGAGGCAAAGTGTGATTTCTAGTAATTGGTGGAGTGGGGAGTAGTCCTTTAAATCAAGAAACTTCAAATGTTGTTCCTTTAAATCCAGATGTCTCTAAGGATGTTGAGACATCAGACAAAGAAAAGAATGTTGACATTGCTCACAAGAAAAGGAAGAAGCCAGAATCCTCCGAGCCTGATGACAGTGCTTAGAGGTTGGTTGCTATTTGGTGGTGTTGCTGGTTGGTGCTGATATCTGGTGGAGTTTGGAAGTGTATTCAGTTGTTTTCTGCTGCTGCTCTTATTATTTTGTTTTGGATAACTGTATAATTTTATGAACATGTATCTTTGGCCCATTTGTGGCTAAAGAGGGGGAGAATATTTTGGTACTTGACATTCTATTTTTCTGCTGTCACTTATTTCTGCTGCTATCTATCTCTGATTGCTTAGGGTCTTTAGCCAAAAATCTGCCAAAGGGGGAGTTTGTAGGTGTTTAGGTATTGGCTTGCATTTTTGGTAAATCCCAAGTGTATGTGTGAATGTCATGACTGATGTCATAACATTCTAGTTCAGTTTGTACTGACTCATTAGGTACCTTTGCAGAAAAATATTGTAATTCAAGTACTGATGTTTATAAGTGTGTATCTGAGCATTTTGCAAAATGATCACATTTTGCTAAATCAGTAGACAGGTTTTCTCAGATGTCATAACAGATGTTATGACATCCTGTTCTGAACTAACAGGTTTGCAGGTTGGATAAGTCTGAGTTTTTTCAGGAAATAACTCAGTCTTTCCTGAACAGAATCCTGCGTTTTCTGAGGGGTAACCTAGCTCAACCCTAACCTGGTTAATAAAGTCCTGTGACCTGGTCTTTAGGTCAAACAGAATTAACCCTAGGTTTTTGTGGAAACCCTAACTGAAGTTGCAGCTGCTATATATTCAACAGAGCTGCTGTTTTTCAACTGATCACTTTTATTTGGTTAGAAGATCATTTGTAAGCCTCACATAATGTAATATTGGGGGTGTTCTGTTAGGTAAACCTGTCGATCTGTGGCAAGGTTACCATGTGTGTAACTCGATACCTGTAGGTAAGAGTTTGAGTGTTCTTGGACGAAGCTGTGAAGCAAGTCTAAGTATTTTTGCATTACTTCTTATTCATCGTAATGTAGGAAACCAAGTGGGAGGGCACTACTTCTTGAGTAGGAGTTAGACTTCTGTTGTTGCGGCAATAGGAATGGAAACTGGTAGGTTTCTATCTAGGAGTTCCTAGGTATAGGTTGCACTGGGTAAATGATTAAGTGAGGGATGGGAACTTGTGAAGTTTAGTCCTGAATTAATATTGCTGATAGTGGATCTTCTTCCTGGCTTGGTATGCCCCCAGAGTAGGTGTTGTTGCACACTGAACTGGGTTAACAATTGATTGTGTTTTTACCTTCAACACTTTATAATTCTGTCTGTTATATATCAAGGTAAAACTGTAATGTTGTAACAGATGATGTCTTAGAACATGTTAAGACATCATGCTGATATCTGTGCAGGAGAAACAGAACTGTGAAGGTTGTTTGCTCTCTGTTGATCATGTGTACCAGATGGACAGAACTAGGTACATCGTGTGGTCTATCCTCTGCACCTTCAAAGTATATCTGGTACAGCTTGGATAAAACTGTGTGAATGTTACAGATGATGTCAAAAGAGATGAATGGATATCCTGCTGGTTTGTGTGCATGATAAACAGAACTAAGGGGTTTGTTTGCTTCATGGTATGTGATAGATGATGTTGCAACCAATGTTGAGACATCAGGCTATGAATGGATAGTTTACAAACCAAAGCTATTTGTTCGAGAACTGCAGATATGGAAACCTCTATGCTTATGTTATACTTTAGTACTGAATCACAAAAAATTGGGTATCTACCTTGCAGTGTATTTATTATGTCATATCAGATGTCTAGACATTGAGTATAACATCTGAAGACTGGCATACACCAGAATTTCAACCCTTGTCACTTACAACGAAGCCTAGCAACTTTCCAGATCTTACCCTGAAGGTGCACTTGTTCGGGTTCAATCTTAGCTTGTACAATTTCAAACGGTCAAACAGCTTCTGCAGATGAGCAAGGTGTTCCTCCTCAGTTTGGGACCTTGCGATCATGTCGTCAACATACACTTCTATCTCATGGTGGATCATGTCATGAAATAAAGCAACCATGGCACGTTGGTAGGTTGCCCCAGCATTTTTCAACCCGAATGGCATGACCTTGTAGCCGAAGGTGCCCCACTGAGTAACAAAGGTAGTCTTTTCCATGTCTTCAGGAGCCATCTTGATCTGATTATAACCTGAAAAGCCATCCATGAAAGAGAACACCTTGTGCTGAGCAGTATTGTCAACCAGGACATCAATGTGAGGTAGAGGGAAGTCATCTTTAGGGCTGGCCCTGTTCAGATCCCTGTAATCGACACACATTCTAACCTTACCATCTTTCTTTGGTACCGGCACCACATTAGCAACCCACCTGAGGGTAGGAAGTCACTGCAAGAAACCCGGCATCAAACTGTTTCATAACCTCGGCTTTAATCTTCTCAGACATCTCTGGACGCATATGGCGGACCTTTTGCTTAACTGGAGGGCAGTCTTCCTTGGTAGGCAAATGATGGACCACAATGTCGGTATCCAACCCAGGCATGTCTTCGTAGGACCAGGCAAAGATCTCCACATAATCATGTAACATCTGAGTTAACCGTTGCTTCACGCTGAGCTCTAGGTTGGCACCAATCTTGACTTCCTTCCTATCTGTATCAGTACCCAGATTTATTATTTCCACTGGCTCTTCATGTGGTTGGATTGCCCTCTCTTCCTGGAGTAACAGTCTTGCAAGCTCACCAGGCACTTCGCAATCATCTTCACCTTCGTCTTCGGCTAAGTTGATCAGATTTTCGAAGTCATAACTGGCAGTAGCAGAGTCGTTACCAGTGAGATCCAGAGTGGATTGAAACCTGTATGAGTGAGTGTGTGTAAATACAGCTGTTTTGCAATATAAAGAAAGGAAAGAAAGAAAAGGAGCATAAGATTTGAAGTGCGAGAAAACGTCCAAGGTCTTTATTCATGATATATGAAATGACAATTAATATGCCCTCACAAATGAAGCCACGGTGCCCCGGGTAAGACACCGGGCCATAAAGTTTTAATTCATTGTTTATTACAAATAACAAAAACAAAGGAGTTTATTACTACGTAACAAAAGTAACAGGAGTATGATCTTTAGCAGTCCAATTGGTCAATCCACCGTCAGTCGTCGGGTAGATCCAGATATCGAACTCTGACTCTTCCACTTCGTCTTCATTCCCAATAGCATTCACCCTAGGATTGGTAATGAGCACAGGAGGTCTTCTGGTCCTTGCCTTGCGGGCAGCCCTCTGAGCCTCTGCAGTAAAACCCAGTCCAAACTTGTCAGTTTTAAGAGTGAAATCAGGGAGCCTGCCCCAGTTAGCACATTCACCTTTCTCGATTACAGCCCGGGCGTCCTTCAAGGAAGCCATCTTCAATGGAAAGTCCTCTTCAACCACTGTTTCTGCCGCTGCCAATGTTGGAGGTACCTCTTCAAAATGCTGAAAGGGGGTTTCAATAAACTCCCCATCCATCTCAATATACCGGAAGGAATTCAAGTGACTAACCATATACTCCTCCTCCCCCTGCACAGTGACAATCTTCCCTTTGACAGGGTACTTGAGCTTCTGGTGTAGGGTAGAGGTCACTGCCCCAGCTTTGTGAATCCAAGGTCGACCCAGTAAACAAGAATAAGATGGACGGATATCCATCACATAGAAAGTTGAGTCGAATACTTGAGAACCCACACAAATAGGAATGTCTACCTCTCCATGAACCATCCTCTTAGAACCGTCAAAGGCTCTGACAATGATGTTGCTAGGTTTCAGCTCCAGGCCCTCACAATCCAAACGGTCTAAGGCCTTCTTGGGTAACACATTCAGGGAAGAACCGGTGTCCACCAACACGTGCGCAAGAGTAGTGCCCCTGCATTCAATAGAGACATGCAGGGCGTCATTGTGGTTCTTTCCCTTAGCAGTAAGGTCAGCATCCGAGAAACCCAAACCATTGTCAGCTGTCAAATTGGCTATGCAATCAGTAAACTGGACTGCAGATGTCTCCTGTGGCACATGGGCCGTCTTTAGAAATGAAATCAAGGCCTTAGCATGGGCCTCTGAGCACAACAACAAGGAGAGCATAGAGATCTTGGAGGGGGTATGCCCCAGTTGTTCAACAACATTAAAATCGCTCTTCTTGATTATCTTCAGAATTTCCTCCATCTCTTGTTGGGAGGCCTCAACATTCACAGATTTTGGTGCCTCCATCCGGGCAGGCTCATCTTCAATCCCTTTGCCCCGAGCATTAGATGACTCGGCAGCAGAGGAAGCAACTTGATCAGAAATGGGAACAGGTGCACTTGCAGGTGTTATAACGAGAGGTCTTCGACTAGCTGGTGGTGCAATGTCAGGCGAGAAGAGCCTGCCACTGCGGGTAACTTTGGCTGGACCAGTGATATTGCTAATGCTGGTGCCAGTGTTGAACTCTTGCTTTATACCATGTACATATACATCTGCCCCATAGTGCCATGGGACGGCCTTATCAGATTCGTAGGGGAGAGGCCCCGAAACAGTAATCACAATGGGTGCGACAGTCATGATTTTAACTGGCTTCCTTGGGGGAGCCTTGATTGGATTATTGAAAATTGTAACCACAAATACTTCTTCCACAGGAACAAACGGAACAGCGGTCTTCTTGAACAGAATCTCTTTGCTGTCCATCAGGCTTTGGATGCCTAACTTCAGCAAAGGACAACCAGAAAGGGAAACAGCACACAAAAGGCAACCTTCACTACAACCCGGAAATAAACCGGCCAGCAGTAGATTCCTCTTAACAGTCATCAGAGGAGTAGCTACATCATTCACAGAAACGGCATATACATCTTCATCAACAGCATTTACTCCATGCTGGGGCATAGGAGCAGTCACCACATTTGGCCTCTCAGGCGCTTCAAATTGTATCTCCTTCGCATCAATAAGGTCTTGCACCTTATTCCTTAAGGCCCAACAGTCATCAGTGGAATGCCCCGGGCTATCAGAGTGATAAGCACAACGGGCATTTGGATTATATTTGGGAGAGGCAGTATTCACAACCTTCGGGGCCTCTCTGACAGTCACCAAGTTGGTGGATAGTAGCTGCGGCAAGATTTGCGATAGGGTCATACTTAGACGGGTAAACTCTCTTCTGGGTCTTTCAGCCCTGGATGGATTGGTTTGCCGAGGAGCGGCAGCAGGCTTAGCAATAACCACCGCGTTGACAGATTGGCGGCGTTCTGGTTTCTCTTGCCTCCTAGGCCCATATACAACATTGGCCTCCTTCTTAAAGGGCTTCTTCTCAGAACTTGAAGATGCACCCTTCTGAATTTTACCGGACTTCATTCCAGCCTCTATCCTCTCCCCAGTCAGAATAAGATCAGTGAACCCTGCAGACGAATTACCGATAAGATGATTGAAGAATGTTTCGGAGAGGGTCCCCAAGAACATATCCACCAGCTCACGGTCAGTTAACGGAGGCTGCACCATGCCAGCCAGATCCCTCCACTTCTGTGCATACTCTTTAAAACCTTCGCTTGATCCTAGCGACATACCCTGGAGTTGGGTACGTGTAGGAGCAAGGTCGGAATTATATTGATACTGCTTGTAAAAAGCAGTAGCCAACTCCTCCCAGTTACGAACCTTGGTTCCATCCAGCTGATAGAACCATTCGAGATGAGTCCCTGAAAGACTCTCCTGGAAGAAGTGGATCCACAAGTTCTTGTCCACAGTGTACGGTTGAATCTTCCGCACATAAGATCTGAGGTGTAGCTTGGGGCAAGACGCCCCGTCATACTTGGTAAAAGATGGTGCCTTAAACTTGTGAGGAATAATCACACCAGTAGATAAGCCCAAGTCTCCGAAATCCAGCCCAGGCACTTGTTGGATCTCCATTGCATTCAGTCTGTCTTCCAAGTGCTTGTATCTGTCTTCAGCGGGAGGATACTGTTCCTCATTAAAGTCAGTCTCGTTGTCAGAGACCACTGGACTTGGAGCTCCTCCCCCCTGGGGGTTGTCTTTGCCTACAGAAGAACCAACTTCCTCATTCTGCAGAGTATTACCAAACCTCCAGCCCGAGTTGAAAAGAACAGTTCTCTTCTTCTTCTTCTCCTTCTTCAGGAGCAAAGCCTTCAGCTCTTCTTGGCCTTGAGCCAAACCCATGATCAGCTCCTGAAATTGCGCGTTCTGCGCCTGAAGGGCCTTGATAGACATCTCGGTTGATGATGAGTCAGGGTTCATGATGCTGAAATAAACAGCGAAGAAAAGTAAGCAACCTGAAAAGAAGAATACCTGCTATGCACATGATGAATGGAATGCGTATGATTTATGTTTTCAAAGACAATCGGGAATCAACTTTGTAAACAAAAAGGAACACACTTCATTAGATTCAACTTTGAAACTTAAATTGTTCAACAGGTTGCCCTTAGGCGTTACATAAAATGAAAATACTGAAAAGGGAAATAAAACTGTAAAAGAACATCCAGAGCTCCTCATTGATCCCAGGGTCTCCTCTTCTCAGTACGGAGGTAGTCATTCAGAGCTCGTTCATTCTCCAACTGCTTTGTCAGCTTCTGGATCTTCAATTCCTGCTCATTGAACTTTTCCCGATACGAATCCCGTTCTTCTCGCAGTTGTGACCAAGACCTCTTTAATGTCTCATAATCAGTAGGTATCTGAGGAGGGAGGACAGTTGGAGGAGCCCCATCTTTGTCAGGATACTCAAGAATGACGGGTCTGACAGCTTCGTATGGCATACCTAACTTCTGAGCACGGATGCGAACCCATTTGCAGTAGGCTTCCATAGGTAGAGAAGTCTTTGGCCCCAACTCTTGTGGGTCAGCTTTATGAATTCTGTCCCAAGCCTTGATGAACCTACGACGCAGCTCGTCACTATCCACCTGAAACTCAAAACTGATGTGAGGCACCAACATCTCATGAGGCCCTGCTCTCCTGGCTCTTCCAAACTGACGGAGTGCTAGACATGGATTATATGAGATTCCTCCTTGAGTACCAATCAAAGGAACATTAGGGTATTCTCCGCAATGATCAATAACAGCTACCTCATCCAAACCTCTGAGAGTCCAAATGATGTCCTTATCAGTGAGAGACATTAACCTATGAGCCCAACCTCTTCCTTCTTGGTTCTTCAGCATGAACTTAGGGAGGTGCGAAATAAACTACCTCACCAACAAAGGGATACAACACCATAGAGTTCCTCGTCTTCGGGCAGTACGAGCATAAAGTTGTTGCAGGATGTCACCCAAGAGAGTGGGCACAGGATTCTGAGACATGAAGATCCTTATGGCAGTGACATTGATGAAGTTGTCAGGATTAGGAAACAAGACTATCCCATAGATTAAAAGAGCCAGGATGTCTTCATATGCCCTAAAGTCCAAGTCATTCCAGAAACTGTTAGCTTTACCAACCAGAAACTTGGCCAAGAAACCCTTAACTCCGCTTCTAGTCACCCAGTTGTCCATTACTTCTTGATGAGTCAAGGGAAGAGCTGCAACAACCTCCTCAAGCCTGAGGGTCTTTTCCCAACCAGTAAAGGGAGTCTGATCCAAGATAGGGATACCAAGCAAATCAGAGAACTCTTCCAGGGTAGGGACCAACTGGAAGTCTTGAAAGGTGAAACACTGGTACAGAGGGTCATAGAACTGGGTCAGGACACTCATCAACTGTTGATCCCGCTTTGCAGTGACTAAACTGAGAAGAGAACCATGCCTCTGGATGAAGGAAGTGGTGTTTGGAATTCTGCTAACCAACTCCTCAAGCAACTCAGGTGGGTGAACAAAGTTGAACCGGATAGTATTCCTTCGCATAGGCATCATGATGTCCTACAAAACAGAGCAAAGGTGAAACCCTCTTGTCTTTGAAATGGTCAGTCCTTATGCAGGATGCATGCAATGCTCATGATGTTATGATGTTATGATAAAGTACACCACAAACATTTACAAAGGCAAACATGATAAGGCACACAAGTCACACAAGACAAGCCCTTAAAGTTTAGGCCAGCATGAGGTCTAGGTATTACCCTCTTGAAGTTGGTGGGCTCAAAACCTGTCCTATCAGAAGTAACCGGGTTCTTAGAGGATCCCAATATCATTGACTACCCTCAATCGGTCATAACTCCAGCATCGCAATCTTTTCTTGCGGCCAGAACCATCACGAGAGTTTAGCCTCAATGGGCGTAGCATACTGCTACTGTTCTAATGGCCAAGTTGGGTCATTTAAGGTTCTAAGGTCGGTTGGTGCTTAATGACTCCTCAGAAGACCCATATTCTCCTCGTTGCGACACAAGGGATATCGGTACAGACCAAGGTGCCACACCAACGTAGCCACTGCTTCACCCGTGTCGGTCTACGTCAGACAGGATCCTCACAGCTTATGCTACCTAAACAGGGTATCCCCAGATCCGGGTTAGGATCTATGTAACTCCGATGCAACCCACAATTTAAAGCAAACAAGTCAAAACAATTGAAAACACAGTTATGAACTATCCTAAGGTACACCTCACTTTATAAAGTAGTTTATTCCCCAGCAGAGTCGCCAGTTCTGTGATCGGTGGATCTGGAACTGACTGTTTAACGCTGGTTCGCGAAATGTCACGGAAGCAAGAGTCGCCACCGTCTTTTATTTTCTCCAAATGGAAAGGACAAAAGCACAGAAAAATTCCTTATTGAGGTTAGTTCTCGGTTCGGGAGGTAGATTTATAGAAAGGGAATGTGTTAGCACCCTTTCTATCCATGGTTATCCATGGGCTCTTAGATACTTGCTCACTTGTGTTTTCAAAAAAATGTTTGTTTGCTTTTCAGAGTGGGTTTGAAAAAGTTTCTTTGAAAGTTTCAGATCGACTCTTGTATCAGTCCTCAAGAGTGTTTGAAAAGTTGTTTTTGAAAGCTTTTTGCAAAGTGTCGGTGTGAAAAGAAGTTTTTGATTTGTTTTGAATTAGAGCAAGTATCTACGAGTCATCTACCTACCCTAAGGAGTTAGTCTGTGTAAATGTCCTTAAAGTAGTGCCATCCCACCATTGAGAGGTAGGTAGCACCACCGTTGGAGGTGTTCGGGTCAATTCGAGGTTTAGGGACAGTGTGGTCACCAGAGCAATAGGAAGACACCTTAGAAGCTACCCCCATGCCATGTTCACGGACATGAGGACTTACTAAAACATCCTCTACTCGACGACCACGTTTCGAAGGGCAAGGCAACAGTGAGGCGTACCCTAGGAGTGGTGTGTGATTTGTGTGTCATTTTCAGTTATATTTGTCTTGTCATGTATTGAGTGATCTACATTTTGATTTTATTTTTGGCATACATTCTTTCATGTGGTTATTAACAGTTAAAAGGTGCGGGAATTAAAAGTCCTACGCTATTACAAAGGCGCGGGTCTACATCGCCAAATTAAACCAAGACCCGATTTGAAATAAATAAAAATGCGGAAAGTAAATACCCTAATTAATCTATTACAAGGCTTTGGGGCAAGTACATGAAATTTTAAAAAAAGGAAATAAAAGTAAATGTGCGAAAAGAAATAAAATCGAGAATGCGAGGGCGTTGGACCCTTTTAAAGAAATTAAAAATGAAATTAAAAATGAATTAATGATTAAAGAAAAAGAAAATATTTTTTTTTGGTTTTTTGGTATTTAATAATAATAAAGAAAAAAGGATTAAAATTAGAAATTAAACAAACCCCTAATTCTAGTTATTTTTATTTTATATACAAAATGTTTGATCTTGACCTAATTTTAACCTAATTATTTAATGATAAATTTATGTACAAAAGTAATTAATGGTTAATAATTATTATAATAAGAAAAGAAAAAAAAGAATAAAAGTGTTAAAACCCTAATCTCTATATTTTTTAATTTATTATAAAAAAACATTGACATTAAACCTAAAATTAAAACTAAATTAGTTAACAAAATTTATTTACAAAATAAATATTAGTAAATTAATTAACCAACATATTTTATTTTCTTTATGATTTTCTGATTTAATATTTATTTTTATGTTATAAAAATATTATTTGGAGGAATTAAAGAAAACAAATAAACTAAAACAAATAAAAAAGAGAAAAAGAAAAGAGAAAGAAATACAAACAAAAAGGGGTTCTGCCCCAATTATGGAGGTTTATGATGAGTAATCTGGCCCATGAGATGCAAGCCCACGTGGACTTTCCTGGCTTGTGTGTGTAGGTGTTGACCGATGCGTATGGTGGATGGCTGGTGATAGCCACTGGATTGATCTTCTGGGACGTGTGGCAAGCTTTGGCGCTGGGGAATTTGGTGGACTTCTGGGCATGTTGGGTATCTGATCATGTTATGAGAAAAAATAGAAGGAAATATGGGGGACCTGGGGATCGAACCCAGGTCCCAACGCTCATCACTATTGCTTTCAACCACTACACCATTCAGCGCGTTTGGAATATATAATGCAAAATAAACAACATAACGTAAAACAATGATTAGTGGTAAAAGACGCGCCAGAATATGAATGACCCTATCACGTGAGGACACCTAATCTTCTTCTTCGTTTTCCTGTAACAAAACGTGTTAGATAGCGGGGGTTTTAAACCCCCACTAAATGAAGCCACGAATAATAGCGAATAGGGCCTGGTTCGTCATAAATTGAGCGCGAGGCATGGCTTTGAATCGTCATGAGCTTCTGATTCTAATGGCATAGGTCTTGTTGTCTGATTTTTCCAGAAGAAGAAAGCCCCAAATTCAAACCTCTGAAAACCTAGAAAACGTCAATGGCATCTTTCTATACAAGCGCTATTAATCCAATTCAATGGCACCATTAGCTTTATTGAGTTCATGTTAGTGCAAAACAATCATTAGAATGCATTAATATGGCATGAAAAGGTAAATACGAATATGAAAAATATCAAGAACAGGGCGGCTTCATTCTACCGATTCTTGAGGTTAGAGGCTGTGGTTTTGATTGGAATAGATCCCTGGTAACCTTGGCAAGCTTGTGGGATCGTTCTTTTGCCTTGAAACACCCTGCAACACAGTTTTCAGTTTTGAAAATTTTGGTGAAAAGTGCAAAGTTCTTTCTTGGTCTGAGGCGCAGCTTTTTGGTTCTCCCCATTAGGTTTAGGTTCTGGCTTATATGAGGGATGAATTAGGGTAACAAAACAAGCCTAATATCCAAGGAATCAATGCTTTTGAATTTTGTGATCTTCCATGATTCTTTCAATCTTTTTTTTCATGCCAAATATGCCAATCATTGGAGATTCTTTCCATATTGAGTATGCACGAAATCCTGAGGTTATGATGAGTAGAAATGCTGCATAAAAAGATTTGAAAGGTGGCATTTAGTATTTTTTATATATTTAATTTGAATTAAATGAATTAATAGATTTAAAAATTCAATTAATAAATTAAAAATAAGAAAATAACTCCCCTTTGGGCCAATGGGTCGTGCATAGCTTTTGGATGATGATTCTTGGGAGAAATTGTGGCCCATTAGCAATTTTGAGGCATTTGAAGCAAAGTTGACTTTTCAAAATTCCCAAAAATTTCCCAATTTCCACAAGGCATATCTTGCTCAATTTTTAAGCTTTGATCATGTTCTTGGACATTTTGGAAAGGTATTGAAGTCCTCTAACCAATGCCTTTGGTCCCATGTCATTTTGATTGACCAATCTCAAGTTATGGTCTTTGACTTAAAGTCCCTTTTTGTTGACTTTTGAAAATGACCTATAATGTTGAAATTGATAACTTTTTGTGAGAGCATTTCTTGGACTTGAAGTGTGAAGATGAGTTGTAGGAAATGTCATTCTCTTCAAAATGAGCTTTGGATGGAATTTTTCTGATAAACCATGTGGAAGTTATGCCTTGGTCAAGTTACATTTGACTTTTTCAACTGTCCAAATATGGAAACTTTTGCATCTTGAGACTTTTTGAGCAATGCTTTGAGAATCATGATCAAGAATTGATCAAATGATGTTTGTGGCTTCAAAATAAGATGTTGACCAGAAATTTGGACTTTTGACTGTCAAATGACCATTTTGCCCCTATAGTTGACTGTTGAGCAATTAGGGTTTTTGACTGTGCAATTTTGTGCTGTAAGTCTTGAAACTTGCCATAAGGGTGCTTGAAAATGTTTGTAGGCATGTGGGACTTGATTGGACCCTTGAAAACTTAAATTTCTTTGACAGAACCAAAACCCTAATTTTGACTGTTAGGAGGCAATTGGACTGTGCAACCCTTGGGAGATTTTTGAAGCATGCTCTTAGCAAATCTTGAAGAATATGGGAGGGCAAATTTTGGGGTACAACACTTGTCTAGATGGGTCTTCAATTGTAACATCTTTAGGTGGTGCCTCGATCCGGGAAGGCTCATATACTTTATCTTTACCTCGAGCGTTAGTAGTTGGCCCAATAGCAAGAATATGAATAGGTATTGTAGTAGTTGTTGGAGGAGATATCTCTGGAGACAAGATCCTTCCTGTCCTAGTGACCCTACTAGTTCTGACAATGTTTGTAATTTCAGGATCTTCATTTTCAGTAATCCATGACTCTTGCTTGACACCATGATAATAAACTTCTGCCCTATAGTTCAAAGGCACAACTTTGTCAGAGGAATATGGGACTTGCCCGGGTGTAGTGATGATCAAGAGAGCCACTCTTGGCTCAGCAGGAATCCTTATAGGACCTCTAGAGATGATCCTTATAGGATTATTGGAAATGGTGATTATATAAACATCTTCAAGTCTCAGCTCTTGAGATATTCCTTCAGGCAAACTCTTCTTGGACGGAGTTTTCTCGAACATAATTTCATGGCTATCAATCAGGCGTTGAATACCTTTCTTCTGCCACATACAACCATTAGTTTGGGAAGCACAATGATAACAATTTTCAAGGCAGCCAAAAAATAAATCGGCTCTCAACATATTCTTCTTAACGATCATCAAGAGAGTAGTCAAATCACTAATGGCAGAGACAAAAGAGACATCGTCAACAACATTAACACCTTTACCATTACTGGGCATGGGTGCGGTAATCATGTTAGGGGGTTGTGGAGGGTCAAACTCAATCACTTTATTGTCAATCAAATCTTGGATTTTTCTTTTTAGGGCCCAACAATCATTGGTGTCGTGCCCAGGACTATTGGAATGGTATGCACACCTTGCATTTGGGTTATACTTCAGAGATGATGTGTTGGGATGTTGAGGAGGATCCCGCAATATTAATTCGGGTGAATTGTCTCCTCGGAGCGTCTGACCTGCGCTGATTGTTTTTTTGTTGTGGTCGTTGAACTGGGGTTGGGTTAGAAATCAATACTGCTCCTACTAATTGATGACGATCTTCTTGATATGGTTCCTTTGTCTATAAACAACATTAGTTTCCTTCTTACCAACAAATGGTTTCTTTACAGCATTAGAGGTTGAGGCCATTGGGATCTTTCCACTTTTTATTCCCCTTTCAACTCGTTCACCAGTCAAAATTAACTCAGTAAACCTTGACGAAGAACTCACAATCAGCAAATTAAAGAATGGGCCCGACAGAGTTCCCATGAACATGTCCACCAATTCTCGGTCAGTCAAAGGGGGTTGCACCCTTCCAGCCAGGTCCCTCCATTTCTGGGCATACCCTTTAAAGCCTTCGTTTGAGCCCATAGTCATACTTTGTAATTACACGCGAGTTGGTGCAAGGTCAACATTGTATTGGTATTGTCTGTAGAAGGCAACAACCAAATCTTCCCATGTGTGGATATTAGTCCCCTATAGCTGATAGAACCATTCCAACTGTGTTCTAGATAAGCTTTCTTGGAAGAAATGAACCTGTAACTTCCTATCGGCGGTGTGTAGTTGAATCTTGCAGACATATGACCTTAAATGGAGTTTTGGATAGGAGACTCCATCATATTTGGCAAAGACAGGGACCTTGAATTTGTGGGGAATGGCCACCCCAGGGACCAAACCCAAGTCTCCAAAGTCCAAACCAGGCACTATTTGGATCTCCATATCCTTTAGTCGATCTTCTAGCTGTTTGTATTTGTCATTGGCCGGTGGGTATTGCTCGTCAAAGTAGTCTTCATCCTCAAAAATCTGGTTATTTCCACCCCCAACCCTGGTACTTCTAACATCCTCTTCTTGATTGTCTTCTTCTTCAGAAGAAGCCTCTTCTATTTGAGCCAATCGGGTGGGACCTTTGAACCTTCTTCCCATGTTGAGAATAACAACCCGCTTCGTAGTCTTCTTTTTGGTGACAATGAGTGCCATCATTTCTTGCTCTCCTTTGGATAGGTTGAGTAAAGTCTCTTGGAACCGTGCGTGTTGAGTTTACAGATCTTTGACGGGTTGCTCTAGATCTATCTTATACTGAAATAAACAGTAAAAGGATGAGGAAACCTGTATCGGAAAACCTGCTTATAAAATGATGCATAATATGAAAATGCAATGTTTTCAAGGACCTCAGGAGATTTAAATTTGCTAGCCAAAAAGGAAACATAAACAACAATTGGATTAATAAGTTCAAGAATTACAATTTCCCCTTGGGCTTATAATAGAAAAGTAAAAGGGTCTCAAAGAGACGAAAAAATGAAAACTCCTAAGACCTAAGACTCAAGTCTCTCACTGACACTTCCTCTTTGTGTCGATGTAGGCATTCAGGCTTTGCTCCTCATGAAGTTGCTTTGTGAGCTCCAACACTTTCTTCTCGCTTGCATAGAATCGAGCTTAAAAGGTGTACCATTCTCCTTTGAGTTGAATTCATGATGTATGCAACTCTTCGAGGTCGGTAGGCATGTCAGGATGGAGAATGGTATAAGGAATATCCACTTCGGCAATGGGCTCCATAATCATTGGTAGGATGGCTCGATATGGCATCATGAGATTTTGAGTGCGAGCTCGTACCCATTTGAGATAAGGCTCAAGAGGGATGGAATTCTTATGCCCCAAAGTCCTTCTATCAACCTTGCTTACCATGCTCCAAGCATGTACAAACCTTCGATGATAACCTTGAACATCATTCTCGTAGTCGAATATAATACCTTGAATGAGTGCATCATGGGGACCATCTCTTCGAGCATAGCCAAATTTTCGTAGAGCTAGAGAAGGGTTATAAGTAATACATCTCCTAATTCCCAAGAGTGGAACATTAGGGAACTCCCCACAATGGTCAATGATAGTAATGTCCTCTTAAGATCGAGAGCACCAATAAATATTTGTATGAGAAAGCGACATTATCCTTTGCAACCACCTCAAACCTTGCTTATTCTTCAATACTGATCGGGGAAGGTGCAAATAAACCACCTAGACAGCAAAGAAAGCAACACATAAGAGTCCCTCGCTTCCTTATAGTGCGAGTATGAAAAGAGTGCAAAACGTCTCCAAGCATTGTAGACACAGGGTTACGAGTAAGGAAAATTTTGATAGGATTCACATCTATGAGTTGGTCAGGGTTAGGAAAAAGCACAACCCATAGATTAGAAGAGCCAAGATCTCCTCAAAAGCTTGAAAGTTCATGGCATCCGAAAACAAACGAGCCTTCTCCATTGGGAATTTAGCCAAAAAGCCTTTGACCCTACTTCTTGTCTCCCAATTAGCTACAATGTCAGAACTCTTCAAATGTAAGGCCGTGGCAATAACTTCAGGTCTTGGAGCTTCCTCTAAACCAGTGAAGGGTATTTGATCAAGAACATATAGTCCTAGTAGTTGAGATAATTCTTCCATTGTAGGCACCAATTGATAATTAGGAAAGGTGAAATAATAATGTACATGGTCAAAGAACTGAAAGAGCACCCTCATCATGTCTTCTTTAAAGCTTGAGGTAACCAGATTGAGAAGTCGACCATATCTTTTGGTGAACGGAGAGTTTTCAGGAACCCTTGATGCTAACTCTTTGAGTTGAGGAGGAACCCTTACAAAGTTGATTCAGATGGTATTTCTGCGAGTGGAAGCCATATCCTACAAAACAGAACAAAGATAAATCCCTAGGTCCTTGAAATGGTTAGTGAAAATACTATGGCATGATGTCATGATGTTATGCTTGATCAAATAATCAAACACAAACAAAGCACACAAGGTCTTAGGTTTAGGATTGAATGGAGTTTATAGGTAAATACCCTCTTAAAGTTTTAGTTGGATCAACCTGTCCTAAAAGAAGTAACCGGGTTCTAGGAGCCTTAATATCACTGATCTTTCTTCATCAGACATTGTTTTAGCTCAAGCATCCAAACTGCAGCCAAAATATCCCGAAAGTCCAATCTCAATGAGTGTAGTATTGAGTATCAACCAACTTTAGTCTTACACCAAAGCCAGCTATCTCACTACTTTCTAATGGCCAAGTTGTTCAACTAAAGTTCTACGGTCATTTAGTGCTTCATGACACCACACAGCGGCCCCGTATTCTCCTTGACTAGACTCAAGGGACACCGGTACCAATAAATGTGTCACACTAACGTAGCCATCGCTTCAACCATGTCGGTATTACGCTGCATATTCCCCACGATCTATTTCTACTTATCTAAAATGCCCTAGATCCAGGTATAGGATCTATACAAGAAATAAACCAAGCATAACCCCAAAATGTAAAGAAAACAAGGCAAACAAATAAAGGTGATCTAGCTCTTAAGGTAACCCAAATTTTACAATATTCCCCAACAGAGTCGCCAGTTCTGTAATACGATGGGAGAACTGACTTGGGTGTTTTGCATTTTATCACAAATGTTGCAGATATCAAGAGTCGCCACCGACTTTTCTTTTTTCCAATAAAGGAAAGGGTGAAAAGAACAGGAAAGACCTTTTGAGAATTTTTCTTGAGTTCGGGGGGTAGGTTATGAAAAGGGAAGGTGTTAACACCTTTTTCATCAGTAGTTATCTACGGACTCTTAATTGCTAGCTCACTTTGAAATTCTTTGTGTTTTGTGTAAGTTTGAAAATATTTTGAAAATGCCTAAGCTCGACAAACTTTGTAATGACTCTCGTATCATTGAGAATGTATACAAAGTGTTGGTTTTGAAAATATTTGGTTGAAACAAAGTGTTTGGAAAGATGTTTTGAAGATGTTTTGAAAATGGTAATTTTGTAATGATTCTCGTATCGTTGAGAATGTATACAAAATGTTTGTTTTGAAAAGTGTTTTGAAAGTGTATAGTATGGAAATGGTTTTATTTGTAAGCAAGAAATTACGAGCAATCTACCTACTCAAAAAATATTTGTTCTTTTCCTCCTCTTTTAGATAATGCTTGTCTACCATAAGTTAGTAGGAAGACCTATCATTGGATGTGAGGGGCAACATCAAAGGGTCATCGAGGGACTACGATCTTTTAATCGAGGGTCTTTGCTAAAACATCCCACGTTCTAGGGACATGACTGTTTATATCTGAGGCAACAAGTTAGGGTTACCCTAGAGGTGCATGTGAGCAAAGTGTTTTAATTTCAAGTATTTTATCTTAAATTAGGGTTTGGATATGGTTGCTTTTAAATCTTGTCATGCAAACCCTAATTACTTTTGAAAACGCCTTTATTTTGGAAAAGTTTGTAATGATTCTCTTCTCTATAAGAATGTATACAAAGTGTTGGTTTTGAAAATAGTTCAAAGAGATGTTTGTTTTTGAAGATGTTTCGAAAATGTGAGTGTGAAGATGGTTTTAGTTTGTGAGCAAGCAACTACGAGAATCCTACCTACTCAAAAGGTCTTTGTTCTTTTCCTCCTCCTTTAGATATTGCTACCTTACCATTGATTGATAAGAAGCCCTATCTTTGGATATGAAGGGACGGGCGTGGGTTATTGTACAGTCATAGAAGGAAACTTATGAGACACTTTAGCAATTTTCGTAGGGACTAAGATCGTTTTACTGAAGGCAACATCGAGGGGTCATCGAGGGACTACAATCTTTTTTTATCGAGGGTCTTTGTTAAAGCACCCATATTCGAGGGACATGACTATTTATTCATAGGAAACAAGTGAGGTTACCTTAGTGGTTCGCGTGTATGAAGTGCGTTTGATTGCATGCATTTTTGTCTTTGAGATTATGGTTTTCTAGTGGTTGATTTTATCTTGCCATACATACCCTAATTACTAACAATTTATATTAAACTGGTAAATTGCGGAAATTAAAATCCTAAGCTATTACATCACTTGGGGGATGGGGGTACAAATTACAAATGGGGATGAAGCAAGTTTAATTATTTCAACCATATTGAATAGAAATGAAGAAAATATATAGAAAACATAAAAACAATTTAAAATAAAGGAAAACTATTTTTTAACTGTTATGTGTCGACACATGCTTCTTTGCATCGACACATAACCTTTTTTGTTCCTATAAAACCAAAATCAACTCAGTATGAGTCGATACATAATGGTATGTGTCAACTAATTTCTTGTATATGTAGACACATTCGTGTTTTATGTCGTCTCATGCACCTTTTATCTTTCTGTTTTTGGGTCTGGATAGCAGTATGTATCGACTCATAAGGCCATGTGTCGACTCATACTCTATTCTGTCACTAAAATGAGTCGACTCATGTGAGGATGTGTTGACTCATGCTGCAGTTTTTTGCCTTATACATTGTTTTATTGTCTATACAGGTTAGTTCACAGCATATGATTGAAAAAAATGAAAAGCCAATAAATGGGTAGCTTCAAAATACAATGATTACTATATTTTATCCTCAAAAGTGAATCATTAATGATGCTTGAAATGAAAGGTTCAATAGTCAAGAAGACTTACCTTGAGACTACAATTTGTTTTGAGTCTGGACCTCTTTCAAGATGTTGTGATGGCTTCAGTGAACCTCCAGGGAGCTGCTCTAGTCCTTCCTCTGTATTGGAAGCTGCTGAACCAACTCCAAACCAGTCAAGCTATACAATACTGTCTTTTTTTTTGTGTTTGAAAGGTGATGATAATGGCACTACAGAAACTGTTCTTGTGTTTGAACAATCTCTATGTGATATGAAGTGTTTGGATGACTGGTTTGTGAGAGAGATTGTAAGGTGGAACAATGGTTTGAGGGTTTTTCTATTTTATGAATGAGGATAAAACTGAAAATGATCAGAAGTTACAAGAAAAGTTCTATTAGATTTTTGTTCAAAACTCTTTATTCTCTCTCTAAAAGCCATCCCCTTGTGTGTTGTGAAAAAAATTTACCTGTAGACGAATTTTGGCTGAGATTTAGGGGGAAAACAAATAAGTTTTTGAACTATTTGGGTATGCTGTCTCATTTTTTTTAGATACAACTCTCATATGCAAATTTGGTGCAAACATGAGTCTGATATGATGCAAACTTTTCAAGGCAGCATTGTAGGTTTTGGAGCAGACTATGACAATGTTTAGAGACAGCATAGCATGACTATTTTTGTACAGGACATCAGACTGTCTTTTAACAAGGTTTTGGGCTGTTATGTGGACAATACAGCAGGCTTGGACTTGGCAGCAAATAGGACTTTGTTCAACAGTAATTTGGACAACATTGTTTGTAGCATGACATAAGTTTGGTTTTGTGGACAACATAGTGGCAAGGTTTGAGTCAAAGGGAAAAGTTCAACCAAGACAAAGTTTAGGATTTGTAATTTTAACTTAAAAATTCAGCTTTGTTATTTATTTGAAAATTTGAATTATCTTGAATTGTGGTGAAGAAAAATGTCATGAGGTAATGAAATTAATCATGTATAGAAAATACTTAGAAATTTTTTCCAAGTCTTGCAAAGTTTGATTTTTTACTTTCTTGATTTTTGATGATCAAATTCCATATTTTGAATTGTCTTGATGAAATGTGATTTTCGAAACTCAAATTTGACCAAAAAGCCAAAGTTTGACTTTTCAGTGTACAATTGACTTTTTCATCATTTGACCAAATTTTATCTATCAATCCACTGATCTCGGGAGACGAATTGAAATATGCGGCTAGGTCGAAATGATGCACTTAAATCTTTGAGATCATATTCCAAACCAATAAGTCAAGTAGTAGGTCAAAAGTCAAAGATTGGCCACTCTCAGTCAAAACCCTAATTTGGAGTCCCAGTGTTTCAGAGATGATTTTGTATGATCAATTCCTTGAGAAACCTTGAGCATTATATATCCTTTGTGAGGAATGTCTTAAAAAAGGAGAGGGAAAATTTTGGGGTACCACAATTGCCCCTGTTCAATATTCTTAAACCTAAAGAGTTAGATTGGAGGGTCCGCCATTCGTGACTTAGAGGTGGAAGATGATTGAACACTAGAGTGCCCAGAAATTTGCACTCGATGATGTGTTGGTTGATTATGTTGGGAATGGTATTAAAGATGCCATTTTGAGAGGTGATGGAGAGTTTGTCGGAGATGGGCTTACAGATGCCATCTGGAGTGACTGTTTGTAGAAATTGGAAGAAGTATCGGAACAAATATTCGTCGATTTGATCTGAATGATATACTGTCTGTGTAAGATTGCTTCATGATGAGCCCGTGTGAAGCTGCATCTGGAAATGTACGAGAAGGAATCTGTGTAAGATTGCTTCATGATGAGCCCGTGTGAAGCTGCATCTGGAAATTAGAAGGAACCCGTGTAAGATTGCTTCTTTATGAGCCCGTGTGAAGCTGCATCTGGAAATTTGAAGGAACCCGTGTAAGATTTCTTCTTGATGAGCCCGTGTGAAGCTGCATCTGGTTGCATAGATAGTTGCTCTGTCTTGCTTCAGGAACTAATCTTGGACCTGTTGAAAATTATTGATGATAGTTATTTGTTGATTGATCTTTCCTGAAAAGGTAAAGAGTTAGCTGTATGCAATATCATGATGTATGAAATGCATTGTGTAATGATGTTCTCAAAAATGAGGTTGTGCTATATGCATTTCGTATGCATATGCTATGAATGTTGTTGAAATGTATCTTTGCCTTGGAAAATAAATCCTTGACAAATGCTGGGGAGTCTTGGGAAGTTAAATCCCAGACTGCTGTTGGGGATGAAGAGTACACACATCTTCAGACCTTGTTTAGAATGTTTCTGTTGGGGATTCCTGTTTTGTTGTTTGAGGAGAACTCCGCTGGGGAATATGGACTTTGCTTGAGGGAAAAATCTGTGGAGAGTGTCTATTTGAGGGATAGAGTTCAGGAGTTTTAGTCGTCCTTTGCTCTACTCGAGAGTTATCTCTTGATTGGAGAGAAAGGAAATTAGTTGTTATCTGGTCGGATATAGGCTTCACAATAACTAGTTAGGGATAAAGAACTTAATTGTTATCTGGTCGGATTCCAGGCTTTGCATCAAATCACTGGGGATAGTAGTAAATTCTACTGGGGAAGAGGAGTTTTGTTAGTGATTTGAAGAAGTTAAACTATTATCTGGTTGGGTCCAGGCTTTGCAGTAACTTAGTTGAAATTAACTGTTATCTAGTCGAATTCCAGGCTTTGCAGAAAATTGAAGTAACTGTTATCTGGTCGAATTCCAGGCTTCATAGTAACTTATATGAAATTAACGGTCATCTGGTCAAATTCCATGCTTCACAGTAATTGGTGAAATAGATGAAGTTAATTGCTATCTGTTCGTATTCTAGGCTTCACAACCACTTGCTGAAGTTGACTATTATCTGGTCGGATTCCAGGCTTCACGGTAACTTACAGGGAAGGATGAAGTTAAACTGTTATCTGGTCAGGTCCAGGCTTCATAGTAACTTTCTTTGGAGGAATGGAGTCAATTGTTATCTGGTCAGGTTCCAGGCTTCACAGTCATTTTCGGGGATAGTAACGACTCTATTGAGGATTGCAATGATTCTGTCGGGGGCTAAGGGGTTTCGTCCATTGATTTGCAATAGTCTGAGAAGCAAACTCAAGCTGGGGAATTTGCAGTTTGTTGGGGAAATAAACCATGTTGAAGAGAAAATTCGACGACCTGCTGGAGAGGTGTTTCCTTTAGGGGGAAATCCATAAGGCCCTTTCTTTAGACCAACTCAGCTGGGGAATGTCAGAATGAATCCGAGCCTTGATTGTATCTAAAGAGGTATTAGACGAATATCAGAATGACATCCGTATCTGAACTGTACCGGGAAGAAAATCTGGAACAGGTGTCAGAATGAATCTGCATGTAGATTGTGTCTAGATTGTATCTGTATTTAGATTGTATCTGTACTGTATCTAGAAGATGGTAAACTGTTGGCAATCTCCCTCTGTTTGGGAGCTGGTGTGATGTGTGAATTTGTTGGGAGAAGATAAAACTCCTCTATTCGCTGGTGGGTTTGACTATGTCATCGGCTGGAGGATGCCCTACTTTTGTTTGAAGACACTTCTGCGCCTATCAGGGATAGCCTTTTAGAGGTGGCTCTGGAGATTTCACTGGGGATCACCTTATGAAAGGGTCCTTTGTGGGGATTTGTCACTATCTATAGTAGTAAGTGTTGTAGCACTTCCATAAAATGTTTGTTTGGTTGTACATGCCCCTTGACTGGAATTCATGTTCAATGCCCTAAGTGATTCCGATAGAGACCGGCCCATGGCTATTCAGGACTTTACGAGAGATTTCTTGGAATCTTGACTTGACTGCCACTGAGGAGTTGGACAATAACATGTCACCTCCCATTGATTATGATAGATTTGTCATTGGAAGTGTCTTCCCGTTTGAAGTGATTCTGTTTCTTTGAGAGAATTTTCCGTTCATTGGATATTCACTGTGCGAATTTCTCTGTCCTTGATCAATTGGCCATATGCAAACAATGGTATTCAAATAATGCAAAGTTCTATGTTTGTCTTGAAATTTTTGAAAATGTATTTTTGGAAAATCAAAGAATTTTGTAAGAATATGAATTCAACTCAGGATTTACAGTAAGCCTTACAGGAGTCAGGATACCTTTTGTAACAATATGCTTTCGAACTAACCCATGCTTCAATTAAGACTTGTAAAAGGTTGTAACATGGCCTAATTCACGATTTAAGAAACAAAAGATAAGGCTGCAAGTTTATTTGTACCCACCTGTTCTTCATGATGCTCTACAATCCTAAACTCAGTTAATTGTGCGTTTGAATTCCCATTGAATCTGGAATGACATTTTGGTGATGGTACAAATAAATTAAGTTTATTTTGAAGGCAACCATTTTTGGAAACATTTTTCTGTTGTTGAGGATTTGTGACGACCTATTTTTGATTTATTATGCCTGATTTTTTCCTGACTAATTTTTGTTTATTTTGAGACTACAGTCAACGGGATACCCCCATTTTTTCTTAAGTCTCCTTCGTAGGTTTTGACTTAGTGGGATTTTTCTTTTGAGAGATAATGACTGCCTATTTTACGGGGAACCATCCCCGTCTTTTGATTAAGAAGGATGTTTTTGATGTCATTCATTGTGTATTGTTGTACCCCAAAATTTTCCCTCTCAATTCTCAAGGGATCATCCTGGACCCTAAGGATTGCTTCTGTCAAGTTTCAAGTCTCGGATTACAATTTCGCAAGAAAGTCATTCACAAGGGCAAAATGGTCAAATGCACACTGAAAAGTCAAACTTTGACTTTTTGATCAAAATCAAGTTTAAAAAATTATGTTTCATCAAGACATGAAGTTGGTTCATCAAGAAATCAAAATTCAAAAATTACTTTGAAAAGTCAAATTTTTAAGCACTTAGAAAATTTTCTAAGTGTTAAGGAAATATGATAATTACATAATTTTAGGTCAGATTTTCATCATGATGCAAAATGATTCAATCAGAATGATTGACATGAAATTTAAAGATCTCAATGAGATCTAAAACATTGTTGAACATAACTTCTCCTAGAAATGCTGGGATTTCAAGTTATAATTCCTTGAAGACGTGTTCGTGAAGCTAAAACACTTAGTAAATTCTGGGTATTTTTTAGTCAGAATTTAGACAGAACTTCACACAAGTATGATCAAAATTTGCAAAAGTGATGGCAAAACTTGTTACAAGCTTCCTAGAGAATTCCTTCAGATCATGCTGGAGCAGGGAGAATCGAAGGTCAGAAGTTTGCTTCATTCAGAACATGACCCTTCGAATCTCACTCTTCAACATAGAAAAGCTCTACTCTTTGATCAGAACATGACCCTTCGAATCTCATTATTCAATATACAGAAGCTCTACTCTTTGATCAGAACATGACCCTTTAAATCGCACTCTTTAACATACAGAAGCTCTACTCTTTGATCAGAACACAACCCTTCGTATCAAATTCTTCAATGTGTGGAAGCTGTGTTCTTCAATCAGAACATTACCTTCGAATCCTCATCCAAGCTTGCCTCAATTTTCCAAGCTTCGACTGAAGTCTTGGACTATTAATTTCTTGTTGTACACAAGCTTCGACTGGGCATGTTTTCCCTTTAAAATAGCTTCCTTCGATCCAAAGAGGAAGGGCTTCTTGTCAGTTGCTCATTCGATTGCACCATTGTCTTTGCATGCTGGCTTGACTCATGAATGCAATAGCTAACCACATGCAAGCTGGATCCTTACTTTGATTGAGCATTTATTCTCCTTGGAGCAAGCTTATTTCCTACTTCTACTAGGAAAACTTCCCCTCTGGGCGTGCCTTCAGCGCACAAAAGCAAGAACTTCTCCAAACTGGCCTTCGATTCACAAAAACTCCCACTGGGCAAAAGACCCCTCAGCATGTCACCAGCGCATGTATCCCTCTTCAGTTTGTCTTCAGCACAAGGCCAAGACTCCTCCAAAGTTACCTTCGACCACAAGGCACTGACCATATTTGTGCCAGTTTCGACTAGGCACATACTCCCTTTTGAAACATTTTGTATACACTTCAGCATGCAGAAGGCCCAGTCAAAGGCCACACAAGAGACCCAGTCAAAGGCCACACAAGAGATCCATTCGAAGAATACATGTTGGTCCATTCGAAGGACACATGACTGGCGGGAACGAATGTTGTTTTAGTCTGGTCGAAAGTTGTGGAAGGATGAAGGATTTGATTCAAAAGATCAAGTTGAACATTTAGATCCATAGGCTAGGGTACGTGTTTCTCCTTTTCAGGCCTCAAACCTATAACTCACTCTATATACAAGTTAAAATAGGATTTTACCCATTTGCTATCCAAAACCACTTGCCCTTAATAGTATAATACTACTTTTTAGAAAAGTTTTTCTTGAGCCTTGCGCCTATTTTCCTTCTGAAGGAAGCAATCCATCTGAACCATTCGTCTTGCTATCATGGCACAAGTGCACACTTACTTTCCAGCTGAGCCTTATTTTATTATTTTTACTCCCAAACTTCCCAAAACCTTTCTCTATAAATAGAGAGATCCTTTGCAAAGAAAAGAGGAGAGGAGAAGAAGAAGAGAGGAACGTATCTTCAAAATTTTCAAACATCATAAAATTCTCAAATACTTAAACACTTTTGAAAACCCAAATCTAGAATCCAAATACTTGCCTCTTTCAAATCTGAAAAAAATCCTTACATCTTGCTATCCTTCGAATCCAGCAAAGAAGGACAATTAACTTGTTTTGCTCTTTCAAATCCAGTGTCAAAGGCTCACTGTTGGTCTTTCCCTTCGAACCCAGAAGCATTCAAGGTAACCACTTCAAGGTTCAGCATACGCTCCAGCCTCCAGCAAGGTAAGTCATTCTTAACCTTGGACCCTTCGTTTCTAGCATAGCATCTAAATAAGTTTTCTTTTCATTTCAAATATGTACATACTATTGTTCTTCTTTTCGTTTCCTCCCTTTTTAATATGTTTCATGGTTAACAACCTTCTTGGTTTTTGCTCTTTGTACATTTTAAACATGCTTTAAAGACTAACCTGGCGCTAAGGTAATGCTGGCATGGACTTAGGCCATGTTTCTATTCAAACTTAAATGAAAGAAACAGGAAACAGGAAGTTGGAAACGAAACCTCTGGCTTCCATACTAACCTCCAGCTCAAACTAAAGAGGCAGCTAGAAGGTACATCACACTGATCCCAAGCCCCAACCGAAAGGCTCAATATGCTGGCCTCCCGGCCCCAATCTAAAAGTCACGCCTTTACCCTTTTCAGGCCATATCGAAGAGAGCCAGAAAGTGCTGAATCAAAGGGTTTTCTGCCTAAATCGAAAAGACCCTTTTTCTTGCTTTTATCTTATTTTTGCCTTTATATTTTCATGCAATTCAATATGGTTGTAATAGTGTAGGATTTTACCTTTCTGCATTTTTTTTTTACTTTATACAAAATGCTAGTAATTAGGGTGTATGGCAAGATAAAATCAACAAGTAGATCACCCTGATCAAAAGACAAAAATGCATGCAATCAAACACACTTTGCACATGTGCACCTCTAGGGTTAACTCCACTTGTTTCCTTATGAAAAATGGTCATGTTATGCATGTGATACCTCTTAGAAAAAACAATAAAAAATACAAGATCATAGTCCCTCGATGACGCTTCGAATGTTGCCTTACAAATGATCTTAGTCCCTCAAGAGAAATGCTAAGATATCTCACAACATTGCTATCATGAATATATGATGACCCGCACCCATCCCTTTTACATCCAAAGATAAGGATTCTTATCAATCAATGTAAGATAGAAATATCAAAGGAAAAGAGGAACGGACAAAATACTTTTGAGTAAGGTAGAATGTTCCTAGTTGATTGCTCATCTTCAAAACACAAACACCTTTTCAAATGCACCAACACTTTCCATGAAATATTTTCAAAACTCCAACACTTTGTATACATTCTTATAGAGACGAGAATCATTACAAAGTTTTCCTAAACGAAGGCGCTTTTCGAAAATACATTCAAAAACCACCACAAATCACACTTTCAAACAAAAGTAATGATCTAGCAAGCAACTAAGAGCCCATATATAACTATGGATGAAAAGGGTGCTAACACCTTCCCTTTTCATAATCTACCCCCCAAACTCAAGAAAACTAATCTCAAAGGTCTTTCCTATTCTTTTCACCTTTTCCTTTATTTGGATAAAAGAAAAGTCGGTGGCGACTCTTGCTATCCGCAACAATTTCGATCAAACGCAAAATACCCAAGTCAGTTCTCCCACCGTGTTACAGAACTGGCGACTCTGTTGGGGATTTTGTAAAAAAAGTGGGGTTACCTTAGGGCTAGATCACCTTTACTTGCTTTTCTTTGTTTGATTTGCTTGCTTTACATTATAGTTCTTTGTTTGGGCTTGTTTTGATCCTCTACTCGGATCTGGGACACCTTTTAGGTAAGTAGCAATAAGTTGTGGAAACTGTGCGGGGTATACCAACATGGTCTAAGCAATAGCTACATTAGTGTGACACATTTGTTGGTATCGGTATCCCTTGAGTAGTCAATGAGAATACGGAGCTGCTGTGTGGTGTCATGAATCACTAATTGACTTTAGAACCTTATTTGACCAACTTGGCCTTTAGGAAGTACTGAGGTAGCCGACTTTGGTGCAGTCCAAAGTTGGTTGATACTCGATACTACGCTCATTGAGATCATACTTTTGGGATATTTTAGTCGCCATTAAAGAGGCTTGCGCTGAAACAATGCCTGATGAAGAAAGATCAGTGATATTGAGATCCCCTAGAACCCAGTTACTATTATTAGGACAGGTTGAGCCAACTAAACTTCAAGAGGGTACCTACTTATAAACTCCATGAAAGCCTAAACTTAAGAACTTGTTTTTCTTTGTGTTATATGCTTACTTGTACATAACATCATAACATCATACCATTGCATTTTGCACTAACCATTTCAAGGATTTTTTGGGATTTATCTTTGTTATGTTTTGTAGGAAATGGCTTCCACCCACAGGAATACTATCCAAGTCAATCTCGTAAGGATTCCTTCTCAACTCAAAAAGCTATCATCTAGGGTTCCTGAGAGTTCTTCATTCACCAAAAGACACGGTCGACTTCTAAACTTGGTTACCTCGAGCATTGATGAAGACATGATGAAGGTTCTTTTCCAGTTCATCGACCCTTTGCACCATTGCTTTACCTTCCCCGATTACCAGCTTGTGCCTACCATGGAAGAATTTTCTCAACTCTTGGGGATTCCTATTCTCAATCAACTACCTTTCAGCGTTATTGAAAGAGACCCGATCCCTGAAGAGATTGTTCGAGCTTTACACTTGCGAAAATCCGATGTCACGACTAATTGGGAAACAAGAAGTGGTGTCAAAGGGTTCCTAACCAAGTTCTTGTTGGAGAAAGCTCAAGATTGTTGGAACATTCTGGATTTACAAGATTTTGAAGAAATCTTTGCCCTTCTCATCTATGGGATGGTACTATTTCCAAATCCTGACCAACTTATAAATGTGAATGCTGTCAAAATTTTCATATCTCGTAATCCGGTGCCTACTTTGTTGGGAGATATCCTACATTCTCTCCACTCTCGTACCATGAAGATATGATGAGCCCTCATGTGTTGCACTCCTCTATTGTCTAGGTGGTTTGTCTCGCACCTCCCACGATCCATTGTGAAGAACGAGCAAAGTTTAAGGTGGTCCAATAGGTTGATGTCACTCATACATTTGAATATTCACTGGTGTTCTCGATCCTTTGAGAACATTACTATCATAGACCGTTGTGGGGAATTCCCTAATGTCCCTTTGCTTGGCATTAGAGGAGGTATCACTTATAACCCTTGCTTAGCTTTGTGACAGTTTGGGTATGCCCGAAGAGATGGTCCTCATGATATGCTCATCCAAGGAGTGGTGTTAGACTACGACAGCGACAATCAAGGCTACCATCAGAGGGTTGTACGAGCTTGGAGGATGGTAAATAGAGTGGACAGTAAAACACTGGGACACAAGAATTCTATTCCCCTTGAGCCTTACCTTA
This sequence comes from Vicia faba, assembly GCA_948472305.1. NCBI lineage: Eukaryota > Viridiplantae > Streptophyta > Magnoliopsida > Fabales > Fabaceae > Vicia > Vicia faba. The sequence goes on from OX451737.1 coordinate 491,121,210, forward strand.
GGTGGGTACGAGCTCGTGCTCAGAAGCTCGTAATGCCTTACCCCTCCATCCTACCTGTTATCGTCTAAATTGTTGCTGAAGGAGATGTCCCATATACTGTCCCCTATCCCAACATGCCTACTTCTCTTGAAGACTTGCAAAAGGCTTGGATTCAGCTAAAGGAAGAGCGAGACACCTTCGAAGCTCAGTTCTACGCAAGCGAGAAAAGGGTTTTGGAGCTTACAAGGCAACTTCATGAAGAACAAAGCTTGAACGCCTACATTGCACCAAAGAGGATGCGTTCGACCTTTCTGTATTAGGAATTTATTTTGTAAGCCCAAGAGGCATATTGTAACCATTTTGAAATTATTAATTCAATTTGACGTTCATTCATTCTTTGTCTAGACAAATTTAAATCTTATAAGTCCTTGAAATCATTTGCATGCGCATTTTTCATGCATCATAACATAAGCAGGTTTTCCACAACAAGTTTCCTTATCCTTCTACTATTTATTTCAGTAAGATGGATATCGAGAAAACAGTGAAGGACCTACAAGCACAAAATTCCCAGTTTCAAGAGACTTTGCTGACCTTGGCCAAGGGGCAACAAGAGTTGATGACGTTGCTAGCATCCAAAAAGAAACCAAAAAGGAAAGCCCTAGTCAAAATCGGTAAAATATTCAGAGAGCCAATCCGCCAGATACCAATAGTTGAAGATTCGTCTGAGGAGGACGAAAATCAAATTGGAGAAGCAAGGAGCACCCAAGCTGGGTGTATTAATGATCGAGTGTCCGATGATGAAGACTATTTTGACGAGCAGTATCCTCCTGCCGACGACAAGTACAAATAGCTAGAGGATAGATTGAAGGCTGTTGAGATTCAAACCATCCCTGGGTTGGATTTTGATGATTTGGGTTTAATATAGGGGGTTGTCATTCCCCATAAATTCAAGATACCAGTCTTTGTTAAATATGGCGGGGTTTCTTGCCCAAAGCTTCATCTGAAGTCTTACATGCGCAAAATACAACTGCACACCACCGACAAGAAACTCTGGGTCCATTTCTTTCAAGAAAGCTTGGCTGGGACTCAACTAGAGTGGTTTTACCAATTGGAGGGTTCCCGTATTCACACCTGGGAAGACTTGGCCACTGCTTTCTATCACCAATACCAATATAATGCCGACCTGGTGCCGACTAGAGTTTAACTGTAAGACACGACGATGGGTAAAAACGAGGGGTTTAAAGAGTACACCCAAAATTGGAGGGATCTTGCCAGTAGGGTCCAACCACCGTTAACTGACAGGGAACATATTGATATGTTTTGGGTACGTTATCTGGCCCATTTTTTAACTTATTGGTTGGGTGTTCTTCGTCCGGTTTCACCGAGCTGATCCTAACTGGTGAAAGGGACAAAAGTGGTATCAAGAGCGGGAAAATCCCCATGGCATCTGCTTCCACCTCCAACCCCGTAAAGAAACCCTTCATTGGGAAGAAAGAAACTAATGATGTGTATGGGGCAAGGGCTCATACCAAGAAGGATAACCGTCTGTCCGTTAATGTTGTTCTAATTTCTAACCCGATTCCTGTTCAAGGACAATCTTCCAATCATCAACGATTTGAGGCTCCACGAAGACAGTTCACAAGGATAGGCATGTCTCTATCCCAAGCCTTACAACACCTGTTAAAGGCTAACTTGGTGACACTGCATGATCCTCCGTCCTATCCGAACACTTCCTCACCTAAATACAGACCAAATACCAAGTGTGCATATCATTCAAATAGTCCCGGGCATAAGACCGATCAATGTTAGGCGCTGAAGAACAAAATTCAAGATCTAATAGACAGCAAGACAATCAAATTTGATCCGCCTACAGTTCCCAATGTAATAATAGCACCAATGCCAAACCATGGCAAAGGTGTCAATGCAATTGAAGACACTATTTTTGTTCCCTCCGTCGAAGATCTAACTACTCCATTAACTATTGTAAAAAAGAATTTGCTGAGATCCGGGGTTTTCCCTGGCTATTTAAAAGATTGTGATTGCTGCACCAAACAAATTAATGGATGCAAATGGCTGAAAGAAGGCGTTCAACACCTGGTGAATAGTCATGAGATCCTATTTGAGAGAAATCCGTCCATCAAAAGTTTGACCGATAAGATTGAAGACCTCTACATCATAACAATTTCAAAAAAGCCTCTTAGGATCTCCTCAAAGGGTCCTACCAGGATTTCGAATGAGCCGACTGTTGCTCCTCTGATAATTACTGCCCGTGGGCCAATTCCATATTCTTCCAACAAAGCGGTGCCATGGAACTACGGTGCCGAAGTGTATTACCGTGGAATAAAGAAAGATGCTTGGATTGAAGAAATCAAGGCTGGTGACATTGGTAATATTATCGGCTCTAGTAAGGTAACCAGAATGGGGAGAATATTTTCTCCTAACATCTCACCCCCAACTGCTACAACGACACCTGTCCACATCACTGCTGATAAACCTATTGCTGACACTAGGGGTAAAAAGAAAGTGGTTAAGCCTGCTGAGATAGAGGTGCCCGTAAAGGACATTGCTACTGAGGAGCCTTCCACTCAAGAAATGGATGAAATCTTAAAGATTATAAAGATGAGTGATTTCAAGATAGTGGAACAACTGGGGAAAACCCCTTCCAAGATCTACATGTTATCTTTGCTACTTTTTTCTGATGCTCATGCCCGAGCGTTAATCAAATTCTTGAAGAAAGCTCATGTCCCTCATGAGACCACAACTGGCCAATTCGAAAATTGTGTGGCGAGCTTGAAGGCTGACAACGGATTGGGGTTCTCTGATGCTGATCTGACATCACTTGGAAGGAACCATAACAAAGCTTTGCATGTTTCTATTGAATGCAAGGGGACTACCCTAGCACATGTTTTGGTTAACACTGGCTCTTCTTTAAACGTGCTACCTAAGGGTGCTTTGGACCGGTTAGACTGTGAAGGACTGGTATTGAAGCCGAGTGATATTATCGTGAGGGCTTTCGATGGGTCCAAAAGGATGGTTCATGGAGAGGTGGATCTCCTGATCAAAGTGGGCTCACAGATTTTCAATTCTACTTTCTACATCATGGGCATCCGTCCCGCTTACTCCTGTTTGCTGGGTCGTCCTTGGATCCATGGAGCAGGGGCAATAACATCTACCCTTCACCAAAAGCTAAAATACCCAGTCAAGGGGACAACCGTCATTGTTTGTGGTGAGGAGGAATTTATGGTAAGCCATCTCAATTCTTTCAAATATGTGGAGATGGATGGCGAATTTATAGAAACCTCGTTCCAGGCTTTTGAAGTTGTTCCTCCTATGGTTGCTACTGCCAAAATTTCCTCCGACATGCCCAAAGCTGATAAGGTCGTGCCAAGGATGGTTTAATTTAAAGATGCTTGTGCCGCAGTCGATAATGGAAGTTGTACTACATGGGGGAAACTCCCCGAGATCCCGTTCAAGGCAGATAAATATGGGTTTGGTTTCACTGTCAAGGCTTATAAAGAGGTTAGGCGCGCTCGTGCGGGAAAACCCCCTCTCTGTATTGGAACTGTGGAGGATTCCGATAATGAATGTGCTTTCGAAGAATGAATATACCCTATTACAATAGAGCTCAATAATTGGCACGCAAAGGACTTCGTCCCCATCACATTCATTGAGGAGTAATTACTTGTTTATTGCTTTCCATCAATTCAAGAACCTTTTATCTGTAATATTAAACAATGACTTTTAAGCCGTATGCCTGGCCCAGGGCACTATGGTCCATTTGTTAAGGGTTTTATTTGTGTACATTTTATCATATGATCATTCAATATAAACCATTGGACTTTTTGCATTTAAAATTTCGTGCTCATTGTCTTTCTTTTTCTTTAATGCATTTTTCAAATAGCCATGTATCTTACACACACACATACACACATACACACACACACACTCTTGTAGATCCTCGTCCACTCCAGATCTCATTGTCAATGACTATAATATTTCCAACTATGATTTCGAACATCCAATTAACCAAGCTGAAGACGAAGGCGAGGAAGATTGTGAAATACCAGGAGAACTAGCCAGGCTTCTAATGTAAGAGGAAAAAACTATTCAGTCGCATGAAGAATCAGTTGAAGTTATCAACCTAGGTACCGAGACAGACAAGAAAGAGGTCAAGATCGGCGCCAACCTAGGAAGTTGTGTTAAAAACATATTGGTTCAGATGTTACATGACTATGTGGAAGTGTTTGCTTGGTCGTATGAAGATATGCCAGGGATGGATACCGACATTGTAGTTCATTGTCTGCCAACAAAGGAAGATTGTCCTCCTGTCAAGCAAAAAGTCCATCGTATGCAGCCTGACATGTCTGAGAAAATAAAGTTTGAAGTGATGAAACAATTTGATGCATGATTCTTGGTTGTGACATCTTATCCTCAATGGGTTGTAAATGTGGTTCCAGTGCCAAAGAAAGACGGAAAAGTTTGTATGTACGTAGATTACAGGAATCAGAATAGGGCAAGCCCCAAGGACGACTTCCCTCTACCTCATACCGATGTCTTGGTTGATAACACTGCTCAACATAAAGTCTTCTCTTTCATGGATGGTTTCTCCGGCTATAATCAAATTAAGATGGCTCCCGAAGACATGGAGAAGACCAACTTTGTTACGCAATAGGGCACCTTTTGTTACAAGGTCATGCCATTCGGATTGAAGAATGCAGGGAAACATATCAAAGGGCTATGGTAGCTTTGTTTCCTGATATGATCCATCATGAAATAGAGGTATATGTGGATGATATGATTGCAAGGTCACAAATTGAGGAAGAACATCTCAACCACTTATACAAGCTATTCGAGAGGCTGAAAAAGTACAAGTTGAGGTTGAACCCTAATAAGTGCACATTCAGAGTAAGATCTGGAAAACTTCTAGGTTTTATTGTCAGTGGTAAAGGAATTAAAGTTGATCCTGCAAAGGTAAAAGCCATTCAAGAAATTCCAGTTCCCTGTTCTAAAAAGGAGGTTAGAGGATTCTTGGGTCGTCTCAACGACATCGCCCGCTTCATATCTCACTTAACTGCTACTTGTGAGCCAATCTTCAAACTATTTAAGAAAGATCAAGTAGTCAGATGGAATGATGAATTCTAATTTGATTTCGGCAAAATCTAGGAATATCTGCAATAACCTCCTATCCTCATGCCTCCAGTCGAAGGAAGACCCTTGATCATGTACTTGACTGTGCTAGAGAATTTTATGGGGTGTGTGTTGGGCCAACATAACGAGTCTGGCTGAAAAGAGCATGCAATTTACTACCTGAGCAAAAAGTTTATCGACTGTGAAACCAGATATCACTGCTCGAGAAAACTTGCTAGGCTCTGGCATGGGCTTCTCTCCGGCTAAGACAGTACATGTTGACTCATACCACCCTATTGATTTATAAGATGGACCCTATCAAGTACATCTTCGAGAAACTCGCTCTGTCTGAACGAATAGCTAGATGGAAAATGATCTCAACTGAGTACGATATTCAATATACAACACAAAAGGCCATAAAGGGAAGTGTATTGGTAGATCATTTGTCCCATCAAGCTGTTGATGATTATCAGTCTATGAACTTTGACTTCCCAAACGAGAATATCATTTTAGTGACCGACTATGCAAAACCTGGACCATATAACGGACTTGAACAAGGATCCCGGTGGACTATGGTGTTCGATGGGGCCTCCAATGCTTTGGGTAACAAAATTGGTGCTGTGATAGTTTCTCCTGAGGGTTGCCACACCCCTTTCACAGCTAGGCTGTGCTTCAATTATACAAATGACATGGTTGAATATGAGGCATGCATTTTAGGTCTGAAGGCTGCCATTGATTTAAGGATCAAGCATTTGAATGTGTTCGGAGATTCCGCTCTAGTGATTAGAAAAGTAAAGGGAGATTGGGACACTAAGCATCCTAATATTATTACTTACAAGGAGCTTGTGCTATCTCTGATTCCATACTTCGAAGAAATCACCTTTGAACACTTCCCTAGAGAAGAAAATCAGTTAGCCGATGCTTTGGCCACAACGTCTTCTATTTTCAAGGTCAAATGGGACAACGAAGTTCCTATGATTACAATTGAGATATTTGAAGAACTTGTGCATTTCTATGAGCTTGACACTGACGCCGAGAAGCCATGGTACCATGAGGTGAAGAGGTACCTTGAAGCACAAGAGTATCCCGAAGGATCTTCCATCAATGATAAAATATTCTTATGAAGATTCTCAGCCAAATTCTTCCTAAGCAATGGAACCCTGTACAAATGAAACCATGATTCTACTCTGCTCCGATGTATGGACAAGAAGGAGGCAGAGGAAATTATGGAAGATATGCATGATGGTCTCTTTGGGACTCACTCTAGCGGACATACTATGGCCAAGAAAATCCTGAGAGTTGGTTACTATTGGTCAACCATGGAAACTGATTGCCATCATCACTCAAGGATTTCCCACAAGTGCCAAATCTATGCTGACAAGGTCCATGTGCCTCCTATCCCTCTAAACATCATGACTGCCCCGTGGCCGTTTGCAATGTGGGGCATTAATATGATTGGAGTGATTAAACCTACTGCTTCCAATGGATATCGCTTCATTCTTGTCGCTATCAATTATTTCATCAAATGGGTCGAAGATGCCTCATTTACCTCAGTCACAAAGAACATAGTAGCCCTATTCATCAAGCATAACCTCATATGTCGCTATGGTATCCCCGAAAGGATCATCACTGACAACAGAACTAATCTCAACAGTGCTATGATTATAGAACTTTACACTCAGTTCAAAATCAAGCATCACAATTCTTCTCCTTATAGACCTAAAATGAATGGCACAGTGTAAGCAGCCAACAAAAACATTAAGAAGATTGTACAAAAGATGTTGGTAACCTACAAAGACTGGCATGAGATGTTACTGTTTACTCTTTATGGCTACCGTACTTCAGCTCGAACATCGACTGGGGAAACTCCCTTTTCTTTGGTCTATGGTATGGAAGTTATCCTGCCAGTGGAAGTTCAGAATCCCTCCCTAAGGATTATGAATGAAGCGGGCCTCGGCGAAGACGAATGGATTCAGACAAGATTGGATCAGTTCAACTTGATCGATGAAAAGCGACTGGCTGCTGTTTGTCATGGTCAGATGTATCAAAAACATATGATCAAGGCTTTCAACAAAAAGATCAAGCCTCGGGTATATCAAGCTGGTGACCTAGTAATAAAGTGCATCATTCTTCTAGAAGGCGACCCCAGGGGAAAATGTACTCCCACTTACGAAGGGCCATTTGTTGTCAAGAAAGTTTTCTCTGGTGGTGCCATGATGCTGACTACTATGGACGATGAAGATTTCCCGCACCATGTGAACGCGGACATAATTAAAAAGTACTACGCATAAGAGACTCACTAGGTTGACACACCTAGGCAAGATAAGGGCATCTTGGCAAACCAAAGGTTTGGGCAAAAACTAGGGATATATGCAAAAGATCATACACCCGGCAAGTCGAAAACCCGAAAGGGCGACTTGGGCAAAAATAGGTATCCTGATGGGCTGAAAACCCGAAAGGGCGGTCCAGGAAAAAGTTAAGGATTGAAAGCTTATGACTATGTCCCGTGGAATTACCACAATCGACTTTATTACCAAGGTACGAGTTCAAATGGTCCAAGATCAATCCAATCAACTTCTGTCAATGGCAAGGGACGTTCGAAGACATTGGGGAAATAGTAGAGTTGGAACATAATGAGATCATTTCCACATGGTTGTTGTTTTTGTTTTCAATTTTGTTATCCTTTCGACGATTTCATCTTACTAGGATCTCTGTCTCTTTGTACAAAAACGCCTATTCATGGGCAAAACATCAATACAAATATACTTTGAAGTATAAACTTTTTGTTTTTATTTTGAGTGAAAATATGTCCAATGACTAAAATTGAATGAACATATACATATGAACATGATTAAACTATTTAGCAAATATGTTCCGCCAAGCAGTAACGAGCATCTCTTTAATGAAGTTGAGATATCCCCACAGAGTTATCTCATTAGCATTATCCCCGCAGAGCTTGTTACAATAAAGCTTTGCCCCAACATAGTTGCCCACAAAATTGGATCTATGAAAACCTCAGTCAAAGTTTCAATCTCTCGACATCCCTCTCCCCAACTGAGTTTGATCTTAAAAGAATAAGCCTTATGGATTTCTTCTTAAAGAATTCCTCTTGCCAGCAGGTCAACAAATATTCTCTTCAAAGGGGTTTGTTCCCCAACAAAACAATACACCCTCCAACATAATCATTTCTATTCAAACAACTTTCGATTACTATGAAGCCTGAACCCGACCAGATAATAGTCTAACCTCTCGAGATATTGTAAAGCCTTGACCCAACTAGACAATGGCTTAAATTCTTTCCCCACTAGAGTTTGCCTCTACCCCCAGCAAGTTACTGTGAAGCCTGGACTCGACCAGATATCAGTTCAACTTCATCCTTTTAAGCAAGTTACTGTAAAGCCTCGACCCGACCAGATATCAGTTCAACTTCATCTGTTCAAGCAAGTTACTGTGAAGCCTAGACCCGACCAGATATCAGTTCAACTTCATCCGTTCAAGCAAGTAATTGTGAAGCCTGGACCCGACCAGATATCAGTTCAACTTCATCCTTTCAAGCAAGTTACTGTAAAGCCTGGATCCGACCAAATATCAGTTCAACTTCATTCGTTCAAGCAAGTTACTGTGAAGCCTGGACCCGACCAGATATCAGTTCAACTTAGTTCTTTCAAGCAAGTTACTGTGAAGCCTGGACCCGACCAGATATCAGTTCAACTTCATCCTTTTAAGCAAGTTACTGTAAAGCCTAGATCCGACTAGATATCAGTTCAATATCATCCTTTCAAGCAAGTTACTGTAAAGCCTGGACCCGACCAGATATCAGTTCAACTTCATCCTTTCAAGCAAATTACTATGAAGCCTGAACCCGACTAGATATCAGTTCAACTTCATCCTTTCAAGTAAGTTATTGCGAAGCCCGGAGCTTGACCAGATAACAATTAACTTCATCCACCTCAGAAATTTGCTTTGAAACCTGGAACCAGATAGCAGTTTAATGTTAGTAAGTTGCTGCGAATCCTGGAATCCGACCAGATAACAACCTCACTTCACTCTCCCAAGTAATTTCCTACGAAGCCTGGAATCCGACCAGATAACAGTTATTTTAATCTTCCCCAGTAAGTCGCTGTGAAGCCTGGAATACGACCAGATAACAGTCAACTTCATTATCCTCAACAATTTGCTGCCAAGACTGGATTTCGACCATATAATATCTAAATTTTGATTCTCTCCAGTCAGGAATAACTCCCTAGTAGAGCAACGAATAACTAAGACTCCTAAACTCTTTTCCCCAAGAAGAGATAAACACTCTCCATAGAGTCTTCTTAAACAAGCCAATATTCCCCAGCGGAGTTACTCCTCAAACAATAGAATAGGGATTCCCAACAGAAATATTCTAAACAAAGTTGAAGATACATCTACTCTCCAACAAACAGTTAGGGATTCAGCCTCCCAAGATTCCCCAACATGTAGTAAGGGATTTACTTTCCTAGATAAAGAAACACTGCCTGCAATAAACGCATCATATTCATAAACCATGACGTATACATAACAAATGCATTCATCATAATCTCATTTATTTTGAGAACATCATTACGCCATGCATACATCTACATGTAACTAATCCTCTTCCTTGTAGAAAAAGAAAAAAATAATCATCAAATGAAGACCTCTTCTGATTAGATTTATCTCTTCCAGTTAAAAACAAGCAAAAGACATCTACTATTTCAGTATAAATCAACCAAAAGATTTATCCTGATACCTCCCCCAGTCACTCTGGGTGGCATCTGTAAAGCCCATCTCCAACAACTTTCCATCATTTCTCCAAATGGTATCTTTAAGCCCATTCCCTATGCAATCAACCATCATATCATCGAGTGCAAATTTCTGGGCACTCTAGTTTTCAATCATCTTCCACCTTCAAGTCACGAATGGCAGACTCACAAATCTAACTCTTCAGGTTTAAGAAGATTGAACAGGGACAGCTGTTGTACCCCAAAATTTTCCCTCTCATTTCTCAAGGGATCATCCTGGACCCTTAGGATTGCTTCTGTCAAGTTTCAAGTCTCGGATTACAATTTTCCAAGAAAGTCATTCACAAGGCAAAAATGGTCAAATGCACACTGAAAAGTCAAACTTTGACTTTTTGATCAAAATCAAGTTTCAAAAATTATGTTTTATCAAGACATGAAGTTGGTTCATCAAGAAATCAAAAGTAAAAAATTACTTTGAAAAGTAAAAATTTTAAGCACTTAGAAAATTTTCTAAGTGTTAAGAAAATATGATAATTACATAATTTTGGGCCAGATTTTCATCATGATGCAAAATGATTCAATCAGAACGTCTGACATGAAAGTTATAGATCTCAATGATATCTAAAATATTGCTGAATAGAACTTCTCCTGGAAATGCTGGGATTTCAAGTTATAAATCCTTGAAGACGCGTTCGTGAAGCTAAAACACTTAATAAATTCTAGGCATTTTTTAGTCAGAATTTAGACAGAACTTCTAGGCTAGTTTTCACACATGTACGATCAGAATTTGTAAAAGTGATGGCAGAACATGTTACAAGCTTCCTAGAGAATTCCTTCAGATCATGCTGGAGTAGGGAGAATCGAAGGTCAAAAGTTTGCTTCATTCAGAACATGACCCTTTGAATCTCACTCTTCAACATACAAAAGCTCTACTCTTTGATCAGAACATGATTCTTCAAATCTCACTATTCAACATAGAGAAGCTCAACTCTTTGATCAGAACATGACCCTTTTAGTCTCACTCTTCAACATACAGAAGCTCTACTCTTTGATCAGAACACGACCCTTCGAATCCAATTCTTCAACGTGTGGAAGCTGTGTTCTTCAATCAGAGCATGACCTTCGAATCCTCATCCAAGCTTGCCTCAATTTTCCAAGCTTCGACTGAAGTATTAGACTGTTAATTGCTTGCTGTACACAAGCTTCGACTGGGCATCTTTTCCCTTTAAAATAGTTTCCTTCGATACAAATAGGAAGGGCTTCTTGTCAATTGATCCTTCGATTGCACCATTGTCTTTGCATGTTGGCTTGGCTCACAAATGCAATAGCTACCCACATGCAAGCTGGATCCTTACTTTGATTGAGAATTTATTCTCCTTGGAGCAAGCTTATTTCCTACTTCTACTAGGCAAACTTTCCCTCTGGGCGTGCCTTCAGGGCACAAAAGCAAGAACTTATCCAAACTGGCCTTCGATACACAAAAACTCCCACTGGGCAAAAGACCCCTCAGCATGTCACCAACGCACGTATCCCTCTTCAGTTTGTCTTCAGCACAAGGCCAAGACTCCTCCAAAGTTGCCTTCGACCACAAGGAACTGACCATCTTTGTGCCAGTTTCGACTGGGCATAAACTCCCTTTTGAAACATTTTGTATACACTTCAGCATGCAGAAGGCCCAGCCGAAGGCCACACAAGAGACCCATTCGAAGAATACATGTTGGTCCATTCGAAGGACACATAACTGGTGGAAACGAATGTTGTTTTAGTCTGGTCAAAAGTTGTGGAAGGATGGAGGATTCGATTCAAAAGATCAAGTTGAACATTTAGACCCATAGGCTAGGCTACGTGTTTCCCCTTTTCATGCCTCAAACCTATAACTCACTCTATATACAAGTTAAAATATGCTTTAACCCATTTGCTATCCAAGACCACTTGCCCTTAATAGTATAATACTACTTTTTATAAAAGTTTTTCTTGAGCCTTGCACCTGTTTTCCTTCTGAAGGAAGCAATCCATCTGAACCATTCATCTTGCTATCATGGCACAAGTGGATACATACTTTCCAGCTGAGCCTTAATTTATTATTTTTACTCCCAAAATTCCCAAAACCTTTCTTTATAAATAGAGAGCTCCTTTGCAAAGAAGAGAGGAGAGGAGAAGAAGAAGAGAGGAATGTATCTTCAAAATTCTCAAACATCATAAAATTCTCAAACACTTAAACACTTTTGAAAACCCAAATCCAGAATCCAAATACTTATCTCTTTCAAATCTGAAAAAATCCTTACATCCTGCTATCCTTTGAATCCAGAAATGAAGGACAATTCACTTGTTTTTCTCTTTAGAATCCAGTGTTAAAGGCTCACCCTTGGTCTTTCCCTTCGAACCCATAAGCATTCAAGGTAACCACTTCAAGGTCTAGCGCACGCTCCAACCTCTAGCAAGGTAAGTCATTCTTAACCTTGGACCCTTTGTTTCTAGCATAACATGTAAATAAGTTTTCTTTTTGTTTCAAACATGTACATACTATTGTTCTTCTTTTCGTTTCCACCCTTTTTAATATGTTTCATGGTTAACAACCTTCTTGGTTTTTGCTCTTTGTACATTTTAAACATGCTTTAAAGACTAAACTGGCCCTAAGGTAATGCTGGCATGGCCTTAGGCCATGTTACTATTCAAACTCAAATGAAAGAAACAGGAAACAAGAAGTTGGAAATGAAGCCTCTGGCTTCCACGCTAATCTCCAGCTCAAACGAAAGAGGCAACCAGCAGGTACATCACACTGATCCTAGGCCCCAATCGAAAGGCTCAACATGCTATCCTCCAGGCCCCAATTAAAAAGTCACGCCTTTACCCTTTTCAGGCCAGACCGAAGAGAGCCAGAAAGTGCAAAATCAAAGGGTTTTCTGCTTAAATCGAAAAGTCCATTTTTCTTGCTTTTATCTTATTTTTGCCTTTATATTTTCATGCAATTCAATATGGTTGTAATAGTGTAGGATTTTACCTTTATGCATTTTTTACTTTATACAAAATGCTAGTAATTAGGGTGTATGGCAAGATAAAATCAACAAGTAGATCACCCTGATCAAAAGACAAAAATGAATGCAATCAAACACACTTTGCACACGTGCACCTCTAGGGTTAACTCCACTTGTTTCCTTATGAAAAATGGTTATGTTATGCATGTGAGACCTCTTAGCAAAAACAATAAAAAATACAAGATCATAGTCCCTCGATGACACTTAGAATGTTGCCTTACAAATGATTTTAGTCTCTCAAGAGGAATTCTAAGGTATCTCATAACATTGCTATCATGACTATACGATGACCCACGCCCGACCCTTTGATATCCAAAGATAAGGCGTCTTACCAATCAATGGTATGATAGAAATATCAAAGGAAAAAAGGAATGAAAAAAAGACTTTTGAGTAAGGTAGAATGTTCCTAGTTGCTTTCTCATCTTCAAAACACAAACACCTTTTCAAATGCACCAACACTTTCCATGAAATATTTTAAAAACTCAAACACTTTGTATACATTCTTATAGAGACAAGAATCATTAAAAAGGTTGCTTAAACGAAGGCGCTTTTCAAAAATACTTTCAAAAACCACCACAAAGCACACTTTCAAACAAAAGTAATGATATAGCAAACAACTAAGAGCCCATAGATAACTATGGATGAAAAGGGTGCTAACACCTTCCCTTTTCATAATCTATCCCCCGAACTCTAAAAAAAACTCAAAGGTCTTTCCTGTTCTTTTCACGCTTTCCTTTATTTGGATAAAAGAAAAGTCGGTGGCAACTCTTGCTATCCGTAACAATTGCGATCAAATGCAAAACACCCAAGTCAGTTCTCCCACCGTATTACATGTATGAAGTGAAGGTTTGCGACTGAACACGTATTTGGATTAAATGAGAAAATACCCTGCCCCAGGTTCTGATTAAAGGTTTCAATTTGTGTGAACAAGAAAACTCCCACTTATTTGGCTCAAAGGGGGTGACTAGAGATTATCTTCCTTATAACTCCACTGTTTAGGAATTGAAATAACGACTGTACATAATCAGCAAGGTCTATCCAAAAGCATACTGTATGAGATTATGGTATTTTTTCGTCATTCTCCCTCTAAAGGCTTAAGACTTGTAGTTGAGAGTTGAATATCATAAAAAGGGAATAAAAATCACAGTTTAAATATATTGAAAACGAATGGATTAATTCAAGACAAACATATGCAATGAATTAATGAAACAAAGTTTGACATAATAGATAAGTGTTTGAACAAAAAAAGAAATTACAATTGAAAATTCAAAATGAACTAGACGCTCTCAATGATTTGGCATGGGAGAAGTGATCATGTTGGGAGTCTCAGGAGTGCCGAATTCAATCACCTTGGTGTCAGTCATATTTTGAATCTTGTATTTCAACACCCAACAATCGTTAGTATCATGCCCAAGACTGCCAGAATGATAGGCACATATTGTGTCGAGATTGTAATTAGGAGAAGAAGTTTTAGGGTTTGGATGAGGTCCTATCAACGTAATCAGATTCATCCTCAACATGTGTTATAATGCTTGAGACAATGGCATGTTGATTTTGGTAAATTGTCTCTTGGGCTCGTCTTGCCTTCGCTGATTTCCCCGTTGTTTTTGTTGCACTGATGCAGGACTAGAGATCAGAAATGCCCCCAGAGATTGGTCATGGTCACTCTTGTTACGGTCCTTCTGGCTGTACACATCATTGAACTCCTTCTTCCCATTGTATGGCCTCTTCTGAGTATCAGAGGATGCATCCACTTGGATCTTTCCGTATCTAATTCCATTTTCAACTCGTTCCCTACTTAGAATCATCTCGGTGAACCCGACCGAAGAGCTTTCGATTAGGTAATTGAAGAAAGGTCCTGCCAAAGTTCCCATAAAGATATCAACCAGCTTCTTGTCAGTTAGGGGTGGCTGCACCCTGCCAGCCAGGTCTCTCCACTTTTGGGCGTATTCTTTAAAACCTTCATTGGAACCCATTGTTATTCCTTGAAGTTAAACTCTAGTCGATGCCAAATCAGTGTTGTACTGATATTGACGGTAGAAAGCAGTGGCCAGATCTTCCCAGGTATGAATGTTAGAACCCTCCAACTGGTAAAACCATTCTAACTGAGTCCCAGATAGGCTCTCTTGAAAGAAGTGTACCCAGAGCTTCTTGCCCGTGGTATGCAGTTATATTTTGCAGATATAGGACCTCAAATGAAGCTTTGGGCATGAAATCCCGTCGTACTTAGCAAAGATTGGAATTTTGAATTTATGGGGAATAACTTTTGTAACACCCCAATTCTACCCCAAGCAATTATCGAAAAATCAGAGTATAAAAATTTCCAATATAATCAAGATGTCACATATTCAACAAAAACACATAAACCTATCATGCTTTTAGAATAGATGCATAACACTTAAAGAAGCGAAGTGAACACAACTCATGAATATAGTCTTCATAACATAAACCGAACTTTGATTAATCACACAGCGAATTCATAATAATTCTCTAAATAAGGTATAGCATCTTTTGAATCATGAAACAACATCAATACAATAAACTCCTCAAACAACAACATAAGGTTCAATAATTAAACAACAAATCAGACAAGTGTTTGTTTCCCCCCGAGTGCTACGTATCAGAGCAAATGACACCAAACTCGAACTAACAATGTTATCGGCTACTCATCTTGGTTACCTGCATGTTACCAACAAAGGGCAACATTTAAACAGAAGGGGTGAGATCCTTAAATTGTATAAGTGAGTGCATGATAAATCGTATATTAGAATCAGTTCATGCCAAAAATCACGATTTCACAATAACAATCACAACATAATATAATCAAAATGAAATAATTAATTCGTCAACACAACCGATCATTTGTAAAACTTGGAATGCGACTCAATATTATGCGAATGCATGTGGTACCATTGGAGTAAAACTCCTAACATAAACATTTTCCAGTAATCTCGAGGCACGAGGCATAAGCCTTCTTCATAATTCATTTTGCCAATACAAGCCTTCACAAAATTGGCCAATACAGGCCTTCACAAATGCAAATGTATGAATGAACAACACATACAACGACATCATTAAACACTTCACGAGGCATACACCTATATCACTACTTCACTGGCCATAGGCCTACAACATCATCAATTTAATTAACAATAATTCATGACAACAACATCAACAAGAAAACAACATCAGCCAGAAGCCTAACATTTTAATATCACCTGCAATTTAATTACCGGCTAAATGTCCCACTATTTATACTACGTACTAATTTTCTTAATTCCAGACTAATACTACTAGCACATGTATTCATGTTAGTCCATAATGCTACTTCTGCTACTCACTTAATCCTTGCTATTGTTTACTGATTCTGTTACTGAAACTCTGCTACCTATATCTCCTGTTACTATTCTAGTGATACTAGTCGTGTAATTACTATTAATGTCCTTACTATTATTATTTGTTTTCCAAACTCTACTGTATAACAATTCTACAATTATTTACTGAGGAAACAGACTCAGGAAGGACACAAAAAAGCAGATAAAATAATTAAAAGGAAATAGAGATTCTCGTGCCCCTGCTTAACATGCCGATCGACATGCCTAACTGCCCGTTGGTAGTGCCACATCCAAGCATATAGTGCCGATCGACACTCAGTCATAACCTCAACAAGCTGCTGCTCGGAAGCATCCTACAAACAACAACCTGTGCCGATTGGTACAGGCCACCCCTACCAAATTTTATTTTCTTCTTCTTTCGTTCTCTTGATACAATTTTAATGGATTTTCTGCTATAATGTCTACTATTCCAAATCCAATCCAGACAAGTATATAACACAATAAATACACCAATTCTTTGACAAGTGTTTAATCAAATCAATTATTAATAATGTTTATCACAACAAACACAAACCAACACAAATCAACAGAAAGTAATAATCCCACCTACTAATTCCTACATACTAAATATCATATGCCCCATTATAGAATAAAACCCCCACCCTTACCTGGTTTGGTATGAAGACAACTCTATGGATCTCCGATTTAATCTCCTCTTGGCCTCTTGGTTCAATTTCACGTAGCTCTCTTCTTCTCCAAAAATCCTATTTTCCTCTTCCTCTTCTTACTGATAACTAACCTCTCTTCCTCTCTTATTTTCTAATAGTAATATATTATATCTCTTAATAAATCTAAATGGGCCTAAGTGACATACCCTCTATTACTACACAACACCACAAATTAAGCCCAATCTCATATTTAAGCTTAATAATAAAATAATACTTCAACTTAATTCCACCAAATTAAATCCGGTTATTTATCATGCCACTAAATAAAATAATTCCGACTTCGACGATAAAAATTCGAATTAATATAAAATATTCAAAAATATTTAATTAAATAAATAATTAAATATCGGGGCGTTACAACTACCCCAGGCACCAAACCCAAGTCTTAAAAGTCCAAGCCAGGCACAACTTGGATCTCCATAACTTTCAGTATATCTTATAATTGCTTATACTTGTCCTCGGACGACAGATATTGCTCATCAGAATAATCCTCGTCTTCAGAGATTTGATTGTTTCCACCCCTAGCGCGGGTGCTCCTAGCATCTTCATCTTTATTTTCATTCTCTTCAGAGGAATCTTCTTCAACTTGGGCTTGTTTGGCGGGCCCTTTAAACCTCTTACCCATGTTTAGGATGCTAGCTCGTTTCTTTTCCTTCTTCTTGCCCCCTTTGGTGAAGAGTGCTTTCAGATCTTCATGCCCCTTGGCTAAGTTCAGGAACATTTGTTGGAACTGGGCATTCTGAGCTTTGAGATCTTTAACTGTTTGCTCTAGAGCCATTTTCTTACTGAAATAAACAACGAGAAAATGAGAAACCTGTCTTGAGAATATCTATTATGTAATGACATGCATGATATGTAAAATGCAATGTTTTTAAGGATCTTGCAGGATAAACACAAGAAAATGTCAGAAGTTAGAGTTTGATAACAACTTTGATTGGAGAACTTCGTATCGTTGAATTTCCTTCCATAAGAATCAAGCTCACCATGTCGAGTGGGCCGTAGCCCTTGACTCAAGTTATCGTGCTTTAGCCTTTGACGGCATTTGGCTAAAGGAAAATAAATCCTCTTTCCCCTTGATAGATGTCTGGTTCAATATAACCCTGCATCACCAACCCTTGAGATCCTTGAAATGGTTATTGAAAATGTTATGGTATGATGTCATGCTGTTATGTACAAGTAAAAACACAAAGAAAACAAGTCCTTAGATTCAGGCTTACATGAGGTTCATTGGTAAGTACCCTCTTGAAGTTTAGTCGGTTCAACCTGTCCTAGAAAGTAATCAGGTTTTAGGGAATCTCAATATCACTGTTCTTTCTTCATTGGGCATTGTCTCAGCATAATCAATCTTATCTTGCAGCCGAAATATCCCAAAAGTCCGATCTCATTGAGCGTAGTATCGAGTGTCAAGCAATCTTCAGCTTTGCACAAAATTAGGCTATCTCACTAATTCCTAATGGCCAGGTTGTTTGATTAAAGGTTCTATGGTCAGTTAGAGCTTTATGACACTGCTCAACGGCACCGTATTCTCCTCAATTCAACACAAGGGATACCGGTACCAACAAATGCGTCACACTAACGTAGCCATTGCTTGAACCATATCGGTCTACGTCGTACAATTTCCACAATCTATTGCTACTTACCTAATGATGTTCCCAGATCCAGGTCGTGGATCAACAAAAACCCAAACAAGGACCCAAAAATGTAAAGCAAACAAATCAAACAATGAAAGCATTTAAAAGGTGATCTAGCTCTAACGTAACCCCACTTTTAAGTATCCCCAGTAGAGTCGCCAGTTCTGTAATACGATGGGAGAACTGACTTGAGTGTTTTGTGTTTTATTGCAAATGTTACGAATAGCAAGAGTCGCCACCGATTTTTCTTTTATCCAATAAAGGAAAGGGTGAAAAGAACAGGAAGACCTTTTGAGATATTTTCTTGAGTTCGAGGGGTAGGTTATGAAAAGCGAAGGTATTAACACCCTTTTCATCTATAGTTATCTACGAGCTCTTAGTTAATTGATCACTTTGAAAATGCTTTGTTTGAAATGTGTTTGTGATTGGTGTAAGTTTGAAAATATTTTGAAAACACCTTTGTTTTGGCAAACTTTATAATGATTCTCGTCTCTATAAGAATGCATACAAAGTGTTAGTTTTGAAAATAGTTCAAAGAGATGTTTGTTTTTGGAGATGTTTTGAAAATATGAGTGTGGAGATGGTTTTAGTTTGTGAGCAAGCAACTACGAGTATCCTAACTACTCAAAAGGTCTTTGTTCTTTTCCTCCTCCTTTAGATATTGCTACCTTACCATTTATTGATAAGAAGCCTTATCTTTGGATATGAAGGGATGGGCGTGGGTCGTTGTATAGTCATAGAAGCTAACTTATGAGACGCTTTAGCAATTTCTATAGGGACTAAGATCGTTTTACCAAAGGCAACATTGAGGGACTATGATCTTTTTTTTATCGAGGGTCTTTGCTGAAGTTCCCATATTCGAGGGACATGACTATTTATTCGTAGGCAACAAGCGAGGTTACCCTAGAGGTGCGCGTGTGTGAAGTGCGTTTGATTGCATGTATTTTTGTCTTTGAGATTAGGGTTTTCTAGCGGTTGATTTTATCTTTCCATACACACCCTAATTACTAACAATTTATATTAAAGCGGTAAATTGAGGAAATTAAAATCCTAAGCTATTACATCACTTGGGGGATTGGGGTACAATTTACAAATGGGGATGAAGCAAGTTTAATTATTACAACCATATTGAACAGCAATGAAGAAAATATATAGAAAACATAAAAACAGTGTAAAATAAAGGAAAAAAAATATTTTTTAACCATTATGTGTCGACACATGCTTCTTTGCATCGACAGCTAACATTTTTTGTTCTTGTAAACCAAAATCAACTCAGTATGAGTCGATACATAATGGTATGTGTCGACTCATTTCTTGTATGTGTCGACACATTCATGTTTTGTATCGACTCATGCACCTTTTGTCTTTCTGTTTTTGGGTCTGGATAGCAGTATGTATCGACTCATAAGGCCATGTGTCGAATCATACTCTATTCTGTCACTAAAATGAGTTAACTCATGTGAGGATGTGTCGACTCATGCTGTAGTTTTTTTCCTTATACATTGTTTTATTGTCTGTACAGGTTAGTTCGCAACATATGATTGATAAAAATGAAAAGCCAGTAAATGGTTAGATTCAAAAGGCAATGGTTACTACATTTTATCCTCAAAAGTGAATCATTAATGATGCTTGAAATGAAAGGTTCAATAGTCAAGAGGACTTACCTTGAGACTTCAATTTGTTTTGAGTCTGCACCTCTTTCAAGATGCTGTGATGGCTTCAGTGAACCTTCAGGGAGGTGCTCTAGTCCTTCCTCTGTATTGGAAGATGCTGAACCAACTCCAAACCATTCAAGCTATACAATACTGTCTTTTGTTTGTGTTTGAAAGGTTATAATAATGGCACTACAGAAACTGTTATTGTGTTTGAACAATCTCTATGTGATATGAAGTGTTTGGATGGCTGGTTTATGAGAGGGATTGTAATGTGGATCCGTGGTTTGAGGGTTTTTCTATTTTGTGAATGAAGATAGAACTGAAAATGAGCAGAAGTTACACGAAAAATTCTGTTATATTTTTGTTCAAAACTCTCTATTCTCTCTCTAAAAGCCAATCCCTCATGTGTTGTGAAAACAATTTATTTGTAGATGAAGTTTGGATGAGATTTGGGGGGGAAACAAATAAGTTTTTGAACTGTTTGGGTATGCTGTTACATTGTTTTTTAGATGCAACTCTCGTATGCAAATTTTGTGCAAACTTGGGACTGGTATGATGCATATTTTTCAAGGCAGCATTGCAGGTTTTGGAGCAGACTGTGACAGTGTTTAGAGGCAGCATAACATGACTGTTTTTATACAGGACAACAAACTATCTTTTAACAAGGTTTTGGGCTGTTATGTGGACATTACAGCAGGCTTGGACTTGGCAGCATATAGGACTTTGTTCAGCAGTAATTTGGACAACATTGTTTGTAGCATGACACAAGTTTGGTTTTGTGGACAACATAGTGGCAAGGTTTGAGTCAAAGGGAAAATTTCAACCAAGACAAAGTTTAGGATTTGTAATTTTAACTTTAAAATGCAGCTTTGTTTTTTATTTGAAAATTTGAATTATCTTGAATTATGGTGAAGAAAAATGTCATGAGTTAATGAAATTAATCATGTATAGTAAATACTTAGAATTTTTTTCCAAGTCTTGCAAAGTTTGATTTTTGACTTTCTTGAGTTTTGATGATCAAATTCCATATTTTGAATTGTCTTGATGAAACGTGATTTTCAAAACTCAAATTTGACCAAAAAGTCAAAGTTTGACTTTTCAGTGTACAATTGAATATTTCATCATTTAACCAAAGATTGGTCACTCTCGGAAGGTGAATTGAAATATGCGACTAGGTCGGAATGATGTACTTAAATCATTGAGATCATATTCCAAACCAATAATTCATGTAGTAGGTCAAAAGTCAAAGATTGGTCACTCTCAGCCAAAACCCTAATTTGGAGTTTCAGTGCTTCAGAGATGATTTTGTATGATCAATTCCTTGAGAACCCTTGAGCATTGGAGATCCTTTTTAAGGAATGTCTTAAAAAAGGAGAGGGAAAATTTTGGGGTACAACAACACCACTAAGGCAATATAAATGAAAACTAAAGGAATGGTTAGCTTCAGGGCAATGATGTTTACATTTTTCATTCACAAAGTAACCATTAATGATGCTTGTATAGAGATTTCAAAGTTGATAAGACTTACCTCAAAACTGGAAATCATGTTTGGAGTTTGAGCACTCCTAGATGTGTTGTGATGATTTGGATAGCTTCACTGAACTCATAAGAAGCTATTGCAATGCTTACTTTGAGCTGAAAGTGCTTGAATCTTTTGGAGAAGTCAAGTTGCAAGTTTGAGTTTTTGAAAATGGAGGATGGTGAAAATGGTGTTACAGTCGTGTAGCAAGGTCTTGGATAGTTTCTAAGTGAGGTATGTAAGCTTTGTGATTGATGTAGAGTGAAAACGCATGAGTGAATTGTGAGTTTGAAGTTCAAGGTCAGAAATGACAAGTTATGGAGGTTTTGATGCAAACTCTGGTTTGAGGGAGTATGAGGGGGTTAGAGGGGTCTTGAACTCGTCTCTTAGCTTGAAAGTAACTTCTCTATTTATAGAGAAAAGGTTTTGAAGGCTCTAGAAATCAGATTTCAAAAATCGCATATTTTGGTTATGTGACTTGATTTTGAAGCAAGCTTGAAACATATTGTTCCAATGCATAGTACAACGGCTTATAGGGTGTTTAGAGGATTTATATATGTTTCTCTTGAGCATACATGTTGAGTGTGTGCAGATGGAGCAAGTGAGAGGCTCAAGAAGTTGACATTGTGATTAAAGTTGGATTTTCTAAAATGGAAGTGTGAACTTTGTTCCATTAATGGCAAAATCACTTGGACAATGACTCAAATGCTTGGAAAATAGCTCAAACAGTTGTGTAAAAATTTAATTATGGAGTGATTTACAAGTTTGAAGGCCTTAAAAGCAATATTATACATCATGCTTGAAGATTGGATCATAAGGTTCATCACAATATGACCTAGAATTCAAGTTTGTAAGGCCAACTTCTTCTCTTCGATTCTCCTAGCTCAAAAACGATCTCTTCAAGTTCTTGGACATTTTGGAAATCTTGAAACATTATCTAAAAAATTCATGTTGACCATTTTGTATAAATCAAATTGGAACTATGTGAAAAATTGCCAAGAAGTTGGGACAAAAATATGAACAAACTTGTTGAAAATTTCACTAAGTGTTTTAGTAAAAATGTCATGACTTCATGAGCCTATATCTTCAAATCTAAGCATTTTTTGGACATCAACCCTCGAGTACAAAGTTGTAGAATTCATCAAGATCTATAACTTTCATGTTGAAATTTTTTCTTGAATGATCTTGCATCTTGGTGAAAAATTGTCATGAAGTAGTGAAATTATCAAGGCCAAAAACACTTAATTTTTTTTAAGTATTAAAAATCTTGACTTTTGTTGACTTTTCATCAGTTGATCCAAATTCAACTATCAACCCCTTGATCTTGAGAAATTATTTGAGCCATGAAATTAGGTCAAGACATTATTTTTGAATCCTTTAGATCATGCTTCAAGCCGTCATGTACTAGGTCAAAAGTCAATGATCAGTCATTCTCAATCAAAACCCAAATTTTGACAATTTTGCCCCTTTGATGATTTGAGTGCTTTTCCTAAGGCGTTATGTTCAAACCTTGATCAATTGATAAACATGACTTAAAAGTATTGATGTTGGCCAAAAATCATGAAGTTTGACTGTATGTTGACCATAATTGGCTTTTTACCCAATACAATTGATTTTAGTCATCTGAGTAATTGACTGAGCATATTTGTGATGCAAGACTTGAAACTTGGTATGAGCCATATTGGAGACCTATAATGAACCATGAAAGTCATTTGAGGCATCAAAAGTCTAATTGTCCTTGAGAAAACCAAAACCCTAATTTATGGACTCAGTGCTTAGGAGGTGAGCTTGTCTGATCAACCCTTGAGAATTCTTGAGCATTTGAGATCTTTGGTGAAAAATGTCTTAAGAAAAGAAAGGTTAAATTTTGGGGTACAACATACATACATTGAGTCAGTGTTAGTTTCACTGCATTGCATGATTGTTAGTAATTGATTATTTGAGCATTGAATGAGTTTCTACTTTCGTTATGATGGATGTTTTGTGTTATTTACTCACTTAATTATATTGATGTCTTTCGTAGTATGATAAACAGGAAAAAGGTGTGAGGTAAAGATGTATAATGATGTGTACTTGAATTTTTACCTGCTCATTATTATGCTTCCTCTTATATTACTTTGATATCTCACCCTTTCTATTTGAATGTTACCTCTATGTGGGTAACATGTAGATGATCCGAAGTAGCTTAAGGATGAGATTAGTTGAAGAGTATCTCAGTTTGCGTAGATTGAGTCAGTGTCTGTTCTGATACGTAACACTTGGGGGTTTTACGGTTGTTTTATTTTGTTGGGAGTGAACTTTGCATTACTCAATTTCTTTGAGTTTAATTTATGAATTATATGGAATTCTGAAAGATGCTAATTACAAATCTTGTTGGAAAATTGAGAATGATTTGTTATTGATGTTTTTCCACTGGGAATATATACAATGAAGTTCAAGACCTTTTAAAATGTGGTTTGTGTTGCGTATCTTATTGAATGAGAAAGTATTATGTATGAAGCATGTGGCGTCTTATTTGATGTTGTATTTTAGAAATTAATTTACTCTGATTTTTATATAATTTACCGATAGGGAAATAGGGTGTTACAATTGGTATCAGAGCAAGTTGGTCCGTCCGGCCAAGTTGTTGAGTATGTAGCATGACAATTGAATACTATCGTTGTTTTGTTCCTTAGTACGCAACATCTGTGTGAAACATTGTTGGTACTTTCTTGTTGTTCTAATCACTTGTTTGCAGGAGTGGGATTGAAACAAGGGGGGGGGGGAGAAGCTTGTGATTATTTGAGATGGATTAGGTGTGAACAATTGGTTTAGTATATCATGAATTTCATGGGTGCAGACATTAATTCTCATGAGTTGTTTTTCTGATTTCGAAGGAAGTATGGATTCGAGAATTATGCCTAACAGACAGTTGGTGGATCCTTGAGAGGCAATGATCAGGTACTTATGTTGTTTGCATATCTAGAAGTGAAGGGCGATATTATGTCTAATGATGTGAAGATATGCTAGAAGATATCTGTTAGGTAAGTAGGATAACTCTTATAAGATGAAGCCCATGTGGTTGCCATGTTTCACACTGTCGGTTAATCGTGAAGTTGTCAGTGTTGAGTTACCATTGTGTGTGATGTTAACATTTTGGATGGTGATAAAGCGGTGAATTACTGTGAATTTTGTTGTTATAATCATGTAAGTGGTTGTTGAATGTAGTTGATGTTGTTGGGTATTTGTGAATCACGAGACAGATTCAAAACTCAAAGATATTAGTAGTATTATGAAAATAATTGGAATATTGATGTTTTGGTATGATTGGGTGTCGATGTCAGTGTTGAAATTGTTGAGATGTACTTGACGTGTCAATGATGGGATTGGTGCAATATAATTGAGCAATTTCATGATTAAATGTGTTTACTTTCTGATTTAGAATGTTGATAATGATGTATATAGATAGGAATTATAATTTGGAACATGAATGATGAAGTATGTGGAAGTTAGGGATGTTTGAGTACGAAATGAGTGGTTTTTGTAACATAAAAATCTGATTTTTTTCACTCTGGTATAGTGGTAATTGATTACTAGTATATGAGTATCCGGTTAACGCTAAAAAAATAGCGTTTTTGACTGTTTGGAGGGGTGTAACTGGTTACTACTATTAGAGTAACCCATTACCGCTAAGTTGACAACATTTTGTAATTCTTTGAAAAATTCACAACTTGAGTTCTAGACGTCCGATTTGAGTTCCGTTTGAAGCGCTAAAAAACTAATCTGACGAACTTTGTTTAAAAAATGGTTCCAGCATATGGAAGTAATTTATTTGTCACGTGAAGAGGTTGGATGAGAGGCAGAGTTTGTTGTTGATCTCGTTCTTGGTACCATACTTGTTCCTATGGCACCATACAGGATGTCAATTCAAAGTTGGGATGATTGGATAAGTTATTAGAAGATGCATGGAGAAATATATTTGTAAAACCGAGTGTATCCTTTTGGGGGCTTTGATGTCATTAGCTAAGGAGAAAGAAAGTAGTATGAAATTGTATGTGGATTACCGATAACTAACTAAAGTAGTGGTTGAGGTTACATATCCACTTAAAATGATTGACGATTGGATGGACCAACTGGTAGGAGAGTATGTTCTCAGTATAATTGAATTGGGGCCAGATTATCTTCAGATACAGGTGAAGAGTGAGGATAGTTAGAGGACAGCTTTTAGAACTCAGTGAAGTTATTTTGAATAACTAGACCAGTCCTTCACGATGGTTATTGAGGGCAATTTGATTTAGTCTAATGTCAGAAAAAGGAAATGTTGAATGTCATGATTCAAATTACGGTGTCGAAAGGGAATAAAATATATTCTAGGATGTCGATATGTAGGTCATGATTTGAAGAGGTGGATTTTCTTGAACATGCTATTTCGAATGAAGATATTTGTGGAATTTATCCAAAGTAAATAGAGGTCTATATTGAGAGGCTCTAAAATTGGTTACGGAGACTAGAAGCTTTTCAGGATTAACTGGTTATTATCACAGTTGCTTGAGACGAGGTCCAGTAAGATATGTTGTTAATGGATGAGCTAAGTGAATGAGACGTTTGACATTAGATAGGATGTGAATGTATTAGATAAGTGCAAAGAGATGCAACTTATGCCAATTAAAGATAATTAGAATGACGATAATTTTTTAGGAGAAGAGAAGTAATGCTAGAAGAAAGATAAATTCAAGAAAAACTGAAATCATGCTTATGACGGAAAAGTATAGACATGAGTTAGGGAGGAATTATGGAGTTCTGCCACCAACCATATGAAGAAATGGTAGTGTTGAAATTATGGTTAGAATGAGATCCAAATGAAAGATTAAAGGGAAGAGTAAGGATTTGTTGATATGGTCAAAGTCTTCTAACTGGATAAAGACTTCTTTTGGAACGAAACAATTTGGATTATACTTGGTGTGGTAGTTTTCATGTATTAGAATATACCGAACAATCGTGTTATGCTGCATTCGTGTAAAGGATACTAGGTAATGGACTTTTGGTGTTTATGTATCATTGAAGAGGTTGAAATGAAGGAAATTAAGAAAAATGTTTGTAAGCCTTAGAGGGATTGTTGGACATTATGCTCAGGTAACTTTGAGCACAAGGTGAAGGACGCTATTATAGTTGGGTAATGATGATTTATGCCACTATTATGGTTGTCGGCTACCTATTGACAAATTGAGGAACTGATCAGCCTTAATATCTTATTGATAGTAGACGGGATCATATCGAATGAGATAGACTTGTCTTGCTTGCATGATAGTGAGTGAACTGAATTGACGTATTTACGAGAAGTTAATTATTCACCATTTTGTGTGAACCTAATGCAAAAGTGAACCATTATTTTCTGGTGGATGCTAAAGAGAGTTTGAAGATAGATATGGAACTTGTAGATCTGATGGTTGTGAGAATCAAAATGAGGATAATGACTTTGAGGTAAATGATCATAGTGGCGTAGCGGAAGCGTGAATGTGACACACTTCTTTATGCGTGTATGACTTATTAGGAGTCGAGGGTTAAACATTAGATGCCTGAAGGAATCGTGCAAACCAGCGGATATTCTAGAATGGAAGTGATAGGTGGAGGGTTTGTATGTTTTTCGTGTTAGTGACATGCCAATAGAATGTATTAAATTCCGTGTTTGATTGGTGAAACGTAGCATTATGGTACTGGTGTGTGTGTGTGTGTGTGTGTCACCCTTGTCGATATTATGGTTATGTTTATATGCTTACGACAATATTTCCGTGTAATGAAGTGATAGATTCTATATCCTAGGATGATGGGACGAGGACTGAGACAAACCGATAAGTTCATAACCCGGTAGCAAGGAATTTTATGGTATCATGGTGGTTGACTAAGTGAGATATTGGTTAGTGATACTTGAAATGATGCAAAACATGATGGGGGAGTTGGAAATAAGGATGCGAGAGTC
The DNA here is from genome assembly GCA_948472305.1 of Vicia faba. NCBI lineage: Eukaryota > Viridiplantae > Streptophyta > Magnoliopsida > Fabales > Fabaceae > Vicia > Vicia faba. Next base: position 491,148,923 of record OX451737.1, read on the forward strand.
ATATCCGGAGTTGTTAGTATCAAGTGGATTTTCGAGGACGAAAGTATTCTAAGTAGGGGAGAGTTGTAACACCCCGATTTAGTTAGAATTATTTTATTTAAAAATTAGATGATGTGATGTAATATGATGTGTTGGTGAATTTTATGATGTGATGTGATGCCTTTATTGGGAATTAGATACCTTAAAATGATTGAAGTTGAGATTATAGGGGTGTATGGCTAAAAGTGTAGAATCATGGGGTGTATGGTATAATATAGTTTACTAGTATTATTATATTATAATATTATGATTATTATTATTTTATAATAATTATTAAATAACTAATTAATTAAGAAGGTTATATTATTATTGGGATATATAAGAGTGAGAATAAGAGAAAGAAAGCCAGTACGTAGAAACAGAGAAAGAGAAGCGTAGAAGAGAGAAGAGGAGAAGAGCACTAGGAAGCTAGGGCAATAGATTTCACCGTAGAGATCAAGAATTAATAAAAGTCTAAGGTAAGGGGGGATTCTAACACTATAATGGGTTGCCTAATGACGGGGTAAGGTAGAGTTTGTTAGAACATAGTTTGATTCTACAATCCTTAATTAGAGTTTTGATGATAACAAACACAAAGAACAAATATGCACTCTAAATTTGTGTTATTTTGTATGCAGAAATTCTGACCAAAGGAACATCAGAAGTTAAGCTATAGAAGCTTTCAAGCTGAGGTAATCAGAATCTGCATTGAAGAATGATGATCAGAACCTGCACTGAAGTGAAGAATACTCTGATTCTGAACAGAAGTTTCATATACCATCAGATCCTCACATCTCTGAGTCATCAATGTTCTGAAGCAATTGCAGCATGCAAGATTCTAAGATTCTAAAGCGTTACTATTCAATCAAGACAGCATCATATGCAACGGCTTCATTCAGACAAGAATCTTCTCAATATGGAAAAAAACATTGAATTTCCATTATCACGCTTTATGTTGGACATGATTTCTATGCCTATATAAACAAGCTAAGAGGATAAATCGTTTACGATTTTGAACACGACTGAAAGATATCTCTAAAAACGCTGCAAGCTTACATATTCTTTTCTACGCTCAAAATTGTGTAAAATATCACAATTGTGATACTGTTTTTGTAAAGAAAAACAACCATACACAGAATACTCTTTCATCTTGATTAAGATAGTTTTTCCTTGAGATTAACTGGGTTGTGGTTGTACTCAAGAATACTTTGGCAGTTGTCAAAGTAGTGATTGTAATCAGTTTTTGATTAGTGAATTAAGTCCTCGTTGGAGAGAGGCGAAATCACCTTGACGGGTGGACTGGAGTAGTTTGAGATCAAATGAACCAGAATAAAAATATCGTGTCTACTGCGCTTTTGATCTTAATTTTTCAATTCAACCCCCCTTCTTGTGTTTTTCACTTCTTCAATTGGTATCAGAGCACCTGGTTCTGAGTTCATACACTTAACCGTGTCAGTACAAGATCCAAGCTTTAGAAAACACTATGGTGGGACCAAGCCAAAACATCAGCAATAACTATCATGAGGACAAGGACAAAATAAGTGGCTGTTGTACCCCAAAATTTTCCCTCTTATTTTATCAAGATTTCCCCTCACAAGACTCTTTGAACTCAAGACCAAGCTAGGATTTGCCCTGCTCAAGACATCTCCTTGCACTGATGACCTGAAATTAGGGTTTGAATTTTCATAAGGATTTTTGGACTTCAAATGCTCAATGTGACTTTCATACTTCATGTTGGATTTATAAGATTGCCCATACCAAGTTTCAAGCTTTGAATCAAATTTTTGCCCAGTCAATTGCATAGTTGACCTAGAAATAAACTATATTGGGGAAAAAGCCAACTGTGGCCAATTTATAGTCAAACCTCATAATTTTTGATCCACATCAACATTATAGGCTCATATGAACCATTTGATCAAGTTTGGACCACAACTCCTCATGAAATTTGATCAGATCATCAAAAGGGCAAAATGGTTATTTTTAGGGTTTTGACTGTATAAGGGCAATTTCTGATTTTTTACCTATCCAATGGCAAATTGGGTTCAAGCATGGATTAAAAGACTCAATGGCATAATCTTTACCTTATCACAAGGTTCAAAAGATCTCAAAAGCATTGGATTGACAGATGAATTTTTCAGTCAACTGATCAAAAATCAACTGTACACTGAAAAGTCAAACTTTGACTTTTTGGTCAAAATAAAGTGCCAAGGGTCATTTTTCTTCAATATGTGTCAAAACATGAAACTTGTTCATCAAGAAACCTAATTTTGCAAATTAGGGTTTAAGATTGAAAAATTTCATAACTTAGAATTTTTCTAAGTTATAAAATTTTCTTCTTTTTCCCAACTTTGCCCAACATTTTCACCATGATGCAATTGGATTCAAACAAAACTTCCAACATGAAAGTTGTATTCCTCCACAAAATCTACAACTTTTATTCACAAAGTTTTCCCAAAAGATGCTTTGATCTCAAGTTATGATTTTATGAACAAGGGTCCAAAAACTTTCTAACTTAGTGAAATTTTGCCCTAGTTTAGGCAGGATTTTGACCTATCTTCATGGAAATTTTTCACCTAGTTCCAATTTGAATTTCATAATGCATTTCAAATATGGATTATAGATCATGTTATAAGCTTTCCAAAATGTCCAAGAACTCTCCAAAATCATTTATGGTTAGGGAGAATCGAAGGTTTGAATTTGGCAAAAAGTCACTTTGATCCATGGCATTTTTCATGTTGCTACAAATTGCAAATTCTATCCAGCCTTACTTGTACTTGCTCACAGGTCTTTAAACCCTTCCACACTCAAAAATTGAATGCAAACTCAATGGTTTAAGGCATTATTCTGATCAATGGAAGTTTACACAAGGGTTTAATCCATTTTTGGCAAAAAGGCAACAATGCTATTTTCATAAAGCACAACTTTATGTCAACCTGTTTCCCTTGAGTCTTGAACCCCTCTCTTTGAAGCAAAAAAGCTCCATAAACTTAGGCAAAGGTACAACAATCTTGTGCATGCTTGAAGCTAGCCTGTACAGGCCTGCCTTTTGTCATTTCACACTTTTCTTAAAAGCCAAGTCAACTTTTAAAAACAAAGAGAACTATTGTATCTGATAAAACCAACTCTTGTAACCATTCAAAACAAGTTTTGCATATTGCCTTGAGCCAAAAACATGAGTTATCCACTTCCCAAGCCTTCCAAAACACCAAAACACCATCTTCTTGCAAAACAGGACAGCTTCTGCAGTTGCACCTCCATCTCACAAACCACTCGTGCGTTTTGTCCCAAACCTCTTCCAACACACTCCATACAACCTATCTAAGCTCTCCCAACCATTGACCAGTGACTGTAACTCCATTTACAAGCTTCACCATTTTTAAATTCTGCTTGTGCAGGTTGATTTCTATAGGCTTATTCAAGCAAACTCAAAGCAAACTAAGCATTGGGGAAGATCAAAAGAAGTTCAAGCAAGCTCCCAAGCATCTCAGGCCTCATTGAAAACCTCCACATTGCCATACTCGTGTTCAACTGAAGCTGGTATTTTCCAACTTTCTATCTCTCTATTTAGAAATCATTAAGCTTAGGTTTGTGAATAAAAAATATAGTACTCATTGCCCTTAAGCTGTACATATGCATAGATTTTATTTAAGTTAACTGAGTTGGGAGAATTTGATTGATGAACTTTTTGAAAAAGTTAGGTTAGAAATTAGGGCCAGAGAAATTCTCTCTGGTCTTTGAGAGTTAGATTAAGTTCTTTACATGGTTGGAATCGTGTTGAAAAATGCTATAACTTTTGTGTTGTGAGTTTTTGCTTTAGAGCACGTATGCAGGATTTCCAGAGTTGTACACAGGGCGCACATTTTTTGTTCAAAGGTGGAAGACGAAGGAAAATCTGGGCTGGGCCTGGCTTGTTCATGCTTTTTGCACCCCTAGCCTTACTGTTTACACCCCCTTGGCCCATTGTTTTATATTTTTATATTTTTAATTTTTTTTTTAGTTTCTGATTTTATTTCATTTTTCTAAACACTAAAAAATACCAAAAAACATTTTCATAAATTTTCACATTTTATTTTATTATTTTTATTATATTTTTTTAGACATAGAAATAATTATTAAAATAATATATACATTTATTTTCTTTAACAAAAAACTTGTAAATAACATAAAAAAAACATTATATATTATTTTTTAGTATTTATATATACTTAAATAATATTTTCTCACATTATTTTTATTTTTTAATATTTGTATATTTTATTTATTTTATTGTACATAAATAAATAATACATAATATATATATATATATATATATATATATCATTAGTATATATATATATATCTATATATATATATATATATATATATATATATATATTATAGATATATATATAGATATATTTATAGATATATATATATATATATATATAGATATATATTTATATATATATATATATTTATATATATATATATATATATATAGTATATATATATATATATTATAATATATATATATATATATATATAGATATATATATAATATATATATATTATATATATATATATATATATAATATATAATATATATTATATATATATATATATATATATATATATATATATATAATATATATATATTATATATATATATATATATATATAATATATATATATATATATATATATATATATATATATATTATATAATATATTATATTCTTAAAAACAAATTAGGGTTTCCACCATTAATAAAAATAATCTTTTATTTTATTATTTTTAATGCATTAAGTAGTTTATTTTTACATATATAAAAATAATACAAAAACATTTTTTTTTGCATATTTATAATATATTTCATATTTATTTAATTGTCCATTTAAATATTTGCCTATTTATTTATTTGCACAATTAATTCAATTTGGTTGTAATAATTTTAGGGTTTCAATTTCTTGCAAATATCCCCTATTCAAAATTGTACCCCCCTCCCTATATCAATATTGTAATAGTTGTAGATTTACTTTTACGCATTTATAGCTTTCAAATATGCATGATAGAGATTAGGGTTTGTATGCAAAAATCCAAAATCAAACAAATAGCTTGACTAAAACAAGACAAAAATTCATGAAAATGACAACACAATGCACACAAGCACCCCTAGGGTTTCACCCACTTGTTGCCTTAAAAATGGCCATGGTATGCATGCTAGGTGTCTTGGCAAAACATAAATCAAAACAAAAAGATCATAGTCCCTCGATGACGCTATCTTGGTTGCCTATACAAAATGATCTTGTCCCTCAAAAATTTGCTAAAGATACTTAGCACAATTGCTATCATGGTCAATACGACGACCCACGTCCGTCCCGTTTAACATCCAAGTACAAGGTTGTTTACCAAATGTAATGGTAAAACAACACTGTCAAAAGGGTTAAAAATGTGTAGGAAAGATCTTTGAGTAGATAGGGTAGATGCTCTTAGTTACTTGAACAAAACTTGCAAACATCCTTGCTGTTTAAAAAAAAACACATCACAAACACAATTTCAAAAAATTTCCCAAAACAAACTTTCAAACATTGAAACATTTTTCAAAAGACAATACACCTTTGTATAAATTCAAACAAGAATCATTACAAAGGTTGCCTAGACAAGGCCTCTTTTCAAAACATTTTCAAAATCACACACAAAGCACCATTTCAAACAATTGAAAAGTAAAAGCAAGTGATCTAAACAAGTAACTAAGAGCCCATGGAAAACCATGGATGAAAAGGGTACTAGCACCTTCCCTTTTCATAATCTACCCCCCGAACCCAAGAAAACATCTCAAAGGTATTTCCTGTGCTTTTTGACCTTTCCTTTGGATAAAATAAAAAGTCGGTGGTGACTCTTGCTAAACCGAAACATTTGCAAACACAAACGCAAAACCTCAAGTCAGTTCTCCCACCGTATCATAGAACTGGTGACTCTGCTGGGGATTCATTCTAAAAGTGGGGTTACCTTAGGGTTTAGATCACCTTTACATGCTTACCTTGTTTGCTTTGATTGCTTTACACTTGGTTCTATTGTTTGGGTTTGAAATCCTCTACCCGGATTTGGGAAACATTCATAGGTAAATAGCAATACATTGTGGAAACTGTGCGGGGTATACCGACATGGTTGAAGCAATAGCTATATTAGTGCGACATATTTGTGGGTACCGGTAGCCTTTGAGTCAATCCAAGAGAATACGGGGCCGCTGAGCGATGTCATGAAGCACTAATGGACTTTTAGAACCTTTACTTGACCATCTTATCCTTATTAGGGGTAGTGAGATGACCGACTTTGGTGCAGTCCGAAGTTGGTAGATACTCGATACTACACTCATTGAGGGTTGTTTTCTTGGAATATTTCGGTCGCCAGTAAAGTGGCTAAACTGAAACAATGAACACAGAAAATAATCCGGTGATATTGAGCTCCTTAGAACCCGATTACTATTTATAGGACAGGTTGAGCCAACTAACTTCAAGAGGGTACTTACCTATGAAACCCCATGCAAGCCTAAAACTAGGAACTTGTGTGACTTGCTTGTACATATACTTGTGCATACATCATGAACATCATGAAGCATCATATGCATCCACTAACCATTTCAAGGGTTTGGATTTTCATCTTTGTTCCTGTTTTGTAGGTTATGGAATCACTCTGTAGGAAAACAATCCAGGTCAACCTTGTGAGAATCCCTCCTCAGCTCAAGGAGCTTGCTTCCAAGATTCCAGAGAATTCTCCCTTCACTGAAAGACACGGTAGACTTCTCAACTTGGTCAACTCCAACATTGAAGAAGACATGGTGAAAGTTCTCTTCCAGTTCTTTGACCCCCTACACCACTGCTTCACATTTCCTGATTACCAACTAGTGCCTACTTTGGAGGAATTTTCTCAACTCCTGAGGATTCCTATTCTCCATCAACTACCCTACAACGGTACAGAAAGAGAGCCAAAGCCTGAAGATGTTGCTCAAGCCTTACACTTGCAACCATCTGATATCAAAGGTCATTGGGAAACCAGAAGTGGTGTCAAGGGTTTCTTGGCAAAGTTTCTGTTTGAGATGGCACAAGACTGTTGGAATTCTCTAGATATGCAAGCTTTTGAGGAGATTGTAGCACTTCTCATCTATGGGTTGGTCTTGTTCCCAAACCCTGATCAGCTTATAGATGTGAATGCTGTCAAGATTTTCATATCTCAGAATCCTGTGCCTACATTGCTTGGGGATATCCTCCACTCATATCACACACGAACAATGAGGAAAAGAGGTGTTCTCACGTGTTGTACTCCTCTTCTATCAAGATGGTTTATTTCTCACCTTCCCCAGTCAGTCTTGAAGAATGAGCAAGGCTTGAGGTGGTCACAACGGTTGATGAGTCTTACACATTTTGATGTTCATTGGTGTTCTCGGTCCAGAGAAAATGTCATCACCATTGATCGTTATGGGGAATTCCCTAATGTCACATTACTTGGCATTAGGGGAGGCATTACCTACAACCCCTGCTTGGCTCTGAGACAATTTGGGTATGCCTGAAGGGATGGCCCTTATGATATGCTGATTCCAGACTTGGTTTTTGACTTCGACAACGATGCTCAAGGACTTCGACAAAGGTTTATCCGAGCTTGGAGGATGCCCAACAAGGTAGATAGTAAGACACTGGGACATAAGAATTCCATCCCCCTTGAGCCTTATCTCAAGTGGGTATGAACCCGCGCCCAGAGTCTTATGATGCCTTACCACTACATTCTCCCTGTGATCAAAGAGCCTGTTATGGAAGGAGAGGTTCCATACACCCTCTTACATCCTGACATGCCAACATCACTTGAATATTTACAAAGGAGTTGGATACAACTTAAGGGAAAACGCAATACTTTTAAAGTCCAATTCTACGCCAGCGAGAAGAAGGTTTTGGAACTAACTCGTCAACTCCATGAAGAGCAGACTCTCAACACCTACATCGCACCGAAGAGGATGCGCAACGTCTTTTTACCTTAGAATTTTGTATTATTTTTCCCATGGGGCATTTATGTACTAACAATTCTATCTTATTAATATGACGTGCGTTCTTTTTTTGTTTACAACAAAGTTGAATTTCTGAATCCTTGAATACATTTCATTCATCATATGCATAAACAGGTCTTCACACCAGGTTTTCTTATCTCTCTGCTGTTTATTTCAGCAAGATGGATATAGAGCAGACGGTCAAAGACCTACAAGCGCAAAATTCACAGTTCCAACAACTCCTCATGACCTTGGCAAAGGGTCAGGAGGATCTTAAAGCACTGCTGGAAAAGGAAAAGGAAAAGGAGAAAAAGAAAAAGAAAAGAGTTAATGGTGCTACTATGGGAAGAAGATTTGAGAACCAAGCTAGAAGAGTCCTGGATTTCCCCTCAACATCTGATGAAGGGGTAGGAAAGGGAAAGGGAGTTGCAGTGCCCTCCGAGTCTGAGGAAGAAGAAGAAGAAGAAGATGGAGACTACTCTGAGCAGCAGTACCCTCCTGCAGACGACAAGTACAAGAATCTAGAAGAGCGTCTGGAAGCTATGGAGGTACAAAGAGTGCCTGGGCTGGATTTCGAGGAGCTAGGGTTGGTTGCTGGAATTGTGATTCCCCCTAAATTCAAGGTGCCTACATTTGCTAAATACGATGGTTTGTCTTGTTCGAAGATGCACCTACGGTCTTACGTCAGAAAGATCCAACCTCATTCTTCTAATAAGGATCTGTGGGTCCACTTTTTCAATATAGTTTGTCGGGTACGCAATTAGATTGGTTCTACCAGCTGGAGAGATCTTATGTGCATAATTGGGAGGATTTGGCGGCTGCCTTCTACAAACAATATCAATATAATGCGGATTTAGCACCAACCCGTACTCAATTACAGAGTATGGGCATGGTCTCCAATGAAGGCTTTAAGGAGTATGCCCAGAAATGGAGGGTGTTGTACCCCAAAATTTGCCCTCCCATTTCCTCAATATTTTCTCACCATAAGACCCTTGGAGCTCAAGATCCAGTTAGGGTTTGCTCTGCTCAAGACTCCTCCTTGCACTGTTGACCCATATTATGGTTTGAGTTTGCACAAAGATGTTTTGACCTAAAATTCCCAAGATGACTTTCATGCTTCACATTGGACTCCCAAGTTTATCCATACCAAGTTTCAAGCCTTGATTCCAATCTTTGCCCAGTCAATTGGACAGTTGACCTAGAAATCAGCTGTATTGGGGAAAAAGTCAACTGTGGTCAATTGACAGTCAAACCTCATGAAATTTGACCCACATCAACTTTATGAACTCATATGAACCATTTGGTCAAGTTTGGATCACAATTCCACAAGAAATTTGATCAGATCACCAAAAGGGCAAAATGGTCATTTTTAGGGTTTTGACTGCACAAAGGCAATTTTTGACTATTTGACCTAGCCAATGGCAAACCAAGCTCACATATGGACTCAAGGACCCCATGGAATTGTCTTGACATGTTCAACAAGTTCAAAAGATCCCAAATGCACAAGATTGACAGATGAATTTTCCAGTCAATTGAGCCAAATTTGACTGTATACTGAAAAGTCAAACTTTGACTTTTTGGTCAAAATCAAGTGTCAAGATTCATTTTTCATCAAAACATGTCCAATTATGAAACTTGTTCATAAAGAAATCAAGAATTACAAATTAGGGTTTGAAATGAAGAATTTTCATAACTTAGAATTTTTCTAAGTTATGAAAATTCCTAATTTTTTCCTAACTTTGTCCCATTTTTGCATCAAGATACATTTGGATTCAAGAAAAACTCAAAACATGAAAGTTGTAGTCCATTGCAAAATCTACAACCTTTATTCACAAAGTTTCCTAAAAAGAAGCTTGTAGCTCAAGTTACAATTTTTGGAACAAGGGTGCAAAACATTCTTAACTTAAAAAATTTTTGACCAATTCTTGGAAGGATTTTTGCCTAACTTCATGGCCACTTTTCACATGCTTCCACTTGGAATTTCAACTTGCATTACAAAGATGGATTGTATTACACATTCCAAGCTTTCCAAAATGTCCAAGAACTTCTCAAACACCCTTGTGGTTAGGGAGAATCGAATTTGTCAATATGGGCAAAAGTCACTTTGATTCATGGCCAAAAGGCATGTTCATAACTTGTGAATTTTCAAACTCAGCATGTGCAAGCTACATTACAGGCCTCTAATCTCATTTACACTCAAAAATTTAATGCTAAACCATTGTGCCAAGATGTTATTCTATGCATTTGGTAATTACATGAAGGATTAGTCCATAATTAGAAAAAGCACATTATCCATTTTTGAAAAGGTGAACTTTATGTCAAGTTTACAATCTATGAAGTACAATGCAAATCCTTTTGGCACAAGTTCAGGAACATATCCCACTGATCAAGACTCAAGTGTGCAGCATACTTGAGGGGCCTAGAGAACCTTGTAAACCAACTTGTCATTTTTTGCTTAAGATAGAAGAAACATTGCATAACTAAAGACATCTCACATTGCTGCAAGAACAAGCTTAAGCAAACTTTCTCCACACATTCCATACTCCTCAACTGACCTGAAACACGAGCCAACCACTTCCAAGACCTCCTCAAGCACAGAAACACCATCTTGCTGCACAAAAACAGGGCATTCTGCACTTTGACTTGGCCAACTCAATCCACTCGTGCGCCTTGGCCAAAACCAGTTCATACACACTCCATACCACCTATGCAAACTATCCCAAGCATTGGACACGAACTGTAACACCTCTAACCAACTTCACCATTTTCACTTTCTCTGTTTTGCAGGTTGACTTCTATAGCTCGATTCATTTAGTTTCAAAGCAAGCTAAAGGTTGGAGAAGCATCCCTGAACTTCAAGCAAGTTGTACAAGTCCTCACATTGCCTTGGAAGTACCTCCATTGTCATACACGATCCAAGCTGAACAGGTAAGTTCATGGACTTCTATCTCTCAATCTAGGAAGAATTAGGTTAAGGTTTATGAATGAAAAATGTCATACTCATGTCCCTGAAGCCACCCATATCCTCACTTTCCATTTATATTGCATATGCTGAGAGAATTTAAGGCCTGAACATTGACAAAAACTTAGGTCAGAAATTGGGGGAGAAGAAATTCTCTCTCATTTCTGAGAGTTAGATCATGTTCTTTATATGTATGAACTCGTGACATGATGCTTTACATTTTTTGTGTTGTGAGTTTTCATTAAAAATCAAAGAATCAGGATCTTGTTGTTGAAGCAAAGAGGCGCGCGTTTTCAAACAAAATTGGCTGAAGGTTGAAGAAGATGGATTTGGGTTGGGCCTGAATTTTGCTTTTCTGTTTACACCCTCATTTTCCACATGCACCCCTTTGGCCCATTGTGTTTTATTTTTATTATTTTTGACTTTTGATTTTTGTTTCTGACTTGTTTATTTTTGTCAAAGCATAAAAAACATTAAAAATATTTTTCCCACATTTTTTACATTTTATTTGATATTTATTTGTTTCATTTAGTTATATATGTAAATAAATACATAACACTCTTTTTTATTTAAAATACTAAAAACAATACAAAATACATTTATTTTCTAAATTTATTTTATTTTATCTTTGAAAACATTTCCTAAAAAATATACTTTTTTTTTGTAAATATTAAATATTTTATTTTTTTGTACATATTTAATATATTTAATAAATAATATAAAAACTTATATATTTATTAGTATATTTAGGTTAAAAATATAAAAATAATATATTTTTCATTTTATTAATATTTGACCTCAAAAATACTTTTTTTTTACAATATACTTCCTTTTTATTTATTTTTGTACATAATTAATAAATATTGTATTATATATAAATAATTAATACCTTTTATTTAGCAAATTAGGGTTTTTGCCCTAAACCCTAAAAAATCCAAAAATTAACTTTTTTTTATTTTTGTTTATTTGACACATAAAAAATACTTTTTACATACATATAAAAATCATTTTTGTTTTTTGCATCTTGCATATTTATTTTTATTTAATTATTGTACAATTAAATACCTTGCATATTCAATTTGGATGTAATAGCTTAGGTTTTAATTTCTTGCTAAAAATATCCCCATTTGAACATTTGTACCCCCCATCCCATAATTTGTGTTGTAATAATTTAGGACCTTTAAATTTCGCACTTTAAAGCTTTCTAAATATGCCATGATAGACTTAGGGCTTTGTATGCAAAAATCAACCAAACAAATAGCTTGACCTAATTCAAAGGTAACAAAGCATGAAAATGAACAAACACCAATCACACTTGCACCCCTTAGGGTTACTCCACTTGTTGCCTTCAATAATGGGCCATATTGCATGTTGGGTGTCTTTGGCAAAACAAAAACAAAACAATTCAAATGATCATAGTCCCTCGATGACGCTTTCGAAAGTTGCCTAAAAATGATCAAGTCCCTTAAAGGAAAAGTTGCCAAAGACACTTGGCACTATTGCAATCATGGTCTAAACGATGACCCGCGCTCGTCCTGTTCACATCCTAACACAAGATTGTCCACCAAATACAATGGTGGAACAAAATTGTTAAAAGGGTTAAAACATAGCAAAGATATTTGAGAAATTTAGGGTAGATAGCTCTTGGTTACTTGCCAACTTGCAAAACAAAAACACTTGCCTATTTTTCAAAACCACACATCACAACACACTTTCAAAACCACTTTCAAAAACATTGAAAACTTTTCAAAAGACATACACCTTTGTATACATCCCAACATGGATCATTACAAAGGTTGCCACCACATTGGCCTCTTTTCAAAACATTTTCAAATCCACACACAAAGCACCATTTCAAACAATTGAAAGCACCATTTCAAACAATTGAAAATCAAGGCAAGTGATCTAAGCAAGTAACTAAGAGCCCATGGATAACCATGGATAGAAAGGGTGCTAATACCTTCCTTTTCTATAATCTACTCCCCGAACCCAAGAAAACATCTCAAAGGTTTTTTGCTGTGCTTTTTAACCTTTCCTTAGGATAAAATAAAAAGTCGGTGGCGACTCTTGCTCAACCGAAACATTTGCAAAAACAAACGCAAAACCCAAGTTAGTTCTCCCACCGTATCACAGAACTGGCGACTCTGCTGGGGAATACTTTAAAGTGGAGTAACCTTAGGGCTTAGATCACCCTCTTGCATGACTAATTGTTTGTTTTGATTGCTTTACATCTTGGCTCTCTTGTTTGGGTTTGAAATCCTACACCCGGATTTGGGGAAACATTCATAGATAGCAATACGTTGTGGAAACTGTGTGGGGTATACCGACACGGTTGAAGCAATAGCTATATTAGTGCAACATATTTGTGAGTACCGGTAACCCTTGAGTTCAATCAAGGAGAGTACGGGGCCGCTGAGTGATGTCACTAAGCACTAATGACCTAGAACCATACTTGACCATCTTGGCCTTTCATTAGGGGTAGTGAGATAACCGGCTTTGGTGCAGTCCGAAGTTGGTAGATACTCGATACTACACTCATTGAGGGTTGTTTTCTTGGGATATTTTGGTCGCTAGTTAAGTGGCTAAACCAAAACAATGAACATGGAAAACAATCCAATGATATTGAGCTCCTTAGAACCCGGTTACTATTTATAGGATAGGTTTTTAAGCCAACTACACTCAAGAGGGTACTTACCTATGAAACCCCATGCAAGCCTGAAACTAGGGTTTTGTGTGAATTGCTTGTACATATGTTTGTGCATACATCATGAACATCATAAAGCATCATATGCATTCACTAACCATTTCAAGGGTTTAGATCTTCATCTTTGTTCTTGTTTTGTAGGTCATGGAAATTCTTCGCAGGAAAACTATCCAAGTCAACCTTGTGAGAATCCCTCCTCAACTCAAGGAGCTCACATCCAGGATTCCGGAAAGCTCTCCCTTCAGTGAAAGACATGGTAGACTGCTCAGCCTAGTCAACACCAGCATTGAAGAGGACATGGTAAAGGTGTTGTTCCAGTTCTTTGACCCCCTTCACCACTGTTTCACTTTCCCCGACTACCAATTGGTGCCCACTTTGGAGGAATTTTCTCAACTCTTGAGAATTCCTATTCTTAATCAACTACCCTACAACGGTACGGAAAAAGAACCAAAGCCTGAAGATGTTGCTCAAGCACTACACTTGCAACCATCTGACATCAAGGGGCATTGGGAAACTAGAAGCGGTGTCAAAGGCTTCCTGGAAAAATTCTTGTTTGAGAAGGCACAAGAGTGTTGGAATTCATTGGATCTACAAGCCTTTGAAGAAATTGTGGCACTCCTCATTTATGGGTTGGTCTTGTTCCCAAATTCTGACCAGCTTATAGATGTCAACGCCGTCAAAATCTTCATATCCAGAAATCCAATACCAACATTGCTTGGGGACATTCTTCACTCATTTTACACACGAACAATGAGAAAGAGGGGTGTTCTCATGTGCTGTACTCCTCTCCTTGCAAGGTGGTTTATTTCGCACCTTCCACAATCTGTTTTGAAGAATGACCAAGGCTTAAGGTGGTCACAACGGTTGATGACCCTCACTCACTCTGATGTACATTGGTGTTCTCGGTCCAGAGAAAATGTCATCATCGTCGATCGTTGTGGAGAGTTCCCTAATGTTCCATTACTTGGCATTAGAGGAGGCATTACCTACAACCCTTGTCTAGCTTTGAGGCAATTTGGATATGCACGGAGGGATGGCCCTCATGACATGTTGATTCCTGACCTAGTTTTTGACTTCGACAACGATGCGCAAGGACTTCGCCAAAGATTCATCAGAGCTTGGAGGATGCCTAACAAGGTAGACAGCAAGACACTGGGGCACAAGAACTCCATCCCTCTTGAGCCTTATCTCAAGTGGGTACGAACCCGAGCCCAGAGTCTAATGATGCCTTATCCTCATGTTCTCCCTGTGATTAAAGAGCCCGTTACGGAAGGAGAGGTTCCCTACACCATCCTATACCCTGACATGCCTACATCGTGGGAGGAGATGCAGAGGAGTTGGATCCAACTCAAGGAGGAACGAAACACTTTTGAAGCCAGCTTCTACGCTAGCGAGAAGAAGGTTTTGGAGCTTACCCGCCGACTCCATGAGGAAGAGACCCTCAACACCTACATTGCACCAAAGAGAATGCGCAATGTCTTTTTACCTTGAGAAGTTTTTATAATATTTGGCCCATGGGGCATTTATGTACTGACAAATTCCTTCTTATTAATATGACGTGCGTTCCTTTTTGTTTGCAACAATTTTGAATTTTCTAAATCCTTGATTGCATTGCATAAACAAACATATCATTCATCATGCGCATAAGCAGGTCTCCACACCAGGTTTCCTTATCTTTCTGCTGTTTATTTCAGTAAGATGGATCTCGAACAGATAGTCAAAGACTTGCAGTCTCAAAACTCACAGTTTCAACAACTCCTGATGACCTTGGCAAAGGGTCAGGAGGATCTGAAAGCCTTGCTTGGGAACAAAGAGCAAGTGAAAAAGAAGAAGAAGAGAATCGGGGTGGCTACCCTAGGAAGAAGGTTTGAGGGTGAAGCCAAAAGAGTCCTTGAATTTCCCCCTACATCTGAAGAGGGAACCAGTAAAGGGAATGCGGCTGCGGTACCTTCCGAATCCGAGGTTGAAGAAGAGGAGGCTGAAGAGGACGAAGACTACTCTGATCAACAATACCCACCCGCCGATGACAAGTACAAGGGTTTGGAAGACAGGTTGGCAGCTATGGAGCTGCAGAGAGTTCCCGGCTTAGATTTCGAAGATTTGGGATTAGTTGCTGGAATTGTGATCCCCCCAAAGTTCAAAGTGCCAGTTTTTGCAAGGTATGACGGGCTATCCTGCCCGAAGATGCATCTCAGATCATATGTAAGGAAGATCCAACCTTACACTGCAGAAAAAAACCTGTGGATCCATTTCTTTCAGGATAGCCTTTCAGGGGCTCAACTCGAATGGTTCTATCAGCTGGATGGAGCTAGTATCCAAAACTGGGAAGATTTGGCCACTGCATTTTATAAACAGTATCAATACAATTCTGACCTCGCTCCCACGCGTACCCAACTCCAGAGTATGTCACTGGGGACGGGCGAAGGATTCAATGAGTATGCACAAAAGTGGAGAGACCTGGCTGGCAGGGTGCAGCCACCACTTACTGACCGTGAATTTGTTGACATGTTCCTAGGGACCCTGTCTGGTCCATTCTTCAACCATCTGATTGGTAATTCTTCTGCTGGGTTTACAGATTTGATCTTGATTGGTGAGAGAATAGAAGCTGGTATCAAGTCGGGGAAGATACAGAAAGGTGCCTCCGCGAGTACCGAAAAGAAGCCCTTCAAGAAGGAAGCCATTGCTGTTTATGGTCCCAGAAGACAAGTTAAGCCGGAGCGCCGCAAAGCTGTCAATGCATTGGTAATTTCAAAGCCTGCTGCTGCTCCTCAGCAGTATAATCAACAAAGGGGTGAGAGACCCAAAAGGAAGTACACTCGGCTCAGTATGACCATGTCTCAGATTTTGCCGCAACTACTATCAACCAATCTGGTAACCGTCAAAGAAGCTCCAAAGGTGGTGAACACAGCTTCTCCTAAGTACAACCCCAACGCCTGTTGTGCTTATCACTCTGATAGCCCGGGGCATACTACGGACGATTGCTGGGCTCTAAGGAATAAGGTTCAGGACCTTATTGATGCTAAAGAAATACAGTTTGAGGCGCCCGAAAGACCCAACATTGTGACTGCTCCCATGCCCCAGCATGGAGTGAATGCTGTGGAAGAAGACCGGTATGTAGCCTCCGTGGAAGAGATTGTTACTCCGTTGTTGACTGTCAAGAGGAACCTGTTGCTAGCCAGTTTATTTCCGGGATGTGGTAAAGGTTGCCTGCTGTGTGCTGTTTCACCTGTTGGTTGTCCGTTGCTGAAATCAAGTATCCAAAGCCTGATGGATAGCAAAGAAATCTTGTTCGAGAAGATTGCTGTTCCCGCTGTCCCCGCTGAAGAAGTTTCTATCGTCACTATTTTCAACAACCCTCCTAAGGCTCCTTCAAAGAAGCCTGTCAAAATCATGTCCACTCAGAAGATTGCTCCTATCATCATCACTGTTCCCGGGCCCCTCCCCTATACATCCGACAAAGCTGTCCCATGGCACTATGGGGCAGATGTCTATGTGCTTGGAGTAAAGAAAGAGTTTGATACTAGTACCGGCGTCAGTAACATCACCGGGCCTGCCAAAATTACTCGCAGTGGTAGGCTGTTCTCACCAGATATTGCGCCACCAGTTATTCAGAAACCTCTTATCATCACACCTGCAAGTGTGCCTGCTCCCCTTCCTAATCAAGTTCCTGTTTCTACCCCTGCTGCCGAGTCATCTAACGCTCGGGGCAAAGGGATTGCTACTGATTTTCCTGCCCTGACGGAGGCACCAAAGACAACCACTGTTGAAGCCTCCCAGCAAGAGATGGAGGAGATCCTCAAGATTATCAAGAAAAGTGATTTCAACGTAGTTGAGCAGTTGGGGCACACCCCATCAAAAATTTCTATGTTATCACTATTGCTGTGTTCAGAGGCCCATGCAAAGGCCCTGATTTCCTTCCTGAAGATGGCCCATGTGCCACAAGAAACGTCTGTTGATCAATTTACTGATTGTGTGGCCAACTTGATTGCTGATAATGGGTTGGGCTTCTCTGACGCCGATCTGACCGCAAAAGGAAAGAACCATAACAACGCCCTGCATGTCTCCATTGAATGCAGGGGCACTACTCTTGCCCATGTGTTGGTAGACACCGGTTCTTCATTGAACGTACTACCCAAGAAGGCCTTAGACAGGTTAGATTGCGAGGGTTTGGAGCTCAAGCCGAGTAACATTGTTGTCCGAGCCTTTGATGGTTCGAAAAGGATGGTACATGGCGAAGTTGACATCCCAATCAGGGTTGGTTCTCAAGTTTTTGATTCAACTTTCTATGTGATGGACATCCGTCCATCCTACTCTTGTTTGCTGGGTCATCCATGGATCCACAAGGCTGGAGCTGTAACCTCCACACTACATCAGAAGCTTAAGTACCCAGTCAGAGGGAAGATTGTCACAGTTCAAGGGGAGGAAGAATATATGGTCAACCACCTTAACTCGTTCCGATACATAGAAATGGATGGGGAATTCATTGAGACCCCCTTTCAACACTTTGAAGAGGTGCCTCAGACACTGGCATCAGCTGAAACTGTGATTGAAGACCCTCCTTTGAAGATGGCTTCCTTAAAGGATGCCCGGGCTGTGATTGAGAAGGGTGAGTGCGCAAACTGGGGCCGACTTCCTGACTTCACTCCAAAGAATGACAAGTTTGGTTTAGGCTTCACTGCGGAGGCTCAGAAGGCTGTTCGTAAGGCGAGGATTGGAAGACCTCCTGTGTTCATCACCAACCCGGGAGTGAATGCTATTGAAGACGAAGTGGAGGAATCTGAATTCGACAGCTGGATCTACCCAACAACCGACAGTGGACCAAGCAACTGGACTGCCAAAGACTTCACACCTATTACTTTTGTCACTCAGTAATGAACTCTTTTGTTTTCAATTTGTAACAAACAATATGTTGAAACTTTTATGGCTCGGTGTCCTACCCGGGGCACCGTGGCTCCATTTGTGAGGGTTTTTGTATGACATTTTCATATATCATTAATCAAAACATTGGACGTTTATTGCATTTCAAAATCTTGCGCTCCTTTTCTTTCTTCATTTATATATTGCAAAACAGCTATATTTACACACACTCACTTATACAGGTTCCAATCCACTCTGGATCTCACTGGTAACAACTCTGCTACTGCCAGTTATGACTTCGAAAATCCGATCAACTTAGCCGAAGACGAATGTGAAGATGATTGCGAAGTGCCTGGTGAACTTGCAAGACTACTACTCCAGGAAGAGAGGGCCATTCAGCCACATGAAGAGCCAGTGGAAACGGTAAATCTTGGTACTGAGACAGACAGAAAGGAAATCAAGATTGGTGTCAATCTAGAGCTCAGTGTGAAACAACGATTGATTCAGATGCTGCATGACTATGTGGAAATCTTTGCCTGGTCTTACGAAGACATGCCTGGGTTGGATACCGACATTGTGGTTCATCACCTGCCTACCAAGGAAGGATGCCCTCCGGTAAAACAAAAGGTCCGCCGTATGCGTCCCAAAATGTCCGAGAAAATCAAGGCTGAGGTTATGAAACAATTTGATGTCGGGTTTCTAGCAGTAACTTCTTACCCTCAGTGGGTTGCCAATGTAGTTCCAGTGCCGAAGAAAGATGGTAAGGTCCGAATGTGTGTTGATTACAGGGATTTGAACAGGGCGAGCCCTAAGGATGATTTCCCTCTGCCTCATATCGACGTTCTAGTTGACAACACTTCTTAGCATAAAGTATTCTCCTTCATGGACGGCTTCTCCAGTTATAATCAGATCAAGATGGCTCCTGAAGACATGGAGAAGACCACCTTTGTTACTCAGTAGGGCACCTTTTGCTACAAGGTCATGCCTTTTGGGTTGAAGAATGCCGGGGCAACTTACCAACGTGCCATGGTTGCTTTATTTCATGACATGATCCATCACGAAATAGAAGTATACGTCGACGATATGATTTCAAGGTCCCAAACTAAGGAGGAACACCTTGACCATCTACGGAAGCTGTTTGACCGTCTGAAGTTGTACAAGCTGAGGTTGAACCCGAACAAGTGCACCTTTGGGGTGAGATCTGGAAAATTGATAGGCTTCATCGTAAGCGACAAAGGCATTCAAGTGGATCCTGCCAAGGTGAAAGCCATACAAGAGATGCCAACTCCCAAGACAGAGAAAGAAGTCAGAGGCTTTCTAGGACGATTGAACTACATTGCCCGATTCATCTCACATCTAACTGCTACCTGTGAACCAATCTTCAAGCTACTGAAGAAAGATCAAGTTGTACGTTGGAATGATGAATGTCAGGCCGCTTTCGAAAAGATCAAAGAGTATCTCCAAGAACCACCCATTCTTATGCTACCGGTTGAAGGGAGACCTCTAATCTTATACTTTACAGTACTTGACAACTCAATGGGGTGTGTGCTGGGGCAGCATGACGAGTCTGGCCGAAAAGAACACGCCATTTATTACCTGAGCAAAAAGTTTACCGAATGTGAGACTTGGTACTCACTGCTCGAGAAAACTTGTTGCGCTCTGGTATGGGCTGCTCGCCGGCTGAGACAGTATATGTTGACTCACACTACTCTGTTGATTTCAAAAATGGATCCAATCAAGTACATATTCGAAAAGCCTGCTCTGTCTGGAAGAATAGCAAGATGGCAAATGATCCTGATGGAATACGACATCCAGTACACGACTCAAAAAGCAATCAAGGGAAGTGTATTGGCAGACCATTGGCACATCAGGCAGTGGACGACTACCAATCGATGAACTTTGAATTTCCAGACGAGGATATCATGGTAGTGACTGATTGTGAAGTACCTGGACCGGATGAAGGACCTGAGGAAGGATCCCGATGGTCTATGCACTTTGACGGAGCCTCGAACGCTTTGGGTAATGGTATCGGCGATGTGATCATATCCCCTAAAGGCACTCATACTCCACTCACCGCCCGGCTGTGTTTCAACTACACCAACAACATGGCGGAGTATGAGGCATGCATCATGGGTCTTCAAGCTGCAATCGACTTAAGGATCAAGTTTCTAAGTGTCTTCGGAGATTCCGCTCTCGTGATCAATCAGGTCAAAGGCGAGTTGGATATGAAAGTCAAATGGGACAAATGGGACAACGAGGCTCCCCGGATCATTATCTGGAAATTGGATGAATCTGCACATTGCTGCGATCTCGAGACCGAAGAGGTAACGGAAAAACCTTGGTATCATGAAGTGAAGAGGTACCTTGAAGCTCAGGAATACCTCGAAGGTGCATCTGTTAATGACAAGAAATTCCTGAGAAGGTTTGCGGCAAAGTTCTTCCTCAGCAACAGCATTCTCTACAAGCGAAACCATGATTCAACTTTACTGCGTTGTGTGGATAAAACTGAAGCAGAAAAGATCATGACAGAGCTACATGAAGGTACCTTCGGAACACATTCCAGCGGACATACCATGGCAAAGAAAATCCTTCGGGCAGGATATTTCTGGTCCACAATGGAAGCCGACTGTTATCAATATTCGCGAACTTGTCATAAATGCCAGATCTATACTGATAAGGTGCACATTCCTCCGGTTCCTTTGAACGTCTTAACGGTACCTTGGCCTTTTGCGATGTGGGGCATTGATATGATCAGCGAAATCAGACCTACAGCCTCCAACGGGCATCGCTTCATCTTGGTAGCGATTGATTATTTCACAAAATGGGTTGAAGCAGCTTCCTATGCTATCGTAACCAAGAGCGTCGTGGCACGGTTCATTCGGGACAACCTGATCTGTCGATACGGTGTACCTGAGAGGATCATTACGGACAATGGTACTAATCTTAACAACAAGATGATCACTGAGCTCTGCGAGCAATTCAAGATACAACACCACAACTCTTCTCCCTACCGGCCGAAGATGAATGGGGCTGTAGAAGCAGCGAATAAGAATATCAAGAAGATTGTGCAGAAGATGACAGTGACCTACAAAGATTGGCACGAAATGTTACCATTTGCTCTTCATAGGTACCGCACCTCAGCACGGACGTCAGCAGGGGCAAATCCCTTTTCCTTGGTCTATGGCATGGAGGCAGTCTTGCCTATTGAAGTCCAGATACCCTCTCTCCGGATAATGAAGGATGCAGGTTTGAGCAAAGATGACTGGATCCAGACTCGACTTGATCAATTAAACCTAATTGACGAAAAGAGACTCACTGCTATTTGTCATGGTCAAACGTACCAAAAACGGATGATCAGGGCATTTAACAAAAAGGTCAGACGACAAGAGTATCAAGTCGGAGATTTGGTAATCAAGCGCATCATTCTTCCTCAAAGTGATCCCAGGGGCAAATGGACCCCTACGTACGAAGGGCCATTTATGGTTAATCACATCTTACCAGGAGGAGCTATGATCCTAACCACCATGGATGGTGACGACCTTCCTCACCCCGCCAATGCAGACATAGTAAAAAGATACTATGCATGAACTAAAGACCCGCTAGGATGACACACCTAGGCAAAAATAAGGGCTTCCCGGCGAACCAAAAGGGTTCTGGCAAAAATAAGGGATGAAATAAAAAAAATTTATACACCCGGCAAGTCGAAAACCTGAAAAGGCGGCTTGGGCAAAAATGGGTATCCCAGTGGACTGAAAACCCGAAAGGGCGGTCCAGGCAAAAGTTAGGGATAAAGCGTAATACTATGTCTCATTGGATCACCTTGCATCCAGAATTCGGCATCAACTATCGGGCTCAGACGGCATCGATCAATCAGCTTCATCTTTAACTAAGCAGCAAAGCGATGAGACGCTTGAAGACATAAAGGCGATAGCAGAGTTGGAACCCAGTGGGATTATTTTTCACATAGCTGTTTTGTTTCCTTCTCAAATTGTATAAACTCTATTTTGCTCGGCGGGGTTCTCTTACTAGGACGTCAGCCTCCTGTACATAAAACGCCTATTTACAGGCAAATTTCGAAATCAATACAAGTTCAATTTTTCAGACAAATTACCCATCGTTTTCCTTTATCTGTTTTGTTTTGCGAAGAACGTCCAATGTTCATTTTTGATATATGCATTTGACATTAATTTCTAATCATAAATATCTGCATACGAAACAAAAGACTAATTACAGGTGACATTAGAAACAGGGGCAATTTAGAAGTGTCTAAGCGTCTAGTTGCTTTATCCACCAAGGTACCAAGGTAAGTTCGGCTGAAGAATGTAACCAAGTCACCTCAACTCCCCACAGAGTAAGGCAAGATTCAGCAATACTTTCCCTAAGTGGAGTTGGTTTCTTATCAGCCCTGAAAAGGCACGATATTCCCCTAGCAAGTCAGCCATACTCGCCCCAAGCAGAGTTAGTCTACTGTCGGCCTTAAGGAAGTTGGGTATCCCCAGAAGATCTCAATATTCCCCAGCGGAGTATAAACATTCCTCAGCAAGCATCCCCGGCAGTCTTAGTATAAGATTGTTCCCCGGCGTTATACAAGACACCCCAGTGGAGCCACTCCCCCAGTACAGTCCAAAGTTTCCCCATCAGGTCTGAAAGCTTATCCCCAGTAGATTCTGGAAGCTTATCCCCTGTAGAGTACGAACGCATCTCCCCGACTTTATTCAAAAGTTATTCCTCACCAGAGCTTATAACTGGGTTATCCTCAGCTAATTACCACGGAAAGTTCGTTCTCGGCGAAGTTCTTCCTATCCCCAGCGGAGTTCATCAAATTCGCCAACATAACTCATTAGTGGAATCCCCAGCGGAGCTCTCATCAAAACCTCGGCGAAGTATCTCTTCCCACAGAGTAATACCCCGCAGAGTAATCTCTTCACCTATTTTATTCCCCTCAGAGTAATCTCTCCAACAAGTTTATTCCCCAACGGAGTCATCTTCTCCTACCGGTTTATTTTTGCAACCATCATCCCCAGTGGAAGCGAAGAACTCTACTCTTCAATATCAGCCCAGGATTTGATTCCCCAGCCAGTCGTCAAGGATTTATTTTCCTAGACGAAAATACATTCATAGATATTTCACATTTCATACATCCTGCTTACATACATGATAAAGTGCATACAACACTATCTCATTTTTAGCATTATGACATCATGCATCTCATACATCATGACTTCGCATACAACTGATGTTTTGCCTTTTCAGGAAAAGGTCAATCCAAAAGATGATTACTATCAACTATCGCAATTCCAGATTCGATACCTGTATCTAGCAAGGGCATATCTGTAAGTGAGTGATTGTAGATTCGATTCCTGTATCTAGCCAGGGCATATCTGCATGAAGAGTTTGAAGATCAACCCCTGTAACAGGCCAGGAAATTATCTTTCATTCTCAGGTCAGAGGTTTACACCTGTACCCAACCAGGAAAGCTATCTCTACCAACCTTTTGCAATTCCAGATTCGATTCCTGTATCCAGCCAGGGCACATCTGTGAGCAACTAATTCCAGATACGATTCCTGTATCCATCCAGGGCATATCTGTAGACGACAATTCCAGATTCGATACCTGTATCCAGCCAGGGCACATCTATAGACAACAGTTCCAGATTCGATTCCTGTATCTAGCCAGGGCACATCTATGAGCAACCAATTGTAGATTCGATACCTGTATCTAGCCAGGGCATATCTGCATGAAGAGACTGAAGATCAACACCTGTAACAAGCCAGGAAACCATCTTTCTTTCTCAAAGTACGCAAGTGCTCGCTAAGGAATCTCTTACGCGATCAACACTTCCAAATGGCATCTATAAGTCCATTCCCGACAAGGTTCTGTCACGTCTCCAGATGGCATCTGTAAGCCCATCCTCCTATCCATCCTATCTCCAAATGGCATCTATAAGCCCATTCCCGCCATCACCTTGCTGATACTCTACCATGCGAGTGCAAATTTCCGGGCACTCTAGTGTCCAATCTCCTTTTACCCTCGAGTCGCGAAAGGCAAACTTGCCAATCTAACTCTTCAGGTTCAAGAAGATTGAACAGGGGCAACTGTTGTACCCCAAAATTTGCCCTCCCATTTCCTCAATATTTTCTCACCACAAGACCCTTGGAGCTCAAGATCCAGTTAGGGTTTGCTCTGCTCAAGACTCCTCCTTGCACTGTTGACCCAAATTAGGGTTTGTGTTTGCACAAAGATGTTTTGACCTAAAATGCCCAAGATGACTTTCATGCTTCATATTGGACTCCCAAGTTTATCCATACCAAGTTTCAAGCCTTGATTCCAATCTTTGCCCAGTCAATTGGACAATTGACATAGAAATCAGTTGTATTGGGGAAAAAGTCAACTGTGGTCAATTGACAGTCAAACCTCATGAAATTTGACCCACATCAACATTATGAACTCATATGAACCATTTGGTCAAGTTTGGATCACAATTCCACAAGAAATTTGATCAGATCACCAAAAGGGCAAAATGGTCATTTTTAGGGTTTTGACTGCACAAAGGCAATTTTTGACTGTTTGACCTAGCCAATGGCAAACCAAGATCACATATGGACTCAAGGACCCCATGGAATTGTCTTGACATGTTCAACAAGTTCAAAAGATCCCAAATGCACAAGATTGACAGATGAATTTTCCAGTCAACTGAGCCAAATTTGACTGTATACTGAAAAGTCAAACTTTGACTTTTTGGTCAAAATCAAGTGTCAAGATTCATTTTTCATCAAAACATTTCCAATTATGAAACTTGTTCATCAAGAAATCAAGAATTACAAATTAGGGTTTGAAATGAAGAATTTTCATAACTTAGAATTTTTCTAAGTTATGAAAATTCCTAATTTTTTCCTAACTTTGTCCCATTTTTGCATCAAGATACATTTGGATTCAAGAAAAACTCAAAACATGAAAGTTGTAGTCCATTGCAAAATCTACAACCTTTATTCACAAAGTTTCCTAAAAAGAAGCTTGTAGCTCAAGTTACAATTTTTGGAACAAGGGTGCAAAACATTCTTAACTTAAAAAATTTTTGACCAATTCTTGGAAGGATTTTTGCCTAACTTCATGGCCACTTTTCACATGCTTCCACTTGGAATTTCAACTTGCATTACAAAGATGGATTGTATTACACATTCCAAGCTTTCCAAAATGTCCAAGAACTTCTCAAACACCCTTGTGGTTAGGGAGAATCGAATTTGTCAATATGGGCAAAAGTCACTTTGATTCATGGCCAAAAGGCATGTTCATAACTTGTGCATTTTCAAACTCAGCATGTGCAAGCTACATTACAGGCCTCTAATCTCATTTACACTCAAAAATTAAATGCTAAACCATTGTGCCAAGATGTTATTCTATGCATTTGGTCATTACATGAAGGATTAGTCCAAAATTAGAAAAAGCACATTATCCATTTTTGAAAAGGTGAACTTTATGTCAAGTTTACAATCTATGAAGTACAATGCAAATCCTTTTGGCACAAGTTCAGGAACATATCCCACTGATCAAGACTCAAGTGTGCAACATACTTGAGGGGCCTAGAGAACCTTGTAAACCAACTTGTCATTTTTTGCTTAAGATAGAAGAAACATTGCATAACTAAAGACATCTCACATTGCTGCAAGAACAAACTTAAGAAAACTTTCTCCACACATTCCATACTCCTCAACTGACCTGAAACACGAGCCAACCACTTCCAAGACCTCCTCAAGCACAGAAACACCATCTTGCTGCACAAAAACAGGGCATTCTGCACTTTGACTTGGCCAACTCAATCCACTCGTGCGCCTTGGCCAAAACCAGTTCATACACACTCCATACCACCTATGCAAACTATCCCAAGCATTGGACACGAACTGTAACACCTCTAACCAACTTCACCATTTTCACTTTCTCTGTTTTGCAGGTTGACTTCTATAGCTCGATTCATTTAGTTTCAAAGCAAGCTAAAGGTTGGAGAAGCATCCCTGAACTTCAAGCAAGTTGTACAAGTCCTCACATTGCCTTGGAAGTACCTCCATTGTCATACACGATCCAAGCTGAACAGGTAAGTTCATGGACTTCTATCTCTCAATCTAGGAAGAATTAGGTTAAGGTTTATGAATGAAAAATGTCATACTCATGTCCCTGAAGCCACCCATATCCTCACTTTCCATTTATATTGCATATGCTGAGAGAATTTAAGGCCTGAACATTGACAAAAACTTAGGTCAGAAATTGGGGGAGAAGAAATTCTCTCTCATTTCTGAGAGTTAGATCATGTTCTTTATATGTATGAACTCGTGACATGATGCTTTACATTTTTTGTGTTGTGAGTTTTCATTAAAAATCAAAGAATCAGGATCTTGTTGTTGAAGCAAAGAGGCGCGCGTTTTCAAACAAAATTGGCTGAAGGTTGAAGAAGATGGATTTGGGCTGGGCCTGAATTTTGCTTTTCTGTTTACACCCTCATTTTCCACATGCACCCCTTTGGCCCATTGTGTTTTATTTTTATTATTTTTGACTTTTGATTTTTGTTTCTGACTTGTTTATTTTTGTCAAAGCATAAAAAACATTAAAAATATTTTTCCCACATTTTTTACATTTTATTTGATATTTATTTGTTTCATTTAGTTATATATGTAAATAAATACATAACACTCTTTTTTATTTAAAATACTAAAAACAATACAAAATACATTTATTTTCTAAATTTATTTTATTTTATCTTTGAAAACATTTCCTAAAAAATATACTTTTTTTTTGTAAATATTAAATATTTTATTTTTTTGTACATATTTAATATATTTAATAAATAATATAAAAACTTATATATTTATTAGTATATTTAGGTTAAAAATATAAAAATAATACATTTTTCATTTTATTAATATTTGACCTCAAAAATACTTTTTTTTTTACAATATACTTCCTTTTTATTTATTTTTGTACATAATTAATAAATATTGTATTATATATAAATAATTAATACCTTTTATTTAGCAAATTAGGGTTTTTGCCCTAAACCCTAAAAAATCCAAAAATTAACTTTTTTTTTATTTTTGTTTATTTGACACATAAAAAATACTTTTTACATACATATAAAAATCATTTTTCTTTTTTGCATCTTGCATATTTATTTTTATTTAATTATTGTACAATTAAATACCTTGCATATTCAATTTGGATGTAATAGCTTAGGTTTTAATTTCTTGCTAAAAATATCCCCATTTGAACATTTGTACCCGCCATCCCATAATTTGTGTTGTAATAATTTAGGACCTTTAAATTTCGCACTTTAAAGCTTTCTAAATATGCCATGATAGACTAAGGGCTTTGTATGCAAAAATCAACCAAACAAATAGCTTGACCTAATTCAAAGGTAACAAAGCATGAAAATGAACAAACACCAATCACACTTGCACCCCTTAGGGTTACTCCACTTGTTGCCTTCAATAATGGGCCATATTGCATGTTGGGTGTCTTTGGCAAAACAAAAACAAAACAATTCAAATGATCATAGTCCCTCGATGACGCTTTCGAAAGTTACCTAAAAATGATCAAGTCCCTTAAAGGAAAAGTTGCCAAAGACACTTGGCACTATTGCAATCATGGTCTAAACGATGACCCGCGCTCATCCTGTTCACATCCTAACACAAGATTGTCCACCAAATACAATGGTGGAACAAAATTGTTAAAAGGGTTAAAACATAGCAAAGATATTTGAGAAATTTAGGATAGATAGCTCTTGGTTACTTGCCAACTTGCAAAACAAAAACACTTGCCTATTTTTCAAAACCACACATCACAACACACTTTCAAAACCACTTTCAAAAACATTGAAAACTTTTCAAAAGACATACACCTTTGTATACATCCCAACATGGATCATTATAAAGGTTGCCACCACATTGGCCTCTTTTCAAAACATTTTCAAATCCACACACAAAGCACCATTTCAAACAACTGAAAGCACCATTTCAAACAATTGAAAATCAAGGCAAGTGATCTAAGCAAGTAACTAAGAGCCCATGGATAACCATGGATAGAAAGGGTGCTAATACCTTCCTTTTCTATAATCTACTCCCCGAACCCAAGAAAACATCTCAAAGGTTTTTTGCTGTGCTTTTTAACCTTTCCTTAGGATAAAATAAAAAGTCGGTGGCGACTCTTGCTCAACCGAAACATTTGCAAAAACAAACGCAAAACCCAAGTCAGTTCTCCCACCGTATCACAGAACTGGCGACTCTGCTGGGGAATACTTTAAAGTGGAGTAACCTTAGGGCTTAGATCACCCTCTTGCATGACTAATTGTTTGTTTTGATTGCTTTACATCTTGGCTCTCTTGTTTGGGTTTGAAATCCTACACCCGGATTTGGGGAAACATTCATAGATAGCAATACGTTGTGGAAACTGTGTGGGGTATACCGACACGGTTGAAGCAATAGCTATATTAGTGCGACATATTTGTGAGTACCGGTAACCCTTGAGTTCAATCAAGGAGAGTACGGGGCCGCTGAGTGATGTCACTAAGCACTAATGACCTAGAACCATACTTGACCATCTTGGCCTTTCATTAGGGGTAGTGAGATAACCGGCTTTGGTGCAGTCCGAAGTTGGTAGATACTCGATACTACACTCATTGAGGGTTATTTTCTTGGGATATTTTGGTCGCTAGTTAAGTGGCTAAACCAAAACAATGAACATGGAAAACAATCCAATGATATTGAGCTCCTTAGAACCCGGTTACTATTTATAGGACAGGTTTTTAAGCCAACTACACTCAAGAGGGTACTTACCTATGAAACCCCATGCAAGCCTGAAACTAGGGTTTTATGTGAATTGCTTGTACATATGTTTGTGCATACATCATGAACATCATAAAGCATCATATGCATTCACTAACCATTTCAAGGGTTTAGATCTTCATCTTTGTTCTTGTTTTGTAGGTCATGGAAATTCTTCGCAGGAAAACTATCCAAGTCAACCTTGTGAGAATCCCTCCTCAACTCAAGGAGCTCACATCCAGGATTCCGGAAAGCTCTCCCTTCAGTGAAAGACATGGTAGACTGCTCAGCCTAGTCAACACCAGCATTGAAGAGGACATGGTAAAGGTGTTGTTCCAGTTCTTTGACCCCCTTCACCACTGTTTCACTTTCCCCGACTACCAATTGGTGCCCATTTTGGAGGAATTTTCTCAACTCTTGAGAATTCCTATTCTTAATCAACTACCCTACAACGGTACGGAAAAAGAACCAAAGCCTGAAGATGTTGCTCAAGCACTACACTTGCAACCATCTGACATCAAGGGGCATTGGGAAACTAGAAGCAGTGTCAAAGGCTTCCTGGAAAAATTCTTGTTTGAGAAGGCACAAGAGTGTTGGAATTCATTGGATCTACAAGCCTTTGAAGAAATTGTGGCACTCCTCATTTATGGGTTGGTCTTGTTCCCAAATTCTGACCAGCTTATAGATGTCAACACCGTCAAAATCTTCATATCCAGAAATCCAATACCAACATTGCTTGGGGACATTCTTCACTCATTTTACACACGAACAATGAGAAAGAGGGGTGTTCTCATGTGCTGTACTCCTCTCCTTGCAAGGTGGTTTATTTCGCACCTTCCACAATCTGTTTTGAAGAATGACCAAGGCTTAAGGTGGTCACAACGGTTGATGACCCTCACTCACTCTTATGTACATTGGTGTTCTCGGTCCAGAGAAAATGTCATCATCGTCGATCGTTGTGGAGAGTTCCCTAATGTTCCATTACTTGGCATTAGAGGAGGCATTACCTACAACCCTTGTCTAGCTTTGAGGCAATTTGGATATGCACGGAGGGATG
Source organism: Vicia faba (assembly GCA_948472305.1). Classification (NCBI taxonomy): domain Eukaryota; kingdom Viridiplantae; phylum Streptophyta; class Magnoliopsida; order Fabales; family Fabaceae; genus Vicia; species Vicia faba. The sequence continues at coordinate 491,179,344 of OX451737.1, forward strand.
GCCCTCATGACATGTTGATTCCTGACCTAGTTTTTGACTTCGACAACGATGCGCAAGGACTTCGCCAAAGATTCATCAGAGCTTGGAGGATGCCTAACAAGGTAGACAGCAAGACACTGGGGCACAAGAACTCCATCCCTCTTGAGCCTTATCTCAAGTGGGTACGAACCCGAGCCCAGAGTCTAATGATGCCTTATCCTCATGTTCTCCCTGTGATTAAAGATCCCGTTACGGAAGGAGAGGTTCCCTACACCATCCTATACCCTGACATGCCTACATCGTGGGAGGAGATGCAGAGGAGTTGGATCCAACTCAAGGAGGAACGAAACACTTTTGAAGCCAGCTTCTACGCTAGCGAGAAGAAGGTTTTGGAGCTTACCCGCCGACTCCATGAGGAAGATACCCTCAACACCTACATTGCACCAAAGAGAATGCGCAATGTCTTTTTACCTTGAGAAGTTTTTATAATATTTGGCCCATGGGGCATTTATGTACTGACAAATTCCTTCTTATTAATATGACGTGCGTTCCTTTTTGTTTGCAACAATTTTGAATTTTCTAAATCCTTGATTGCATTGCATAAACAAACATATCATTCATCATGCGCATAAGCAGGTCTCCACACCAGGTTTCCTTATCTTTCTGCTGTTTATTTCAGTAAGATGGATCTCGAACAGACAGTCAAAGACTTGCAGTCTCAAAACTCACAGTTTCAACAACTCCTGATGACCTTGGCAAAGGGTCAGGAGGATCTGAAAGCCCTGCTTGGGAACAAAGAGCAAGTGAAAAAGAAGAAGAAGAGAATCGGGGTGGCTACCCTAGGAAGAAGGTTTGAGGGTGAAGCCAGAAGAGTCCTTGAATTTCCCCCTACATCTGAAGAGGGAACCAGTAAAGGGAATGCGGCTGCGGTACCTTCCGAATCCGAGGTTGAAGAAGAGGAGGCTGAAGAGGACGAAGACTACTCTGATCAACAATACCCACCCGCCGATGACAAGTACAAGGGTTTGGAAGACAGGTTGGCAGCTATGGAGCTGCAGAGAGTTCCCGACTTAGATTTCGAAGATTTGGGATTAGTTGTTGGAATTGTGATCCCCCCAAAGTTCAAAGTGCCAGTTTTTGCAAGGTATGACGGGCTATCCTGCCCGAAGATGCATCTCAGATCATATGTAAGGAAGATCCAACCTTACACTGCAGAAAAAAACCTGTGGATCCATTTCTTTCAGGATAGCCTTTCAGGGGCTCAACTCGAATGGTTCTATCAGCTGGATGGAGCCAGTATCCAAAACTGGGAAGATTTGGCCACTGCATTTTATAAACAGTATCAATACAATTCTGACCTTGCTCCCACGCGTACCCAACTCCAGAGTATGTCACTGGGGACGGGCGAAGGATTCAATGAGTATGCACAAAAGTGGAGAGACCTGGCTGGCAGGGTGCAGCCACCACTGACTGACCGTGAACTTGTTGACATGTTCCTAGGGACCCTGTCTGGTCCATTCTTCAACCATCTGATTGTTAATTCTTCTGCTGGGTTTACAGATTTGATCTTGATTGGTGAGAGAATAGAAGCTGGTATCAAGTCGGGGAAGATACAGAAAGGTGCCTCTGCGAGTACCGAAAAGAAGCCCTTCAAGAAGGAAGCCATTGCTGTTTATGGTCCCAGAAGACAAGTTAAGCCGGAGCGCCGCCAAGCTGTCAATGCATTGGTAATTTCAAAGCCTGCTGCTGCTCCTCAGCAGTATAATCAACAAAGGGGTGAGAGACCCAAAAGGCAGTACACTCGGCTCAGTATGACCATGTCTCAGATTTTGCCGCAACTACTATCAACCAATCTGGTAACCGTCAAAGAAGCTCCAAAGGTGGTGAACACAGCTTCTCCTAAGTACAACCCCAACGCCTGTTGTGCTTATCACTCTGATAGCCCGGGGCATACTACGGACGATTGCTGGGCTCTAAGGAATAAGGTTCAGGACCTTATTGATGCCAAAGAAATACAGTTTGAGGCGCCCGAAAGACCCAACGTTGTGACTGCTCCCATGCCCCAGCATGGAGTGAATGCTGTGGAAGAAGACCGGTATGTAGCCTCCGTGGAAGAGATTGTTACTCCGTTGTTGACTGTCAAGAGGAACCTGTTACTAGCCAGTTTATTTCCGGGATGTGGTAAAGGTTGCCTGCTGTGTGCTGTTTCACCTGTTGGTTGTCCGTTGCTGAAATCAAGTATCCAAAGCCTGATGGATAGCAAAGAAATCTTGTTCGAGAAGATTGCTGTTCCCGCTGTCCCCGCTGAAGAAGTTTCTATCGTCACTATTTTCAACAACCCTCCTAAGGATCCTTCAAAGAAGCCTGTCAAAATCATGTCCACTCAGAAGATTGCTCCTATCATCATCACTGTTCCGGGGCCCCTCCCCTATACATCCGACAAAGCTGTCCCATGGCACTATGAGGCAGATGTCTATATGCTTGGAGTAAAGAAAGAGTTTGATACTAGTACCGGCGTCAGTAACATCACCGGGCCTGCCAAAATTACTCGCAGTGGTAGGCTGTTCTCACCAGATATTGCGCCACCAGTTATTCAGAAACCTCTTATCATCACACCTGCAAGTGTGCCTGCTCCCCTTCCTAATCAAGTTCCTGTTTCTACCCCTGCTGCCGAGTCATCTGACGCTCGGGGCAAAGGGATTGCTACTGATTTTCCTGCCCTGACGGAGGCACCAAAGACAACCACTGTTGAAGCCTCCCAGCAAGAGATGGAGGAGATCCTCAAGATTATCAAGAAAAGTGATTTCAACGTAGTTGAGCAGTTGGGGCACACCCCATCAAAAATTTCTATGTTATCACTATTGCTGTGTTCAGAGGCCCATGCAAAGGCCCTGATTTCCTTCCTGAAGACGGCCCATGTGCCACAAGAAACGTCTGCTGATCAATTTACTGATTGTGTGGCCAACTTGACTGCCGATAATGGGTTGGGCTTCTCTGACGCCGATCTGACCGCAAAAGGAAAGAACCATAACAACGCCCTGCATGTCTCCATTGAATGCAGGGGCACTACTCTTGCCCATGTGTTGGTAGACACCGGTTCTTCATTGAACGTATTACCCAAGAAGGCCTTAGACAGGTTAGATTGCGAGGGTTTGGAGCTCAAGCCGAGTAACATTGTTGTCCGAGCCTTTGATGGTTCGAAAAGGATGGTACATGGCGAAGTTGACATCCCAATCAGGGTTGGTTCTCAAGTTTTTGATTCAACTTTCTATGTGATGGACATCCGTCCATCCTACTCTTTTTTGCTGGGTCATCCATGGATCCACAAGGCTGGAGCTGTAACCTCCACACTACATCAGAAACTTAAGTACCCAGTCAGAGGGAAGATTGTCACAGTTCAAGGGGAGGAAGAATATATGGTCAACCACCTTAACTCGTTCCGATACATAGAAATGGATGGGGAATTCATTGAGACCCCCTTTCAACACTTTGAAGAGGTGCCTCAGACACTGGAATCAGCTGAAACTGTGATTGAAGACCCTCCTTTGAAGATGGCTTCCTTAAAGGATGCTCGGGCTGTGATTGAGAAGGGTGAGTGCGCAAACTGGGGCCGACTTCCTGACTTCACTCCAAAGAATGACAAGTTTGGTTTAGGCTTCACTGCGGAGGCTCAGAAGGTTGTTCGTAAGGCGAGGATTGGAAGACCTCTTGTGTTCATCACCAACCCGGGAGTGAATGCTATTGAAGACGAAGTGGAGGAATCTGAATTCGACAGCTGGATCTACCCAACAACCGACAGTGGACCAAGCAACTGGACTGCCAAAGACTTCACACCTATTACTTTTGTCACTCAGTAATGAACTCTTTTGTTTTCAATTTGTAACAAACAATATGTTGAAACTTTTATGGCTCGGTGTCCTACCCGGGGCACCGTGGCTCCATTTGTGAGGGTTTTTGTATGACATTTTCATATATCATTAATCAAAACATTGGACGTTTGTTGCATTTCAAAATCTTGCGCTCCTTTTCTTTCTTCATTTATATATTGCAAAACAGCTATATTTACACACACTCACTTATACAGGTTCCAATCCACTCTGGATCTCACTGGTAACAACTCTGCTACTGCCAGTTATGACTTCGAAAATCCGATCAACTTAGCCGAAGACGAAGGTGAAGATGATTGCGAAGTGCCTGGTGAACTTGCAAGACTACTACTCCAGGAAGAGAGGGCCATTCAGCCACATGAAGAGCCAGTGGAAACGGTAAATCTTGGTACTGAGACAGACATAAAGGAAATCAAGATTGGTGCCAATCTAGAGCTCAGTGTGAAACAACGATTGATTCAGATGCTGCATGACTATGTGGAAATCTTTGCCTGGTCTTACGAAGACATGCCTGGGTTGGATACCGACATTGTGGTTCATCACTTGCCTACCAAGGAAGGATGCCCTCCGGTAAAACAAAAGGTCCGCCGTATGCGTCCAGAAATGTCCGAGAAAATCAAGGCTGAGGTTATGAAACAATTTGATGTCGGGTTTCTAGCAGTAACTTCTTACCCTCAGTGGGTTGCCAATGTAGTTCCAGTGCCGAAGAAAGATGGTAAGGTCCGAATGTGTGTTGATTACAGGGATTTGAACAGGGCGAGCCCTAAGGATGATTTCCCTCTGCCTCATATCGACGTTCTGGTTGACAACACTGCTCAGCATAAAGTGTTCTCCTTCATGGACGGCTTCTCCGGTTATAATCAGATCAAGATGGCTCCTGAAGACATGGAGAAGACCACCTTTGTTACTCAGTAGGGCACCTTTTTCTACAAGGTCATGCCTTTTGGGTTGAAGAATGCCAGGGAAACTTACCAACGTGCCATGGTTGCTTTATTTCATGACATGATCCATCACGAAATAGAAGTATACGTCGACGATATGATTTCAAGGTCCCAAACTAAGGAGGAACACCTTGACCATCTACGGAAGCTGTTTGACCGTCTGAAGTTGTACAAGCTGAGGTTGAACCCGAACAAGTGCACCTTTGGGGTGAGATCTGGAAAATTGCTAGGCTTCATCGTAAGCGACAAAGGCATTCAAGTGGATCCTGCCAAGGTGAAAGCCATACAAGAGATTCCAACTCCCAAGACAGAGAAAGAAGTCAGAGGCTTTCTAGGACGATTGAACTACATTGCCCGATTCATCTCACATCTAACTGCTACCTGTGAACCAATCTTCAAGCTACTGAAGAAAGATCAAGTTGTACGTTGAAATGATGAATGTCAGGCCGCTTTCGAAAAGATCAAAGAGTATCTCCAAGAACCACCCATTCTTATGCCACCGGTTGAAGGGAGACCTCTAATCTTATACTTGACAGTACTTGACAACTCAATGGGGTGTGTGCTGGGGCAGCATGACGAGTCTGGCCGAAAAGAACACGCCATTTATTACCTGAGCAAAAAGTTTACCGAATGTGAGACTCGGTACTCACTGCTCGAGAAAACTTGTTGCGCTCTGGTATGGGCTGCTCGCCGGCTGAGACAGTATATGTTGACTCACACTACTCTGTTGATTTCAAAAATGGATCCAATCAAGTACATATTCGAAAAGCCTGCTCTGTCTGGAAGAATAGCAAGATGGAAAATGATCCTGACGGAATATGACATCCAGTACACGACTCAAAAAGCAATCAAGGGAAGTGTATTGGCAGACCATTGGCACATCAGGCAGTGGACGACTACCAATCGATGAACTTTGAATTTCCAGACGAGGATATCATGGTAGTGACTGATTGTGAAGTACCTGGACCGGATGAAGGACCTGAGGAAGGATCCCGATGGTCTATGCACTTTGACGGAGCCTCGAACGCTTTGGGTAATGGTATCGGCGATGTGATCATATCCCCTAAAGGCACTCATACTCCACTCACCGCCCGGCTGTGTTTCAACTGCACCAACAACATGGCGGAGTATAAGGCATGCATCATGGGTCTTCAAGCTGCAATCGACTTAAGGATCAAGTTTCTAAGTGTCTTCGGAGATTCCGCTCTCGTGATCAATCAGGTCAAAGGCGAGTTGGATATGAAAGTCAAATGGGACAAATGGGACAACGAGGCTCCCCGGATCATTATCTGGAAATTGGATGAACCTGCACATTGCTGCGATCTCGAGACCGAAGAGGTAACGGAAAAACCTTGGTATCATGAAGTGAAGAAGTACCTTAAAGCTCAGGAATACCCCGAAGGTGCATCTGTTAATGACAAGAAATTCCTGAGAAGGTTTGCGGCAAAGTTCTTCCTCAGCAACAACATTCTCTACAAGCGAAACCATGATTCAACTTTACTGCGTTGTGTGGATAAAACTGAAGCAGAAAAGATCATGACAGAGCTACATGAAGGTACCTTTGGAACACATTCCAGCGGACATACCATGGCAAAGAAAATCCTTCGGGCAGGATATTTCTGGTCCACAATGGAAGCCGACTGTTATCAATATTCGCGAACTTGTCATAAATGCCAGATCTATACTGATAAGGTGCACATTCCTCCGGTTCCTTTGAACGTCTTAACGGCACCTTGGCCTTTTGCGATGTGGGGCATTGATATGATCAGCGAAATCAGACCTACAGCCTCCAACGGGCATCGCTTCATCTTGGTAGCGATTGATTATTTCACAAAATGGGTTGAAGCAGCTTCCTATGCTATCGTAACCAAGAGCGTCGTGGCACGGTTCATTCGGCATAACCTGATCTGTCGATACGGTGTACCTGAGAGGATCATTACGGACAATGGTACTAATCTTAACAACAAGATGATCACTGAGCTCTGCGAGCAATTCAAGATACAACACCACAACTCTTCTCCCTACCGGCCGAAGATGAATGGGGCTGTAGAAGCAGCGAATAAGAATATCAAGAAGATTGTGCAGAAGATGACAGTGACCTACAAAGATTGGCACGAAATGTTACCGCTTGCTCTTCATAGGTACCGCACCTCAGCACGGACGTCAGCATGGGCAACTCCCTTTTCCTTGGTCTATGGCATGGAGGCAGTCTTGCCTATTGAAGTCCAGATACCCTCTCTCCGGATAATGAAGGATGCAGGTTTGAGCAAAGATGACTGGATCCAGACTCGACTTGATCAATTAAACCTAATTGACGAAAAGAGACTCACTGCTATTTGTCATGGTCAAACGTACCAAAAACGGATGATCAGGGCATTTAACAAAAAGGTCAGACGACAAGAGTATCAAGTCGGAGATTTGGTAATCAAGCGCATCATTCTTCCTCAAAGTGATCCCAGGGGCAAATGGACCCCTACGTACGAAGGGCCATTTGTGGTTAATCACATCTTACCAGGAGGAGCTATGATCCTAACCACCATGGATGGTGACGACCTTCCTCACCCCGCCAATGCAGACATAGTAAAAAGATACTACGCATGAACTAAAGACCCGCTAGGATGACACACCTAGGCAAAAATAAGGGCTTCCCGGCGAACCAAAAGGGTTCTGGCAAAATAAGGGATGAAATAAAAAAAATCTGTACACCCGGCAAGTCGAAAACCTGAAAAGGCGGCTTGGGCAAAAATGGGTATCCCAGTGGACTGAAAACCCGAAAGGGCGGTCCAGGCAAAAGTTAGGGATAAAGCGTAATACTATGTCTCATTGGATCACCTTGCATCCAGAATTCGACATCAACTATCGGGCTCAGACGGCATCGATCAATCAGCTTCATCTTTAACTAAGCAGCAAAGCGATGAGACGCTTGAAGACATAAAGGCGATAGTAGAGTTGGAACCCAGTGGGATTATTTTTCACATAGCTGTTTTGTTTCCTTCTCAAATTGTATAAACTTTATTTTTCTCGGCGGGGTTCTCTTACTAGGACGTCAGCCTCCTGTACATAAAACGCCTATTTACAGGCAAATTTCGAAATCAATACAAGTTCAATTTTTCAGACAAATTACCCATCATTTTCCTTTATCTGTTTTGTTTTGCGAAGAACGTCCAATGTTCATTTTTGATATATGCATTTGACATTAATTGCTAATCATGAATATCTGCATACAAAACAAAAGACTAATTACAGGTGACATTAGAAACAGGGGCAATTTAGAATTGTCTAAGCGTCTAGTTGCTTTATACACCAAGGTACCAAGGTAAGTTCGGCTGAAGAATGTAACCAAGTCACCTCAACTCCCCACAGAGTAAGGCAAGATTCAACAATACTTTCCCCAAGTGGAGTTGGTTTCTTATCAGCCCTGAAAAGGCACAACATTCCCCTAGCAAGTCAGCCATACTCGCCCCAAGCAGAGTTAGTCTACTGTCGGCCTTAAGGAAGTTGGGTATCCCCAGAAGATCTCAATATTCCCCAGCGGAGTATAAACATTCCTGAGCAAGCATCCCCGGCAGTCTTAGTATAAGATTGTTCCCCGGCGGAATACAAGACACCCCAGTGGAGCCACTCCCCCAGTACAGTCCAAAGTTTCCCCAGCAGGTCTGAAAGCTTATCCCTAGTAGATTCTGGAAGCTTATCCCCTGTAGAGTACGAACGCATCTCCCCGACTTTATTCAAAAGTTATTCCTCACCAGAGCTTATAACTGGGTTATCCTCAGCTAATTACCACGGAAAGTTCGTTCTCGGCGAAGTTCTTCCTATCCCCAGCGGAGTTCATCAAATTCCCCAACATAACTCATCAGTGGAATCCCCAGCGGAGCTCTCATCAAAACCTCGGCGAAGTATCTCTTCCCACAGAGTAATACCCCGCAGAGTAATCTCTTCACCTATTTTATTCCCCTCAGAGTAATCTCTCCAACAAGTTTATTCCCCAACGGAGTCATCTTCTCCTACCGGTTTATTTTTGCAACCATCATCCCCAGTGGAAGCGAAGAACTCTACTCTTCAATATCAGCCCAGGATTTGATTCCCCAGCCAGTCGTCAAGGATTTATTTTCCTAGACGAAAATACATTCATAGACATTTCACATTTCATACATCCTGCTTACATACATGATAAAGTGCATACAACACTATCTCATTTTTAGCATTATGACATCATGCATCTCATACATCATGACTTCACATACAACTGATGTTTTGCCTTTTCAGGAAAAGGTCAATCCAAAAGATGATTACTATCAACTATCGCAATTCCAGATTCGATACCTGTATCTAGCCAGGGCATATCTGTGAGTGAGTGATTGTAGATTCGATTCCTGTATCTAGCCAGGGCATATCTGCATGAAGAGTTTGAAGATCAACCCCTGTAACAGGCCAGGAAATTATCTTTCATTCTCAGGTCAGAGGTTTACACCTGTACCCAACCAGGAAAGCTATCTCTACCAACCTTTTGCAATTCCAGATTCGATTCCTGTATCCAGCCAGGGCACATCTGTGAGCAACTAATTCCAGATACGATTCCTGTATCCAGCCAGGGCATATCTGTAGACGACAATTCCAGATTCGATACCTGTATCCAGCCAGGGCACATCTATAGACAACAGTTCCAGATTCGATTCCTGTATCTAGCCAGGGCACATCTGTGAGCAACCAATTGTAGATTCGATACCTGTATCTAGCCAGGGCATATCTGCATGAAGAGACTGAAGATCAACACCTGTAACAAGCTAGGAAACCATCTTTCTTTCTCAAAGTACGCAAGTGCTCGCTAAGGAATCTCTTACGCGATCAACACTTCCAAATGGCATCTATAAGCCCATTCCCGACAAGGTTCTGTCACGTCTCCAGATGGCATCTGTAAGCCCATCCTCCTATCCATCCTATCTCCAAATGGCATCTATAAGCCCATTCCCGCCATCACCTTGCTGATACTCTACCATGCGAGTGCAAATTTCCGGGCACTCTAGTGTCCAATCTCCTTTTACCCTCGAGTCGCGAAAGGCAAACTTGCCAATCTAACTCTTCAGGTTCAAGAAGATTGAACAGGGGCAACTATTGTACCCCAAAATTTTCCCTCCCATTTCCTCAATATTTTCTCACCACAAGACCCTTGGAGCTCAAGATCCAGTTAGGGTTTGCTCTGCTCAAGACTCCTCCTTGCACTGTTGACCCAAATTAGGGTTTGTGTTTGCACAAAGATGTTTTGACCTAAAATGCCCAAGATGACTTTCATGCTTCATATTGGACTCCCAAGTTTATCCATACCAAGTTTCAAGCCTTGATTCCAATCTTTGCCCAGTCAATTGGACAATTGACATGGAAATCAGTTGTATTGGGGAAAAAGTCAACTGTGGTCAATTGACAGTTAAACCTCATGAAATTTGACCCACATCAACATTATGAACTCATATGAACCATTTGGTCAAGTTTGGATCACAATTCCACAAGAAATTTGATCAGATCACCAAAAGGGCAAAATGGTCATTTTTAGGGTTTTGACTGCACAAAGGCAATTTTTGACTGTTTGACCTAGCCAATGGCAAACCAAGATCACATATGGACTCAAGGACCCCATGGAATTGTCTTGACATGTTCAACAAGTTCAAAAGATCCCAAATGCACAAGATTGACAGATGAATTTTCCAGTCAACTGAGCCAAATTTGACTGTATACTGAAAAGTCAAACTTTGACTTTTTGGTCAAAATCAAGTGTCAAGATTCATTTTTCATCAAAACATGTCCAATTATGAAACTTGTTCATAAAGAAATCAAGAATTACAAATTAGGGTTTGAAATGAAGAATTTTCATAACTTAGAATTTTTCTAAGTTATGAAAATTCCTAATTTTTTCCTAACTTTGTCCCATTTTTGCATCAAGATACATTTGGATTCAAGAAAAACTCAAAACATGAAAGTTGTAGTCCATTGCAAAATCTACAACCTTTATTCACAAAGTTTCCTAAAAAGAAGCTTGTAGCTCAAGTTACAATTTTTGGAACAAGGGTGCAAAACATTCTTAACTTAAAAAATTTTTGACCAATTCTTGGAAGGATTTTTGCCTAACTTCATGGCCACTTTTCACATGCTTCCACTTGGAATTTCAACTTGCATTACAAAGATGGATTGTATTACACATTCCAAGCTTTCCAAAATGTCCAAGAACTTCTCAAACACCCTTGTGGTTAGGGAGAATCGAATTTGTCAATATGGGCAAAAGTCACTTTGATTCATGGCCAAAAGGCATGTTCATAACTTGTGAATTTTCAAACTCAGCATGTGCAAGCTACATTACAGGCCTCTAATCTCATTTACACTCAAAAATTAAATGCTAAACCATTGTGCCAAGATGTTATTCTATGCATTTGGTCATTACATGAAGGATTAGTCCATAATTAGAAAAAGCACATTATCCATTTTTGAAAAGGTGAACTTTATGTCAAGTTTACAATCTATGAAGTACAATGCAAATCCTTTTGGCACAAGTTCAGGAACATATCCCACTGATCAAGACTCAAGTGTGCAGCATACTTGAGGGGCCTAGAGAACCTTGTAAACCAACTTGTCATTTTTTGCTTAAGATAGAAGAAACATTGCATAACTAAAGACATCTCACATTGCTGCAAGAACAAGCTTAAGCAAACTTTCTCCACACATTCCATACTCCTCAACTGACCTGAAACACGAGCCAACCACTTCCAAGACCTCCTCAAGCACAGAAACACCATCTTGCTGCATAAAAACAGGGCATTCTGCACTTTGACTTGGCCAACTCAATCCACTCATGCGCCTTGGCCAAAACCAGTTCATACACACTCCATACCACCTATGCAAACTATCCCAAGCATTGGACACGAACTGTAACACCTCTAACCAACTTCACCATTTTCACTTTCTCTGTTTTGCAGGTTGACTTCTATAGCTCGATTCATTTAGTTTCAAAGCAAGCTAAAGGTTGGAGAAGCATCCCTGAACTTCAAGCAAGTTGTACAAGTCCTCACATTGCCTTGGAAGTACCTCCATTGTCATACACGATCCAAGCTGAACAGGTAAGTTCATGGACTTCTATCTCTCAATCTAGGAAGAATTAGGTTAAGGTTTATGAATGAAAAATGTCATACTCATGTCCCTGAATCCACCCATATCCTCACTTTCCATTTATATTGCATATGCTGAGAGAATTTAAGGCCTGAACATTGACAAAAACTTAGGTCAGAAATTGGGGGAGAAGAAATTCTCTCTCATTTCTGAGAGTTAGATCATGTTCTTTATATGTATGAACTCGTGACATGATGCTTTGCATTTTTTGTGTTGTGAGTTTTCATTAAAAATCAAAGAATCAGGATCTTGTTGTTGAAGCAAAGAGGCGCGCATTTTCAAACAAAATTGGCTGAAGGTTGAAGAAGATGGATTTGGGCTGGGCCTGAATTTTGCTTTTCTGTTTACACCCTCATTTTCCACATGCACCCCTTTGGCCCATTGTGTTTTATTTTTATTATTTTTGACTTTTGATTTTTGTTTCTGACTTGTTTATTTTTGTCAAAGCATAAAAAACATTAAAAATATTTTTCCCACATTTTTTACATTTTATTTGATATTTATTTGTTTCATTTAGTTATATATGTAAATAAATACATAACACTCTTTTTTATTTAAAATACTAAAAACAATACAAAATACATTTATTTTCTAAATTTATTTTATTTTATATTTGAAAACATTTCCTAAAAAATATACTTTTTTTTTGTAAATATTAAATATTTTATTTTTTTGTACATATTTAATATATTTAATAAATAATATAAAAACTTATATATTTATTAGTATATTTAGGTTAAAAATATAAAAATAATACATTTTTCATTTTATTAATATTTGACCTCAAAAATACTTTTTTTTTTACAATATACTTCCTTTTTATTTATTTTTGTACATAATTAATAAATATTGTATTATATATAAATAATTAATACCTTTTATTTAGCAAATTAGGGTTTTTGCCCTAAACCCTAAAAATCCAAAAATTAACTTTTTTTTATTTTTGTTTATTTGACACATAAAAAATAATTTTTACATACATATAAAAATCATTTTTCTTTTTTGCATCTTGCATATTTATTTTTATTTAATTATTGTACAATTAAATACCTTGCATATTCAATTTGGATGTAATAGCTTAGGTTTTAATTTCTTGCTAAAAATATCCCCATTTGAACATTTGTACCCCCCATCCCATAATTTGTGTTGTAATGATTTAGGACCTTTAAATTTCGCACTTTAAAGCTTTCTAAATATGCCATGATAGACTTAGGGCTTTGTATGCAAAAATCAACCAAACAAATAGCTTGACCTAATTCAAAGGTAACAAAGCATGAAAATGAACAAACACCAATCACACTTGCACCCCTTAGGGTTACTCCACTTGTTGCCTTCAATAATGGGCCATATTGCATGTTGGGTGTCTTTGGCAAAACAAAAACAAAACAATTCAAATGATCATAGTCCCTCGATGACGCTTTCGAAAGTTGCCTAAAAATGATCAAGTCCCTTAAAGGAAAAGTTGCCAAAGACACTTGGTACTATTGCAATCATGGTCTAAACGATGACCCGCGCTCGTCCTGTTCACATCCTAACACAAGATTGTCCACCAAATACAATGGTGGAACAAAATTGTTAAAAGGGTTAAAACATAGCAAAGATATTTGAGAAATTTAGGGTAGATAGCTCTTGGTTACTTGCCAACTTGCAAAACAAAAACACTTGCCTATTTTTCAAAACCACACATCACAACACACTTTCAAAACCACTTTCAAAAACATTGAAAACTTTTCAAAAGACATACACGTTTGTATACATCCCAACATGGATCATTACAAAGGTTGCCACCACATTGGCCTCTTTTCAAAACATTTTCAAATCCACACACAAAGCACCATTTCAAACAATTGAAAGCACCATTTCAAACAATTGAAAATCAAGGCAAGTGATCTAAGCAAGTAACTAAGAGCCCATGGATAACCATGGATAGAAAGGGTGCTAATACCTTCCTTTTCTATAATCTACTCCCCGAACCCAAGAAAACATCTCAAAGGTTTTTTGCTGTGCTTTTTAACCTTTCCTTAGGATAAAATAAAAAGTCGGTGGCGACTCTTGCTCAACCGAAACATTTGCGAAAACAAACGCAAAACCCAAGTCAGTTCTCCCACCGTATCACAGAGGGACTTGGCTGGAAGGGTGCAGCCACCATTGTCTGAGAGAGAGCTTGTGGATATGTTTTTGGGGACCCTGTCAGGTCCATTATTTAATCACTTGATCGGGAGTTCGTCTGCGGGGTTCACCGAGTTAATTCTGACTGGTGAAAGAGTTGAAGCTGGAATCAAGAGCGGTAAAATTCAAAAGGATGCATCTACTTCCGCTGCTATCAAGAAGACCTTTCCAGACAAGAAATAGGTGTCAGCTGTCTACTCTCAAAGAGGTCGAGGAAGAGTTGAGCGCCGACAAACGGTGGGGGCTATAATGATTCAAAAGACTGCAGCTGATCAGCCTAGACGCAATCAACCCAGAACCAACCAACAAATAGCGGAAAGGCCTGCTAGGCAGTTCACCAAAATAAACATGACGCCTGCTTAGGTTCTCCCCCATCTCCTGAAGTTAAACCTTACAACCCTGAGAGAGGCACCGCAAAATCCGAATACAGCTTCTCCTTTTTACCATGCCAACGCCAAGTGTGCCTATCATTCAGATAGCGTGGGGCACGACACCAACAATTGTTGGGCCCTTAAAAATAAGATCCAAGACTTGATAGATGCTAAAGATGTGGAATTTGACGCCCCTGAAAAGCCTAACGTGATCTCTGCTCCAATTCCAAAACATGGTCACAATGCCCATGCTATTGAAGAAGATCTTTTTGTTGCTGCTGTTGATGACTTAATGACTCCATTACTAATAATCAAGATGAATATGTTGAAAGCCAGGATTTTCCCGGGCTGTGAAAAAGATTGCTACCTTTGTTCGTCCTTACAATCCGACTGTCCGTTGTTGAAGTTAGGAATCTAACGCCTAATGGATAATCAAGAAATCCTCTTTGAGAAAAAATCATGTTACTCCGACTCCTATCAAAGATGTTGCTATAATCACCATTTCCGCCAGTCTTTCCAAGGTCTCCAAAAGACCTATTAAGATTACATCCGATCCAAAGATTGTACCTCTGAAGATAACTATGCCGGGGCCTATCCCATACAAGTCCAACAAAACAATACCGTGGAATTATGGAGGAGAGATCTTCTACCATGGTGTTAGGCAGATTGAATCAGTTGAAGAAAGTTATGATGAAGAGACTCCTGACATAGGAAATATTGCTGGGACGAGTAAAATCACCCGTAGCGGAAGAATTTTCTCTCCGGAGATTGCTCCTCCAAGGGAAATCTTTGGACCCTCAAATTCTCCTAAGGTTACTCCTGTGCCGGTCAACATATCCGTGCGAACTCCAGTGATTGAAGAAATTGTTACTCCTGTAGTTGTACCCTCTGTTGTTGCTGCTGATAAAGGTAAGGGGATCCAAGAAACGCCCGTCAGGACAAGGGCTCAGCCTTTGGTCATCCCCGAGACCACTCAAAAGTAAATGGAGGAGATTTTAAAAATAATTAAGAAAAGCGACTATGATGTCGTAGAACAACTGGGGCAAACCCCCTCAAAAATCTCTATGCTGGCCCTGTTGCTCTGTTCCGAAGCCCATGCCAAAGCTTTGATCAAATTCTTGAAGACGGCCCACGTGCCTCAGGAAACCTCCGCGGACCAGTTCCAGGAGTGTGTAGCTAGCCTAACAGCCGACAACGATCTTGGCTTCTCCGATGCCAATTTAACATCTAAGGGGAGAAAGCATAATGACACGCTGCATGTCTCGGTGGAATGCAGAGGGACTACTTTAGCTCACATTCTGGTTGATACCGGGTCGTATTTAAATGTCTTACCAAAGAAAGCATTGGATAAACTAGATTGTGAAGGTCTAATTTTGAAGCCCGGTAACATCATTGTCAGAGCTTTTGATGGTTCTAAACGGATGGTCCACGGGGAGGTGGACATCCCGATTAAAGTGGGTACTGAAACCTTCAATTCCACATTCTATGTCATGGATATTTGTCCCTCCTACACTTGCTTGTTGGGAAGGCCCTGGATTCATCATGCTGGAGCCGTTACATCTACTCTGCATCAGAAGCTTAAGTACCCTGTCCAGGGGAAAATTGTGACAGTTTGCGGTGAAGAGGAATACATGATAAGCCATCTTAATTTTTTCCGCTATGTGGAATTGGATAGTGAATTCATCGAAACCCCCTTTCAGCATTTTGAGGAGGTAGCTCAGGAAATTGCAGCAATGCCTTCTGTACCCATCATTACCAAACCTGTATCCCGGATGTCATCCCTTAAAGATGCGAAGGTTGTGACTGAGGAAGGAGGAAGCACAATATGGGGTCAGCTGCCAGATTTTCCTTACAAGATAGATAAGTTCGGCTTGGGTTTCACTGCTTCTGCTCAAAAGGTTGTGTGCCGCTCCCGGGCTGGAGGGCCACCATTGAAGATCACTCATCATGGAGTTCATGCTTTGGAGGATGGTGAAGATGAGAGCAACTTTGAAGATTGGATTTTCCCGACCGTTGAAGGAGGACTATGCAATTGGGAGGCAAAGGATTTTGTTCCCATTACTTTCATCAATCAGTAATTTATCTTTCGAACATTTTCTGTTGGTTTGTAATAATTCCTAAACAATTCGTACACTTTTAACCTTGTGCCTTACCCGAGGTACATAGGTCCATTTGTAAGGGTTTGATTTTCCATCTTCATATGCCATTTTAATGAATCATGGACGTTTTCATATATAAACTTTTGTGTTCATTGTCTTTATTTTTACATTTTATTTGTTTAAAGGTGGCTATCCCTTACACACACCCACACTCATAAAATGCAGGTACCCATCCACCCCGGATTCCATGGGTAATAATTCTGCTATGGCCTTCAGTGACTCTGAAGATCTGGTCAATCATGCCGAATACGAAGGTGATGAAGACTGTGAAGTGCCTAGAGAATTGGCTAGACTGCTGCAACAAGAAGAAAGGGCTATCCTACCCCACTAGGAGTTGTTAGAGACTATCAACTTGGGAATAGAGGTAGACAGAAAAGAAGTTAAAGTGGGTTCCAACCTAGATCCAAATGTCAAGGAGCGCTTAGTTCAGCTGTTGAATGAATATGTTGAGATCTTCGCCTGGTCCTACGAAGATATGTCGGGACTGAATATAGATATTGTGGTTCACCGTCTCCCTACAAGAGAAGACTGCCCACCAATTAAGCAGAAAGTCCGCCGAATGAGGCCCGATATGTCTGAAAAGATCAAAGCTGAAGTGATGAAACAGTTCAATGCTGGATTTCTTGCTGTTACTTCCTATCCACAATAGGATGCTAACATTGTGTCCGTGCCCAAGAAGGACGGCAAGGTCAGAATATGCGTGGATTACAGAGACTTAAATAGGGCTAGCCCTAAAGATGACTTTCCACTACCGCACATTGACATCTTGGTTGACAATACAGCTCAACATAAGGTATTTTCTTTCATGGATGGATTTTCAGGGTACAACCAGATCAAAATGGCACCTGAAGACATGGAGAAAACTACTTTTGTTACACAGTGGGGTACATTATGTTATAAAGTGATGCCATTCGGACTGAAGTATGCCGGGGCAACCTATCAACGCGCCATGGTGGCTTTATTTCATGATATGATACATCGTGAGATAGAGGTTTACGTAGACGACATGATAGCCCGTTCACAAACTGAAGAAGTACACCTCGACCATCTGCAAAAGCTGTTTGTCAGATTGAAAGAGTACAAGATCAGACTGAACCCTAACAAGTGCACTTTCGGAGTCAGGTTCGGTAAACTTTTGGGATTCATTGTCAGTAACAAAGGCATCGAGGTTGATCCTGCCAAAGTCAGAGCTATACAAGAAATGCCTGCCCCTCGCACTTAGAAGGAGGTTAGAGGTTTCTTGGGACGCCTAAACTACATTGCAAGGTTCATTTCTCACCTAACATCTACCTGTGAACCAATCTTCAAGCTGTTGAAGAAAGACCAGGTGGTTAAATGGAATGATGACTGTCAAGTTGCTTTCGATAAAATCAAGGAGTATTTGCTGGAACCTCCTATCTTGATGCCACCCGTCGAAGGAAGGCCGTTAATCATGTATCTGACCGTTCTGGAGAATTCAATGGGGTGCGTACTGGGCCAACATGACGAGTCTGGCCGAAAAGAGCATGACATTTATTACCTTAGCAAAAAGTTTACCGACTGTGAGACTCGCTACTCACTGCTCGAGAAAACTTGTTGCGCTTTGGTATGGGCTGCTCGCCGGCTAAGGTAGTATATGTTGACACATACCACTTTACTGATCTCTAAGATGGATCCGATCAAGTACATCTTCGAGAAGCCTGCTCTATCCGGAAGAATCGCTAGATGGCAGATGATCCTCACCGAATATGATATACAGTACACGACCCAAAAAGCTATAAAGGGGAGTGTGCTAGCCGATCATCTGGCCCATCAAGCTGTCGAAGATTACCAATCCACGAGGTTCGACTTCCCTGATGAGGATATCATGACTTTGAGCAACATTGAAGAAAACAGACCGTATGACGGACCTGAACAAGGATCCTGATGGACTATGTACTTTGATGCTGCCTCCAACGCACTTGGGAACGGTATCAGTGTTGTGCTCATCTCTCCACAAGGTTTCCATACACCTTTCATTGCTAGACTCTGCTTCAGCTGCACCAACAACATGGCCGAGTATGAAGCTTGTATCTTTGGTCTCAAGGCTGCTATTGACTTGGGAATCAAATCTTTGATTGTATTTGGGGACTCAGATTTGGTTATCAGTCAAATCAAAGGAGAGTGGGATACTAAACATCCAAACCTCATCCCTTACAAAGAACATGTCCTGACATTGTTACCACATTTCGAGCAAATTACCTTCGAGCATTTTTTTGTGAGAAGAGAATCAGCTAGCAGATGCGCTAGCTACAATGTCATCCATGTTTAAACTTAACTGGGATAATGAAGCTCCTCAAATCACCATTGAAAGAATGGACGAACCTGCACATTGTCACGAGATTAATACCAAAGAAGTAATGGGCCGACCTTGGTTTCATGACGTCAAAAGGTATCTCGAAGCACAAGAATACCCTGAAGGAGCTTCAGTCAACGACAAAAAGTTCTTAAGGAGATTCTCTGCCAAGTTCTTCCTGAGCAATGGTATCCTATACAAGCGCAATCATGATTGTGTTCTGCTCCATTGTGTAGACAAGGTTGAAGCTGAGCAGATCATGGCCGAATTGTACAATGGTACATTTAGAACCCACTCGAGCGGTCATACGATGGCTAAGAAGATTCTACGGGCAGGCTACTACTGGTCTACCATAGAAGCTGATTGTCATCAACATTCCTGTACTTGTCACAAATGCCAAATCTATGCCGACAAGGTACACATACCTCCAGTTCTTCTCAATGTCTTAACAACTACTTGGTCGTTCGCTATGTGGGGAATCGACATGATTGGAGAGATCAAGCCTACAACATCCAATGGACATTGTTTCATCCTGGTGGCCATTGATTACTTCACCAAGTGGGTCGAAGCAGCTTCCTTCGCCTCTGTCACAAAGAATGTGGTTTCCCGCTTCATTAAGCAGAACCTCATTTTCCGGTACAGTATCCCCGACAGGATTATCACTGACAACGGTACAAATTTGAACAATACCATGATTACCGCCTTGTGCAAGCAGTTCCAGATTCAACATCACAATTCATCTCCCTATCGGCCTAAGATGAACGGTGTTGTCGAAGCTGCGAACAAAAACATCAAGAAGATCATTCAAAATATGACAGTCACCTACAAGGACTGGCATGAGATGTTACCGTTTGCTCTGCACGAGTACCGTACCACGGTACGCACTTCAACTAGGGCAACACCCTTTTCTTTGGTATACGGCATGGAAGCTGTTTTACCTATCGAGGTTCAGATTCCCTCCTTGAGAATCATGAAGGATACTGGTTTGAGTGAAGATGATTGGATTCAGACCCGACTTGATCAACTTAACTTGATTGACGAAAAACGACTTACTGCTGTTTGCCATGGTCAGACGTATCAGAAACGAATGATCAAGGCATTCAACAAGAAAGTCAGGCGCCAGGCATATCAAGTCGGGGACCTTGTAATCAAGCGAATCATCTTGCCGCAAAGTGATCCCAGGGGAAAATGGACTCCTACTTACGAAGGACCATTTGTGATCAAAAACATCTTTTCTGGTGGGGCAATGATCCTGACCACCATGGACGGTGATGACCTGCCGCACCCTGTGAACGCAGACATAGTCAAAAAATACTACGCATAAACGACCCAACAAGTTGAAAACTCGAGAGGGCGAATTGGGAAAAAATAGGCATCCTGGTGAGTCGAAAACCCGAAAGGGCGGTTCAGGCAAAAATTAGGGATAAAAAAAAATCTGTACACCCGGCAAGTTGAAAACCCGAAAGGGCGACTTGGGCAAAAAAGGGTTTCCCGGTGGACTGAAAATCCAAAAGGGCGGTCCAAGAAAAAGTTAGGGAATTAAAAGCGTATGACTATGTCTCATCGGAGCAATTTAAGGACAATCTCTTCATAGACAAGCTCCGGGCTTCTGATTAACTCAATCATCGTCGGACAAAGCAACGAACGGACAAGACATTCAGAGTTACGAAGGCTATAGCAGAGTGGGAACCCCATGGAATTTTTACACATAGCCACCTTTCTTTGTATAAATTTTTCTCATTTTTTATGACAACATTCTCTTACTAGGATGTCTGTCTCCTTTGTACAAAATACTTACACAAAGTTAATACAAAGATACTTCAAAGTGCAGAAAATTATTTGCCTTTTCTTTCTTTTTTATACTTGTGTTTTATTTGAAAACGTCCAATGATTTATTAAATGAACATATGCATTTGAATATAATCACTGTTTACAAACAAACAAAATGGGAAAGAATAATTACTGATAGGTTGGAAGTATAGGAAAACGTCTTTAGGCTATTCCAAGTGAAATCCCCTGCAGTACATCATCGAGGTCCCCAGTGGAGCCAAAGCCTTGAAATACATGCCCCCCGCGTTAAATTCAAAATCCCCACTAGAACTAAGTTTTCAAACTCCCAATCCCCAACGGAGCTAGAAAACTTTGAACTGCAGATCCTCAACAAAGATGAAACTTTCTTCCCCAACTAAGTCCAAAACTTCAACCCTTAAACCCTGGTGGAAGACCATCCAGTTTCCTCCAATTCCCCAGAGGTATGTCTTGAAACCAGAAAACTCCTCTGCAAGTTATCTTAGAACCTGACAGCTAACCAGACAACAGCTTCGGATAATTCCTCAGTAGATTGGCATACAACCCAAGCTCTTGAAAACTCTCCAACAGAATAAACTTTCTCCCCACAAAGTTATTTCCCAACAGATTGAAGATTCTCAATCCCCAGCCATAGTCATCAAGCTTCTCGGGATTCCCCAAGCAGGTTTCTCAAGCAGCACTCGGCATTATTCTTACAACATAATGTCTATCATGTTCCAACTTCAAAGGACTTGAAGGATCCCTGTATCCCCAGGAAAGTCGTGAAGGATTCTCACATTCCCACAGAAGTTGTCAAAGTTTTGATAATCCCCGCGAGTTGCCAAGGATTTTCTATCCACAACAATAGTCAATGATTTATCTTCCCCGACATCAGTCAAAGATTTTATTATCTCCAGTTATCAAGGATTTATTTTCCTCAGCAAAACAGCTAATCAGCTTACATGCACATACATTACATTCATAAATCATGAACATTGATAAAACACATACATTGCATCATACATTTCATGCAACATAACTTTGTGTTTCAGCTAACATTTTACCCTTTTCAGGATGAGATTAGCAGATATCTTTAACAAATATTCAAAGCTCAGATACAGCTTAGAGATGCTCTAAATACGGATGCTATTCTATTTCTTATTCAAATCAATGTTCATATTCCTGTTCCAGTTCAAAATTATGAAGCCCGAATTCGACCGGATAATATCTTGATCATACTGAAGCCCGAAGATCGACCGGAAAATAGTTGAATCCCCAACGAGTTTCTGTGAAGCCTGGATTTTGACAAGATAACAGTAAGGTACACTGTGAAGCTTGGATTTTGACCAAATAACAGTTTACTCAGCCAATTTCTTTGAAGCTCGGATTCAACTGGATATTAGTAGGCCCCAAAATCAAAGGGAAGCCCGGAAGCGACCATATAACCATTTGATTTCCTTCTGAAGCCTGGATGTTGACCAAATAGGAAATAAGGTATCATGAAGCCTGGATTTTGACCAGATAGCAATACAAGACTGTGAAGCCTGGATTTTAACCAAATAACAATACAAGACTGTGAAGCCTGGATTTTGACCAGATAACAGTGAGGTGCACTGTGAAGCTTGAATTTTGACCAAATAGCAGTTTACTTGGCTAATTACTAAGAAGTTTGGAGTCGACCAGATAATTAGTATGCCTTAAATTCAAATTGAAGCCCGGAGGAAACCAGATAACATCTTAATTCCTTCTAAAGCCTGGAGCACGACCATATAAGAATTGAGAAATTGCGAAGCCTGGAGAACGACCAGATAACAAGTCTAATCTCATCCCCTCAGTAAGTCACTGAAGAGACTGAAGCATGACCAGATGGAAGTGCACTTTCACCTCTTCAAACCAAGATATGATTCCCCAGTAGAATAACGGACGAATGAAGCTCTAAAAATTCTATTTCTACCACGACAGAGACCAACATTCCCCGGCGTGATCTTCCTCAACAACAGGTATACGAGTTCTCGCAAAGGAATCTCTTATGATATTGACACTTCTTAGATGACATATTTAAGCCCATCTCCATCAAGATTCTATCATCACCAAATGGCATCTTTAAGCCCATTCCTTCAACCACGTCTTGACGAGTGCAAATTTACGGGCACTTTAGTGTCCAATCCTCTTTTACCTTCGAGTCACGAAAGGCAAACTCGCCAATCTAACTCTTCAGGTTCAAGAAGATTGAATAGGGGCAGATTTTGTACCCCAAAATTTGCCCTCTTATTTTATCAAGATTTCCCCTCACAAGACTCTTTGAACTCAAGACCAAGCTAGGATTTGCCCTGCTCAAGACATCTCCTTGCACTGATGACCTGAAATTAGGGTTTGAATTTGCACAAGGATTTTTGGACTTCCAATGCTCAATGTGACTTTCATACTTCATGTTGGACTTATAAGATTGCCCATACCAAGTTTCAAGCTTTGAATCAAATTTTTGCCCAATCAATTGCACAATTGACCTAGAAATCAACTGTATTGGGGAAAAAGCCAACTGTGGCCAATTTACAGTCAAACCTCATAATTTTTTTATCCACATCAACATTATAGGCTCATATGAACCATTTGATCAAGTTTGGACAACAACTCTTCAAGAAATTTGATCAGATCATCAAAAGGGCAAAATGGTCATTTTTAGGGTTTTGACTGTATAAGGGCAATTTCTGATTTTTTACCTAGCCAATGGAAAATTGGGTTCAAGCATGGATTCAAAGACTCAATGGAATCATCTTTACCTAATCACAAGGTTCAAAAGATCTCAAAAGCATTGGATTGGCAAATGAATTTTTCAGTTAACTAATCAAAAATCAAATGTACACTGAAAAGTCAAACTTTGACTTTTTGGTCAAAATCAAGTGCCAAGGGTAATTTTTCATCAAGATGTGTCAAAACATGAAACTTGTTCATCAAGAAACCTAATTTTTCAAATTAGGGTTTAAGATTGAAAAATTTCATAACTTAGAATTTTTCTAAGTTATGAAATTTTCTTATTTTTCCCCAACTTTGCCCACATTTTCACCATGATGCAATTGGATTCAAACAAAACTTCCAACATGAAAGTTGTATTCCTCCACAAAATCTACAACTTTGATTCACAAAGTTTTCCAAAAAGATGCTTGGATCTCAAGTTATGATTTTATGAACAAGGGTCCAAAAACTTTCTAACTTAGTGAAAATTTGCCCTAGTTTAGGCAGGATTTTGACCTATCTTCATGGCAATTTTTCACCTAGTTCCAATTGTAATTTAAAAATTCATTTCAAATATGGATTGTATATCATGTTACAAGCTTTCCAAAATGTCCAAGAACTCTCCAAAATCATTTATGGTTAGGGAGAATCGAAGGTTTGAATTTGGCAAAAAGTCACTTTGATCCATGGCATTTTTCATGTTGCTACAAATTGCAAATTCTATCCAGCCTTACTTGTACTTGATCACAGGTCTTTAAACCCTTCCACACTCAAAAATTGAATGCAAAATCAATGGTTTAAGGCATTATTCTGATCAATGGAAGTTTACACAAGGGTTTAATCCATTTTTGACAAAAAGGCAACAATGCTATTTTCATAAAGCACAACTTTATGTCAACTTGTTTCCCTTGAGCCTTGAAACCCTATCTTTGCAGAAAAAAAGCTCCATAAACTTAGGCAAAGGTACAACAATGTTGTGCATGCTTGAAGCTAGCCTGTACAGGCCTGCCTTTTGTCATTTCACACTTTTCTTAAAAGCCAAGTCAACTTGCAAAAACAAAGAGAACTCTTGTATTTGATAAAACCAACTCTTGTAACCATTCAAAATTAGTTTTGCATATTGCCTTGAGCCAAAAACACGATCTATCCACTTCCCAAGCCTTCCAAAACACCAAAACACCATCTTCTTGCAAATCAGGGCAGCTTCTGCAGTTGCACCTCCATCTCACAAACCACTCATGTGTTTTGTCTCAAACCTCTTCCAACACACAACATACAACCCATCTAATCTCTCCCAACCATTAGCCAGTGACTGTAACTCCATTTACAAGCTTCACCATTTTTAAATTCTGCTTGTGCAGGTTGACTTCTACAGGCTTATTCAAGCAAACTCAAAGCAAACTAAGCATTGGGGAAGGTCAAAGGAAGTTCAAGAAGGCTCCCAAGCATCTCAGGCCTCATTGAAAACCTCCACATTACCATACTCGTGTTCAACTGAAGCAGGTATTTTCCAACTTTCTATCTCTCTATTTAGGAATCATTAAGCTTAGGTTTGTGAATAAAAAATGTAGTACTCATTTCCCTTAAGCTGTACATATGCATAGATTTTATTTAAGTTAACTGAGTTGGGAGAATTTGATTGATGAACTTTCTGAAAAAGTTAGGTTAGAAATTAGGGCCAGAGAAATTCTATCTGGTCATTGAGAGTTAAATTAAGTTCTTTACATGGTTGGAATCGTGTTGAAAAATGCTATAACTTTTGTGTTGTGAGTTTTTACTTTAGAGCACGTATGCAGGATTTCCAGAGTTGTACACAGGGCGCGCGTTTTTTGTTCAAAGGTTGAAGACGAAGGAAAATCTGGGCTGGGCCTGGCTTGTTCATGCTTTTTGCACCCCTAGCCTTACTATTTACACCCCCTTGGCCCATTGTTTTATATTTTTATATTTTTCATTTCTTTTTTTTTTAGTTTCTGAAATTATATCATTTTTCTAAACACTAAAAAATACCAAAAAACATTTTCATAAATTTTCACATTTTATTTTATTATTATTATTATTTTTTTAGACATAGAAATAATTATTAAATAATATATACATTTATTTTCTTTAACAAAAACTTGTAAATAACATAAAAAAACATTATATTTTATTTTTTAGTATTTATATATACTTAAATAATATTTTCTCACATTATTTTTATTTTTTAATATTTGTATATATTTTATTTATTTTATTGTACATAAATAAATAATGCATAATATATATATATATTCTTAAAACAAATTAGGGTTTCCACCCTTAATAAAAATAATATTTTATTTTATTATTTTTAATGCATTAAGTAGTTTATTTTTACATATATAAAAATAATACAAAAACATTTTTTTTGCATATTTATAATATATTGCATATTTATTTAATTGTCCATTTAAATATTTGCCTATTTATTTATTTGCACAATTAATTCAATTTGGTTGTAATAATTTTAGGGTTTCAATTTCTTGCAAATATCCCCTATTCAAAATTGTACCCCCCTCCCTATATCAATGTTGTAATAGTTGTAGATTTTCTTTTACGCATTTATAGCTTTCAAATATGCATGATAGAGATTAGGGTTTGTATGCAAAAATACAAAATTAAACAAATAGCTCGACTAAAACAAGACAAAAATGCATGAAAATGACAACACAATGCACACAAGCACCCCTAGGGTTTCACCCACTTGTTGCCTTAAAAATGGCCATGGTATGTGTTGTACCCCAAAATTTGCCCTCCCATATTCTTCAAGATTTGCAAAGAGCATGCTTCAAAATCTCCCCAAGGGTTGCACAGTTCAAGGGCCTCCTAACAGTAAAAAACTAGGGTTTTGGTTCTGGCAAAGAAATTGAAGTTTCCAAGGGTCCAATCAAGTCCCACATGCCTATAAACATGGTCAAGCATCCTCATACCAAGTTTCAAGACTTACAGCACAAAATGGCACAGTCAAAAACCCTAATTGCCCTACAGTCAACTGCAGGGGCAAAATGGTCATTTGACAGTCAAAAGTTCAAATTTTTGGTCAACATCTTATTTTGAAACCACAAACATCATTTGATCAATTCTTGATCATGACTTTCAAGGTATGGCTCAAACAGTCTCAAGATGCAAAAGTTTCCATATTTGGACAGTTTAAAAAGTCAACTGTAACTTGACCAAGGCATAACTTCCACATGGTTCATCAGAAAAATTCCATCCAAAGCTCATTTTGAAGAGAAAGACATTTCCTACAACTCCTCTTCACACTTCAAGTCCAAGAAATGCTCACACAAAAAGTTATCAATTTCAACATTATAGGTCATTTTCAAAAGTCAACAAAAAGGGACTTTAAGTCAAAGGCCATAACTTGAGATTGGTAAATCAAAATGACATGGTACAAAATGAATTGGTTAGAGGACTTCAAGACCTTTCCAAAATGTCCAAGAACATGATCAAAGCTTAAAAATTGAGCAAGATATGTCTTGTGGAAGTTGGGAAATTTTTGGGAATTTTGAAAAGTCAACTTTACTTCAAATGCCTCAAAATTGCTAATGGGCCACATTTTCTTCCAAGAATCATTATCCAAAGGCTATGCACGACCATTTGGCCCAAAGGGGATTTATTTCATCATTTTTTATTATTTATTTGAATTTTTATCACCATTAATTCATTTAATTAAATAAAATATGACAAAAATACAAAACAAATGTGTTTGAATCTTTTTATGCAGCATATGCCCTCATTGGTTACTCAAGATCTCGTGCACATCAAAAAAGGGAAGATTTGGTGCAAATTGGCATGTTATTCATGAGGAAAAGATTGGAAAAGATTCCATGGAAATCAAATATTTGATTCATCAATGCAAAGGCTTTTGACTCAAAATTCTTACCCTAATCCATTGGCATACTTAAGCTGATCACAACCCTAGTGCAAGGAACCTAAAAGTTGCGCCTAAGAACCAAAACCAACTTTGCATTTTTTGTCCAAAAAATTCAAAACTGAAAACTGCATTCTAGCGCAATTCAAAGGAAAGTATTGATTCCAATAGCTTGCCAAGGCCTCAAGGAACGTTTCTGGATCAAAACCACTACTTCTAACGCAAAGAATTGGTAACACGATGCCGTCCTGTTCTTAATTTTTCTCATATTCGTGTTTTGAATTACACGCATCATTCATGCCTTTTGCTTGTCGTTTTGCACTAACATAAACATTCTAAAACTTTTGGCATCATTTAATTGAATTTTTATGCCCTATGCGAGAATCTACCATTAACGTCTTCTAGGTTTTCAGAGGTTTAAATTTGGGGTTTCCTTATTCTGGAAAAATTAAGACACAGGACTTATGCCATTAGAATCAGAAGCTTCACACGATTCAGAACCACTAGTCGCGCTCAATTTATGAGCAACCATGGCGTAATCGCTATTTTTCGCAGGGTATATTTGGTGGGGGTTTAAAACCCCCGCTATATCTTTTCTGATTACAGGTACAATGGAGAAGAAGCTTGCGTGTCCTCTCATGGTTGGATCGTTTGAATTTTTAGCGCGTTTTTACCATTAGCGTGACTTATTATTCATTATATTTGTTTTGCGTAATACTTACGAATGCGTTGAATGGCACAGTTGGTGGAGAAGAGCATTTGCAAGCCTTGGGACCTAGGTTCGATCCCCAGGTCCCCCATATTTCTTTCTATTTTTCCTTACAATGTGATCAGGTGCCTAACACGTCTTGAAGTCCACCAAAAGTCCAGCGCTGGTGCTTGCCACATGGCCACTGAGATCAATCCAAAAGCCAAGGCATGAGTTCCATGGTGCACCTCAGTCCAGGAGTCCACACGTGACCACCAAAAGTCAACCAGGCCTCCAATAAATGGGCCAGATTGCTGGCAATTTACCTCCATAATTGGGTCTACCACCCCCTTTGTTTGTACTTCTTCCCTTCATTCTTTGTTTTATTTTTATTATTTGCTTTAATTTAATTACTCTCTTTTTTAATTCTTTAAATTAATTTTTCATAACATAAAAAAATGCCAAAAAATCAGAAAGTCAAAAAATATAAATATATTTTATTTAAATGTTTTTTTTTGTGAATAAATTTTATTAATTAATTTAGTTCTAATTCTAGGTTTTAATTTTAATATTTTTGTAATAAACTAAAAAATGTAGAATTAGGGTTTCAATACTTTTATTCTTTTCCTTTTCTTTTACCATTATTAATAATTAATTATTTATTTTGTAAATAAATTGCCATGTAAATAATTAATTAAAATTAGGTCAAATTTAAATATTTTTTTTAATATAAATTAAAAAAAGTTTAGAATTAGGGTTTTAATTTCATTTAATTTTCTTACTAATTCCATAAATACAAAAAAAAGACTCAAAAATAAATTCTTTCTTTTATTTAACTTAATTAATTTATTAGTTGTAATTTAATTTCTTTAAAAAGGTCCAACGCCCTCGCATGCCCGACTTTACTTCTTCTCGCATTTTATTTTTATTTCTTTTTTGTGAATATAATGTAATTGTCCCAAAGCCGTGTAATAGATTATTTAGACATTTATTTTCCGCATCTTATTTTATTTCAAATCGGGTCTTGGATTAATTTGGCGATGTAGACCCGCGCCTTTGTAATAGCGTAGGACTTTTAATTCCGCATCTTTTAACTGTTAACAACTTGCATGAAAGAATGAATGCCAAAATAAAAGCAACGCGTAGATCACCAATACATGAACAAGATAAACATAATTGGAAATAACACACAAATTCACACACCACCCTTAGGGTACGCCTCATTGTTGCCTTGCCCCTCGAAAGGTGGTCGTCGAGTAGAGGATGTTTTAGTAAGTCCTCATGTCCATGAACATGGCATGAGGGTAGCTTCTAAGGTGTCTCCCTATTGCTCCGGTGATCACCATGTCCCGAACCCTCGAATTGACCCGAACACCTCCAACGGTGGTGCTACCTACCTCTCAATGGTGGGATGGCACTACTTTAAGGACATTTACACAGACGAATTCCTTAGGGTAGGTAGACGACTCTAGATACTTGCTTTAATTTCAAAACAAATCAAAAAAAATACTTTTCACACCGACACCTTTCAAAAAGCTTTCAAAAGCAACTTTTCAAACACTCTTGAGGACTGATACAAGAGTCGAACTGAAATTTTCAAAGAAACTTTTTTCAAACCCACTCACAGTTGAAAAGCAAACAAACAATTTTGAAAACACAAATGAGCAAGTATCTAAGAGCCCATGGATAACCATGGATAGAAAGGGTGCTAACACCTTCCCTTTCTATAATCTACCTCCCGAACCGAGAGCAATCTCTATAAGGAATTTTTCTGTGCTTTTGTCCTTTCCATTTGGAGAAAATAAAAGACGGTGGAGACTCTTGCTTCCGTGACATTTCGCGAACCAGCGTTAAACAGTCAGTTCCAGATCCACCGATCACAGAGCTGGCGACTCTGCTGGGGACTTCTTATAAAGTGAGGTGTACCTTAGGACTAAGATCACTTGTGTTTTCAATTGTTGTGCTTGTTTGCTTTATTATTGTGGGTTGTATAGGAGTTACATAGATCCTAACCCGGATCTGGGGATACCCTGTTTAGGTAGCATAAGCTGTGAGGGACCTGTCCGGCGTAGACCGACATGGGTGAAGCAGTGGCTACGTTGGTGTGGCACCTTGGTCTGTACTGATATCCCTTGTGTTGCAACGAGGAGAATATGGGTCTTCTGAGGAGTCATTAAGCACCAACAGACCTTAGAACCTTAAATGACACAACTTGGCCATTAGAACAGTAGCAGTATGCTACGCCCATTGAGGCTAAACTCTCGTGATGGTTCTGGCCGCAAGAAAAGATTGCGATGCTGGAGTTATGACCGATTGAGGGTAGTCAATGATATTGGGATCCTCTAAGAACCCGGTTACTTTTGATAGGACAGGTATGAACCAACAAACTGAAAGAGGGTAATACCTAAACCTCATGCTGGCCTAAACTTTAAGGGCTTGTCTTGTGTGACTTGTGTGCCTTATCATGTTTGCCTTTGTAAATATTTGTGGTGTGCTTTATCATAACATCATAACATCATGAGCATTGCATGCATCCTGCATCAGGACTGACCATTTCAAAGACAAGAGGGTTTCACCTTTGCTCTGTTTTGTAGGACATCATGATGCCTGTGCGAAGGAATACTATCCGGTTCAACTTTGTTCACCCACCTGAGTTGCTTGAAGAGTTGGTTAGCAGAATTCCAAATGCCACTTCCTTCATCCAGAGGCATGGTTCTCTTCTCAGTTTAGTCACTGCAAAGCGGGATCAACAGTTGATGAGTGTCCTGACCCAGTTCTATGACCCTCTGTACCAGTGCTTCACCTTTCAAGACTTCCAGCTGGTCCCTACCCTGGAAGAGTTCCCTGATTTGCTTGGCATCCCTATCTTGGATCAGACTCCCTTTTCTGGTTGGGAAAAGACCCTCGGGCTTGAGGAGGTTGCTGTAGCTCTTCCTTTGACCCATCAAGAAGTAATGGACAACTGGGTGACTAGAAGTGGAGTTAAGGGTTTCTTGGCCAAGTTTCTGATTGGTAAAGCTAACAGTTTCTGGAATGACCTGGACTTTAGGGCATATGAAGACATCCTAGCTCTCTTAATCTATGGGCTAGTCTTGTTTCCTAATCCTGACAACTTCATCAATGTCACTGCCATAAGGATCTTTATATCTCAGAACCCTGTGCCCACTCTCTTGGGTGACATCCTGCAACAACTTTATGCTCGTACTGCCCGAAGACGAGGAACCCTATGGTGTTGTATCCCTTTGTTGGTGAGGTGGTTTATTTCGCACCTCCCTAAGTTCGTGCTGAAGAACCAAGAAGGAAGAGGTTGGGCTCATAGGTTAATGTCTCTCACTGATAAAGACATCATTTGGACTTTCAGAGGTTTGGATGAGATAGCTGTTATTGATCGTTGCGGAGAATACCCTAATGTTCCTTTGATTGGTACTCAAGGAGGGATCTCCTACAATCCATGTCTAGCGCTCCGTCAGTTTGGAAGAGCCAGAAGAGCAGGGCCTCAGGAGATGTTGGTGCCTCACATCAGTTTTGAGTTTCAGGTGGATAATGACGAGCTGCGTCGTAGGTTCATCAAGGCTTGGGACAGAGTTCATAAAGCTGACCCACAAGAGTTGGGGCCAAAGACTTCTTTACCTATGGAAGCCTACTACAAATGGGTTCGCATCCGTGCTCAGAAGTTAGGTATGCCATACGAAGGTGTCAGACCCATCATTCTTGAGTATCCTGACAAAGATGGGGCTCCTCCAACTGTCCTCCCTCCTCAGATACCTACTGATTATGAGACATTAAAGAGGTCTTGGTCGCAACTACGAGAAGAGCGGGATTCTTACTGGGAAAAATTCAACGAACAGGAGTTGAAGATCCAGAAGCTGACAAAGCAGTTGGAGAATGAGCGAGCTCTGAATGACTACATCCGTACTGAGAAGAGGAGACCATGGGATCAATAAGGAGCTCTGGATGTTCTTTTACAGTTTTATTTCCCTTTTCAGTATTTCCCTTTTATGTAACGCCTAAGGGCAACCTGTTGAACAATTTAAGTTTCAAAGTTGAATCTAATGAAGTGTGTTCCTTTTTTTTACAAAGTTGACTCCTGATTGTCTTTGAAAACATAAATCATACGCATTCCATTCATCATATGCATAACAGGTTTTCTTCTTTTCAGGTTGCTTACTGTTCTTCGCTGTTTATTTCAGCATCATGAACCCTGACTCATCATCAACCGAGATGTCTATCAAGGCCCTTCAGGCACAGAACGTGCAATTTCAAGAGCTGATCATGGGTTTGGCTCAAGGCCAAGAAGAGCTGAAGGCTTTACTCCTGAAGAAGGAGAAGAAGAAGAAGAAGAGAATTGTTCTTTTTAACTCGGGCCGAAGGTTTGGCAACACTCTGCAGAATGAAGAAGCTGGTTCTTCTGTAGGTAAAGGCAGTCCCCAGGGGGGAAAGGCTTCAAGTCCAGTAGTCTCTGACAACGAGACTGAATTCAATGAGGAACAGTATCCTCCGGCTGAAGACCGGTATAAACAGTTTGAGGACAGACTGAATGAAATGGAGATCCAACAAGTGCCTGGGCTGGATTTCGGAGACTTGGGCTTATCTACTGGTGTGATTATTCCTCACAAGTTTAAGGCACCATCTTTCACCAAGTATGACGGGGCGTCTTGTCCCAAGCTACACCTCAGATCTTATGTGCGGAAGATTCAACCGTACTCAGTGGACAAGAACTCGTGGATCCACTTCTTCCAGGAGAGTCTTTCAGGGACTCATCTCAAATGGTTCTATCAGCTGGATGGGACCAAAGTTCGTAACTGGGAGGAGTTGGCTACTGCTTTTTATAAGCAGTATCAATATAATGCCGACCTTGCTCCTACACGTACCCAACTCCAGGGTATGTCGCTAGGATCAAGCGAAGGTTTCAAAGAGTATGCACAGAAGTGGAGGGATCTGGCTGGCAGGGTGCAGCCTCCGTTAACAGATCGTGAGCTGGTGGATATGTTCTTGGGGACCCTATCTGGACCATTTTTCAATCATCTTATCGGGAACTCGTCTGCAGGGTTCACTGATCTTATTCTGACTGGAGAGAGGATAGAGGCTGGAATGAAGTCCCGTAAAATTCAGAAAGGGGCATCTTCGAGCTCTGAGAAGAAACCCTTTAAAAAAGGAGGCCAGTGCTGTATATGGGTCTAGAAGACAAGAGAAACCTAAACGCCGCCAATCTGTCAACGCGGTGATGATTGCTAAGCCTGCTGCCGCTCCTCGGCCAACCAATCCACAAAGGGCTGAAAGACCCAGAAGAGAGTTTACCCGTTTGAGTATGACTCTATCGCAGATCTTGCCGCAGTTGCTATCCACCAATTTGGTGACTGTTAGAGAGGCCCCGAAGGTTGTGAATACGGCTTCTCCCAAGTACAATCCAAATGCCCGCTGTGCTTATCACTCCGATAGCCCGGGGCATTCCACTGATGACTGTTGGGCCTTAAGGAATAAAGTGCAGGATCTTATTGACGCCAAGGAGGTACAATTTGAGGCACCTGAGAAGCCCAATGTGGTGACTGCTCCCATGCTTAACCATGGAGTAAATGCTATCAGGGAGGATGATGAAGTGGATGAAGCTGAGTTCAACAGCTGGATTTACCCGGCAACCGACAGTGAACCTAGAAATTGGATTGCAAAGGACAACCTACTTGTTTCTCTTGTTACTGAGTAATGAATTCTTTTTGTTATTTGTAATAAACAATTAAAACTCTATGGCCCGGTGTCTTACCCGAGGCACCGTTGGTTTCATTTGTGAGGGTATATTAATTGTCATTTCATATATCATGAATAAAGATCTTGGACGTTTTCTCGCATTTCAAATCTTATGCTCCTTTTCTTTCTTTCCTTTCTTTATATATTGCAAAACAACTGTATTTACACACACTCACTCATACAGGTTTCAATCCACTCCGGATCTCACTAGTAACGACTCTGCTACTGCCAGTTATGACTTCGAAAATCCGATCAACTTAGCCGAAGACGAAGGTGAAGATGATTGCGAAGTGCCTGGAGAGCTTGCAAGACTGTTACTCCAGGAAGAGAGGGCAATTCAACCACATGAAGAGCCGGTGGAGACAATAAATCTGGGTACTGAGACAAATAGAAAGGAGGTTAAGATTGGTGCCAACCTAGAGCTCAGCGTGAAGCAACGGTTGACTCAGATGCTACATGATTATGTGGAGATATTTTCCTGGTCCTACGAAGACATGCCCGGGTTGGATACCGACATTGTGGTCCATCATTTGCCTACCAAGGAAGACTGCCCTCCGGTTAAGCAAAAGGTCCGCCGTATGCGTCCAGAGATGTCTGAGAAGATCAAAGCCGAGGTTATGAAACAGTTTGATGCCGGGTTCCTTGCAGTGACTTCTTACCCTCAGTGGGTTGCTAATGTGGTGCCGGTACCAAAGAAAGATGGAAAGGTCAGAATGTGTGTCGATTACAGGGATCTGAACAGGGCCAGACCCAAAGATGACTTCCCTCTGCCTCACATTGATGTCCTTGTTGACAATACAGCTCAGCACAAGGTGTTCTCTTTCATGGATGGTTTTTCAGGTTACAATCAGATCAAGATGGCTCCGGAAGACATGGAAAAGACTACCTTTGTTACTCAGTGGGGCACCTTCTGCTACAAGGTCATGCCTTTTGGACTGAAGAACGCTGGGGCAACCTACCAACGTGCCATGGTTGCTTTATTTCATGACATGATCCATCATGAGATAGAAGTGTATGTTGACGACATGATTGCAAGGTCCCAAACGGAGGAAGAACACCTTGATCATCTGTAGAAATTGTTCGACCGCCTGAAGTTGTACAAACTGAGGTTGAACCCGAAAAAGTGCACCTTCGGGGTAAGATCTGGAAAGTTGCTAGGCTTCGTCGTAAGTGATAAGTGTACTCAAGTGGACCCTTCCAAGGTTAAAGCCATTCAAGAGATGCCAGCTCCTAAGACAGAGAAAGAGGTCAGAGGCTTTCTAGGACGCCTGAATTACATTGCTCGATTCATCTCGCACCTAACTGCTACCTGTGAGCCAATTTTCAAGCTGTTGAAGAAATATCAGGTAGTACGTTGGAATGATGAATGTCAGGCCGCTTTTGACAGAATCAAAGAGTATCTCCAAGAACCACCCATCCTTATGCCACCGGTTGAGGGGAGACCTCTGATACTATACCTAACAGTACTTGACAACTCAATGGGGTGTGTGCTGGGGCAGCATGACGAGTCTGGCCGAAAAGAGCATGCCATTTATTACCTTAGCAAAAAGTTTACCGACTGTGAGACCCGATACTCACTGCTTGAGAAAACTTGTTGCGCTTTGGTATGGGCTGCTCGCCGGCTGAGACAGTATATGCTGACTCACACTACCTTGTTGATCTCAAAGATGGATCCCATAAAGTACATATTTGAAAAGCCTGCTCTGTCTGGGAGAATAGCAAGATGGCAAATGATCTTGACAGAATACGACATCCAGTACACGACCCAGAAAGCCATCAAAGGAAGTGTATTGGCAGATCACTTGGCACATCAGGTAGTAGATGACTATCAGTCAATGAATTTCGAGTTTCCGGACGAGAGCATCATGATTGTGACTGATTGTGAAGTACCTGGACCGAATGAAGGACCTGAGGAAGGATCTCGATGGTCTATGCACTTTGACGGAGCCTCCAACGCTTTGGGCAACGGCATCGGCGCTGTGATCATATCCCCCCAAGGCACTCATACTCCACTCATTGCCCGGCTATGTTTCAACTGCACCAACAACATGGCGGAGTATGAGGCATGCATCAGGGGTCTCCAAGCTGCGATCGACTTAAGGATCAAGTTTTTGAGTGTCTTCGGAGATTCCGCTCTCGTGATCAATCAGATCAAAGGAGAGTGGGATACGAAACATCCGAATCTTATTCCTTACAGAGAATGTGTGTTGACCTTGATCCCCCACTTCACAGAGATAACCTTTGAACATTTCCCAAGAGAGGAGAATCAGCTGGCGGACGCGTTAGCTACGATGTCTTCTATGTTCAAGGTCAAATGGGACAATGAGGCTCCCCAGGTCACTATCTGGAAACTGGACGAACCGACATACTGTTGTGATCTTGAGGCTGAATTGGTGACTGAGAAGCCTTGGTACCATGAGGTGAAGAGATACTTGGAAGCTCAGGAGTACCCTGAAGGTGCGTCTGTCAATGATAAGAAGTTTCTGAGAAGGTTCGCAGCGAAGTTCTTCCTTAGCAACGACATCCTGTATAAGCCCAACCATGATTCGACCTTACTGCGTTGTGTGGATAAGACAGAAGCAGAAAGGATCATGGAAGATCTACATGAGGGTACCTTCGGAACACATTCCAGTGGACACACAATGGCAAAGAAAATCCTTCGGGCAGGGTATTTCTGGTCCACAATGGAAGCTGACTGCTACCAACATTCTCGGACATGCCATAAGTGCCAGATATATGCAGACAAGGTGCATGTTCCTCTGGTTCCTCTAAATGTCCTGACAACGCCTTGGCCGTTTGCAATGTGGGGCATAGATATGATCGGCGAGATTAAACCTACGGCATCCAATGGGCATCGCTTCATCCTGGTAGCGATTGATTACTTCACGAAGTGGGTTGAAGCAGCTTCCTACGCTACGGTAACCAAGACTGTTGTGGCACGGTTTATTCGGCACAACCTGATCTGTCGATACGGTGTCCCTGAAAGAATCATTATAGACAACGGAACCAATCTCAATAACAAGATGATCACTGAGCTCTGCGAGCAGTTTAAGATACAGCACCATAACTCTTCTCCTTACAGACCGAAAATGAATGGGGCTGTAGAAGCAGCAAATAAGAACATTAAGAAAATTGTGCAGAAGATGACAGTGACTTATAAAGATTGGCACGAGATGTTACCGTTCGCTCTACATGGGTACCGTACCTCAGCCAGGACGTCAACCGGGGCAACTCCCTTCTCCTTGGTCTACGGTATGGAGGCAGTCTTACCGATCGAAGTACAAATACCCTCTCTCCAGATAATGAAGGATGCAGATCTGGGCGAAGATGATTGGATCCAGACACGACTTGATCAATTAAACCTTATTGACGAAAAGAGACTTGCTGCTATTTGTCATGGTCAGACGTATCAGAAACGGATGATTAGGGCATTTAACAAGAAGGTCAGACCACAAGAATATCAAGTTGGGGGTCTGGTAATCAAGCGCATCATCCTTCCTCAGAGTGATCCAAGGGGCAAATGGACCCCTACGTACGAAGGGCCGTTTGTGGTTAAACATGTGTTCTCAGGAGGAGCCATGATTCTAACCAACATGGATGGTGACGACCTTCCTCACCCCGCCAATGCAGACATAGTAAAAAGATACTACGCATGAAAAAAGACCCGCTAGGTTGACATACCTAGGCAAAAATTAGGGCTTCCCAACGAACCAAAAGGGTTCGGGAAAAATGAAGGGATGAAATGAAAAAAATCTGTACACCCGGCAAGTCGAAAACCTGAAAAGGCGGCTTGGGCAAAAATGGGTATCCCGGTGGACTGAAAACCCGAAAGGGCGGTCCAGGAAAAAGTTAGGGATAAAGCGTAATACTATGTCTCATTGGATCACTTTGCATCCAGAATCCGGTATCTGCATCAAGTTCAGACGGCATCGATCAATCAGCTTCATCCTCGACTAGGTCATCAAGTGATGAGACGCTCGGAGATATAAAGGCGATAGCAGAGTTGGAACCCAGTGCGATCATTCATTTCACACAGCTGTTTTATTTTCTTTTGTACAAATTTGTATAAACTCTCTTGTTCAGCGGCGTTCTCTTACTAGGACGTCAGCCCCTTGTACATAAACGCCTATTTTACAGGCAAATTCAAAAATCAATACAAAAATCACTTTTCAACTACAAATTGCTTTTTGTTTTTCCTTTTTCTGTTTTGTTTTGCGAAGAACGTCCAAGGTTCAATTTGTGATATATGCATTGACAATAATTTGCTAACTCATGAATATTTGCATACGAAACAAAGAATTAATTACAGGTAACATTAGAAACAGGGGCAATAAAGAGTTGTCTAAGCGATCTAATTGTTCCATCCACCAAGGTACCAAGGTGAGTTCAGCTGAAGAACATAACCAGTACATCTCAATTCCCCAGAGAGTGAGTCAACAAGTCAATACACTCTCACCAAGCAAAGCTACAATCAGCCTTAAGGAAGTTGAGTACCCCAGCAGATCTCAACATTCCCCAGCAGAATATACAGACATTCTTAACAAGCATCCCCGGCAGTCTTGGTCTAAAGATTGTTCCCTGGCGGTATATCAAACATTCAGTGGAATCACTTCCAGTACATCTCAAAATTTCCCCCAGGAGAGTCCAATCCAGTTTCCCCAGGAAAGTTGGGATCCATCTCCCCAAGCAGTAAGCTTATCCCCAGTAGATTCCGGAAGCTTATCCCGGCATAGCACGAACGCGTCTCCCGGCTTTATTCAAAGGTTATTTCCCTACCAGGATATAACTGGGTTATCCTCAGCCAAAAGCCACGGAAAGATCGTTCTCGGCAAAGTCTTCTTATCCCCAGCGAAGTCTATTAACACTTCCAACACAACAACGGTATCCCCAACGAAGTTACCATTAACATTCCAGCAAAGTACCTCTCTCCCCACAGAGTACTGTTCCCTAGCAAGATCGTTAGAGTAATTTTCTTCCCGCAGAGTAATCTATTCGCCAAGTTTATTCCCCAACGGAGCTATCTTCTCCTACCGTTATTCTTGCAACTATCATCCCCAGTGGAAGCGAAGATCTATTCTTCAACATCAGCCCAGGAGTGACTTCCCGGCACCCGTCAAGGATTTGTTTCCCTAAGACGAAAAGATACATTCATAAACATCACATTTTCATACATTATAGCATGCATATACGCATCATATCTTAAAAATCTCATTTATGTTGAGAACATCATCGCTTGATTCATATCATGCCTTGCATATGACTGACCTTTACCTTTCAGGAAAGATCCAGTTAAGTTCTCAGCTATGTCCAAGACCTTGTCCGGTTCAGTTAAATCGACCCTAAGATTTTCCTGATTCTTATCCAGTCAAAGGCCTTCTCTGGTTCAGTCAGATCGACCCTAAGATCTCCCTGATTCTTATCCAGTTGAAGATTTCAAGACCTTGTCCGGTTCAGTTAAATCGACTCTAAGATTTTTCTATTTCTTATCCAGTCAAAGGCCTTCTCTGGTTCAGTCAGATCGACCCTAAGATCTCCCTGATTCTTATCCAGTTGAAGATATTCCAAGACCTTGTCCGGTTCAGTTAAATCGACTCTAAGATTTTTCTGATTCTTATCCAGTTGAAGATTTCAAGACCTTGTCCGGTTCAGTTAAATCGACCCTGAGATTTTCCTGATTCTTATCCAGTCAAAGGCCTTCTCTGGTTCAGTCAGATCGACCCTAAGATCTCCCTGATTCTTATCCAGTTGAAGATTTCAAGACCTTGTCCGGTTCAGTCAAATCGACCCTAAGATTTTCCTGATTCTTATCCAGTCAAAGGCCTTCTCTAGTCCAGTTAAATCAATTCTTAAAGATTTTCCCAATGAAGACTCAGTAGAAGACATCCAAGATTCTCTCAGCGTTCCTGTTGAGTTAGTAATCGTCCAAGATTCTCTCAGCGTCCCTATTGAGGTAGTAATCACCCAAGGTTCTCTCAGCGTTCCCGTTGAGGTAGTAACCATCCCTGGTTCATTCATCACCTTTTTGAAGCTCCAGATTCAATTCCTGTAACCAGTCAGGGCGCACCTATACAAAGAGTTTGAAGACCAGCTCCTGTAACAGGCCAGGTAATCATTTTCTTTTTCAGGTACGCAAGTTCTCGCTAAGGAATATCTTACGCGATCGACATCCAGATGGCATCTATAATCACACCATCCTATCCATCAATCTCCAAATGGCATCTATAAGCCCATTCCCACCATCACACTACTATGTGAGCGCAAATTTCTAGGCACTCTAGTGTTCAATCATCTTCCACCCTCGGATTACGAAAGGCACGCCAGCCAATCTACATCCTCAGGTCTAAGAAGATTGAACAGGGGCAACTGTTGTACCCCAAAATTTGCCCTCCCATATTCTTCAAGATTTGCAAAGAGCATGCTTCAAAATCTCCCCAAGGGTTGCACAGTTCAAGGGCCTCCTAATAGTCAAAAACTAGGGTTTTGGTTCTGGCAAAGAAATTGAAGTTTCCAAGGGTCCAATCAAGTCCCACATGCCTATAAACATGGTCAAGCATCCTCATACCAAGTTTCAAGACTTACAGCACAAAATGGCACAGTCAAAAACCCTAATTGCCCTACAGTCAACTGCAGGGGCAAAATGGTCATTTGACAGTCAAAAGTTCAAATTTTTGGTCAACATCTTATTTTGAAACCACAAACATCATTTGATCAATTCTTGATCATGATTTTCAAGGTATGGCTCAAACAGTCTCAAGATGCAAAAGTTTCCATATTTGGATAGTTGAAAAAGTCAACTGTAACTTGACCAAGGCATAACTTCCACATGGTTCATCAGAAAAATTCCATCCAAAGCTCATTTTGAATATAAAGACATTTCCTACAACTCCTCTTCACACTTCAAGTCCAATAAATGCTCACACAAAAAGTTATCAATTTCAACATTATAGGTCATTTTCAAAAGTCATCAAAAAGGGACTTTAAGTCAAAGGCCATAACTTGGGATTGGTAAATCAAAATGACATGGGACCAAAGGCATTGGTTAGAGGACTTCAAGACCTTTCCAAAATGTCCAAGAACATGATCAAAGCTTAAATATTGAGCAAGATATGCCTTGTGGAAGTTGGGAAATTTTTGGGAATTTTGAAAAGTCAACTTTACTTCAAATGCCTCAAAATTGCTAATGGGCCACCTTTTCTTCCAAGAATCATTATCCAAAGGCTATGCACGACCATTTGGCCCAAAGGGGATTTATTTCATCATTTTTTATTATTTATTTGAATTTTTATCACCATTAATTCATTTAATTAAATAAAATATGACAAAAATACAAAACAAATGTGTTTGAATCTTTTTATGCATCATATGCCCTCATTGGTTACTCAAGATCTCGTGCACATCAAAAAAGGGAAGATTTGGTGCAAATTGGCATGTTATTCATGAGGAAAAGATTGGAAAAGATTCCATGGAAATCAAATATTTGATTCATCAATGCAAAGGCTTTTGACTCAAAATTCTTACCCTAATCCATTGGCATACTTAAGCTGATCACAACCCTAGTGCAAGGAACCTAAAAGTTGCGCCTAAGAACCAAAACCAACTTTGCATTTTTTGTCCAAAAAATTCAAAACTGAAAACTGCATTCTAGCGTAATTCAAAGGAAAGTATTAATTCCAATAGCTTGCCAAGGCCTCAAGGAACGTTTCTGGATCAAAACCACTACTTCTAACGCAAAGAATTGGTAACACGATGCCGTCCTGTTCTTAATTTTTCTCATATTCGTGTTTTGAATTACACGCATCATTCATGCCTT
Source organism: Vicia faba (assembly GCA_948472305.1). Classification (NCBI taxonomy): domain Eukaryota; kingdom Viridiplantae; phylum Streptophyta; class Magnoliopsida; order Fabales; family Fabaceae; genus Vicia; species Vicia faba. The sequence continues at coordinate 491,220,969 of OX451737.1, forward strand.
TTGCTTGTCGTTTTGCACTAACATAAACATTCTAAAACTTTTGGCATCATTTAATTGAATTTTTATGCCCTATGCGAGAATCTACCATTAACGTCTTCTAGGTTTTCAGAGGTTTAAATTTGGGGTTTCCTTATTCTGGAAAAATTAAGACACATGACTTATGCCATTAGAATCAGAAGCTTCACACGATTCAGAACCACTAGTCGCGCTCAATTTATGAGCAACCATGTCGTAATCGCTATTTTTCGCAGGGCATATTTGGTGGGGGTTTAAAACCCCCGCTATCTCTTTTCTGATTACAGGTATAATGGAGAAGAAGCTTGCGTGTCCTCTCATGGTTGGATCGTTTGAATTTTTAGCGCGTTTTTACCATGAGCGTGACTTATTATTCATTATATTTGTTTTGCGTAATACTTACGAATGCGTTGAATGGCACAGTTGGTGGAGAAGAGCATTTGCAAGCCTTGGGACCTGGGTTCGATCCCCAGGTCCCCCATATTTCTTTCTATTTTTCCTTACAATGTGATCAGGTGCCTAACACGTCTTGAAGTCCACCAAAAGTCCAGCGCTGGTGCTTGCCACATAGCCACTGAGATCAATCCAAAAGCCAAGGCATGAGTTCCATGGTGCACCTCAGTCCAGGAGTCCACACGTGACCACCAAAAGTCAACCAGGCCTCCAATAAATGGGCCAGATTGCTGGCAATTTACCTCCATAATTGGGTCTACCACCCCCTTTGTTTGTACTTCTTCCCTTCATTCTTTGTTTTATTTTTATTATTTGCTTTAATTTAATTACTCTCTTTTTTAATTCTTTAAATTAATTTTTCATAACATAAAAAAAATGCCAAAAAATCAGAAAGTCAAAAAATATAAATATATTTTATTTAAATGTTTTTTTTGTGAATAAATTTTATTAATTAATTTAGTTCTAATTCTAGGTTTTAATTTTAATATTTTTGTAATAAACTAAAAAATGTAGAATTAGGGTTTCAATACTTTTATTCTTTTCCTTTTCTTTTACCATTATTAATAATTAATTATTTATTTTGTAAATAAATTGCCATGTAAATAATTAATTAAAATTAGGTCAAATTTAAATTTTTTTTAATATAAATTAAAAATAGTTTAGAATTAGGGTTTTAATTTCATTTAATTTTCTTACTAATTCCATAAATACAAAAAAAAAGACTCAAAAATAAATTCTTTCTTTTATTTAACTTAATTAATTTATTAGTTGTAATTTAATTTCTTTAAAAAGGTCCAACGCCCTCGCATGCCCGACTTTACTTCTTCTCGCATTTTATTTTTATTTCTTTTTTGTGAATATAATGTAATTGTACCAAAGCCGTGTAATAGATTAATTAGACATTTATTTTCCGCGTCTTATTTTATTTCAAATCGGGTCTTGGATTAATTTGGCGATGTAGACCCGCGCCTTTGTAATAGCGTAGGACTTTTAATTCCGCATCTTTTAACTGTTAACAACTTGCATGAAAGAATGAATGCCAAAATAAAAGCAACGCGTAGATCACCAATACATGAACAAGATAAACATAATTGGAAATAACACACAAATTCACACACCACCCTTAGGGTACGCCTCATTGTTGCCTTGCCCCTCGAAAGGTGGTCGTCGAGTAGAGGATGTTTTAGTAAGTCCTCATGTCCATGAACATGGCATGAGGGTAGCTTCTAAGGTGTCTTCCTATTGCTCCGATGATCACCATGTCCCGAACCCTCGAATTGACCCGAACACCTCCAACGGTGGTGCTACCTACCTCTCAATGGTGGGATGGCACTACTTTAAGGACATTTACACAGACGAATTCCTTAGGGTAGGTAGACGACTCTAGATACTTGCTTTAATTTCAAAACAAATAAAAAAAAATACTTTTCACACCGACACCTTTCAAAAAGCTTTCAAAAGCAACTTTTCAAACACTCTTGAGGACTGATACAAGAGTCGAACTGAAATTTTCAAAGAAACTTTTTTCAAACCCACTCACAGTTGAAAAGCAAACAAACAATTTTGAAAACACAAATGAGCAAGTATCTAAGAGCCCATGGATAACCATGGATAGAAAGGGTGCTAACACCTTCCCTTTCTATAATCTACCTCCCGAACCAAGAGCAATCTCTATAAGGAATTTTTCTGTGCTTTTGTCCTTTCCATTTGGAGAAAATAAAAGACGGTGGCGACTCTTGCTTCCGCGACATTTCGTGAACCAGCGTTAAACAGTCAGTTCCAGATCCACCGATCACAGTATGCATGCTAGGTATCTTGGCAAAACAAAAATCAAAACAAAAAGATCATAGTCCCTCGATGATGCTATCTTGGTTGCCTATACAAAATGATATAGTCCCTCAAAAATTTGCTAAAGATACTTAGCACAATTGCTATCGTGGTCAATACGATGACCCATGTCCGTCCCGTTTAACATCCAAATACAAGGTTGTTTACCAAATGTAATGGTAAAACAACACTGTCAAAAGGGTTAAAAATGTGTAGGAAAGATCTTTGAGTAGATAAGGTAGATGCTCTTAGTTACTTGAACAAAACTTGCAAACATCCTTTCTATTTAAAAAAAAACACATCACAAACACAATTTCAAAACATTTCCCAAAACAAACTTTCAAACATTGAAACATTTTTCAAAAGACAACACACCTTTGTATACATTCAAACAAGAATCATTACAAAGGTTGCCTAGACAAGGCCTCTTTTCAAAACATTTTCAAAATCACACATAAAGCACCATTTCAAACAATTGAAAAGCAAAAGCAAGTGATCTAAACAAGTAACTAAGAGCCCATGGAAAACCATGGATGAAAAGGGTGCTAGCACCTTCCCTTTTCATAATCTACCCCCCGAACCCAAGAAAACATCTCAAAGATCTTTCCTGTGATTTTTGACCTTTCCTTTGGATAAAATAAAAAGTCGGTGGCGACTCTTGCTAAAACAAAACATTTGCAAACACAAACACAAAACCTCAAGTCAGTTCTCCCACCGTATCACAGTGGCAAACCTCCAGTCTTTGATTGAGAAAATTTTGACTACTGGAAAGACAGAATTGAGAACTTCTTTTTGTCCTATGATGCTGATCTATAGGACATGGTAATTGATGGATACACACAGCCAGTGGATGAAAGTGGTCAGAAGATAGACAGTAAAGGATGTCTGACCAGCAAAAATGTGATTTCAGAAACCATCATAAAGCCAGAACAATACTTCTCAGTGTTATCTCATACTCAGAATATGAGAAAATCTCAAATAGAGAGACAGCCAAATACATGTTTGACTCTCTGAGAATGACGCATGAAGGCAACATACAAGTCAAAGAAACCAAGGCCCTTGCGCTCATCAGAAATATGAAGCATTCAAGATGTAAGACAGTGAATCTATAAAAGCAATGTTATCAAGATTCCAGATTCTTGTTGCTTGGCTGAAGGTTCTTGACAAAGGATATTCTACTGCTGATCACGTAAAGAAGATCATCAGAATTCTACCCAAGCAATGGAGGCTAATGGTCACATCACTTAAGCTAGCTAAAGATCTCAACAAGATATCTCTGGAGGAACTTGTCAGCTCCCTCAGAAGTCACGAGATAGAGCTAGAAGAAGATGAGCCTCAAAAGCAAGGTAAGCCACTAACATTAAAATCTAACAAAAAAAATCTGGTTCTAAGGTTTTGCAGGCTATTGAAGAAACCTCTGATGGATCCTCATCATAAGAAGATGAATTGTGTCTCCTCTCCAGAAGGGTCAATCAACTGTGGATGCAGAGACAAAGGAAGTTCAGAAATCCTAGAAGATCAGAGAATCAAAATGAATCCTCCTCTAGATACAGAAAGTCTGAGTCCTCCTCTGGACACAGAAGATCTGAAGGTTCTTCAGGACACAGATATTCAAATAACAAGGACATCATCTGCTATGAGTGCAATGAGAAAGGGAACTACAAAAGTGACTGTCCAAGGCTTCAGAAGGAGAAGCCCAAAAATAAGTTCTTCAAGGAGAAGAAGAAAAGCCTCATGGCAACATGGGACGATTTAGACACTTCTGATGCTGACTCAGAGTCAGATGATGAAAGAGCCAACATAACTCTCATGGGAAACGTGTCAGAAGACAGTGAAGCTTCTGGTTCAGACTCAGAATCAGACACTGAAGAAATATCTTTAGCAGCAAGGCTAAAACACCAGTCATGGTACCTGGGCTCTAGATGCTCTCGACACATGACGGGAGGAAAGCATATGTTCCAAAGCCTGGAACTTAAACCTGAAGGCTACGTGGGCTTTGGAGGCAACCAAAGAGGGAAGATCATTGGCTCTAGAACAGTAGGTAATGGAAATATTCCTTCTATAAATAATGTGCTCTTATTTGATGGATTAATGCATAACCTGTTATCCATAAGTCAATTAAGTGATCACGGTTATGATATAATCTTTAATCAAAATTCATGCAAAGCTGTTAGTTAGAAAGATGGAACTATCCTTTTTAATGGAATGAGGAAAAACAACATTTATAAGATAAAACTTTCTGAACTAAAGAGTCAGAATGTCTTCTCTCTATTAACAACGAGCAATGGGTATGGCACAGAAGATTGGGGCATGTTAGTATGAGAAGAATATATCATATTAACAAACTCAATCTGGTCAGAGGACTTCCTAATCTGAAGTTCAGCTTAGATGCTTTATGTGAAGCATGTCAGAAAGGCAAATTTGCAAAACCTGCTTTTAAATCTAAAAATGTTGTTTCCACCTCTAAGCCATTAGAACTTTTGCATATAGACTTATTTGGACCAGTAAAAACTGCGTCTGTTAGTGGCAAGAATTATGGGTTAGTGATCATAGATGACTATAACAGATGGACATGGGTAAAGTTCTTAAGACACAAGGACGAGTCACAGTCTGTGTTCGTTGCATTCTGTAACCAAGTTCAGAATGAAAAGGATCTTAGAATTGTCAAAGTCAGAAGTGATCATGGTGGAGAATTTGAAAATAAAATTTTTGAATCATTTTTAATGAAAAAGGCATCTTGCATGACTTCTCTTGTCCTAGAACTCCCCAACAAAATGGAGTTGTAGAACGAAAGAACAGAACACTGCAAGAAATGGCCATAACCATGATCAATGAGACTAACATTGCTAAGATCTTCTGGGCAGAAGAAATTAACACAGCGTGTTACATTCAGAATAGAATCTCTATAAGACCTATTCTGGAAAAGACTCCATATGAATTGTGGAAGAACAGAAAGCCCAACATTTCTTATTTCCATCCTTTTGGATGCACCTTTTTCATTCTGAATACTAAAGATTATCTGAAAAAGTTTGACTCTAAAGCACAAAAGTGTATTATGTTAGGATACTCTGAACGCTCAAGAGGGTACAGAGTATACAATACAAAAACACAGATTGTTAAAGAGTTAATCAGTGTTAGATTTGATGATAAGCTTGACCCTCAAAAGTTAAATTCACAGGTACTGAAGACAACTCATCAGAAGTTCTCAACAGAGATGCTCTAACAACTTCAGAAAGAAATTTTATAAGTGATCCAGTACCTTCTATTGATCAACTCCAGAAAAGGTTATCCAGAAGCAGCATAGCTCACCCAGAAGATAAGATCTTGGGAAAGAAGGATGATCCAATCAGAACAAGATCAACATTCAGAAACTCTGAAGAACCCCTCATGGGACTGGTCTCTCTGATTGAACCAACAACAATTGGTGAAGATCTTCTAGACAATGATTGGATTCTAGAAATGCAAGAGGAATTAAATCAGTTCACCAAAAATGACGTATGGGATCTGGCTCCAAAACCAAAAGGATTCAACGTCATTGGGACAAAGTGGGTGTTCAGAAAAAAACTGAACGGGCAAGGAGAAGTCATCAGAAACAAAGAACGACTGGTGGCATAAGGTTATAGTCAACAAGAGGGGATAGACTATACAGAAACCTTTACTCTAGTCGCTAGGTTAGAATCTATCAGACTCTTAATCTCATTTGATGTAAACAATGGCGTCACTCTGTATCAGATGGATGTCAAAAGTGAATACCTAAATGGATACATAGATGAAGAGGTATATATGCACCAACCCCATGGGTTTGAGAATTCCAAACACCCAGAATATGTTTTCAAACTAAAGAAGTCACTCTATGGTCTGAAACAAGCTCCCAGAGCTTGGTATGAAAGACTAAGTAACTTCCTGTTAGAAAAGGAATTCACCAGAGGGAAAGTGGACACAACCTTGTTATGTAATACATTTAAGAATGACATTTTAGTTTGTCATATTTATGTAGATGATATCATTTTTGGATCCACTAAACCTTCTCTGGGAAGAGAATTTTCTAAGTGCATGCAGGCAGAGTTTAAGATGAGCTTAATGGGGGAACTCAAATTCTTTCTGGGCATTCAGATAAACCAAACTCCAGAAGGAACTTACATTCATCAGAGCAAATATGTCAAAGAACTTCTGAAGAAATTTGACCTCTCAGAATGTAAGCCCTCAAAGACTCCAATGCATCCCACGTGCATTATGGAAAAGGAAGAGGTAAGTAAAAAGGTAGAACAGAAAATCTACAGAGGTATGATTGGCTCTCTCCTTTATTTGACGGCTTCAAGGCTTGATATTTTATTCAGTGTTTGCTTATGTTCTATATTCAAATCAGATCCTAGAGAATCTCACTTAACAGCAGTTAAGCGAATTTTCAAGTATCTGAAAGGTACTACTAATCTGGGTTTGTTTTATAGAAAATCCAATGAATACAGCTTAGTAGAATACTGTGATGCTGACTTTACTGGAGACAGAGTAGAGCGTAAAATCACTTTTGGAAGCTGCCAGTTTCTGGGAGACAATCTGATCTCACGGACCAGCAAGAGACAGTCCACAATAGCATTACCAATAGCAAAAGTTGAATACATAGTAGCTGCTGGATGTAGCACTCAAATGCTCTGGATGAAAAGTCAACTTGAAGACTTCAACATATTTGAGAGTAACATTCCTATCTTCTGTGATAACACTTCTGCCATATGTCTCAGTAGAAATACCATTTTGCATTCTAGGGCTAAGCATATAGAAATAAAACATCACTTTATTAGGGACTATATTCAGAAAGGAAATCTTACTTTAAAATTTATTGACACAGACCATCAATGGGCTGATGTATTTACAAAACCCCTTTCTGAAGATAGATTAAATTTCATTCTGAAACATCTCAGCATGAAGTTATGCCCAGAATAAAATGTTTTATTTGCATATCTTAACCCTCAGAACTTTATTGTTTTCTGTGAACATCTGATCAACTTGTCCTCAGAAGTTAGAAGTACAGTTGCCTCAGAATCTATCTATGAAGATCTGAATGTTTCATTTCAAGGATAGAGGCGTGCAATTCACATCATCAAACATCTGTCATCCTCTCACAATCTACCTTCTGAGGCTGAATACGTGTTCAAATTCTAAAGGGTCCAAGGCTCTGATTGGATGCATTGAGACACTTGTCAGTGGTAACTGTTCAATATCTCTCTAAATCCCCTAAATTCAGGTTTCATTAATGCATATAATCATTACTTATTTTCTTGCTTACTGTTTACGTTTTCTAAAGACCTATATAAACTCAATTTACTATTTCATTCATTCTCACTTTACCCTCTTCTATATTCTCTCTTGTTCTAGTTTCTTTTTCAAAAACCCTTTCCATTAATTTACTTCAAAGAACCCGTGTGAACAATGGCATCATCATCAAGTCTCAAGAATCTCAGTGTTCCTGAATCTTCATCAACGGGACAATATGAAGAACCCATTAGAACGCTACTCACTCCTGTTGACAACCTGGAAGTTCTCTCTGAATTGATCATTGATTTTGAAAGCTTACAAGAAAATGGGTTTAATCTATATGAAGACGTAACTGCACAGGGGTGGAACAGATATTTTGACCGTATGTTGGGTCCAACTTTTCCCATTCTCATCAAAGAGTTCTAGATTTATGCTACCTCATCCAACCACCAGGTTACATCATATGTTATGGGGAAGAAGATAGTGATAACATAAGATTTAATTGGGAAACTCATTAGATACAATGGCGGTGGAGTCAGATGCATTGATATGGCAGATAGGTGTTCTAACCTAAAATCTATTGCCAGGGAAATCTTCACGTCCGGACAGCCATCCAGCAAGATCAGAGACTTAAAGGATCATCACAGAATCTGGGCTAGAATAATTCTGGGATGTATCAATCACAGGAAGCCTACAAGCTCTCCTGATTACATCAATATTGATCAGCAATTCCTGATTTACTTCATTGCAAAGAAGACCAAGATAAACCTTCCACACTTGCTCTTCAACCATCTCAGAACATGTGTGAAAGAGACAAGAGAAGACGAAAGAACTAAGAGGGATTGGATTCCTCTAGGAAGACTAATTTCAGATATTCTAACAGAAAACAGGCTGATAGAACATCTGACAGAGGCTCAAGAAATCAATACTCTGGAAGCAACCGCTGGGAAACCTTTGAATGCCAAGAATTTGAAGAAAATGAAGATTATTGAGAACATTAAGAAGGAACCAACAATTGCTTCTCATGAGGCCATCACTTCTAGGAGAATCCCTCTGAAGGATTTTCCACTATTTTCTGAGATAGATGCCTCTCCAGAAATCATAGTCAGATACCTTGAAGCTTGCAAGGCTGATGGGACTATTCCAGAAATCAACATTCAAGATCTGCACAAGCCAGCTCCAGAGGTTGTGCTAAAGAAATCTAAAAAGAGGAAGGCAGCAGGAGAAGGATCCTCTCAGAAGACACCTAAAGCTACGAAAAAGAAAGGTAACCCATCTTCTGTTTCTGTTGTAGAATCAATAGCTATTCCAACATCTGAAACCATTCCCCCTCAACCAACAGAAAATCCTTCACCCCAAACATTTGAGGATTTCTACATAGAGTTTGACCCATCTGTAACTCTTGGAAACTTTTTGAATGAACCTCACTCCCCAAATCCAAATCCAAATCCGGAATATCATCAACCAGAACTTGCTAAAGTTCTATCTGACATTGAACTGTTTGATCAAGACTTTTCCTCACCAATACCAGAAAATCCACAACCACACTCTCCTCAACCAGAACATCTGAACCTCAACTCACCTCAACCAGAGAATGGAAACTCACTCACTCCTTCTTCTGAAAACCCATCGTCTGAAATTCCTGAACCAGAAATTCAATACGCTACTGCAAACCAATCTAAATACTCCCCTTCAGATTCTGACACCACTATCCCAATCCCTAGAATAACAGAATCCTTTACAGTTCGCTTACCTCTCACTATTCATGATATTCCAGAAATCCCTTCACCATATGAATCTACACCACCAAACACCCCTAACTCACCAATCCTGATTTTTGACTCTTCCACTCTATCACCCATCAACCGTCCAGCTGACAACCTCAGACTTTTCATTGATCCATTAGTGCTGGACCAACTAGCTTCCACCTCAAACAAAATTGCCACTCCCAAACCTAAACCAACCTCAACCAAATCAGATGTTGGTAAGAATCTGTTGATTTTTGAAACTGAAATGCAGGAATGGATTAATTCTTTGAAGCAAGCAAGTCAAGAGATTTCTAATCTTGCTGCTTCTGATTCTCCGTGGGAAAGATTCAGAAAATGGCTCAACTCTGAAACTCAGAAGCTGAAAGAATTGGGCTATGAAAGGGCTCAGCATAACTTCAGTGATCAACTGAAAGCCTTCCAAGATCAAGTTCTGAGCCAATGGTACAAGAAAGAAGTTCTTCCACTGGATAATGCTCCCTGCAAAGAGCACCATCCTTCAAAAGTCTCTGAACCAGATTCTGATAGTCACTCTCTGACTACTGCTCCAGAAAACATGATTGCAACAGAAGAAATTGTTCAATCAGAAGAGGCTGCAGAATATTTTGAATAACATGCCACCCCTGAAGATACACCAACTTCGTCTCTAGTCATGCAAACTCTGGAAGAGTTGAAGAAGGAGAATGCCTTAATCCATGCCATACTGGATAAGAAAGAGGATACAAACCAAGAGATCAAGGGTATTTTGGATAAACAAGAAGATACAACAAAAGAAATCAAAGACATTCTGGGAAAGCAGGAAGAATCAAGCACTCAGATCAAGAGCTTGTTGGAAGCGTTGTTTACACGTCTTTCCCCTCCTTCTTAGATTTTATTTAAACTGTTTATCTGTAATTTTTTTCTTCTTATCCTCCTTGTTTCTGAAAATTGTCATTGCATTCTGTTTTCAATATAATTCATCCTTTTTGACTATGATTATATTGCATTTTGATACCTGACAAAAAGGGGGAGAAAGTAAGATATTTTCAATAACAGTATACCGAGACAAAGTCTCAAACATTCTGAATATCTTAACCTCTACATTTTCTGAAAAGCTTGAACAGGAACACATTCTGATAAGGAAAGAAGGAGATGCATCCATATCTCTAACGAGAAGGAACGTCAGGGAAGTAATCAACTCAGGGGGAGTCTCTCTTAAGCTTTTTGTTCTATATCTTTCATTGAAAATCCTAGTTTTTGTCATCATCAAAAAGGGGGAGATTGTTAGAACATAGTTTGATTCTACAACCCTTAATTAGAGTTTTGATGATAACAAACATAAAGAAAAAATATGCACTCTAAATTTGTGTTATTTTGTATGCAGAAATTCTGACCAAAGCAGCATCAGAAGTTAAGCTATAGAAGCTTTCTAGCTGAGGTAATCAGAATCTGCGTTGAAGAATGATGATCAGAACCTGCGCTGAAGTGAAGAATACTCTGATTCTGAACAGAAGTTTCATATACCACCAGATCCTCACATCTCTGAGTCATCAATGTTCTGAAGAAATTGCAGCATGCAAGATTCTAAGATTCTGAAGCGTTACTATTCAATCAAGACAGCATCACATGCAACGGCTTCATTCAGACAAGAATCTTCTCAATATGGAAACATCATTGAATGCCCATTATCACGCTTTATGTTGGGCAGGATTTCTATGCATATATAAACAAGCTAAGAGGACAAATCATTTACGATTTTGAACACGACTGAAATATATCTCTAAAAACGCTGCAAGCTTACATATTCTTTTCTACGCTCAAAATTGTGTAAAATATCATAGTTGTGATACTGTTTTTGTAAGGAAAAACAACCATACATAGAATACTCTTTCATCTTGATTAAGCTAGTTTTTCCTTGAGATTAACCGGGTTGTGGTTATACTCAAGAAGACTTTGGCAGTTGTCAAAGTAGTGATTATAATCAGTTTTTGATTAGTGAATTAAGTCCTCGTTGGAGAGAGGCGAAATCACCTTGACGGATGGACTAGAGTAGTTTAAGATCAAACGAACCAGGATAAAAATATCGTGTCTACTGCGCTTTTGATCTTAAATTTTCAATTCAACCCCCCCTTCTTGTGGTTTTCACTTCTTCTTAGGTCCCATGGTTGTATGTTTTGATTTCTCCCTAATTGGTGTTTTTGGGGTTTTATCCATTAATGAGTTCTTTGGTGAATTGTGTGTATTTGTGGTGAAACATTATTGATGAACATTGATGAAATTGGTGTGATGTTTGTGTTAGAATTGTTAGATATAATGTGTGTTGATCGCTTTATAATCAACGTGAAATCATGTTATTGCATGTCAGTGTCACATGTATTTATTTAAGATGGCCTGTATTGGCGAAAGATGACTTGTATTGGCAAAAGATGACATGTATTGGGGAAAAATGGCCTGTATTGGCATTTTTTCCCCAAGTTGGAATTTATTAAATTGAGGGTTTTTCCCTATTGGTACCATATGCATTGAGTCAATGTCAGTTTCATTGCATTGCATGATTGTTAGTAATTGATTATTTTAGCATTGAAGGAATTTCTACTTTTATTATGATGGATGTTTTGTGTTGTTTACGCACTTAATTATATTGATGTGTTTCGTAGTCTGATGAACAAGAAAAGGTGTGAGGTAAAGATGTATAATGATGTGTACTTGAATTTCTACCTGCTTATTATTATGCTTCTTCTTATATTGTTTTGACATCTCAGCCTTTCAGTTTGAATGTCACCTCTACGTGGGTAACGTGCAGATGATCCAAAGTAGCTTGATGTCGAGATTAGTTGAAGAGTACCTCAGTTTGTGTAGATTGAGTCATTGTCTGCTCTTATATGTAACACTTGGGGTTTTTATGATTGTTTTATTTTGGTGGGAGTGAACTTTGTATTACTCCATTACCTTGAGTTTAATTTATGAATTATGTGGAATTCTGAAAGATGGTAATTACAACTCTTGTTGGAGAATTGGGAATGATTTATTATTAATGTTTTTCTGCTGCGAATAAATACAATGAAGTTTAAGACCTTTTAATATGTGGTTTGTGTTGCGTATCTTATTGAATGAGAAAGTATGATTTATGAAACACATGGCATCATATTTGATGTTGTATTTTAGAAATTAATTTACTCTAATTTTTATATACTTTACCGACGGGGAAATAGGGTGTTACAACAGGCATTGCAAGCTCAATCATGGAAAAAGGATGGTGGTTCCAACAAATTCAAAGGGAATTTCGACAAGACTTAGGGCAATAAGTCTTGGTCTAATACCCACAAGAATAAGGTCGAAGATAGATCTTCTGAATCCTAGAAAAGGGGAGGAGGAAACTATCAAAAGGACAAAGAAGATAAGAAAGGTACGTGGTGTTATAACTCTGAAAAGTGGGGTCACTTGGCTAAACATTGTAGGTATAGAAAAGATAATAGATCGACAAAAGGCAATCACGAAGGAGCAAACCTTGCACGCCAAGATTCAGATGATTCTGAAGGTGGTATGATGGTTATGGTTGCAGTTGCAGATAACCATGTCGAATCTAAGATCTGGTTTCTTGACTCAGGCTGCTTGAACCACATGACTGGTCGAAAGGAGTGGTTGGCAGATTTTGACGAGTCGAAGAAGAGCAAGGTAAAACTTGCTGATAATAGTTTATTGCAAGCAGAAGGTACTAGAAATATAGTCTTTCATATGAGTAATAGAGAGAAAGTTATGAACAAAGATGTGCTATATGTTCATGGAATGAAGTGCAACTTGCTAAATGTTGGACAACTAGTCGAAAAAGGTTTCTCAGCTGTCATGAAAGATGGAGTTTTAAAATTGTTCGACACCAAGAACAATTTGGTCTTAAAACCTCCTCTATCAAAGAAGATGAAATTTAAGACCATGATCAATTCTACTGAAGTACACTGTCTAAAAACTGTTGTCGACCACAAGGACAGTTGGTTATGGCATTTAAGGTTTGGACATTTGAATTTTTGATCACTTAATCAGCTGATTAATCAATATAGGTATCTGGTATCTCAAGTATTGAGATACCTAAAAAACTTTGTGAAGGTTGTTTAGTCGAAAATTAATCCAAAAACTCTTTTGTTTCGAATATGCCAATGAGATCATCATGCATACTCGAAGTGGTACATTCAGATGTATGTGGTCCGTTCAAAGAGCATACCATTGGTGGAAACAAATATTTTGTTTCATTTATCGATGATTTTAGTCAAAAGTTGTGGATCTATGCGATCAAGAGAAAATATGAAGTATTCAAAATCTTTAAGAGATTCAAGATGCTTGTTGAAAACTAGAGTGAGAAGAGGATCAAAGTTCTGAGAACAAATGGAGGTAGCGAATACACTTCGAAGATGTTTGAAAAATTCCATGTAGAACATGGCATTAATCATGAGGTAACGGATCCTTATACGTCTTAACATAATGGAATTGTAGAAAGATGAAACAGAACCATATTGGATATGGTGAGATGCATACTAAAGCAAAAGAATTTGCCAAAATTGTTAAACGGTGAAGTTGTTTCGACTGCAGTTTATATCCTGAATAGGTGTCCTACCAAGATATTAAAGAACAAGGTTCCTGAAGAAGTATGTAGTTGAAAATGACCATTAGTGAGTCATTTGAAGGTGTTTGGCTCTATGTGTTATGCATGTTCCTGATGCAAGAAGAAGGAAGCTTGATGACAAGAGTGAACCTATGATTCTGGTAGGATATTACAAGACTGGTGCATACAGGCTATTCAATCTAATTAATGAGAAGATTGTGTTAAGTCAAGATATTGTGATTGATGAAAATTCTGCCTGGGATTAGAATTCTAGTAATTCAATTAACAAGCCATTGATGAGCTCTGATTTTGACGAAGAAACCGATGAAGTTGAAGGAATTGTTGAGAATCCAGTTGAAGTAGAAGTAGAAGCAGTTGCTGACATTCCAGAAACTATCAAAGTTGAAGAGGTTGTGGATGAAACAAGCCAATGGCACTATGCCATATAAGGGAATAAACAACACTTTTTTTTGCCATAGACAGCGCTTTAAAAAGCTTTGCCTATTCCTGCACCGCTGTAAGTAAAGACATCGTTTTTTGTCAATGTAACAGTGATGCTTAATGTATCCTTTAGGAAACTCTTTATTCTATAAGCGCTCTCTCTGAAGCCCCGTACAGGCAGCGCTTTTTACATCAGAAGCGCTTTCTAATGCACCCCTTTAGACAATACTTTTAAAATCGCTGTGTAATGTATATTTTAGTTCACTTTTTTCTATTTTAGGCAGCACTTTATTTAAAAGTGTTCTCTAAAGTTCCTTTTAGGAAACACTTTTTACTTTAGAAGCTCTTTCTAATGCACCCCTTTAGGCAGTGCTTTCTTTAAAATCGCTTTCTATTCCCCACTATAGGCAGCACTTTTTTGTTTAAAGTGCTGTCTAATGTTCACAAATTTTTTAATTTATACAACTTATATTTTAAGTGCTCTCTACAAATAATCACTTAAAATAAACGTTGTCTTTCAAATTTGTACCAGATTTCATAAATTTGCAGCTTCAATCCAATAAATATGCACCAAATTTGCATATTTATATATACAACTTTAATCCAAATTTGCATGAGTTAGAAATCATACCATGGTTGGAATCTCTATTTGATTCAAAAGAATAATTTTTTTTATAAACCTCAATATGAAATAACCGAAATCTAGTTTAACTTGTTTTATTAAGTAGCATCACTAACATAATCAAAATTGTGAAAATATACCTGCACTCTGATCCATGTAATGTTGTTTGCTTTACTCTTTGGTACTTGAGTATCTTTTTGTGATCGAAAAATTTGTATAACTCTAACAAAATATAAATGAATATTTAGAACAATCTCACATGAATAAATAAATAAATATAAAAACGAATGTTTAGAACAATCTAACTTAGGTATCAACAATCTTCTTCATATCTGGGTATTTTGTCCAATCACCTTCTAACGAATCCATATAATATATAATTTCTCTTATATGATTAATCACCAGTGTCCACTGTAAGATTAACAAAGGTTAGATGGAAACTTTCTACACAATGTCAAAATACGAAAAATTATAATAGATGAAGTTAGAATGAAAATCTAACCCATTGCCAGTATTAAATGGTAAAAAAATAACTTTTCTATATCTTTGTTGGTCATAAATGCAAAGACAAAGTACTCTTTGACTTCATCTGGTCTTTGATCAATTAATCGTGAGTTGATATTGTTGGGAGATAAGAAGCAGAATCCTTGTTCCAATTAATGCGGGCACATCAAATTGTCATACATGAACCTTAAATAAAAACATCATTAACATTAAGACTATTCATTGAAATGAATAAATAAATTGTTCAAATAATTAAATAAAGTTGATCGGAGTATACTTGGTGTATGTATCGATAACACATAGTCTTAGTTCCGAATGTCCAAAAACTTGATCCATATCCTCTTTACTAACTGTTTCGTAATATGAAAAACCCAAAAATACCTTCCTCCATAGGTATATTACGAGTACCTCCATCAGCCAAATCTGATATTCCTATTAATGTCTGAAGGCATGACCTATACCGAGAAGTAGGTTTTTTTTAGCCGCGGTCTTTGCAACATCCTTTTTTGTATGGACATGTTGTTAATTTCAGGCTTCTTACTCCTATTGACTTGTTGCATCTCTTTAGCATGAATCTAAAGATCAGATGCATATAAGTTAGGTGAAGTATAAGATCGTGAATTAACATTTTCTATGTATATATATCAATGTACCTCTTTTTTGTATGCAACTGACTCAATTTGCCGCGTTATCCCCTTATCTTTTGATTTGGATTTTGTAGGAGTCTAACATTACCATGAAAAAAATGTACGTTAAATGATCTTAAAAAATTTTAATACTCAAAGGTTCATAATGGTTTTCAACATACGTCACCATCTATGCAAATGAGGTTTGACGGCCATGCAACATACAATCCTATTGCCTCTCCCACCAATGTTACATCTTAAATATCGTCGGGTAAAGGTAATGGCGCATCCCTCTCTAAAGCAATATCAATTGATACTTTCAAAAATCCAGTAGGGAGCGGTTTATGGTGAAGTACTTATCCCAAAGTGTTATACACTTTTCCCTTGCCAACCATGCGATAAGTCAGTGACGATAAATAGAGCTGACAAGGTGAAATCCCCTAAGCCAATAATAAAAATGAATTTGTTAATGTGTATGTGATACGGTGGGAGAATTGACTTGGGTGTTTTGCATTTTATCGCAAATGTTGCAGATAGCAAGAGTCGCCACTGTATTTTCTTTTATCCAATAAAGGATAGGGTGAAAAGAACAGGAAAGACCTTTTGAGAATTTTCTTGAGTTAGGGGAGTAGGTTATAAAAGGGGAAGGTGTTAGCACCCTTTTCATCTGTAGTTATCTACGGGCTCTTAGTTACTTGATCACTTTGAAATGCTTTGTGTTTGTGTAAGTTTGAAAATATTTTAAAAACGCTTTGGTTTGGCAAACTTTGTAATGATTCTCGTATTGTTGAGAATGTATACAAAGTGTTGGTTTTAAAAATATTTGTTGAAAAGAGAATGTTTGGAGATATGTTTGAAACATGCCAATGTAAGGCAATTTTGTAATGATTCTCGTATCGTTGAGAATGTATACAAAATGTTTATTTTGAAAGATGTTTTGAAAGTGTAAGGTGTAAATGGTTTTGTTTGTGAGCAAGAAATTACAAGCTGTTGTACCCCAAAATTTTCCCTCCCATATTCTTCAAAGTTTTGACAAGCACCATCTCAATTTGCTCAAGTCTACTCAAGGGTTGCACAGTCCAACTGCCTCCTAAGCCAGTCAAAATTAGGGTTTTGGTTCTCTCAAGGAATTTGAGGTTTTCAATGGTCCAATCAAGTCCCATGTGCCCATATACATTGCCAAGCATCTACATACCAAGTCTCAAGACTCACAGGATCAAATTGCACAGTCAAAAGCTCTGTTTGCTTCACAATCAACTGTAGGGGTAAAATGGTCATTTTACAGTCAAAAGTCAAAAATTTTGGTCAACATCTTATTTTGAAGCCACAATCAACATTTGATCAAGTCTTGATCATGATTCCACAAGCATGGCTCAAAAATCATCAAGATGCAAAAGTTTCCATTTTTGGACAACTGAAAAGTCAACTGTAAATTGACCAAGGCATAACTTTTTCATGGTTCATCAGAAAAATCCCATCCAATGCTCATTTTGAATAGGATGACATTTCCTACAACTCATCTTCACATTCCAAGTCCAAGAAATGCTCTCACAAAAAGTTATCAATTTCTACATTATAGGTCAATTTCAAAAGTCAACAAAAAGGCACTTTAAGTAAAAGACCATAACTTGAGATTGGTAAATCAAAATGACATGGGACCAAAGGAATTGGTTAGAGGACTTCAAGACCTTTCCAAAATGTCCAAGAACATGTTCATAGGATCAAAATTGAGCAAGATATGCATTGGAGAAGTTGGGAAATTTTTGGGAATTTACAAAAGTCAACTTTGCCTAAAAACACCTTGTTTTTGCTAATGGGCCTCAAATTCCTTCTTGAATCTTTACCCAAAGCATATGCACGACCCATCAAGCCTATTTGAGTTTATTTTCTTATTTTTGTTAATTATTTGGATTTTTAATTGATTATTAATTCATTTAATTGATTTAATTGTAGGAAAATACCAAGATATGGTTTTCAAATCTTTTTATGATGCAAATAAACTCAACACATGCTGAAGATTTCATGTATCAATCAAGGGGACCAAAATATCCAATTTTAGCAAGTCTTGTCAATCAAAAATGTGCAAAAAGATTTGATTGAAATCAAATATTGAAAACATTATTTCATGGATTCTTGGACAAAGATTGAACCCTAATTCCATTCTACTACATATACTAAAGCTAACCCTAATGTTGTGGACGTGCAAGCTGCTGTCAAAAGCCATAAGCAAATTCCAAAAATTCAAGAAAAATTTGAAAACTGAATTCCACCTTCCAGCACGATTCAAAGCTTTCTCTTGATTCAAACCTATTGCAGGGATTCCCATAAGCCTTTTGCAATCAAAATCACATGCCAACACTCAAAGAATCCATAGACAACAGCGTCACGGTTTGAATTTTTTTTCATAATTGCATACTTTGATTCATGCATCATTAACGTGTTTTGTGGATTGTTTTGCATTCATAGGGACTGTACGAAGCTTTTGGTACAAAATAATTGAAGTATAGAGCCCTGAATCACAAACCACCATGGATGAATTTTAGGGTTTTCAAGCTCTTAAATTAGGGGTTTGTGATATAGGAAAAATTAGAGACTCTAAAGCCCATGGTTGGATTCGTCAAGGCCAGACGAATCAAACACTATACTCGCAAAATATTTATGAGCAGCAAGGAGCTAGTCGCTATTTTTCATGCTCGCAGGTTGTGGGGGTTAAAAACCCCCGCTATCTAACTCTGTTTCTTGCAGTTTCAACGAAGAAGACAATACATGTTCATGCGTGATTGGACGGTTCAAATATTATGCGCGCGTTTTGTTTTCCAGCATAGGCATTGGTTTTCACATATTATAATTAATTGTTATTATTATACCAGATGCAGCGTGATAGCCTGGTGGTTAGTGAGTTGTCTGATGACCATTGGGACCTGGGTTCGATTCCCAGGTCCCCCAAATATTATTTCCATTTTTTCTATACAGGATCATATGCAGATTACTCAAGGCATTCCACCATATGCCTCATACAGATGTGCGCCAAGTGGCCTCAAACCCAGATCCAATGGCCTAGAGTGGATGACCACCATGTACCCAGTCAACACGTGCCCTGGAGAAGTCAGAAGTCAACGCAGGCTTGAGGAATTGGGCCACAAAATTACTTCAGCACCTCCATTCAGGGCCCAAACCCCCTGGGGTTTGCTTTTCTTTTTTTTATTTTTCTTTCATTCAATTGCTTCATTTATTTTTATTGTTTTTTTAATTAAATACTAACCAGCAAATTAAATTAATTAACATTTTCATAATAAATTTATAAAACTAAAAAGAATGTAAATATTTTATTTATTATTATTAATGTCACTTTAGCTTAATTATTTTATAAATAAACATTAACTTAAATTAATTTAGTTTGATTAGGTTTAATTTTAATTTTCTTTTACAATAAATAAAAATGAATTAGACTTAGGGTTTTTGACACTTTTAATTTCTTTTTTTTTTAATTTTATTTCATTAATAAACATAAAAACATAAAAAACATTTTTTTTATTTTAATAAATTAATTAATTAGTAATTAGGCTTAATTTTTAATTAATTGCAAAAAGGGACAAAATTCAATTCTTTCTCAAAAAAGGGTCAAAACCCTAAGGACGTCCCGATTCAACCTTTCGCGCATATATTTACTTTAATTCATTATTGTGATTATGTATCTGCTCGGAAATGTAATAGTTAATTAGGACCTCCTTTATCACTTTATTTATTTTCTCGCAGTTTATTTTTTTCCAAACGGGTTTGTTTTTGGCGATGTATATACCCGCGCCTTGTAATAGCTAGATTTACCTTTCCGCAATTTATTTTCCGCACTCTTAACTGTTAATATGCATGAAAGACTTGTATGAAAAATAAAACCAATCTGTAGCTCACAAATAACATGTACAAGATAATCTTAACTGAAAAACAACACACATGCACATGCCACTCTTAGGGTACGCCTCACTGGTTGCCTCAACGTGGTCGTCAAGTATAGGGTGTTTTAGAGGTCGCCCTCCTGTCTAAGATCCAGTTGCCTCGAAACGGTTGCCTCGAATAAAAAGGATCTAGGACATTAGGGTTACCGCTAAGGTGTCCTACTATTGCTTTGGTGACCACATTGTCCCTATAATCGAATTGACCCGAATAACTCCAACGATGGTGCTACCTACCTCTCAATGGTGGGATAGCACTATCTAAAGGACTCTTACACAGCCTAATTCCTTAGAGTAGGTAGATTCTCCTGGGTACTTGCTCTCTCAAAACAAACAAAAACAACTTTTCGCACCTACACTTTCAAAAGGTTTTCAAACGAATATTTCATACACTCTTGAGGACAGATACAAGAGTTACTTAGAAATTTTTTCAAACGGAACTTTTTTTCAAAACCCACACACACTTGAAAAGCAAACAATCTTTTGAAAACATAAGAGCAAGTACCTAAGAGCCCGTGGATAACCACGGATAGAAAGGGTGTTAATACCTTCCCTTTCTATAATCTACCTCCAGAACCGAGAAACATTCTCAAAGAAGGAATTTTGCTGTGCTTTTGTCCTTTCCATGTTGGAGAACATAAAAGACGGTGGCGAATCTTGCTTACCGCGACATTTCACGAACCAGCTTAAAAAACAGTCAGTTCTATTTCCACCGATCACACAAGCAATTTACCTACTCAAAAAGTATTTGTTCTTTTTCTCCTCCTTTAGATGGTGCTTGTCTACCATTGATTAGTAGAGTGCCATATTATTAGGTGTGAGGGACGAGCATGGGTCGTCGTACAGTCATAGAAAGTAACTTGTAAGATGTTTTAGAAATTGTCGTAAGGGACTAAGATTGTTTATCGAAGGCAACATTTGAAGGGTCATCGAGGGACTGTGATCTTTTATTCGAGGGTCTTTGCCAAAACATCCCAAGTTCGAGGGACATGACTGTTTTTATTCGAGGCGACAAGTGCGGGTTACCCTAGAGGTGCATGTGTGCAAGGTGTATTGTTTTTCAATTATTTTATCTTGAATTAGGGTTATCTAATGTTGATTTTAAATCTTGCCATACAAATCCTAATTACTAGCAATAATAAGGAAAGCGATAAATTACGGAATTTAAATGTCCTACGCTATTACAATACTTTTGGGGATGAGGGATACAAATTTACAAATGGGGATGATAAGTAAAATAAACCCTAATTATAATGCAAAATAATAAAATGTACAAAAATGTAAAGATGAAGAAAAGAATATTGTTTTTATGGCTTTTTATGGAAAAGGTTTTAATTAACCTAATTAAACTAATTAATTTACAAGTAAAGTTAATTAATTATTTAACAAAACCTAAAGTCTAAGTTAATTAAAAAATAAACCCTAAGTCTAATTTAGTTGTCTAACAAATAATAATTTTTAAGGTTTTATTTGTTTAAAAATTAGTGAAGTAAAATAAAATAAAAAGAATTAAAACATTTTTAATCTAATTATTTTTAAATAAAGTAAAATAAAAAATAATATATATATATATATATATATATATATATATATATATATAAAAGAAATAAAAAGGTTGAGCCTGAGTGTTCAAAAATCACATGGGGGTGTGGAGAAATGTTTTTGGTAGGCCCATAATGTGCTTTTTGTTTGATTAAAAAAAAGAAATAATAACAAAAAAGATAAATGAGCTTGTGGCTGTTTAGAAATCAGGTGGGGTGCGCTGAAGAAACAATGCCGAGGCCCAAAGCTGGAGGGACCAT
Organism: Vicia faba; assembly: GCA_948472305.1. Taxonomy (NCBI): domain Eukaryota; kingdom Viridiplantae; phylum Streptophyta; class Magnoliopsida; order Fabales; family Fabaceae; genus Vicia; species Vicia faba. The sequence goes on from OX451737.1 coordinate 491,242,798, forward strand.
GTGCTGAACCAACAAGGAAAAAATATGAGAAGAAAAAGCAAAATGGGACATTGGGGCTCAAACCCAAGTCTCTAGTAACCAAAGCCTTAGCGCGCGCTCTTCTGCCACTGGGGTGGTTTTTTCATCCGGTAATAAAACAAGTGGTAATGAATTTAAAATAAACTTAGGTCTGAATGCACTTCATCTTCTTCCTCTCGCCACCATTTTTGAATCTCTGAACTTGCTCATTTCTCAACCATTTTCAAAAATGTAAACATGAAATTTGCTCCAAATTTTGTCACGATTTCAAATATGTAAATAACTTGAACTAACACTCAAAGATGATCATAAATTTTGCTTGATACCAAATTCTAACCTAATTTTTATGTAACTTCAAACTCAAAATTCGCATCACTTAGGCAATATAAATGAAATGTAAGCACATGGTTAGCTTTAGGGAAATGATGTCTACATTTTTTCTTTACAAAATAACTATTAATCATGCTTGTATGAGAAGTTCAAAGTTGAGAAAAATTACCTCAAAACTGGAAATCGTGTTTTGAGTTTGAGCACTCGTGGATGTGTTGTGATGATTTGAATAGCTTCAGTGGACTCCTAGGAAGCTAATGCACAACTTACTTTGTGCTGAGAATGCTTGAATCTTTCTGGAGAAGTCAATGTGTAGAACTATGTTTTGGAAATGGAGGATGGGGATGGAGGTGTTACAGTTGTGTAACAGGGTTCTGGATCACTTCTGTAACAGGGTTGTGGATGATGTTTGAAGGATTAAAAGTGAAAACGCACCATTGAAATGTGAGTTTGGAATTCAAAGTCAGAAATGGCAAGTTATGGAGCTCTTGGTGCAATTTCTGGTTTGAGGGAGTTTGAGGGAGTTTCAAGGCTTTTGAATTCATCTTTGGCTTGAAAAATAGTGCTTCTATTTATAGGCAAGAGGTTTGAGGGCTTGAAGTGATCAGATTCACAAGATCACATGTTATGGTTTTTTGACTTGTTTTTTAAGCAACCTTGACAAACATTGTTCCAATACATAGTACAAGGAAATCTAGAGTAATTAGGGGATTTAAACATGCTTATCTGATCTTGTATGTTGAGTGTGTTCAGAACAAACAAGTTATAGGCTCAAGACAAGTTGACTTTGTGATTAGAGCAACTTTACAAGAATGTCAATGTTACTTTGTGCCAAAAATGGATGAATCTTTTGGACAATGACTCAAATGCTTGGATAATAGCTCTAACAGTTGTGTAAACAATTAATTATGGAGTGATTTTCAAGTTAGAAGCCTGTAAAGCAAGATTTATGCAGCATGGCTTGAGATTTGATCAAGTGTTCATCATCAAAATAACCTAAAATTCAAGAATGGATATCCAACTTCTTCTCTTTGATTCTCCTAGCTCAAGAACGATCTCTTCAAGTTCTTTGAAATTTTGGAAAGGTTGAAACATTGTATACAACCTTCATATTGACTACTTTTGCTAAATCAAATTGGAGCTAGGTGAAAAATTGCCAAGAAGTTGGGACAAAAAATCTGCCTAACTTGCCAAAATTTTCACTAAGTGTTTTATGAAAAATGTAATGACTTCATGGGATTATATCTTAAAATCTAAGCATTTATTAGACACCAATCCTCTAATAAAAAGTTGTATAATTCATCAAGATCTACAACTTTCACGTTGAAAGTTTTCCTTGAATCATCTTGCATTTTGGTGAAAAATTATCATGAAGTATTGAAATTATCAAGGTTAAAAATACTTAGAAATTTTCTAAGTATGGAAAATTTTGAATTTTTGTGGACTTTCTTGACTTTCTTGATTCTTGGTGATCAAGTTTAATATTTTTGAGTATAATGATGAATCTTGATCTTTGAAATTCAATGTTAATCAAAAAGTCAAAGTTTGACTTTTTGTGTATTAGTTGACTTTTCATCAGTTGATCCAAAATTTAACTATCAATCCATTGATATTGAGAAATTATTTGAGCCTTGAAGTTAGGTCAACATGTTGTGTTTGAATCCTTGAAATCATGCTTCAAGACATTGGGTCATGTATTAGGTCAAAAGTCAATGATCAGTCCATCTAAGTCAAAACCCTAAGTTTGACCATTTTGCCCCCTTGATGATTTGAATGCTTTTCTTGAGGATTGTGATCAACACTTTATAAATTGATAATGATTACTTTAAAATTTTGGTGTTGTCCAAAAATCATGAATTTTGATTGTATGTTGACCATAGTTGACTTTTTACCCAATACAATTGATTTTCAGTCACCTGAGCAATTGATTGGGAAAATTTGTGATGCAAGACTTGAAACTTGGTATGAGCAATCTTGGAGACCTATAATGAACCATGAAAGTCATTTGAGGCATAAAAAGTCCAATTGTCCTTGAGAAAATCAAAACCCTAATTTAGAGGCTTAATGCTTAAGAGGTGAGCTTATCTGATCAAACCCTTGAGAACCCTTGAGCATTTGAGATCTTTGGTGAGAAATATCTTGAGAAAAGAGGGGGAAATTTTGGGGTACAACATCTGCCCCTGTTCATTCTTCTTAAACCTGAAGAGTTAGATTGAGTTGTTCGCCATTCTTGACTTAAAGGTAGAAGATGATTGAACACTTAAGTGCCCAGAAATTTGCACTGCTTGTGCATGAAGTAAAACTGTTTGTTGATTATACCGGGAAAGTGCTTAAAGATACTATTTGGAAAGATGATAGAGAGTTTTCGGAGATAGGCTTACAGATTCCATCAAAAGGTGATTGTTGATAGAATTTAGACTAAGTCTAAGCTTGGCTTCAATCGGAAGAAGCATCATAATAAATCTTGAGTCGATTTAAACTTAACCAGGAGAAGTCTGTGTTTGTCTTTGACTGGAAAAGAATCAGAATAAATTTGAACCAGAAAAGTATCTACTGGAAAAGAATCAGAATAAATCTTTGGGTGATTTAAACTGAACCAACAGATGTCTTGTATTTGTCTTTAATTGAATAAGAATCAGAATAAATCTGAACCCGAAAAAGTGTCCACCGGAAAAGAATCAGAATAAATCTTTAGGCGATTTAAGATGAACCAACATATGTCTTGTATTTGTCTTTAACTGGATAAGAATCAAAATAACTCTGAACCAGAAAAAGTGTCTTCCGGAAAAGAATTAGAATAAATCTTTAGGCGATTTAAGTTGAACCAACAGATGTCTTGTATTTGCCTTTAACTGGATAAGAATTAGAATAAATCTGAACCAGAAAAAGTATCTATCGAAAAAGAATCAGAATAAATCTTGGGTTGATTTAAGCTGAACCAGCAAATGTTTTGTATTTGTCTTTAATTGGATAAGAATCAAAATAAATTTGAACCAGAAAAAGTATCTACCAGAAAAGAATCAGAATAAATCTTGGGTTGGTTTAAGCTGAACCAACAGATGTCTTGTATTTTCCTTTAACTGGATAAGAATTAGATTAAATCTGAACCAGAAAAAGTATCTACCGGAAAGAATCAGAATAAATCTTTGGGCGATTTAAGCTGAACCAACAGATGTTTTGTATATTCCTTTAACTAGATAAGAATCAGAATAAATCTGAACCAGAAAAAGTATTTACCGGAATAGAATTAGAATAAATCTTTAGGAAGTTTAAGTTGAACCAACAGATGTTTTATATTTGTCTTTAACTAGATAAGAATCAGAATAAATCTGAACCAGAAAAAGTGTCCATCAGAAAAGAATCAGAATAAATATTGGGTTGATTTAAACTGAACCAACAAATGTCTTGTATTTTCGTTTAACTGGATAAGAATTAGAATAAATTCTGAACCAGAAAAAGTATTTATCGGAAAAGAATCATAATAAATCTTTAGGCAATTTAAGCTGAACCAGCAGAGGTTTTGTATTTGCCTTTAACTAGATAAGAATCAGAATAAATCTGAACAACAAAAAGTATTTACCGGAAAAGAATGAGAATAAATCTTTAGGAAATTTAAGCTGATCCAACAGATGTTTTGTATTTGTATTTAACTAGATAAGAATCAGAATAAATATGAATCAGAAAAAGTGTCCATTAGAAAAGAATCAGAATAAATCTTGGGTTGATTTAAACTGAACCAGTAGGTGTCTTGTTTTGGAATGACCCTCTGAGGAAATTTCTTAAATATCCCTTTGTCAGATATTTCCTTTGGGAAGATTGTTGGGTCGTATAAGTAGTTAGTGACATTTGTCTATTGATTGATCTTTACCTGAAAAGGTAAAAGTTAGTTGTATGCAATGTCATGATGCATGAAATGCATTGCGTAATGATGTTCTCAAAATAGATGAGATTGTGCTATATGTGTGTCGTATGCATATGCTATGTTGTTGTCGTGTATTTGTGTCAGGAAAAATAAATCTCAGACTATTGTTGGGGATGAAGAGTATTGTGTATCTTTAATCTTGTCTAGAATGCTTCCGCTGGGGATTTTTGGTTACTTGTTTGAGGAAAATCTGTAGGGGATGCATTAATTTCAGTTTTAGGAGCAGATTTTAGGAACATTGGTCGTTCGTTGATCTACTGGGGAGTTTAATTCTTATATACTCTGACTGGGGATAAAAGAGATGGTTAATCTTCCGACTTGATAAAGTTAACTAGTATTCGGTCGGATTCCAAGTTATGCAGCAAGTCTCTGGGGATAGTGGCAACTTTACTGGGGAGAAGAATTTTTGTTAGTGATTTGTAGTAGTCTAAGGAATAGACCCGAGCTGGGGAATTTGTTGTCTTTTGAGGAAATAAACCCTGTTGGGGAGATAAATCCTTGTGTATGGAGAAATGCTCTGCTGAGGAAACTAACTCTCTAGGGGAAATTGGATTTGCTAAAGAGAAGAAACTATGCAGGGTCTCTTTCTTCAGTTTTAGAGGAAAAAACTCAGCTGGGGAAGAGAATTTCCAAGAATTATACTGATTGGGACTCCGTAGAGAGATTTAACGAGGAGGAGATTATACTCCTTTATCTGTTGGAGTGATCTGTTGGGAAATTGTGGGGAATGTGCTCTTATTTGTGAAAACTATTATGTGGGGATAACCTCATAGAAGTTTCTCTGGCGACTTCACTGGGGATAATCTTATGAAAGGGACTCTGTGGGGATTTACAGACAACTTGAGTATCATCCCAACTCCTAGAGTTTTGAGTAAATGTTTATTCCCGTTCTTAAGCATTTATTTGTTAACAGTTAATCATGTTCATATGCATATGCTCATTCCATTTTAGTTCTTGGAAGTTTTTGCAAGCAAAACAGAAAAAGCAAAAAGTCTGGATTTTAAAGTATATTTGTATTGATAATTTGCCTATAAACAGGCGAGTTTGTACAAAGATACGGAAATCCTTGTAAGAGGAAGTCGTCGTGAAATGAAAGAGTACAAAGCAAAAACAAATAGCCATGTGAAAAATGATCTCATTGAGTTTCAACTCTACTATTTCCCCTATGTCTTCGAACATCTCGTCCTTTGCCATAGGAAGAAGTAGATTGATTCATTCGAACTTTTGACCTTGGTAATAAAGCTGGCTGTAAGTGATCCAACAGGACATAGTCGTACACTTTAATCCTTAATTTTTGCCTAGACCTCCCTCTCGGGTTTTCGGTCCACCAGGATATCCTTTTTTGCCCAAGCCGCCCTTTAGGTTCGCCGGGATGTATAATCTTTTGTATATATCCCTTATTTTTGCCCGAACCCTTTTGGTTCGCCGGGATGCCCTTAATTTTGCCTAGGTATGTCAAACTAGTGGTTCATTCTTATGCGTAGTATTTTTTCACTATGTCCGCGTTCACAGGGTGCGGGAAATCTTCGCCATCCATAGTTATTAGCACCATTGCACCGCCCAAGAATACTTTTTTAACAACAAATGACCCTTCATAAGTGGGAGTCCATTTTCCCATGTGATCGTCTTGTGGTAGAATGATGCGCTTTATTACCAAGTCACCAGCCTGGTATACCCAATGCTTGATCTTCTTGTTTAAAGCTTCGATCATGCATTTCTGGTACATCTGACCATGAAAACAACCGCAAGCCTCTTCTCATTAATCAAATTCAAATGATCCAACCTAGTCTGAATCCATTCTTCTTCATCTAAGTATGCTTCTTTCATAATCCTTAGAGAAGGGATTTGAACATCGACAGGCATGACAGCTTCCATGCCATAGACCAAAAATAAAGGGGTTGCCCCAATTGATGTTCGCGCCGACGTACGATAGCCATGAAGAGAAAATGGTAGCATCTCATGCCAGTCTTTGTAGGTCACCACTATATTTTGCACAATCTTCTTTATATTTTTGTTAGCAGCTTCCACTATGCCATTCATCTTAGGTCTATATGGAGAAGAGTTGTGATGCTTGATCTTGAACTGCATCCAGAGCTCAGTGACCGTGGCATTGTTAAGGTTGGTGCCATTGTCAGTGATGATCCTCTCAGGGATACTATACCGGAAGATGAGGTTGTGCTTGATGAACAGGGCCACAATGCTCTTGGGAACTGAGGAAAATTAAGCTACTTCAACTCACTTGGTAAAATAGTCAATGGAGACAAGAATGAAACGATGTCCATTAGAGGCAGTAGGTTTGATTTCTCTGATCATGTCAATGCCTCACATTGAAAATGGCCAAGGAGCAGTCATGACGTTCAAAGGAATCAGAGGCACATGGACCTTATCAGCATAAATTTGGCACTTATGACAAGTCCTAGAGTGGTGATGACAATCGGTTTCCAGGTCAACCAATAGTATCCAGCTCTCAGAATCTTCTTGGCCATAGTATGTCCACTAGAATGAGTACCAAATATACCTTTATGCATATCCTCCATGGTCTTCTTAGCTTCCTTCTTGTCCATACAATGGAGCAGAATTGAGTCGTGGTTGCGTTTGTATAAGATCCCATTGCTCAAGAAGAACTTGGCTGAGAACCTTCGCAGGAATTTCTTGTTGTTGACTGACGCCCCTTCAGGATACTCTTGAGCTTCGAGATATCTTTTCACCTCATGAAACCAAGGCTTCTCCTCTACACCATCTGTGTCAATCTCATAGTAGTGCGCTGGTTTGTCAAATCTTTCGACAGTAATTCAGGGAGCTTCGTTTTCCCATCTGACCTTGAACATAGAAGACATGGTAGCCAAAGCATCTGCCAACTGATTCTCTTCCCTCAGAATGTGCTTAAAGGTAACCTCTTCAAAGTATGGGATCAATGTTAGCAGAAGATCTTTGTAAGGGATAAGGTTTGGATGTTTTGTATTCGACTCTCCTTTAACTTGACTGGTTACCAAAGTTGAGTCTCCATATACACTTAAGTATTTTATTCTTAGGTCAATAGCAGCTTTAAGACCCAAGATGCACGCTTCATACTCGGCCATATTGTTGGTATAATCAAAGCAGAGCCTGGCAGTGAAAGGTGTATGGAAACCTTCGGGGGGGAAATGATCACGACACCAATTCTGTTACCCCGTGCGTTGGAAGCTCCATCAAAAACCATAGTCCATCGGGATCCTTGCTCAGGTCCTTTATACAGTCCAGGCTTTTCATAATCTGTAATCAGCATGATATTCTCGTCCGGGAATTCAAAGTTCATAGATTGGTAGTTATCTACAACTTGATGTGCCAAATGATCCGCCAATACACTTCCTTTTATTGCTTTTTGTGTAGTGTACTGGATGTCGTATTCAGTTAAGATCATTTGCCATCGGGCTATCCTTCCGGAGAGAGTTGGTTTCTTAAAGATGTACTTGATGGGATCCATCTTAGAGATCAGTAAATTGGTATGAGTCAACATATACTGTCTTAGTCAGCGAGTAGCCCATGCCAAAGCGCAACAAGTTTTCTCGAGAAGTGAATATCTTGTTTCACAGTCGGTAAATTTTTTTCTAAGGTAGTATATTACATGCTCTTTTTGACCAGACTCATCATGCTGCCCCAACACACACCCCATTGAATTCTCTAACATGGTTAAGTACATGATCAAAGGTCTTCCTTCAACTGATGGAATCATAATTGGTGGTTTTTATAAGTATTCTTTGATCTTGTCAAAAGATTTTTGATAGTCGTCATTCCATCTTACCACTTGATCTCTCTTCATTAGCTTGAAGAGTGGTTAACAAGTAGTAGTCAGGTGAGAGATGAATCGGGCAATATAATTGAGTCATCCTAGAAAACCTCTAACCTCCTTCTCAGTATGAAGAGCTGGCATTTCTTGGATAACTTTGACTTTGGTGGGATCGAATTTAATTCCTTTACCACTAACGACGAAGCCTATAAAAACGGGAAATATCAATTACTCCTAGTTGAAGGAGATTGAGATAAAGTCTTTGGCCTTCCAGTTGTTGAGTCTGCGGTTAGCAGTTGGGAATATCCAGTCGTCCAAGTCACCATCACTATCAGTGTCTTCTAGAGCATTGACTTCATTGTTTCTAATAAGGAGAGGTGGTCCATCAGCACGAGCATGTCGAACCTCTTTCTGAGCCTTTGAAGTAAAACCCAACCCAAATTTGTCAGATTTGTAGGGGATGTCAGGAAGTTGTCCCCAGATAGTGCAACATCCATCTTCTACAATATCCCTAGCATCCTTTAGAGAGGACATTCTTGGTGTGCCTTTAGAGATTTCAGGAGTAGCAGGAGTAGCAACAACAACCATTGGAGGGATTACCACAAATGCTTAACAGGGGGTTTCAATGAATTCACCATCCATTTCAATGTATTTGAAAGAATTCAAATGACTGACCATATATTCTTCCTCTCTACAGACTGTGAAAACCTTTCCATTCACTGGGTATTACAACATTTGATGTAATGTAGAGGTAACCGTACTTGCCCCATGAATCCTCGGGCGTCTGAGCAAGCAAGAATAGGTCTGGCGGATATCCATTACGTAAAAAGTTGAATTGAAAACATGAGATCCCACCTTGGTCGGGAGATCAACCTCTCCATGTACCATTATTTTCGAACCATCGAAGGCTCTAACCACAATATCACTGGGTTTCAGCACCAACCCATCATTATCCAGTCTATCCAAAGCACCTTTAGGTAAAACATTGAGGGAGGAGCCAATATCTACCAACACATGTGCCAGAGTGGTACCTTTGCATTCAATAGAGATGTGGAGAGCCTTGTTGTGATTCTTCCCCTCCGGAGTTAAATCTGCATCAGAAAATACCAGGCCGTTATCAACAGTTAGGCTTGCAACACAATTCTCAAATTGATTAGCAGTGGTCTCTTGAGGTACATGGGCATTCTTCAAGAATTTCAGTAGAGCTTGGGCATGTGCTTCGGAGCATAACAACAAGGACAACATGGATATTTTTGAGGGTGTCTGCCCCAGTTGTTCAACTATTTTGTAGTTACTTTTTTAGATGATCTTCAGAATTTCTTCCATCTCTTGTCTAGATGGGTCTTCAATTGTCACTTCTTTTGAGGGTGCCTCTGTCAGGGCAGGCTCAGTAACTTTTTCTTTACCTCGGGTATCATTGGTTTAGTAGTAGGAATATGAACATGTGTTGTTGTAGTTGTTGGAGGAGAGATCTCTAGAGAGAACACTCTTCTTGTCCTAGTGACCTTACTAGTTCCAACAATGTTTGTAATTTCAGGTTCTTCATTTTAAATAATCCATGGCTCCTTCTTGACGCCATGATAATAAACTTCTTCCCCATAGTTCCAAGACACTGCTTTATCAGATGAATAGGGGACTGGCCCCAGTGTAGTGATGATTAAGGGAGCCACTCTTGGCTCAACAGGGATCCTTATATGGCCTTTAGAGGTGATCCTAATAGGAGTGTAGTATCGATTATCCTTAGAACTCGGTTACTTTTGATAGGACAGGTTTTTGAGCCCACCAACTTCAAGAGGGTAGTACCCCAAACTTCATGCTAGCCTAAACTCTAAGGGCTGTCTGGTGTGACTTGTGTGCCTTATCATGTTTGCTTTTTGTGAATACTTGTGGTGTGTCCTTATCATAACATCAAAGCATCATATAACATCATATGCATTTACTAACCACTTCAAGGGTTCGAATCTTCATCTTTGTTCTTGTTTTGTAGGACATGGAATCTCTCCGTAGAAAGACAATTCAGGTCAACCTTGTAAGGATCCCTCCTCAGCTTAAGGAGCTTACATCCAGGATTCCCGAGAACTCTTCCTTCAGTGAAAGGCATGGTAGACTCATCAGCTTGGTTAACACCAACATTGAAGAAGATATGATAAAAAGTTCTCTTCCAGTTCTTTGACCCTTTGCACCACTGTTTTACGTTCCCAGATTATCAATTGGTGCCTACTTTGGAAGAGTTTTCTCAGCTTCTGAAGGTTCCTATTCTTAGTCAACTACCCTACAACGGTACGGAAAGGGAACCAAAACTTGAAGAGGTTGCTAAAGCATTATGCCTACAACCATCTGACATCAAGGGACATTGGGAAGTTAGAAGTGGTATCAAAGGAATCTTGGCAAAGTTCCTGTTTGAGAAGGCCCAAGAATGTTGGAATTCCCTTGACCTACAAGCCTTTGAAGAAGTTGTGGCACTCCTTGTCTATGGGTTGGTATTGTTCCCGAATCTAGATCAGCTTATAGATATCAATACTGTCAAGATCTTCATGTCCAGGAATCCCATACCTACGTTGCTTGGGGACATCCTCCACTCATGTTACACTCGAACCATGAGAAAAAGAGGTGTTCTCATGTGCTGCACTCCTCTCCTAGCAAGGTGGTTTATTTCGCACCTTCCACAATCAGTTTTGAAGAACGAGCGGGGTTTGAGATGGTCACAATGATTAATGACTCTTACACATGCTGATATACATTGGTGTTCTCGGTCCAGAGAAAATGTCACTATCATTGATCGTTGCGGAGAGTTTCCTAATGTTCCTTTACTTGGAATTAGGGGGGGCATTACTTACTACCTGTGTCTGGATTTGAGACAGTTTGGATATGCTCGGAGGGATGGCCCTCATGACATGTTGATTCCTGACATAGTTTTTGACTTCGACAACGATGCACAAGGACTTCGCCAGAGATTCATCAGAGCTTGGAGGATGCCCAACAGGGTAGATAGTAAGACACTGGGGCACAAGAACTCCATCCCCCTTGAGCCTTATCTCAAGTGGGTAAGAGCCCGCTCCCAGAAGCTTGTGATGCCATATCCTCATGTTCTCCCCGTGATCAAAGAGCCAGTTTTGGAAGGAGAGGTGCCATACACCATTCAACATCCTGACATGCCAACGTCTTGGGAAGAAATGCAAAAAAGCTGGATCCAACTCAAGGAAGAACGAAATTCTCTTGAAACCAGTCTACATGCCAGTGAGAAGAAGGTCTTGGAGCTCACCCGTCTGCTTCACGAGGAAAAGACTCTCAACACCTACATCGCTCCGAAGAGGATGCGCAGTGTCTTTTGGGATTAATTATTTTGTAATGTTTTGCCCATGAGGCCCTGATGTACTGAACAGATTATTTCTTAATATAACGTGTGTTCCCTTTTTGTCTACAACGAATTTGAACTTTCGAACCCTTGAATGCATTGCATAAATAGCATATCATGCATCATGTGCATAACAGGTACTCTTTTTCTACAGGTTGCTTAATCTTCTTCGCTGTTTATTTCAGCAATCATCATGAATCCTGAATCATCCAATGAACAAGCTATCAAGGCCCTCCAGGCCCAGAACGCCCAGTTTCAAGAGTTGGTCATGAGCTTAGCCCAGGGTCAACAGGAATTGAAGACTCTGCTGTTGAAGAAGAAGAAGAAGAGGACTGTGCTGTTTAACACTGGACGGAGGTTTGGGAATACACTGCAAAATGAGGCTGATCAGGCTACTTCCTCTGCAGGGAAAGACAGCCCCCAAGGGAGAGAGGTTCCTAGTCCTGTGGTCTCCGACAGCGAGAAAGATTTCAATGATGAACAGTACCCTCCTGCTGAGGACAAGTACAAGCAACTAGAGGACCGACTGAGTGCCATGGAGATTCAACAGGTTCCTGGATTGGATTTTGGAGATCTGGGTTTATCTTCTGGGGTGGTGATCCCGCACAAGTTCAAGGCACCTTCTTTTGCGAAGTACGAAGGGGCATCTTGTCCCAAGCTGCATCTCAGATCATATGTAAGGAAGATCCAACCTTACACTGCAGACAAGAACCTATGGATCCATTTCTTCCAGGATAGCCTTTCAGGGGCTCAACTCGAGTGGTTCTATCAGCTGGATGGAGTCAGTGTTCGAAACTGGGAGGACTTGGCTACTGCATTTTATAAGCAGTATCAGTACAATTCCGACCTCGCTCCCACGCGTACCCAACTCCAGGGTATGTCACTTGGGACGGGTGAAGGTTTTAAGGAGTACGCACAAAAATGGAGAGACATGGCTGGCAGGGTGCGGCCACCTTTGACTGACCGGGAGCTGGCTGACATGTTCTTGGGGACCCTATCTGGTCCATTCTTCAACCATCTGATTGGTAATTCTTCTACAGGGTTTACAGACCTCATTCTGACTGGTGAGAGGATCAAAGCTGGTATCAAGTCGGGGAAGATACAAAAAGGTGCCTCCTCGAGTTCTGAAAAGAAGCCCTTCAAGAAGGAATCTAGTGCTGTTTATGGTTCGAGGAAACAGAATAAACCGGAACGCCGCCAAGCTATCAACGTGGTGGTTATTTCTAAGCCTGCTGCTGCTCCTCAGCAATATAACCAACCAAGGGGTGAGAGACCCAAAAGGCAGTACACTCGGCTCAGTATGACCCTGTCTCAGATATTGCCGCAACTGCTGTCAACCAATCTGGTAATTGTCAAAGAAGCTCCAGAGGTAGTGAACACAACCTCTCCAAAGTACAACCCCAACGCCCGTTGCGCTTATCACTCTGATAGCCCGGGGCATTCTACTGATGATTGTTGGGCTCTGAGGAATAAAGTTCAGGACCTTATTGATGCTAAAGAAATACAGTTCGAGGCGCCCGAAAGGCCCAATGTTGTGACTGCTCCCATGCCCCAGCATGGAGTGAATGCTGTTGAGGAAGACCTGTATGTAGCCTCTGTGGATGAGATTGTTACTCCATTGTTGACTGTCAAAAGGAACCTGTTACTAGCCGGTTTATTTCCGGGATGTAGTAAAGTTTGTCACCTGTGTTCTGCTTCACCTGCTGGTTGTCCTTTGCTGAAGTCAGGTGTCCAAAACCTGATGGATAGCAAAGAGATCTTGTTCAAGAAGATTGCTGTTCCTGCTGTCCCTGCTGAAGAAGTGTCCATTGTTACTATTTTCAACAACCCTCCTAAGGCTCCCTCAAAGAAGCCTGTCAAAATCATGCCTGTTCACAAGATTGCTCCTATCATCATCACTGTTCCGGGGCCCATCCCCTATAAATCTGACAAAGTTGTCCCGTGGCACTATGGGGTAGATGTTTATGTTCTGGGAGTAAAACAAGAGTTTGATACTAGTACCGGTGTCAGTAACATCACCGGGCCTACTAAAGTCACTCGCAGTGGCAGGCTCTTCTCACCTGATATTGCGCCACCAGTTATTCAAAGACCTCTTGTCATCACACCTGCCAGTGTGCCTGCTTCCCTTCCTGACCAAGTTCCTATTTCTACCCCTGCTGCCGAGTCATCTGACGCTCGGGGCAAAGGGATTGCTACTGATGTTCCTTCCCAGACAGAGGCACCAAAGACCATCAATGTTGAAGCTTCCAAGCAAGAGATGGAAGAGATTCTTAAAATTATCAAGAAGAGTGATTTCAATGTAGTTGAGCAGCTGGGGCACACCCCGTCAAAGATTTCTATGCTGTCACTGTTGTTGTGTTCAGAGGCCCATGCCAAGGCTCTGATTTCCTTCCTGAAGACGGCCCATGTGCCACAAGAAACGTCTGCTGATCAATTCACCGATTGTGTGGCCAACTTGACTGCTGATAATGGGTTGGGTTTCTCTGACGCCGATCTGACTGCCAAAGGAAAGAACCATAACGACGCCCTGCATGTCTCCATTGAATGCAGGGGCACTACTCTTGCCAATGTGTTGGTAGACACTGGTTCTTCATAAAATGTGTTACCCAAGAAGGCCCTAGACAGGTTGGATTGTGAGGGTTTAGAGCTCAAGCCTAGTAACATTGTTGTCTGGGCCTTTGACGGGTCGAAAAGGATGGTACACGGGGAAGTTGACATTCCAATCAGGGTTGGTTCTCAAGTTTTTGACTCTACATTTTATGTGATGGACATCCGGCCATCCTATTCTTGTTTGTTGGGTCGTCCATGGATCCACAAGGCTGGAGCTGTGACCTCCACATTACATCAGAAGCTCAAGTACCCGGTCAGAGGGAAGATCGTAACAGTGCAGGGGGAGGAAGAATATATGGTCAGCCACCTTAACTCGTTCCGGTACATAGAGATAGATGGGGAGTTCATTGAGACCCCCTTTCAACATTTTGAAGAGGTTCCTCAAACATTGGCGTCAGCAGAGACTGTGACTGAAGAAGACTCTCCTTTGAAGATGGCTTCCTTAAAGGATGCCCGGGCTGTGATTGAGAAGGGTGAGTGTGCAAACTGGGGCCGACTTCCTGATTTTACTCCGAAGACTGACAAGTTTGGTTTGGGTTTCACTGCAGAGGCTCAGAGGGCTGTTCGCAAGGCAAGGATTGGAAGACCTCCTGTGTTAATCACCAACCCGAGAGTGAATGCTATTGAAGACGATGTGGAGGAATCTGAATTTGACAACTGGATCTACCCAACGACCAACGGTGGACCAAGCAACTGGACTGCGAAAGACTTCGTACCTGTTACTTTTGTTACTCAGTAATGAACTCCTTTGTTTTGAATTTGTAACGAACAATAATTTGAAACTTTATGGCCCGGTGTCTTACCCGGGGCACCGTGGCTTCATTTGTGAGGGCTTATTATTTGTCATTTTCATATATCATGAATAAAAACATTGGACGTTTTTCGCATTTCAAATCTTGTGCTCCCTTTCTTTCTTTATATATTGCAAAACAGCTATATTTACACACACTCACCTATACAGGTTCCAATCCACTCTGGATCTCACTGGTAACGACTCTGCTACTGCCAGTTATGACTTCGAAAATCCGATCAACTTAGCCGAAGATGAAGGTGAAGATGATTGCAAAGTGCCTGGTGAGCTTGCAAGACTGCTACTCCAAGAAGAGAGGGCCATTCAGCCACATGAAGAGCCAGTGGAAACGGTAAATCTAGGTACTGAGACAGACAGAAAGGAAGTCAAGATTGGTGCCAATCTAGAGCTCAGTGTGAAACAACGGTTGATTCAGATGTTGCACGACTACGTGGAAATCTTTGCCTGGTCTTACGAAGACATGCCTGGGTTGGATACCAACATTGTGGTTCATCACTTGCCTACCAAGGAAGAATGCCCTCCGGTAAAACAGAAGGTCCGCCGTATGCGTCCAGAGATGTCCGAGAAAATCAAAGCTGAGGTTATGAAACAATTTGACGCCGGTTTTCTAGCAGTGACTTCTTACCCTCAGTGGGTTGCCAACATGGTTCCAGTGCCGAAGAAAGATGGTAAGGTCAGAATGTGTGTTGACTACAGGGATTTGAACAGGGCGAGCCCCAAGGATGATTTCCCTCTGCCTCACATCGATGTTCTGGTTGACAACACTGCTCAGCATAAAGTATTCTCCTTCATGGACGGCTTCTCCGGTTATAATCAAATCAAGATGGCTCCTGAAGACATGGAGAAGACCACTTTTGTTACCCAGTGGGGCACCTTTTGCTACAAGGTCATGCCATTTGGGTTGAAAAATGCTGGGGCAACCTACCAACGTGCCATGGTTGCTTTGTTTCATGATATGATCCATCATGAGATTGAAGTATATGTCGACGATATGATTGCAAGGTCCCAAACTAAGGAGGAACACCTTGACCATCTACAGAAGCTGTTTGACCGTCTGAAGTTGTACAAGCTGAGGTTGAATCCAAACAAGTGCACCTTCGGGGTAAGACCTGGAAAACTTCTAGGTTTCGTCGTAAGCGACAAAGGTATTCAAGTGGACCCTGCCAAGGTGAAAGCCATACAAGAGATGCCAGTTCCCAAGACAGAGAAAGAAGTCAGAGGCTTTCTAGGACGTCTGAACTACATTGCCCGATTCATCTCACATCTAACTGATACCTGTGAACCAATCTTCAAGCTGCTGAAGAAAGATCAAGTAGTATGTTGGAACGATGAATGTCAGGCCGCTTTCGACAGAATCAAAGAGTATCTCCAAGAGCCACCCATTCTTATGCCACCGGTTGAAGGGAGACCTCTAATATTATACTTGACAGTACTTGACAGCTCAATGGGGTGTGTGCTGGGGCAGCATGACGAGTCTGGCCGAAAAGAGCACGCCATTTATTACCTTAGCAAAAAGTTTACCGACTGTGAAACCCGATACTCACTGCTCGAGAAAACTTGCTGCGCTTTGGTATGGGCTGCTCGCCGGCTGAGACAGTATATGTTGACTCACACTACTCTGTTGATTTCAAAAATGGATCCAATCAAGTACATATTCGAAAAGCCTGCTCTGTCCGGAAGAATAGCAAGATGGCAGATGATCTTGACAGAATATGACATCTAGTACACGACTCAGAAAGCAATCAAAGGAAGTGTATTGGCAGACCATTTTGGCACACCAGGCAGTGGATGACTACCAGTCCATGAACTTTGAATTTCCAGACGAGAGCATCATGGTAGTGACTGATTGTGAAGTACCTGGACCGGATGAAGGACCTGAGGAAGGATCTCGATGGTCTATGCACTTTGACGGAGCCTCAAATGCTTTGGGTAACGGTATTGGCGCTGTGATCATATCCCCTAAAGGCACTCATACTCCACTCACTGCCCGGCTATGTTTCAACTGCACCAACAACATGGCGGAGTATGAGGCATGCATCATGGGTCTTCAAGCTGCAATTGACTTAAGGATCAAGTTTCTGAGTGTCTTCGGAGATTCCGCTCTCGTGATCAGTCAGATCAAAGGCGAGTGGGATACGAAACACCCAAATCTTATTCCTTACAAGGAGTATGTATTGACATTGATCCCCCATTTTGAAGAGATAACTTTTGAACACTTCCCAAGAGAAGAGAATCAGTTAGCGGACGCGTTAGCTACGATGTCTTCTATGTTCAAAGTCAAATGGGACAACGAGGCTCCCCAGATTATCATTTGGAAACTGGATGAACCTGCATATTGCTGTGATCTTGAGGCTGAAGAGGTAACTGAAAAACCTTGGTATCATGAAGTAAATAGGTGCTTGGAAGCTCAAGAATACCCCGAGGGTGCATCTGTCAACAACAAGAAGTTCCTGAGAAGATTCGCTGCAAAGTTCTTCCTCAGCAATGGCATTCTATACAAGCGAAACCATGATTCAACTTTACTGCGTTGTGTGGATAAGACGGAAGCAG
The DNA here is from genome assembly GCA_948472305.1 of Vicia faba. Lineage (NCBI taxonomy): Eukaryota > Viridiplantae > Streptophyta > Magnoliopsida > Fabales > Fabaceae > Vicia > Vicia faba. The sequence continues at coordinate 491,260,160 of OX451737.1, forward strand.
AAAAGATCATGGCAGAACTACATGAAGGTACCTTCGGAACACATTCCAGTGGACATACCATGGCAAAGAAAATCCTTCGGGCAGGATATTTCTGGTCCACAATGGAAGCTGATTGTTACCAACATTCTCGGACATGTCACAAATGCCAAATCTATGCTGATAAGGTGCATATTCCTCCAGTTCCTCTGAACGTCTTGACAGCACCTTGGCCTTTTGCAATGTGGGGCATTGATATTATCGGCGAGATCAGACCTACGGCATCCAACGGGCATCGCTTCATCCTGGTAGCGATTGATTACTTTACAAAGTGGGTTGAGGCAGCTTCCTATGCTACGGTAACCAAGAACGTCGTGGCACGGTTCATTCGGCACAACTTGATCTGTCGATACGGTGTACCGGAAAGGATCATTACGGACAATGGTACCAATCTTAATAACAAGATGATCACTGAGCTCTGCAAGCAATTCAAGATACAGCACCACAACTCTTCTCCCTACCGGCCGAAGATGAATGGGGCTGTCGAAGCGGCTAATAAGAATATTAAGAAGATTGTGCAGAAGATGACAGTGACCTACAAAGATTGGCACGAGATGTTACCGTTTGCTCTTCATGGGTACCGTACCTCAGCACGGACGTCAACAGGGGCAACACCCTTCTCCTTGGTATATGGCATGGAGGCAGTCTTGCCTATTGAAGTCCAGATACCCTCTCTCCGGATAAGGAAGGATGCAGGTTTGAGTGAAGATGACTGGATCCAGACTCGACTTGATCAATTAAACCTAATCGAAAAAAAGAGACTCACTGCTATCTGTCATGGTCAGACGTACCAAAAACGGATGATCAAGGCTTTTAACAAGAAAGTCAGACGACAAGAGTATCAAGTTGGAGACCTAGTAATCAAGCGCATCATTCTTCCTCAAAGTGATCCCAGGGGCAAATGGACCCCTACGTACGAAGGGCCATTTGTGGTTAAACATATCTTCTCAAGAGGAGCTATGATTCTAACCACCATGGATGGTGACGACCTTCCTCACCCCGCCAATGCAGACATAGTAAAAAGATACTACGCATGAATTAAAGACCCGCTAGGTCGACTGGCCTAGGCAAAAATAAGGGCTTCCCGGCGAACCAAAAGGGTTCGGGCAAAAATAAGGGATGAAATGAAAAAATCTGTACACTTGGCAAGTCGAAAACCTGAAAAGGCGGCTTGGGCAAAAATGGGTATCCCGGTGGACTGAAAACCCGAAAGGGCGGTCCAGGCAAAAGTTAGGGATAAAGCGTAATACTATGTCTCATTGGATCACCTTGCATATAGAATTCGGTATCAACTATCGGGCTCAGACGGCACCAATCAATCGACTTCATCTTCAACTAAGCAGCAAAGTGATGAGACGCTTGAAGACATAAAGGCGATAGCAGAGTTGGAACCCAGTGGGATTATTTTTCACATAGCTGTTTTGTTTCCTTTTCACAAAATTGTATAAACTATATGTTATTCGGCGGTGTTCTCTTACTAGGACGTCAACCTCTTGTACACAAACGCCTATTTACAGGAAAATTTCAAAATCAATACAAATCCACTTTTTCAGACAAATTGCCAGTTGTTTTTCCTTTTTCTGTTTTGTCTTGCGAAGAACGTCCAATGTTCATTTTTGATATATGCATTTGACGTTAATTGCTAACTCATAAATATTTGCATGCGAAACAAAGGACTAATTACAGGTGACATCAGAAATAGGGGCAATAATGAGTTATCTAAGCGATCTAGTTGCTCTGTCCACCAAGGTACCAAGGTGGGTTCGGCTGAAGAATGTAACCAAGATACCTTCACTCCCCGCAGAGTAAGACAGGTTTTCAGCAATACTCTCCCCCGAGCAGAGTTGGTCTCCCATCAGCTCTGAAAAGGCACAGTATCTCCAGCAAGACATCGATACTCTCCCCGAGCAGAGTTAGTCTACTGTCAGCCTTAAGGAAGTTGGGTATCCCCAGAAAATCTCAATATTCCCCAGCGGAGTATACAGATGTTCCTAAGCAAGCATCCCCGGCAGTCTTAGTATAAGATTGTTCCCCGGCGGAATACCAGACACCCCAGTGGAGCCATTCCCCAGTGCAGTCTCAAAAGTTTCCCCAGGAGAGTTGAATTATCCTCCCAAGTAGATTCTGGAAGCTTATCCCCAGTAGATTCTGGAAGCTTATCCCCTGCAGAGTACGAACACTCTCCCCGGCTTTATTCAGAAGGTTATTCCCCACCAGAGCTTATAACTGGGTTATCCTCAGCTAATTACCACAGAAAAATCGTCCTCGGCGAAGTTCTTCCTATCCCCCAGCGGAGTTCATCAAATTCCCCAATAAAACTTATCAACGGAATCCCCAGCGGAGTTATCATCAAAACCTCAGCGAAATATCTCTCCCCACAGAGAAATTCCCCACAGAGTAATCTCTTCTCCAAGTTTATTCCCCAACAGAGTCATCTTCTCCTACTGGTTTATTCTTGCAACCGTCATCCCCAACGGAAACGAAGAACTCTACTCTTCAAATATCAGCCCAGGACAAGCTCCCGGCATTCGTCAAGGATTTATTTTCCTAGACGAAAATACATTCATAAACATTTCACATTTTATACATCCTGCTTACATACATGATACGCATCATATCATGTAATCTCATTTATATTTTGAACATCATGACATCATGCATTTCATACATCATGACATTGCATATAACTGATGTTTTGCCTTTTCAGGAAAAAGGTCAATCCAAAGATGATTACTACCAATTGTCGCAGTTCCAGATTCGATTCCTGTATCTAGCCAGGGCATATCTGTGAGTAACTGATTGTAGATTCGACACCTGTATCTAGCCAGGGCATGTTCGCATGAAGAGTTTAGTGATTCGATACCTGTATCCAGCCAGGGCATATCTGTAGACGACCAATTCCAGATTCGATTCTTGTATCTAGCCAGGGCATGTCTGTGAGTAACTGATTGTAGATTCGATACCTGTATCCAGCCAGGGCATGTCTACATGAAGAGTTTAGAGATTCGATTCCTGTATCCAGCCAGGGCATATCTGTAGATGACCAATTCCAGATTCGATTCCTGTATCTAGCCAGGGCATATCTGTGAGTGTTTGATTATAGATTCGATACCTGTATCCAGCCAGGGCATGTCTACATGAAGAGTTTAGAGATTCGATTCCTGTATCCAGCCAGGGCATATCTGTAGACGACCAATTCCAGATTCGATTCCTGTATCTAGCCAGGGCATATCTGTGAGTAATTGATTGTGGATTCGATACCTATATCTGGCCAGGGCATGTCTGCATGAAGAGTTTAGAGATTCGATACCTGTATCCAGCCAGGGCACGTCTGTAAGCAACCTTTTGAAGTTCCGGATTCGATTCCTGTATCTAGCCAGAGCACATCTGTGAGCGATTGTTTGTAGATTCGATACTGGTATCCAGCCAGGGCACATCTGTAAGCAACCTTTTGAAGTTCCTGATTCGATTCCTGTATCTAGCCAGGGCATATCTGTGAGCAATCGATTGTAGATTCGATACCTGTATCCAGCCAGGGCATGTCTGCATGAAGAGTTTTGAAGATCAACCCCTGTAATAGGCCAGGAAATTGTCTTTCTTTCTTAAAGTACGCAAGTTCTCGCTAAGGAATCTCTTACGCGATCGACACCTTCCGATGGCATCTATAAGCCCATCTCCACAATTATCCATTACATTTCCAAATGGCATCTATAAGCCCATTCCCGACAAGATTCTGTCACATCTCCAGATGGCATCTATAAGCCCATCCTCCTATCCATCATCTTTCCAAATGGCATCTGTAAGCCCATTCCCGACATCACATTGTTGATATTCTACTATGTGAGTGCAAATTTCTGGGCACTCTAGTGTTCAATCATCTTCCACCTTCGGACCACGAAAGGCACACAAGCCAATCTACATCCTCAGGTTTAAGAAGATTGAACAGGGGCAACTGTTGTACCCCAAAATTTTCCCTCCCATATTCTTCAAAGTTTTGACAAGCACCATCTCAATTTGCTCAAGTCTACTCAAGGGTTGCACAGTCCAACTGCCTCCTAAGCCAGTCAAAATTAGGGTTTTGGTTCTCTCAAGGAATTTGAGGTTTTCAATGGTCCAATTAAGTCCCATGTGCCCATATACATTTCCAAGCATCTACATACCAAGTCTCAAGACTCACAGGATCAAATTGCACAGTCAAAAGCTCTGTTTTCTTCACAATCAATTGTAGGGGTAAAATGGTCATTTTACAGTCAAAAGTCAAAATTTTTGGTCAACATCTTATTTTGAAGCCACAATCAACATTTGATCAAGTCTTGATCATGATTCCACAAGCATGGCTCAAAAATCATCAAGATGCAAAAGTTTCCATTTTTGGACAGCTGAAAAGTCAACTGTAAATTGACCAAGGCATAACTTTTTCATGGTTCATCATAAAAATCCCATCCAATGCTAATTTTTAAGAGGATGACATTTCCTACAACTCATCTTCACATTCCAAGTCCAAGAAATGCTCTCACAAAAAGTTATCAATTTCTACATTATAGGTCAATTTCAAAAGTCAACAAAAAGGCACTTTAAGTCAAAGACCATAACTTGAGATTGGTAAATCAAAATAACATGGGACCAAAGGCATTGGTTAGAGGACTTCAAGACCTTTCCAAAATGTCCAAGAACATGTTCATAGGATCAAAATTGAGCAAGATATGCATTGGAGAAGTTGGGAAATTTTTGGGAATTTACAAAAGTCAACTTTGCCTAAAAACACCTTGTTTTTGCTAATGGGCCTCAAATTCCTTCTTGAATATTTACCCAAAGCATATGCACGACCCATCAAGCCTATTTGAGTTTATTTTCTTATTTTTGTTAATTATTTGGATTTTTAATTGATTATTAATTCATTTAATTGATTTAATTGTAGGAAAATACCAAGATATGGTTTTCAATTCTTTTTGTGATGCAAATAAACTCAACACATGCTGAAGGTTTCATGTATCAATCAAGGGGACCAAAATATCCAATTTTAGCAAGTTTTGTCAATCAAAAATGTGCAAAAAGATTTGATTGAAATCAAATATTGAAAACATTATTTCATGGATTCTTGGACAAAGATTGAACCCTAATTCCATTCTACTACATATACTAAAGCTAACCCTAATGCTGTGGACGTGCAAGCTGCTGTCAAAAGCCATAAGCAAATTCCAAAAATTCAAGAAAAATTCGAAAACTGAATTCCACCTTCCAGCACGATTCAAAGCTTTCTCTTGATTCAAACCTATTGCAGGGATTCCCAGAAGCCTTTTGCAATCAAAATCACACGCCAACACTCAAAGAATCCATAGACAACAGCGTCACGGTTTGAATTTTTTTTCATAATTGCATACTTTGATTCATGCATCATTAACGTGTTTTGTGGATTGTTTTGCATTCATAGGGACTGTACGAAGCTTTTGGTACAAAATAATTGAAGTATAGAGCCCTGAATCACAAACCACCATGGATGAATTTTAGGGTTTTCAAGCTCTTAAATTGGGGGTTTGTGATATAGGAAAAATTAGAGACTCTAAAGCCCATGGTTGGATTCGTCAAGGCCAGACGAATCAAACACTATACTCGCGAAATATTTATGAGCAGCAAGGAGCTAGTCGCTATTTTTCATGCTCGCAGGTTATGGGGGTTAAAAACCCCCGCTATCTAACTCTGTTTCTTGCAGTTTCAACGAAGAAGACAATACGTGTTCATGCGTGATTGGACGGTTCAAATATTATGCGCGCGTTTTGTTTTCCAGCATAGGCATTGGTTTTCACATATTATAATTAATTGTTATTATTATATCAGATGCAGCGTGATAGCCTGGTGGTTAGTGAGTTGTCTGATGACCATTGGGACCTGGGTTCGATTCCCAGGTCCCCCAAATATTATTTCCATTTTTTCTATACAGGATCATATGCAGGTTACTCAAGGCATTCCACCATATGCCTCATACAGATGTGCGCCAAGTGGCCTCAAACCCAGATCCAATGGCCTAGAGTGGATGACCACCATGTACCCAGTCAACATGTGCCCTGGAGAACTCAGAAGTCAACGCAGGCTTGAGGAATTGGGCCACAAAATTACTTCAGCACCTCCATTCAGGGCCCAACCCCCCTGGGGTTTGCTTTTCTTTTTTTTTATTTTTCTTTCATTCAATTGCTTCATTTATTTTTATTGTTTTTTTAATTAAATACTAACCAGCAAATTAAATTAATTAACATTTTCATAATAAATTTATAAAACTAAAAAGAATGTAAATATTTTATTTATTATTATTAATGTCACTTTAGCTTAATTATTTTATAAATAAACATTAACTTAAATTAAGTTAGTTTGATTAGGTTTAATTTTAATTTTCTTTTACAATAAATAAAAATGAATTAGACTTAGGGTTTTTGACACTTTTAATTTCTTTTTTTTTTATTTTATTTCATTAAAAAACATAAAAACACAAAAAACATTTTTTTCTTTTAATAAATTAATTAATTAGTAATTAGGCTTAATTTTTAATTAATTGGAAAAAGGGACAAAATTCAATTCTTTCTCAAAAAAGGGTCAAAACCCTAAGGACGTCCCGATTCAACCTTTCGCGCGTATATTTACTTTAATTCATTATTGTGATTATGTATCTGCTCAGAAATGTAATAGTTAATTAGGACCTCCTTTATCGCTTTATTTATTTTCTCGCAGTTTATTTTTTTCCAAACGGGTTTATTTTTGGCGATGTATATACCCGCGCCTTGTAATAGCTAGATTTACCTTTCCGCAATTTATTTTCCGCACTCTTAACTGTTAATATGCATGAAAGACTTGTGTGAAAAATAAAACCAATCCATAGCTCACAAATAACATGTACAAGATAATCTTAACTGAAAAACAACACACATGCACATGCCACTCTTAGGGTACGCCTCACTGGTTGCCTCAACGTGGTCGTCAAGTATAGGGTGTTTTAGAGGTCGCCCTCCTGTCTAAGATCCAGTTGCCTCGAAACGGTTGCCTCGGATAAAAAGGATCTAGGACATTAGGGTTACCGCTAAGGTGTCCTACTATTGCTTTGGTGACCACATTGTCCCTATAATCGAATTGACCCGAATAACTCCAACGATGGTGCTACCTACCTCTCAATGGTGGGATAGCACTATCTAAAGGACTCTTACACAACCTAATTCCTTAGAGTAGGTAGATTCTCCTGGGTACTTGCTCTCTCAAAACAAACAAAAACAACTTTTCGCACCTACACTTTCAAAAGGTTTTCAAACAAATATTTCATACACTCTTGAGGTCAGATACAAGAGTTACTTAGAAATTTTTTCAAACGAAACTTTTTTTCAAAACCCACACACACTTTAAAAGCAAACAATCTTTTGAAAACATAAGAGCAAGTACCTAAGAGCCCGTGGATAACCACGGATAGAAAGGGTGTTAATACCTTCCCTTTCTATAATCTACCTCCCGAACCGAGAAACATTCTCAAAGAAGGAATTTTGCTGTGCTTTTGTCCTTTCCATGTTGGAGAACATAAAAGACGGTGGCGACTCTTGCTTACCGCGACATTTCGCAAACCAGCTTAAAAAACAGTCAGTTCTATTTCCACCGATCACACAAGCAATTTACCTACTCAAAAAGTATTTGTTCTTTTTCTCCTCCTTTAGATGGTGCTTGTCTACCATTGATTAGTAGAGTGCCATATTATTAGGTGTGAGGGACGAGCGTGGGTCGTCGTACAGTCATAGAAAGTAACTTGTAAGATGTTTTAGAAATTGTCGTAAGGGACTAAGATTGTTTATCGAAGGCAATATTTGAAGGGTCATCGAGGGACTATGATCTTTTATTCGAGGGTCTTTGCCAAATCATCCCACGTTCGAGGGACATGACTGTTTCTATTCGAGGCAACAAGTGCGGGTTACCCTAGAGGTGCATGTGTGCAAGGTGTATTGTTTTTCAATTATTTTATCTTGAATTAGGGTTATCTAATGTTGACTTTAAATCTTGCCATACAAATCCTAATTACTAGCAATAATAAGGAAAACGATAAATTACGGAATTTAAATGTCCTACGCTATTACAATACTTTTGGGGATGAGGGATACAAATTTACAAATGAGGATGATAAGTAAAATAAACCCTAATTATAATGCAAAATAATAAAATGTACAAAAATGTAAAGATGAAGAAAAGAATATTGTTTTTATGGCTTTTTATGGAAAAGGTTTTAATTAACCTAATTAAACTAATTAATTTACAAGGGAAGTTAATTAATTATTTAACAAAACCTAAAGTCTAAGTTAATTAAAAAATAAACCCTAAGTCTAATTTAGTTGTCTAAAAAAAAATAATTTTTAAGGTTTTATTTGTTTAAAAATTAGTGAAGTAAAATAAAATAAAAAGAATTAAAACATTTTTAATCTAATTATTTTTAAATAAAATAAAATAAAAAATAATATATATATATATATATATATATATATATATATATATATATATATATATATATATATATATATATATATATATATATATATATATATATATATATATATATATATATATATATATATATATATATATATATATATATATATATATATATATATATATATATATATATATATATATATATATATATATATATATATATATATATATATATATATATATATATATATATATATATATATATATATATAAGAAATAAAAAGGTTGAGCCTGAGTGTTCAAAAATCACATGGGGGTGTGGAGAAATGTTTTTGGTAGGCCCATAATGTGCTTTTTGTTTGACTAAAAAAAAAGAAATAATAACAAAAAAGATAAATGAGCTTGTGGCTGTTTAGAAATCAGGTGGGGTGCGCTAAAGAAACAATGTCGAGGCCCAAAGCTGGAGGGACCATGTGCTGAACCAACAAGGAAAAAATATGAGAAGAAAAAGCAAAATGGGACGTTGGGGCTCGAACCCAAGTCTCTAGTAACCAAAGCCTTAGCGCGCGCTCTTCTGCCACTGGGGTGGTTTTTTCATCCGGTAATAAAACAAGTGGTAATGAATTTAAAATAAACTTAGGTATGAATGCACTTCATCTTCTTCCTCTCGCCACCATTTTTGAATCTCTGAACTTGCTCATTTCTCAACCATTTTCAAAAATGTAAACATGAAATTTGCTCCAAATTTTGTCACGATTTCAAATATGTAAATAACTTGAACTAACACTCAAAGATGATCATAAATTTTGCTTGATACCAAATTCTAACCTAATTTTTATGTAACTTAAAACTCAAAATTCGCATCACTTAGGCAATATAAATGAAATGTAAGCACATGGTTAACTTTAGGGAAATTATGTCTACATTTTTTCTTTACAAAATAACTATTAATCATGCTTGTATGAGAAGTTCAAAGTTGAGAAAAATTACCTAAAAACTGGAAATCGTGTTTTGAGTTTGAGCACTCGTGGATGTGTTGTGATGATTTGAATAGCTTCAGTGGACTCCTAGGAAGCTAATGCACAACTTACTTTGTGCTGAGAATGCTTGAATCTTTCTGGAGAAGTCAATGTGCAGAACTATGTTTTGGAAATGGAGGATCGGGATGGAGGTGTTACAGTTGTGTAACAGGGTTCTGGATCACTTCTATATAGTGTGTGGATGATGTTTGAAGGATTAAAAGTGAAAACTCACCATTGAAATGTGAGTTTGGAATTCAAAGTCAGAAATGGCAAGGTATGGAGCTCTTGGTGCAATTTCTGGTTTGAGGGAGTTTGAGGGAGTTTCAAGGCTTTTGAATTCATCTTTGGCTTGAAAAATAGTGCTTCTATTTATAGGCAAGAGGTTTGAGGGCTTGAAGTGATCAGATTCACAAGATCACATGTTATGGTTTTTTGACTTGTTTTTTAAGCAACCTTGACAAACATTGTTCAAATGCATAGTACAAGGAAATCTAGAGTAATTAGGGGATTTAAACATGCTTATCTGATCTTGTATGTTGAGTGTATTCAGAACAAACAAGTTATAGGCTCAAGAGAAGTTGACTTTGTGATTAGAGCAACTTTACAAGAATGTCAATGTTACTTTGTGCCAAAAATGGATGAATCTTTTGGACAATGACTCAAATGCTTGGATCATAGCTCTAACAGTTGTGTAAACAATTAATTATGGAGTGATTTTTAAGTTAGAAGCCTGTAAAGCAAGATTTATGCAGCATGGCTTGAGATTTGATCAAGTGTTCATCATCAAAATAACCTAAAATTCAAGAATGGATATCCAACTTCTTCTCTTTGATTCTCCTAGCTTAAGAACGATCTCTTCAAGTTCTTTGAAATTTTGGAAAGGTTGAAACATTGTATACAACCTTCATATTGACTACTTTTGCTAAATCAAATTGGAGCTAGGTGAAAAATTGCCAAGAAGTTGGGACAAAAAATCTGCCTAACTTGCCAAAATTTTCACTAAGTGTTTTATGAAAAATGTAATGACTTCATGGGCTTATATATTAAAATCTAAGCATTTATTAGACACCAATCCTCTAATAAAAAGTTGTATAATTCATCAAGATCTACAACTTTCACGTTGAAAGTTTTCCTTGAATCATCTTGCATTTTGGTGAAAAATTATCATGAAGTATTGAAATTATCAAGGTTAAAAATACTTAGAAATTTTCTAAGTATGGAAAATTTTGAATTTTTGTGGACTTTCTTGACTTTCTTGATTCTTGGTGATCAAGTTTGATATTTTTGAGTATATTGATGAATCTTGATCTTTGAAATTCAATGTTAATCAAAAAGTCAAAGTTTGACTTTTTGTGTATTAGTTGACTTTTCATCAGTTGATCCAAAATTTAACTATCAATCCATTGATATTGAGAAATTATTTGAGCCTTAAAGTTAGGTCAACATGTTGTGTTTGAATCCTTGAAATCATGCTTCAATACATTGGGTCATGTATTAGGTCAAAAGTCAATGATCAGTCCATCTAAGTCAAAACCCTAAGTTTGACCATTTTGCCCCCTTGATGATTTGAATGCTTTTCTTGAGGATTGTGATCAACACTTGATAAATTGATAATGATTACTTTAAAATTTTGGTGTTGTCCAAAAATCATGAAGTTTGATTGTATGTTGACCATAGTTGACTTTTTACCCAATACAATTGATTTTCAGTCACCTGAGCAATTGATTGGGAAAATTTGTGATGCAAGACTTGAAACTTGGTATGAGCAATCTTGGAGACCTATAATGAACCATGAAAGTCATTTGAGGCATAAAAAGTCCAATTGTCCTTGAGAAAATCAAAACCCTAATTTAGAGGCTCAATGCTTAAGAGGTGAGCTTATCTGATCAAACCCTTGAGAAACCCTTGAGCATTTGAGATCTTTGGTGAGAAATATCTTGAGAAAAGAGGGGGAAAATTTTGGGGTACAACATCTGCCCCTGTTCATTCTTCTTAAACCTGAAGAGTTAGATTGACTTGTTCGCCATTCTTGACTTAAAGGTAGAAGATGATTGAACACTTAAGTGCCCAGAAATTTGCACTGCTTGTGCATGAAGTAAAATTGTTTGTTAATTATACCGGGAATGGGCTTAAAGATACTATTTGGAAAGATGACAGAGAGTTGTCGGAGATAGGCTTACAGATTCCATAAAAAGGTGATTGTTGATAGAATTTAGACTAAGTCTAAGCTTGGCTTCAATCAGAAGAAGCATCATAATAAATCTTGAGTCGATTTAAACTTAACCAGGAGAAGTCTGTGTTTGTCTTTGACTGGAAAAGAATCAGAATAAATCTGAACCAGAAAAGTATCTACTGGAAAAGAATCAGAATAAATCTTTGGGTGATTTAAACTGAACCAACAGATGTCTTGTATTTGTCTTTAATTGAATAAGAATCAGAATAAATCTGAACCCGAAAAAGTGTCCACCAGAAAAGAATCAGAATAAATCTTTAGGCGATTTAAGATGAACCAACATATGTCTTGTATTTGTCTTTAACTGGATAAGAATCAAAATAACTCTGGACCAGAAAAAGTGTCTACCGGAAAAGAATTAGAATAAATCTTTAGGCGATTTAAGCTGAACCAACAGATGTTTTGTATTTGTCTTTAATTGGATAAGAATCAAAATAAATTTGAACCAGAAAAAGTATCTTCCGGAAAAGAATCAGAATAAATCTTAGGTTGGTTTAAGCTGAACCAACAGATGTCTTGTATTTTCCTTTAACTGGATAAGAATTAGATTAAATCTGAACCAGAAAAAGTATCTACCGGAAAGAATCAGAATAAATCTTTGGGCGATTTAAGCTGAACCAACAGATGTTTTGTATATTCCTTTAACTAGATAAGAATCAGAATAAATCTAAACCAGAAAAAGTATTTACCGGAATAGAATTAGAATAAATCTTTAGGAAATTTAAGTTGAACCAACAAATGTTTTATATTTGTCTTTAACTAGATAAGAATCAGAATAAATCTGAACCAGAAAAAGTGTCCATCAGAAAAGAATCAGAATAAATATTGGGTTGATTTAAACTGAACCAACAAATGTCTTGTATTTTCCTTTAACTGGATAAGAATTAGAATAAATTCTGAACCAGAAAAAGTATCTATCGGAAAAGAACCATAATAAATCTTTAGGCGATTTAAGCTGAACCAGCAGATGTTTTGTATTTGCCTTTAACTAGATAAGAATCAGAATAAATCTGAACAACAAAAAGTATTTACCGGAAAAGAATGAGAATAAATCTTTAGGAAATTTAAGCTGATCCAACAGATGTTTTGTATTTGTATTTAACTAGATAAGAATCAGAATAAATATGAATAAAAAAAAGTGTCCATCAGAAAAGAATCAGAATAAATCTTGGGTTGATTTAAACTGAACCAGTAGGTGTCTTGTTTTGGAATGACCCTCTGAGGAAATTTCTTAAATAGCCCTTTGTCAGATATTGCCTTTGGGAAGATTGTTGGGTCGTATAAGTAGTTGGTGACATTTGTCTATTGATTGATCTTTACCTGAAAAGGTAAAAGTTAGTTGTATGCAATATCATGATGCATGAAATGCATTGCGTAATGATGTTCTCAAAATAGATGAGATTGTGCTATATGTGTGTCGTATGCATATGCTATGTTGTTGTCGTGTATTTGTGTCTGGAAAAATAAATCTCAGACTATTGTTGGGGATGAAGAGTATTGTGTATCTTTAATCTTGTCTAGAATGCTTCCGCTGGGGATTTTTGGTTACTTGTTTGAGGAAAATCTGCAGGGGATGCATTAATTTCAGTTTTAGGAGTAGATTTTAGGAACATTGGTCGTCCGTTGATCTACTGGGGAGTTTAATTCTTATATACTCTGACTTGGGATAAAAGAGATGGTTAATCTTCCGACTTGATAAAGTTAACTAGTATTCGGTCGGATTCCAAGTTATGCAGCAAGTCTCTGGGGATAGTGGCAACTTTACTGGGGAGAAGAATTTTTGTTAGTTATTTGTAGTAGTCTAAGGAATAGATCCGAGTTGGGGAATTTGTTGTCTTTTGAGGAAATAAACCCTGTTGGGGAGATAAATCCTTGTTTATGGAGAAATGCTCTGCTGAGGAAACTAACTCTCTAGGGGAAATTGGATTTGCTAAAGAGAAGAAACTATGCAGGGTCTCTTTCTTCAGTTTTAGAGGAAAAAACTCAGCTGGGGAAGAGAATTTCCAAGAATTATACTGATTGGGACTCCGTAGAGATATTTAACGAGGAGGAGATTATACTCCTTTATCTGTTGGAGTGATCTGTTGGGAAATTGTGGGGAATGTGCTCTTATTTGTGAAAACTATTATGTGGGGATAACCTCATAGAAGTTTCTCTGGCGACTTCACTGGGGATAATCTTATGAAAGGGACTCTGTGGGGATTTACAGACAGCTTGAGTATCATCCCAACTCCTAGAGTTGAGTAAATGTTTATTCCCGTTCTTAAGCATTTATTTGTTAACAGTTAATCATGTTCATATGCATATGCTCATTCCATTTTAGTCATTGGAAGTTTTTGCAAGCAAAACAGAAAAAACAAAAAGTCTGGATTTTAAAGTATATTTGTATTGATAATTTGCCTATAAACAAGCGAGTTTGTACAAAGAGACGGAAATCCTTGTAAGAGGAAGTCGTCGTGAAATGAAAGAGTACAAAGCAAAAACAAATAGCCATGTGAAAAATGATCTCATTGAGTTTCAACTCTACTATTGCCCCTATGTCTTCGAACATCTCGTCCTATGCCATAGGAAGAAGTAGATTGATTCATTCGAACTTTTGATCTTGGTAATAAAGCTGGTTGTAAGTGATCCAACAGGACATAGTCGTACACTTTAATCCTTAATTTTTGCCTAGACCTCCCTCTCGGGTTTTTGGTCCACCAGGATATCCTTTTTTGCCCAAGCCGCCCTTTTGGTTCGCCGGGATGTATAATATTTTGTATATATCCCTTATTTTTTCCCGAACCCTTTTGGTTCGCCGGGATGCCCTTAATTTTCCTAGGTATGTCAAACTAGCGGTTCATTCTTATGCGTAGTATTTTTCACTATGTCCGCGTTCACAGGGTGCGGGAAATCTTCGCCATCCATAGTTATTAGCACCATTGCACCGCCCAAGAATACTTTTTTAACAACAAATGACCCTTCATAAGTGGGAGTCCATTTTCCCATGTGATTGTCTTGTGGTAGAATGATGCGCTTTATTACCAAGTCACCAGCCTGGTATACCCAATGCTTGATCTTCTTGTTGAAAGCTTTGATCATGCATTTCTGGTACATCTGACCATGAAAACAACCGCAAGCCTCTTCTCATTAATCAAATTCAAATGATCCAACCTAGTCTGAATCCATTCTTCTTCATCTAAGTATGCTTCTTTCATAATCCTTAGAGAAGGGATTTGAACATCGACAGGCATGACAGCTTCCATGCCATAGACCAAAAATAAAGGGGTTGCCCCAATTGATGTTCCCGCCGATGTACGATATCCATGAAGAGAAAATTGTAGCATCTCATGCCAGTCTTTGTAGGTCACCACTATATTTTGTACAATCTTCTTTATATTTTTGTTAGCAGCTTCCACTATGCCATTCATCTTAGGTCTATATGGAGAAGAGTTGTGATGCTTGATCTTGAACTGCATCCAGAGCTCAGTGATCGTGGCATTGTTAAGGTTGGTGCCATTGTCAGTGATGATCCTCTCAGGGATACTATACCAGAAGATGAGGTTGTGCTTGATGAACAGTGCCACGATGCTCTTGGTAACTGAGGCAAATTAAGCTACTTCAACTCACTTGGTAAAATAGTCAATGGAGACAAGAATGAAACGATGTCCATTAGAGGCAGTAGGTTTGATTTCTCTGATCATGTCAATGCCTCACATTGAAAATGGCCAAGGAGCAGTCATGACGTTCAAAGGAATCAGAGGCACATGGACCTTATCAGCATAAATTTGGCACTTATGACAAGTCTTAGAGTGGTGATGACAATCGGTTTCCAGGTCAACCAATAGTATCCAGCTCTCAGAATCTTCTTGGCCATAGTATGTCCACTAGAATGAGTACCAAATATACCTTTATGCATATCCTCCATGGTCTTCTTAGCTTCCTTCTTGTCCATACAATGGAGCAGAATTGATTCGTGGTTGCGTTTGTATAAGATCCTAATGCTCAAGAAGAACTTGGCTGAGAACCTTCGCAGGAATTTCTTGTTGTTGACTGACGCCCCTTCAGGATACTCTTGAGCTTCGAGATATCTTTTCACCTCATGAAACCAAGGCTTCTCCTCTACACCATTTGTGTCAATCTCATAGTAGTGCGCTGGTTTGTCAAATCTTTCGACAGTAATTCAGGGAGCTTCGTTTTCCCATCTGACCTTGAACATAGAAGACATGGTAGCCAAAGCATCTGCCAACTGATTCTCTTCCCTCAAAATGTGCTTAAAGGTAACCTCTTCAAAGTATGGGATCAATGTTAGCAGAAGATCTTTGTAAGGGATAAGGTTTGGATGTTTTGTATTCGACTCTCCTTTAACTTGACTGGTTACCAAAGTTGAGTCTCCATATACACTTAAGAATTTTATTCTTAGGTCAATAGCAGCTTTAAGACCCAAGATGCACGCTTCATACTCGGCCATATTGTTGGTATAATCAAAGCAGAGCCTGGCAGTGAAAGGTGTATGGAAACCTTCGGGGGGAAATGATCACGACACCAATTCTGTTACCCCGTGCGTTGGAAGCTCCATCAAAAACCATAGTCCATCGGGATCCTTGCTCAGGTCCTTTATACAGTCCAGGCTTTTCATAATATGTAATCAGCATGATATTCTCGTCCGGGAATTCAAAGTTCATAGATTGGTAGTTATCTACAACTTGATGTGCCAAATGATCCGCCAATACACTTCCTTTTATTGCTTTTTGTGTAGTGTACTGGATGTCGTATTCAGTTAAGATCATTTGCCATCGGGCTATCCTTCCGGAGAGAGTTGGTTTCTTAAAGATGTACTTGATGGGATCCATCTTAGAGATCAGTAAATTGGTATGAGTCAACATATACTGTCTTAGTCAGCGAGTAGCCCATGCCAAAGCGCAACAAGTTTTCTCGAGAAGTGAATATCTTGTTTCACAGTCGGTAAACTTTTTGCTAAGGTAGTATATTACATGCTCTTTTTGACCAGACTCATCATGCTGCCCCAACACACACCCCATTGAATTCTCTAACATGGTTAAGTACATGATCAAAGGTCTTCCTTCAACTGATGGCATCATAATTGGTGGTTTTTATAAGTATTCTTTGATCTTGTCAAAAGATTTTTGATAGTCGTCATTCCATCTTACCACTTGATCTCTCTTCATTAGCTTGAAGAGTGGTTCACAAGTAGTAGTCAGGTGAGAGATGAATCGGGAAATATAATTGAGTCATCCTAGAAAACCTCTAACCTCCTTCTCAGTATGAAGAGCTGGCATTTCTTGGATAACTTTGACTTTGGTGGGATCGAATTTAATTCCTTTACCACTAACGACGAAGCCTATAAAAACGGGAAATATCAATTACTCCTAGTTGAAGGAGATTGAGATAAAGTCTTTGGCCTTCCAGTTGTTGAGTCTGCGGTTAGCAGTTGGGAATATCCAGTCGTCCAAGTCACCATCACTATCAGTGTCTTCTAGAGCATTGACTTCATTGTTTCTAATAAGGAGAGGTGGTCCATCAGCACGACCATGTCGAACCTCTTTCTGAGCCTTTGAAGTAAAACCCAACCCAAATTTGTGAGATTTGTAGGGGATGTCAGGAAGTTGTCCCCAGATAGTGCAACATCCATCTTCTACAATATCCCTAGCATCCTTTAGAGAGGACATTCTTGGTGTGCCTTTAGAGATTTCAGGAGTAGCAGGAGTAGCAACAACAACCATTGGAGGGATTACCACAAATGCTTAACAAGGGGTTTCAATGAATTCACCATCCATTTCAATGTATTTGAAAGAATTCAAATGACTGACCATATATTCTTCCTCTCTACAGACTGTGAAAACCTTTCCATTCACTGGGTATTACAACATTTGATGTAATGTAGAGGTAACCGTACTTGCCCCATGAATCCTCGGGCGTCTGAGCAAGCAAGAATAGGTCTGGCGGATATCCATTATGTAAAAAGTTGAATTGAAAACATGAGATCCCACCTTGATCGGGAGATCAACCTCTCCATGGACCATTATTTTCGAACCATTGAAGGCTCTAACCACAATATCACTGGGTTTCAGCACCAACCCATCATTATCCAGTCTATCCAAAGCACCTTTAGGTAAAACATTGAGGGAGGAGCCAATATCTACCAACACATGTGCCAGAGTGGTACCTTTGCATTCAATAGAGATGTGGAGAGCCTTGTTGTGATTCTTCCCCTCCGGAGTTAAATCTGCATAAGAAAATCCCAGGCCGTTATCAACAGTTAGGCTTGCAACACAATTCTCAAATTGATTAGCAGTGGTCTCTTGAGGTACATGGGCATTCTTCAAGAATTTCAGTAGAGCTTGGGCATGTGCTTCGGAGCATAACAACAAGGACAACATGGATATTTTTGAGGGTGTCTGCCCCAGTTGTTCAACTATTTTGTAGTTACTTTTTTAGATGATCTTCAGAATTTCTTCCATCTCTTGTCTAGATGGGTCTTCAATTGTCACTTCTTTTGAGGGTGCCTCTGTCAGGGCAGGCTCAATAACTTTTTCTTTACCTCGGGTATCATTGGTTTAGTAGTAGGAATATGAACATGTGTTGTTGTAGTTGTTGGAGGAGAGATCTCCAGAGAGAACACTCTTCCTGTCCTAGTGACCTTACTAGTTCCAACAATGTTTGTAATTTCAGGTTCTTCATTTTAAATAATCCATGGCTCCTTCTTGACGCCATGATAATAAACTTCTTCCCCATAGTTCCAAGACACTGCTTTATCAGATGAATAGGGGACTGGCCCCAGTGTAGTGATGATTAAGGGAGCCACTCTTGGCTTAACAGGGATCCTTATATGGCCTTTAGAGGTGATCCTAATAGGAGTGTTAGATATTGTGATTATGGAAACATCTTGAGGTAAACTTTTACAGACGGAGTTTCCTTGAACAGAATTTCATGGCTATTAATTAGAGGTTGAATACCTTTCTTCAGCCACATACAACCATTAGTTTGGGAAGCACAATGATAACAATTTTCAAGGCAGCCAGGAAATAAACTGGCTCTCAGCATATTCTTCTTAACGGACAATAATGGAGTGGTCAAATCATCAATGGTGGAGACAAAGGAGGCATTATCAATAGCATTGACACCTTTACCATGACTGGGCATGGGAGCAGTAATGACATTAGGGATTTGTGATGGGTCAAACTCGATCAACTTGTTATCAATCAAATCTTGTATCTTGTTCTTCAACGGCCAACAGTTGTTGGTGTCATGGCCGAGACTATTTGAATGATAGGCACATTTCACATTCTGGTTATATTTGGGAGAGGCAGTATTCAGATTTGGAGGAGGGTCTCGCAGAGTTACCAAATCTGCCTTCAACAGGTGTTGTAAAGCTTGAGATAGTGGCATGTTGATTCTAGTGAATTTCCTCCTTGGGACATCGGGCCATTGTTGATTGTTTGATTGTTGTGGTCGTTGAACTGGCGTTGGATTTGAAATAAATACTGCTCCTACCAATTGGTAACAATAATTCTTGATACGGATCCTTTATCCACAAACAAAATTAGTTTCTTTCTTACCAACAAATGCTTTCTTTACAGCAGTAGAGGCTGAGGCCATGTGGATCTTTCTGCTTTTGATTCCACTTTTAACTTGTTCACCAGTCATTATCAACTCAGTAAACCCTGACGAAGAACTCCCAATCAGCAAATTAAAGAATGGACCAGTAAAGGTACCCATAAACATGTCCATTAATTCTATGTCAATGGGGGTTGCACCCTTCCAGCTAGGTCCCTCCATTTTTGAGCATACTCCTTAAAGCCTTCATTTGAACCCATTGTCATATTTTGTAATTTCACCCGAGTTGGTGCAAGATCAGCATTGTATTGGTATTGTCTGTAGAAGGCAGCAACCAGATCCTCCCATGTGTGGATATTAGTCCCCTCAAGTTGATAGAACCACTCCAATTGTGTCCCGGATAAGCTTTCTTAGAATAAGTGTACCCATAACTTCCTATCGGTGGTGTGTGGTTGAACCTTGTGAACATAAGACCTCAGATGCATCTTTGGACAAGAGACCCCATCGTATTTGGCGAAGACATGAACTTTAAATTTGTGGGGAATGACCACCCCAGGGACTAGACCTAAGTCTCCAAAGTCCAAACCAGACAATGTTTAGATCTCTAAAGCCTTAAGTCGTTCTTCTAGCTGCTTGTATTTCTCATCTGCTGGTGGATACTGCTCTTCGGAGTAGTCTTCGTCCTCAGTAATCTGGTTATTTCCACCCTCAGCTCTAGTGCTTCTAACCTCCTTTTCTTGATTGTCTTCATCCTTAGAAGAAGCCTCTTCTATTTGAGTCAGTTAGGCGGGCCCCTTGAACCTTCTTCCCATGTTGAGGATAACAACCCGTTTCTTGGTATTCTTCTTGGTGGCAAGGTGTGCCATCATTTCTTACTGACCTTTAGCTAGGTTGAGGAGAATCTCTTGGAACTGCGTGTGTTGGGTTTACAGATCTTTGACGGTTTTCTCTAGATCCATCTTATACTGAAATAAATAGTAAAGAGATGAGGAAACCTGTATCAGAAGACCTGCTTATGATATGATGTATGCTATGCAGATGCAATGTTTTCAAGGACTTTAAGGAATTTAAATTTTCTAGCCGAAAAAGAAACAAACACCACAATTGTATTAATAAGTTCAAAGATTACAACTGCCCCTTGGGATTATAATGAAAAAATCAAAAGGTCTCAAAGATACAACAAAAAACACTCTTAAAACAAAAGACTTAAGTCTTCCACGGGCGTTTCCTCTTTGGTTCAATATAGGCATTCAGGCTTTGCTCCTCGTGAAGTTACCTTTTGAGCTCCAACACCTTCTTCTCGCTTGCATAGAATCGAGCTTCAAATGTATGTCATTCCCCCTTGAGTTGAATCCATGATCTCTGCAACTCTTTGAGGTCCGTAGGCATGTCAAGATGGATAATGGTATAAGGAATATCCCCTCCAGAAATAGGCTCCACAATTATTGGTAGAATAGCAGGATATGGCATCATGAGATTCTGAGCGCGAGCTCGCACCCATTTGAGATAAGGCTCCAAAAGAATGGATTTCTTATGCCCTAAAGTCTTGCTATCAACCTTGTTTACCATGCCCCAAACTCGTACAAACCTTTTATGATAACCTCAGACATCATTCTCGTAGTCGAATACAATACCTTGGATAAGTGCATCATGAGGACCATCTCTTCGAGCGTAGCCAAATTATCGTAGAGCCAAAGAAGGGTTATAAGCAATACCTCCCCTAATGCCCAAGAGTGGAACATTAGGGAACTACCAACAAAGGTCAATGATAGTAATGTCCTCTTGAGATCGAGAGCACCAATGTATATCTGTGTGAGAAAGCGTTACTATTCTTTGCGACCAATTCAGACCTTGTTCATTATTTAGTACTAACCGAGGAAGGTGCAAAACAAACCACCTAGACAACAATGGAATGCAACATATAAGATCCACTCTCTTTCTCATGGTACGATTGTGAAGAGTATGCAAAATGTCTCCAAGTAAAGTAGGCACAGGGTTACGAGAAAGGACGATCTTGACAACATTCACAACTATGATTTGGTCTGGATTAGGGAAAAATACTAACCCATAGATTAGAAGAGCCAAGACTCATTCAAAGGCTTGGAAATCCATATCCTCTCAAAACAATCCATCCTTCTCTAACAGGAACTTGACTAGAAAACCATTGACTCCGCTCCTTATTTCCCAATTGGCTACAATATAAGACCTTTTCAAGTGTAGGGATGATGCAATCTCCTCAGGTTGTGGATCCTTTTCTAAACCGGTGAAGGGAACTTGATCAAGAATATGTAATCCTAATAGTTGAGAGAACTCGTCCATTGTGGGCACCAATTGACAATCAGGAAAGGTGAAACAATGAAGTTTAAGATCAAGGAATTGAAAGAGCACACACATCATTTCTTCTTTAATGCTTGAGGTAACCAGATTGAGAAGTCGACCATGTCTTTTGATGAACGAAGAATTCTCAAGTGAAGAATTGAAAAACACAAGAAGGGGGGTTGAATTGGAATCTTAATAATCAATGCAAATAACACGATGATTTTTATCCTGGTTCGTTTGAACTCAAACTACTCCAGTCCATCAACCAAGGAGATTTCGCCTCTCTCCAACGAGGTCTTAATTCACTAATCAAACTTGATTACACAACTACTTTGACTACTGCCAAAGTCTTCTTGAGTATAACCAAAACCCGATTTATCTCAAGGAATTGCACTAAACAAAATATGAATAAAGCAGTGTACATATGTTTTTCTTTACAAAAACAGTATCACAGGCTTGTGATGTATTACACAGTTTAGAGAGTAGTATGAATGAGGAGTAGCAGTGTTGAAGTATATTGAATTGTGGTGTGTAAATCGTAAATGATTTAACCTCATCCCTTGTTTAAATAGGTGCAACAATCTTGAGTATTTGGAAAGTTGATAAATGTCAGTTAATGCGCTTTCCTCAAATAAAAGATCTTTGTCTGTTTGTAGCCGTTGCATTTGATATTACTTTGATGAATTGTAACGCTTCAGAACATTAAGGACTTTTTTTCCTGCTTGCTTCAGAACTTTGGAAGGTCAGAATCATAAGGTCCTGTTTGCAGCGTTAGACTTTCTTACAGAGTTAAAACGTCTTTATCTTAGCGCAACTTTTGATCTTCATTCATCAGAACTTTCTGAGAATAGCCTACGTTCACAGCAGGAACATCCTTGTAGCTTAACTTCTGATTTACTTCCATCAGAACTTCTCTACAAAACAAAATATAATTTTGGAGTGCATAATTGTTCTTTGTGTTTGTTATCATCAAAACTCTTACGAGGGTTGTAGAATCAAACTATGTTCTAACAATCTCACCCTTTTTGATGATGACAAAAACTAGGATATTTCAATTAAAATAGACAGAACATATTGAATTAGAGAGTCTCCCCCTGAGTTGAGTACTCAGATAGAGATGAATTACTTCCCCGAAGTTCATTCTGATCAGAGCTTTTGATGCATCTCCTTCTGTCTTCATCAGAATTGTGTTCCTGTTTTGCTTTCAGAAAAAAAAAGAGAAGTTATGATATTCAAAATGTTTAAGACTTTGTCTCGATATACTTTTATTGAAAATATCTTAAGTTCTCCCCCTTTTTGTCAGGAATCAAAAAGCAATATAAACACTAATATTCAGAGTAAAAAAGATGAGTTATATTAAAACATGATTTCATTAACACTTTCAGATCCAAATAAAACAAGATAAATGAATGTATAAAAAAAGTTATAAAAAAAACTAAGATTGAGGAGGGGGAAGTCGTGTGAACAACACTTCCAGCAAGCTCTTAATCTGAGTGCTTGATTCCTCTTGTTTTCCCAGCATTTCCTTGATTTCTTTACTCGTGTCTTCTTGCTTGTCCAATCTTTCTTTGATCACTGCATTATCTTTCTTTAACTCTTCTAGAGTTTGTATAACCAAAGATGACGCTGGTGTATCCACAGAAGATGCAAGTTTCTCAGAACACTCTGTAGCATTTTCTGATTCAGTGGCTTCTTCAGTTGCTTTGCCTTTGTCTTGAATAATAGCCAGAGGAATATTTTCAGAGCATGGTTCAATAACTTCTGAAGGTTGGTGCTCTTTCTAGGGAGCATTGTCCAGTAGAAGAATAGATTTCCTTTCCCAGTGACTCAGAACTTGATCCTTGAAAACTTTCAGCTGATCACAAAAGTTCTGTTGGGCCAGTTCATAGCTTAATTCCTTGAGTTTTTGGGATTCTTATTTGAACCATCTTCTGAACCGATTCTAGTGAGAATCAGAAGCAGCATGATTTGGATTTTCTAAGGTTGTTTGCTTCAAAGAGTTAACCCATTCCGTTATTTCTGTTTCAAAAATCAATAAATTTCTACCAACATCTGCTTTGGTGATAGTTGGTTTTGGTTTGGGAATGGCAATTTTGTGAGAGGTTGGGGCAAGGTGATCCAGCGCTTCTAAGTCTATGACTGTTCTAAGGTGATCTTCTGGAGGGTTAATAGGATAAGGAGTAGGAGAATCAGAAATGATGGTTGGTGATGGAGGTGTGTTTGGTGGAGTGGAATGGTAAGGTGATGGAATTTCTGGAATGTCTTGGATGGAGAGAGGTTGTCAAACCATGAGAGGTTCTGTTATTCCAAGAACTGGTGTGGTGGTACCAGAGTCTGTGTATGAATTTTCTGGTTGGGAAGCGGTAGCGTTTAGATTTTCCGGGTGAGTGGTTTGGAAGTTTGGATTTTCTGTTTGAGGAGTTTGAAAATCTGGATCAAATTGATCAATATCAGAAAGAACTATAGCAAGTTCTGGCTGATTTTGTTCAAGATGTGGATTGGGAGAGAGAGGTTTGTTTAGTATGTTTTCTAGAGTTACTGAGGGGTCAAAATCTATATCAAAATCTTCAAATGTTTGAGATGAGGGATCTTCTATTGGTTTTGGAGAGGAGGGTGTTTCAGATGTTGGAAAAACTACTGATTCTACAACATAAATAAAAGAAGAGTTACCTTTCTTTTTAGCAGCTTTTGGAGTCTTCTTAGAAGATCCTTCTCCTGCAGATTTTCTTTTTCTGGACTTCTTTAGGACAACATCTGGAGCTTGCTGATGCAGATCACGAATGTTTAGCTCTAGAGCTGTTCCATCCTTCTTGCATGCTTCTAAATATCTGACAACTATTTCTGGTGAAGCATCAATTTCATAAAATAGAGGAAAATCTTTCAGAGGGATTCTCCTTGATGTGATGATTTCCTTTGAAGCAATGGTTGGATCCTTCTTAATGCTATCAATAATCTTAATCTTTTTCAGGTTCTTGGCATTAAGGGGTTTTCCAACACATGTCTCCAGCGTTCTTATCTGCTGAGCTTCAGTCAGATGCTCTATTAACCTATTCTCAGTCAAAATATCTGAAACAAACCTGCCAAGAGGTATCCAATCCCTCTTGGTTCTTTCATCTTCTCTTGTTTCCCTCACGCTTGTTCTCAGATGATTGGAAAGCAAGTGAGGAAGGTTTATTTTTGTCTTCTTTGCAATGAAGTATAGCAGAAACTGTTGATCAATATTTATGTAGTCATAAGAGCTTGTTGGCTTCCTGTGGTTGATACAACCCAGAATGATCTTTGTGCAGATTCTGAAGTAGTCCTTCAGATCTTTAATCTTGTTGGATGGCTGCCCAGAAGTGAAGATTACTCTTGATATGGCTCTTAGGTCAAAACATTTCTAAGCCATGTAGCTGCAACGGATTCCTCTGCCATTATAACCAACCAGCTTTGCAATCAAATCTTCAGTGATTGCAATTTTCTTCCCCATTACATAAGACGTTACTTGGTGATTAGAGGAGGTTGCATGAATCTAGAATTCCTTTACCAAAATTGGGAACACTGGACCTAGAAGACGATTAAAATACCTGTTCCAACCTTGAATAGCTACATCTACAGTAAGATCAAACCCATTATCCTTCATGATTTCAAAGTCAATGATAAGCTCGCAGAGCACCTCGAGAGAATCAATTGGAGTAAGTAAGGTTCTTGACGGTTCTTCGTATTGTTATATTGTTGATGAAGATGAACCAGGAGCACATTGAAGATTTTTAGCGCTTGAAGATGAAGCCATTATTCACACTGACTGTTTGAGATTTCTGAGAAAAATGGTTTTTGCAAACGAAAACTAGAGAGGAAATAGAAGCGAGAAGAAGTGAGAGTGATAGTGAATGTGTATTTATAATCAATTTGAAAACTTAATCAATAAGAAATGGAAAAAATATTAATGATTACACAACAATTATGAATCCTGAAAATAGAGGATGGTG
Source organism: Vicia faba (assembly GCA_948472305.1). Lineage (NCBI taxonomy): Eukaryota > Viridiplantae > Streptophyta > Magnoliopsida > Fabales > Fabaceae > Vicia > Vicia faba. The sequence goes on from OX451737.1 coordinate 491,285,743, forward strand.
TGGAGATAAGAAACAGTTACCAATGACACGCGTCTCAATGCACCCAATCAAAGCTTTAGACCCTTCAGAATTTGAACGTGTTTTCAGCCTTAGAAGGATGCTTGTGAGAGGATGACAGATGTTGATAATGTGAACTGCACGCCTCTATCTTTGAAATGAACCATTCATATCTTCTTAGATAGATTCTATTGCAATTGTCCTTCTAACTTCTGAAGAATTGTTGATCAGATGTTCACAAAGAAAACATAAAATTCTGAGGGTTAATGGATATATAAATAAAACTCTATTTATGGACATAATTTCATGCTGAGATATTTCAGAATGAAATTAAACCAATCTTCAGAAAGTGGTTTAGTAAAGACATCAGCCCACTGATGGTCTGTGTCAATAAATTTTAAGGAAAGGATTCCTTTCTGAATATAGTCCCTAATAAAGTGATGTTTTATTTCTATATGCTTATCCCTAGAATGCAAAATAGGATTCCTAGATAAACATATTGCAGAAGTATTATCAAAGAATATAGGAATGTTACTCTCAAATATGTTGAAGTCTTCAAGCTGACTCTTCATCCAGAGCATCTGTGTGCTGCATCCAGCAGCTACTATGTATTCAGCTTCAGTTGTTGACAAAGTAATTATGGATTGCCTCTTGCTGGTCCATGAGATCATATTTTCTCCCAAAAACTGGCAGCTTCCAGAAGTGCTTTTTCTTTCTACTCTGTCTCCAGCGAAGTCAGCATCACAGTACCCTACTAAATTGTATTCACTGGTTTTTCTATAAAACAAACCAAGATTAGTAGTACCTTTCAGATACTTGAAAATTCGCTTAACAGCTGTTAAGTGAGATTCTCTAGGATCTGATTGGAATCTAGCACATAAGCATACACTGTACAGAATGTCAGGTCTTGAAGCTATAAGATATAAGAGAGAACCAATCATACCTCTGTATATCTTCTGTTCTACCTTTTTACTTACCTCTTCCATTTCCAGAATGCATGTGGGACGCATTGGATTCTTAGATGGCTTACACTCTGATAGGTCAAATTTCTTCGGAAGTTCTTTGACGTATTTGCTCTGGTGTATGTAGGTTCCTGCTGGAGTTTGATAGATCTGAATGCCCATAAAGAGTTTGATTTCTCCCATCAAGCTCATTTCAAACTCTGCCTGCATAGACTTAGCGAATTCTCTTCCCAGAGAAGCTTTAGTAGATCCAAATATTATATCAACTACATAAATTTGACAAACTAAAATGTCATTCTTAAATGACTTATAGAATAAGGTTGTGTCCACTTTCCCTCTGGTGAATTCCTTTTCTAACAGAAAGCTACTTAGTCTTTCATACCAAGCTCTGGGAGTTTGTTTCAGACCATATAGTGATTTCTTTAGTTTGAAAACATATTCTGGATGTTTGGAATTTTCAAACCCAGGGGGTTGGTGCACATAAACTTCTTCATCAATGTATCCATTTAAGAATAAACTTTTGACATCCATCTGATAGAGAGTGATGCCATTATTCACGACAAAAGAAATTAAGAGTCTGATATATTCTAACCTGAAGACTGGAGCAAAGGTTTCTATATAGTCTATCCAAAGAACTTTTACGTAAAACATTGAGGGAGGACCCAATATCTACCAACACATGCGCCAGAGTGGTGCCTTTGCATTAAATAGAGATGTGGAGAGCCTTGTTGTGATTCTTCCCCTCCGTAGTTAAATCTGCATCAAAAAATTCCAGGCCATTATCAACAGTTAGGCTTGCAACACAATTCTCAAATTGATCAACAGTGGTCTCTTGAGGTACATGGGCATTATTCAAGAATTTCAGCAGAGCTTGAGCATGTGCTTTGGAGCATAACAACAAGGATAACATGGATACTTTTGAGGGTGTCTTCCCTAGTTTTTAAACTATTTTGTAGTCATTTTTTCGAATGATCTTCAGAATTTCTTCCATCTCTTGTTTAGATGGGTCTTCAATTGTCAATTCTTTTGAGTGTTCCTCCGTCAGGGCAGGCTCAATAACTTTTTCTTTACCTCGGGCATCAATAGTTGGTTTAGCAGCAGGAATATAAACATGTGTTATTGTAGTTGTTAGAGGAGAGATCTCTGGAGAGAAGACCCTTCATGTCCTAGTGACCTTACTAGTTCCAGCAATGTTTGTAATTTCAGGCTCTTCATTTTCAATAATCCATGGCTCTTTCTTGATGCCATGATAATAAACTTCTGCCCCATAGTTCCAAGGCACAACTTTGTCAGATGAATAGGGGACTAACCCCAGTTTAGTGATGATTAAGGGAGCCACTCTTGGCTTAGCAGGGATCCTTATATGGCCTTTAGAGGTGATCCTAATAGGAGTGTTGGAGATTGTGATTATGGAAACATCTTGAGGTAAACTTTTTTATGGATGGAGTTTCCTTGAATAGAATTTCATGGCTATTAACAATACATTGGATACCTTTCTTCAACCACATACAACCGTTAGTTTAGGAAGCACAATGGTAACAATTTTCAAGGCAACCAGGAAATAAACTGACTCTCAACAGATTCTTCTTAACAGTCAATAATGGAGTAGTCAAATCATCAACGGTGGAGACAAAGGAGGCATCATAAATAGCATTGACACCTTTACCATTACTGGGCATGGGAGCAATAATGACATTAGGGGTTTGTGGAGGGTCAAAACTCGATCACCTTGTTATCAATCAAATCTTGTATCTTGTTCTTCAATTCCCAAAAGTTGTTGGTGTCATGGCCGAGACTATTTGAATGATAGGCATATTTCACATTCGGGTTATATTTGGGAGAGGCAGTATTGGGATTTAGAGTAAGGTCTCACAGCATTACCAAATCTGCCTTCAACAGATGTTGTAAAGCTGGAGACAGTGGCATGTTGATTCTAGTGAATTGCCTCCTTGGGATATCGGGCCTTTGTTGATTGTTTGATTGTTGTGGTCGTTAAACTGGGGTTGGATTTGAAATCAATACAACTCCTACTAATTGGTGATGATCGTTCTTGATACGGCTTCTTTATCCATAAACAACATTAGTTTCTTTCTTACCAACAAATGGTTTCTTTACAGCAGTAGAGGTTGAGGCCATGTGGATCTTTCTGCTTTTGATTCCACTTTTAAATTGTTCACCAGTCATAATAAACTCAGTAAACCCTGACGAAGAACTCTCAATCAGCAAATTAAAGAATGGACCAGTCAAGGTACCCATAAACATGTCCACTAATTCTCTATCAGTCAACAGGGGTTGCACCCTTCCATCCAGGTCCCTCAATTTTTAAGCATACTCCTTAAATCCTTCATTTGAATCCATTGTCATATTTTGTAATTGCACGCGAGTTGGTGCAAGATCAGCATTGTATTGGTATTGTCTGTAGAAGGAAGTAGCCAGATCCTCTCATGTGTGGATATTAGTCACCTCAAGTTTATAGAACCACTCCAACTGTGTCCCAGATAAGCTTTCTTGGAAGAAGTGTACCCATAACTTCCTATCGGCAGTGTGTGGTTGAATCTTGCAGACATAAGACCTCAGATGCATCTTTGTACAGGAGACCCCATCGTATTTGGCAAAGACAATAACTTTAAATTTGTGGGGAATGACCACCCCAGGGACCAGACCTAAGTCTCCAAAGTCCAAACCAGGCACTGTTTGGATCTCTAAAGCCTTAAGTCGGTCTTCTAGATGCTTGTATTTCTCATCCGCTGGTGGATACTGCTCTTCAGAGTAGTCTTCGTCCTCAGTAATCTGGTTATTTCCACCCCCATCTCTAGTGCTTCTAACCTCCTCTTCTTGATTGACTTCATCCTTAAAAGAAGCCTATTCTATTTGAGCTAGTCACGCGGGCCCCTTGAACCTTCTTCCCATGTTGAGGATCACAACCTGTTTCTTGGTCTTCTTCTTGGTGGCAAGGAGTGCCGTCATTTCTTATTGACCTTTAGCTAGGTTGATGAGAGTCTCTTGGAACTACGCATGTTGGGTTTGCAGATCTTTGATGGTTTGCTCTAGAGCCATCTTATACTGAAATAAACAGTAAAGAGATGAGGAAACCTGTATCAAAATACCTGCTTATGATATGATGCATGCTATGCGGATGCAATGTTTTAAAGGACTTTAAAGAATTTAAATTTGCTAGCAAAAAAAGAAACAAACACCACAATTGTATTAACAAGTTCAAAGATTACAACTTCCCCTTGGGCTTACAATGAAAAAAGCATAAAGTCTCAAAGAGACAACAAAAAATACTCCTAAAATAAAAGACTTAAGTCTCGCACGGGTGTTTCCTCTTTGTTGCAATATAGGCATTCAGGCTTTGCTCCTCGTGAAGTTGCCTTGTGAGCTCCAACACCTTCTTCTCGCTTGCATATAATCGAGCTTCAAAGGTATATCGCTCCCCCTTGAGTTGAATCCATGATCTCTGCAATTCTTCGAGGTCCGTAGGCATGTCAGGATTGAGAATCGTATAAGGAACATCCCCTCCGGCAACAGGCTCCACATCTATTGGTAGAATAGCAGGATATGGCATCATGAGATTCTGAGCGCGAGCTCGCGCCCATTTGAGATAAGGCTCCAAAGAAATGGAGTTCTTATGCCCCAAAGTCTTGCTATCAAACTTGTTTACCATGCCCCAAGATCTTACAAAGCTTTAATGATAACCTAGGACATCGTTCTCGTAGTCGAATACAATACCTTGGATAGGTGCATCACGAGGACCATCTCTTCGAGTGTAGCCAAATTGTCGTAGAGCCAAAGAAGGGTTATAAGTAATACCTCCCCTAATGCCCAAGAGTGGAACGTTGGGGAACTCCCCACAACGGTCAATGATAGTAATTTCCTCTTGAGATTGAGAGCACCAATGAATATCTGTATGAGAAAGCGACATTATCCTTTGTAACCAATTCAGACCTTGTTCATTCTTTAGTACTGACCGGGTAAGGTGTGAAATAAACCACCTAGACAGAAACAGGATGCAACACATAAGAGTCCCTCTCTTTCTGATGGTGCGAGTGTGAAGAAGTATGCAAAATGTCTCCAAGTAATGTAGGCACAGGGTTACAAGAAAGGAAGATCTTGACAGCACTCACATCTATGAGTTAGTCTGAATTAGGGAATAATACTAACCCATAGATTAGAAGAGCCAAGACTTCTTCAAAGGCTTGAAAATCTATATCCTCTCAAAACAGTCGAGCCTTCTCTAACATGAACTTGACTAGAAAACCCTTGACTCCTCTCCTTGTTTCCCAATTGGCTACAATATCAGACCTTTTCAAATGTAGGGATGATGCAATCTCCTCGGGTTGTGGATCCTTTTCTAAACCGGTGAAGAGCACTTGATCAAGAATAGGTACTCCTAATAGTTAAGAGAACTCTTCCATTATGGGAACCAATTGATAATCGGGAAAGGTGAAACAATGATGTTTAGGATCAAAGAATTGAAAGAGCACACACATCATTCCTTCTTTAAAGCTTGAACCCTAAACCTTTCCTTTCTGAGTGATGTATTTCTTTATCCTTTTCCAGCTTATGAACTTTAGCTTTTAATTTTTCTAACTCTTCCATCACTTCTTTATTGCTATGAACTTTCCTCTTTTGATGGTTACCCAAAGATGTTTGAGTCACCTCAAATCCCTTACCCCTTACACGACCGGTATACTCAGGAACATTTAATACTCGACTAAGTATGCTCCTACAATCATGGTCTTTAACTTGGGTTAAAGATTGAGATAGATTCTCCTGAAATTCATATGCATATCGAAATAAATTAGTGGTGATTAAAATTCATAAATTCTTTATGCTAATAAACTTTTGATTTAATTAAAGGAATACTGATATACTTACACATTGCTCATAAATTTGAAGCACATCTTCCTTAATAACTTCATCCTTACCCACACGAGCAGCCTTTCACAAAACATGTTTCGAAAGAGATGATTCTTGACTTTTCTCCTATTCTAACTACATATTAAGAGAAATAATAAGATCAATTATAACACATGACGAACAAGTATATCACAACATTTAAATATACTTACCATTCTTTGTTGTAAGCGTGCATATCCTATACGCCCTTTTCTATATGGATACGGGGGACTTGATGTTTGTTGGAGATTTACGACACTCGCATTCTGAAAATCTGAGGTTCTTCGTTTTCCTTTAAAGATTTCTCATTCTTCAGGTGAAATCAAGCCTGCATACGTCTTTAAACTATTTAACTTGAGGTCTTTCATAGACACAAGTCTTCTAATATATGAAGAGTAACCTTCTGGAACTTTAACTTTACTTAGAAACTTACACAATATCTTTTTCTCCTTTCTAGATAAAGTATAAACAACATGAGGTAGATATGTTCGTTTTCCTTTCTTCATGGGTGCTAATTTAGTTCTTATTCCCATCTCTATCAAGTCATTTCTTGCTTTAAGGCCATCCTTAGAATTTCCTTGTATATTGAGCAACATACCAATAACACTTTCAAATACATTTTTTTCAATATAGAAAATGTCTTACATACAACGAATTCCAATATGGCAATTAAAAAAATTGACCTCTTCTTCCACCCACCTTTGACAAGCGTATGTGCAAAATGCTTGTCAAACTAAGTACACATATCTTTCACCTTTTCAAAAATTTGGTCACCTGTCAATGTAGGTGGAGCTTTATCATGTTCTGGATTTTCGTTGAATGCCTTTCTCCATCCACGGTAGTGATGATTAGAATTCAAGAATCTATAATGACCGAGAAATACATTCTTTTGACAAAATTCCAATCGCTTCCAATTTGTGTTTTCTTCACAAATAGGACACACTTTTTGACCTTTAATGCTATACCCTGATAGATTTACGTATGCCGGAAAAACATTAATTGTGCCAAACAACATCACCCTCAAATTGAAACTTTCTTTCCTATATCCATCATAAACCTCCACACCTTTCTCCCACAAAATCTTTAAATCTTCAATTAAAGGTGTCAAGTATACATCTATGTCATTCCCTGGTTGTTTAGGCCCAAAAATTAACATAGATAACGTCATGTACTTACGCTTCATATATAGCTGTTGTACCCCAAAATTTTCCCTCCCTTTTTCACAAGAAATCACAACCCCAGGGTTTTCTCTGATTTTTAAGATTGACTTAAGAATCGGTCAAACAGACATTTCCTTATCAGTCAATCCAAAATTAGGGTTTTTCTCTGATTTTTTGAGAATGGCTCAGGAATCGATCAGACAGATCTTTCTTTGGCAGTAATCCAGGATTAGGGTTTTCTCTCACATCTCTCAGAAGAGATTGAATCATCAGAAATTGCTTGTTCAAATTTACCGCTTGTTTCTTAAAACCTAATTATCTGGGATAAGAGCTGAGACTTTTGTTTGGAACTTTAAGGCATCTACTTGATTAGTGGAGTGAAAGGTTTACCGTTTAAAGGAATGCTTTGTTTGTTTAACTGTATAATGCGTGTGTTAATTGGGATACCACATGTATTGTGATTGATGCAAGGTTGCGAGACTGCAAAGTTTCTTGATTATTTATTTCATCTGGATTAGAATTATTGAGACACAGTTTCAATTATTTTGATTTAAGAGCCTTAAATAATTAAATAAACATAAGGGAAAGATGGAAAAGATGTTTAACAGTAGAATTTTCTTTTGATAAAGACTTTTATTTACTTCAAATATGGTTACAAATTTATTCGAATATTGTAAGATTACAACTTATAATATTTAAAATAATATTTGTTTACAATAAATGAAAAAATAAATCTAAGCCTAATCTCTTGAGATCTTTGACTTTTTACTGCGTCCTCTATCATCCAACTGGTACTTACCTGCAAAAGACAGAAGAAAAAGAAATCAACACCAATTAACTTAAAATAATTTTCAAGCAGAAGAAAAGAAATCATCATTAAAGTTTGTCGGCCGAAATCAAAATGCTATGTTCATCATATTTTATTTTCCCCTCTGCAAATCACAAGAAGATCGCTCTTCTCGGTTCACAGATAGAAAAATAAAAGATATAAATATAAGCATACTTTTGGTTCAAATACATAAACAAGTCAGCAAAGCAAATTGTACATGTAAACTAAACCAAACTGCAGTAGTCAAACAAGTCAGCAGGGTAAGCATAGGCAAGCTAACTACAATGCAGTAACCAAGCATGTCAAACTGAGTTGCAAGCCGACTAGGTGCAAAAGGCAAAAGTACAATGCAGAAAATATGTAAACAAAGTACACAATGCAGAGATAAACCAATCCACAAGCAAGAGCTTGTCCTAGCCATCATCATTTTCTGGCCATCAAACTTTTCAGAAAGATATATTAAAATAATAAGCAAAAATGCTTAGGGGAGAGAGAGAAAGAGAGGACCTTTGAGTGAAAAGAGTTTACAGTTTTGGCAAAGGCAGGTTTTTCAAGTGATAAAAAAAAACAAAAAAAGATATAAAAGAGCAATCTTGTATAACAGTCCAGGGGAGAAGAAAAAAATACAAAAGTTCCAAAACCCTACATAACTGTAAAGACAGCAACAAACTTGCAGTGTCAAAACTGCAACTCAAACAAAAACCTGCAAACATTTCCAAACTGCAATCAATAAACCAGCTCAAACCTGCTAGCCAAAATAACTCAAACCTGTCCAAACTTACAAGCCTGCTCAACAAACAAAAACTTGCTTCCAACACCAACAATCACAAACCTGCATTACAAACTTCAAACCTGCTTACTCAAACTCCAAACCTGCTTGCCCAAAAACAAGAAAGCCTGCATAACTGCAACTCCCTAACCTGCAGAGGCCTAAACACAAAACTTACTGCAACAAAACTAGCTTAACAAACTCAAACTCACAGCAACAAACTAGCTTACTCAAGCTCAGTTTAAATAATATAGAGTTTCAGAAGCTAAAGCTCATCATCAACAAAAGGCAAACAACAATTTCAGATTTCAGAATCATCAAACTGAAGGAAAATTGCGATCAAAAGCGCAGCGGAATTTAAAATTTTCCTTTAGCGATCCTTACGAATGAGCATGGTCAGTGATAGAAATATTTACCTCTTGTGGCGATTCAGACCTTTGATGTTGTGATCATGAGCGTTGATGAAGAACAACACCTCTACTCAGTCCACACGAACAGATCGCTTCTGGTCACAGTGCTAGCTGATCACGAACGAAAACCTTGAGTGAGAGAGAGAGAATCAAAAACGAAATTGCATCAAGTGAAATTGCTTCATCACAAGGGATCTATTTATAGAATCACTCGTGTGGGCTACAAGCTAAAATCCCAATTAAGGCTATAAGCTAAAAGCCCAATTAAGCTTATGGACATCATACCTTATGATGTACCATATATCACTTACCCACGTGGTATCTTACCACTTTCCGTATTACACTTAAGTGCACCGTACCTTACGGTGTTCCTTATTTATTCTATCTCTCATCAACCTGTCCTTATGTGTGTGACCCTGTAGGTTTTCGCGACGTTGGCAATTATATTAAATCACACATTTAATATAATAAACAGTGAGTGGTATCTAGCAACACATCATTGTTACCCAATTCACGAAAATGTCATGTGATCTGACCAAACCTTTTCCGTGATAATATTTGAGTTGTACAATTACCCTTTTGCCCTCATGTCTATATTGAACACAAGGCATACACTGTGTCACCCTTGTCCAGTTCAATATTGGGCCCTTATACATTTATCCTGTTATGCAAAATGAGCAAATTCCATCTAGGTCACTCATGTCCCTTAGCATGCTTTGTGAAGTACCCATCAACCGTCTTTATAGTCATCCAGTTACGGATGACGTTTGATCAGTAATAAAGTACTTGACTCTATATCTAGGGTCCATAGTGGTTTCAGGTCGAAGGGTGGTATACACCATTATCATCATGAGAATAACTTATGACACTTTGCATAACATTCTATGTAGTATTCTCATAGCGGGTCAATCCAGTATAAATATTACTCCTAATATTCATACCTATGTCAAGACTTGATAACTCCTTATCTATGATCCATGAGATGTAATCATCAATCTATCTTCATAATAATCTTAATGCTTTAATGTTATCCCCGTTCACATTAAATCTTGACTACGGATACTTTAAGAATAGTTTCTTATGTTTAATGGGATCTCATGATTAAGTCACACTTAACATTTCATTAAACCAATAAACCATTCTAGGGACTTTATTATTTTGGAAAGCAAACATAATAAAGAAATGCCTTTTATTATTAATAAATAATTCGATACAAGTACCAAAAGTATTAGCCTCTAGGGCTTACACCAACACAAACATCAGCATACAAAGAGAAAGAGGAGGAGATTCAGAAACCCACACAAAAGTTTCAGAATATATCATCATCATCAACACATTCAGAAACAACAAAAAGTTTCAGAAGTACTTTCACCATCTATACCAAAACCAGAAAGAGGAAGAGATTCAGAAGCCCACAAAAGTTTCAGAAGCCCAGTCCATCATCAACAACGAAAACACAAGTCTCAGGAATAAACTCATCATCAATATTCAGCAAGGAGAAAGGAAAAGATTCAGAAGCGAATAAAGTTTCAGAAGCTAAGGTCATCACCAACGAAAAGCAACAACAATAAACATTATTTCAGTAATACGTTCATCATCAAAAAGAGGAAGATTTTCATAAATGGAGTAAAGTTTTCAGAAGCTAAGCTCATCATCAAACAAATCAAATACAGAGATACCAGTAAAGCAAGCAAGCAACCATCACGCTCTCCCCCCGCCTGGCCACCAAGAAGCGCCACCAGTCTCAGTCCCTCTCCCTCCATCGTTTTTCAGAAGAAAGACGTTCAAGGTACGTCTCTCAAACCCTTATTACATGTAAACATCAAAAAAGCCAAAGATTAAACATGCAAGTAACATGAAGCAAACAATCAAACCACGAATTTATAAGAAAACCTAAAAAAGGATAACAATCGTACCGTTGCTCTGAAATTCTGGACCGCCGTGAAGAGAGCAAGAAGTGGGAGGCGACGCTCCGGTGGCTAGGCATGGAGGTAAGAATCAACGTCTTCGCCTGAGAAGAGAAACAGTCCACATAGAAGAAGAAGAAGAGTGAAAGGAGGCGCCGCTATGGCCAGAACTTGCAAACCCTAACATACAAACCCTAGTTCAGAGTGAATCAACCCTAAAAAATTGTTCAAGTTCACAATTGGGCCTTTGCCCCAACAACTGTCTCAAGCCCAACATTCTCTAGGCGTGAACCCCCCCCCCCCCCCCCCCTTTCCATTCTGTTTCTTGCATTTTGTTCTTTTTAATTTTTTTCATTTGGGCCAAAAAACCTTAGGCCCATCATCTTTTTCTCTTTTATTTTTTAAACTAATACTTTCTTCTGTTTTCATTTTAAGTAATTTGATCTTTCCTTATTTTGTTAATAATTACTCTATTTTTCTTAACATAGTTTTAATTTTCTTTATTAAATTAAGAATTACAAATGTGATAAGAATTTTATTTAACAAATTTTGTTTTCTTTAAAAAATATAAAATAATAGAAACCTTAGTTCAAAATAAATTTTCTTTCTTTAAAACTTTTTCTTTTCATAATTCATAAAAAACACAAAAATAAATACTTAATCTTCACTAGGTTAAATTTTTATTTGTTTATTTGTAAATAAATACATGCATCTCATAATTCTTTGATTTTCTTTATTTTATAACTTGTCATAATTTTTACATTGAATTACGACAGTTTGATTTGGTTGTAACATAGTACTTGGACATTATTATTCTGATAAGACTTATCCCCATTTGTAAATAATTTGTACCCCCATCCCCAGATACGTTTTTGTAATAACTTAGACTTTAAATTCCCGCAATTTATCGCTTTTAATATACTGTATAGTAATTAGGGTTTGTATGCGAACAATCTAAAATCAATCGCTAGATAACCTAATACAAGAATAAATGCATGAAAATCAATACACAAATTCACACTTGCACCTCTAGGGTAACCTCGCTTGTTGCCTCGGAAAATGCAATCATGTCCCTCAAATATGAGACACTCTAGCAAATTCCCCTTTGATAAACAAATATTTTAGTCCCTTGATGACCCTCGATGTTGCCTTCGATAAAACGATCTCGCCCCTTACAAAATTGCTAGAGCGTCTCACAAGTTGCTTTCAATGATTGTATACGATGACCCACGCCTGTCCCGTTTAACATCCTAACACAAGGTTGTTCACCAAACACAATGGTGAAATAACACTATCAAAAGTATTGAAAACATAAGAAAGATCTTTGAGTAAAATAGGGTAGACAACTCTTAGTTACTTGATCAAAAGCTTGCAAAACATCCTTTCCATTTTCAAACACACCTCACAAACACAATTTCAAAACAACTTTCAAAACAATGAAATATCTTTTCAAAAAGACACACACCTTTGTATATATTCGAACAAGAATTATTATAAAGGTTGCCTAGACAAGGCCTCTTTTTCAAAGCATTTTCAAAACCACACACGCAAAACACCATTTCAAACAATTGAAAAGCAAAGGCAAGTGATCTAAAACAAGTAACTAAGAGCCCATGGAAAACCATGGATGAAAAGGGTGTTAGCACCTTCCCTTTTCATAATCTACCCCCCGAACCCAAGAAAACATCTCAAAGGTCTTTCCTATGCTTTTTGACCTTTCTTTTGGATAAAATAAAAAGTCGGTGGCGACTCTTGCTAAACCGAAACATTTGCGAACACAAACGCGAAACCTCAAGTCAGTTCTCCCGCCGTATCACAATAGCCATAGAGGTAGGTTATAAATTATAATAATCACAGGCCATGTGGTATGTGATATACTTTGAAGACCATGCGAATTCATTCCATTAGTAGATAACGCCAAGCGAAAGTTTCTTGCTTCTCCTCCAAAATCAGGATAATCATTATCAATTTTCGGCGACTGTGGTGAATCTGCCAGATGTCGAAACTTTCCATCAATAATTATTTCATATGCATGCCAAGTCAAGTGTCTTGCATTGGTTTCACTACAAAACATGCATCTAAATCTCAGAATTATAGGAAAATACCATAAGACTTTTACTGGAGACAATTTTTTCTTATATCGAGATAAACCGTATTTAGGGCACTCATTTAACGATGCATATTCGTTTCGAAACAAAATGAAATCATTTGGACAAGCATGTATCTTATCATAGCTTATCCCAATAGAGCACATCATTTTTTGGCCTCATAGGTTCGATTAGGAAGAACATTATCCTCCGGAAGCATATCTTTCATAAGGACTAATAACTCTATGAAACTTTTATCCGACCATCCATTTCCCGCCTTTAAGTTGTACAACTTTAATACCGCAGACAATCTTATAAATATAGTGTGACCTTTATACAATGGTTTCTCTGCATCGCTTACCAACCTCTCAAGCATTTTGGGACAATCCTGAAGATCTTCTTCAAATTCTTCTACAATCTCTTCGATTCTATCACAATCGTATGTATGTGTCATTATCATCTAAAGCATATGTCGTACTATCCCCCGTTTCAATATTCTCGTTACTTTTCTCACCATGTAATATCCAACATTATAACTTAGATCAATTTCATACCTTAGTAAATGCGATTTCAACCCAACTGCATCAACCTGATCCCTATAACAATAACCCAAGCAAGGCCAATTCAATCGACTGGGTTTTTTGGCATGTTCAACAGCAAACTTAACGAATTCTAATACCCTGTTCTCGTACTCTTTTGACAATCAATTGGAAGACATCCATTTTTTATCCATGGTTTTACTACTAAGTAAGCTAAACAAAAACACTATAATTATTCATGCAGCTATAACAAAAGAATAACTAATTGATCAAGAAGAAATCAATTATGTTGAATTGATCAAGAAAAAGAGAGAGGGGCATTTGATAAAACTTAAAGGGATTTTTTACATGGCTATTGAATCTTATCTTAACACATTATGATTTATGAGACCATCATATACTAAGAGATGCTTTTCCTATTGAATATAATTTAATTATTATAAACACACTAAAACTTACATGCACAAGGCAGCACTGGGAGAAGTTAGCAACTTCTGGAACCACATATTGTAAGATTCTTGGATATGATCCGAACTTCACTCTTCATAAGTAAACCCTAGCAAAGATGTTCCTAACCAAAGTTTGTCATGCTGAAAAAAAGGAATGAGAATCTATATAAATTAGCATCGAATAATTGCAATAAATTAGCATCTCAATAAACATTGTTTAAATATCAATCAAAACAGAGTAGTGCCAAGAAATCTTGTAAGAATAATCACTATATACAACTGATGAGACACAGTTGGATGCAGATTAGTGTTGTACCCCAAAATTTGCCCTCTCATTTCTCAAAGGATCATCCTGGACTCTCGGGTTTGCTTCTATCAAGTTCCAAGTCTTGAATTACAACTTTTTAAGAAAATCATCCATAAGGGCAAAATGGTTAAAAGCACACTAAAAAGTCAAACTTTGACTTTTAGATCAAATCAAGTTTCAACAATTATATTTCATCAGGGCATGAAATTGTTTCATCAAAAATCAGAAGTCAGAAACTACTTTGAAAAATCAAATTTCTAAACATTTAGAAAATTTTATAAGTGTTAAGAGAATATGTTACTTCAGAACTTCTGGACCAGCCTCCATACAAGTGCAGTCAGAATTTGCAAATGCAGTTCTGAACATGACTCGTCAATCAGAACATATGGAAACTGAACTAAAACATGATTCTTCAGCACATGAAGGCTATGTTCAATGCTTCAGTCAGAACATCACCCTTCGAGTCTCATTCTGATCTTCTACTATGAGAACATCACCAAATCCCAAAACCTCATTTAAGCAGCCTGCTGCCCTGCTGTTGCACAATCCTGCAATCAACTGTTGATCCAGTCCATGCCTGCACTTTCTCAAACCCCATATTTGCACCAAATTAGCATACAAAAGCTGTGATTAAAAAAAGCAATGGAACAGTATGCCAAAAAGTTTAAATCCCATTTGTTCCCCCCCCCCCCCCCCCCCCCCAAAACCATAGCAAACTCACCTATAAATAAGTTGCTTCATCACACTTTCAAGGGGATGGCTTTTGGAGAGAGAAAAGTGTCAAAAGAGAAAAGAAAACTGTGAAACCTTCATCAAAAGTCCAATTCCCAAACAGAAAACAAAACCTTTATTCTTCTCTTTGAATCAAAGAACTTGGCATTTTCTCTTCTGTTGCTCTTGCTAACTCCAGAACATCTGAAGGCAGCAGTTTAAGTTCCAAACACACGCTCCAGATTCAAGGTAAGTCTTTCTGACTTTACATCTTTTCATTCAGAACATCATTAAATATGTAAATATCACAATATTGATTTTGTCCATATCATTGCATAAGTAGAAAAACTATGGATCAGAACTTCTTGATCAGGGCTAGGTTCAGATTAGGGATTTGAACTTCTATAAATTGTTGTGCTTTTATCTTTCTGACCTGCTGTTTGTTAAATATTGAATAAATTGCTGATGTGCTGATTAATATGAAGAAGGATTTGAAATATGGCACATAACCCCTGTTTTTTTCATTCACTGTTTTAGCATAGCACAGAACTTGAGTTCTCCCTACACGTTAAACACACAAAACTTCTAGGCTTTCTTGCTGTTTTAACATATAGAACCTCTGATGCTCACACACTGTTTTAGCACAACACAGAACTTCTGAATTCTCCCTACATGTTAAATACCCAGAACTTCTAGGCTTTATTACTATTTTTAACACACAGAACCTCTGATTCTCACACACTGTTTTAGCACAGGACAAAACTTCTGAATTCTCCCTACACCTTAAACACCCAGAACTTCTAGGCTTTCTTACTGTTTTTAACACACAGAACTTCTGATGCTCACACATTGTTTTAGCATAACACATAATTTCTAACTTTTGGCTCACTGTCTGAATACCACCCAAAACCTCTATTTCCTTTCCCTCTGACGTTTCTTGCAGGGCCTTAGAGTGTATCAATCCAGAACTTCTGATTCCACTGACGTTCGTTTCTGAGTCACCACGCGCCTGACTTCAGAACTTCTGATCCTTGTTGTTTTGCTTGCAGCAGCACGCTGTTTCTATCTTTCATTTATTTTCCTTTTATCATTTTCAATATTAATCCCCTTTTTTATTAATATAAAAAAGACATAAAAATATTTTCTTTTATTGATTAATTTATTTCTTTTTCTTAATTCATTAAGACAAAAAAACCATTTTCTAAACAAGTCCTTTTTTCTCTCTTGCATTATACATTTCAATATGGTTGTAATAGTTAAATAAGATTTAAATTCTTATAACCCCCCATTGGTAAATATGTACCCCATCCCTAAAATATTGTAATAGCGTAGGACTTTTATATTTCCGCAATTTAACGTTTTTCCAAATATAAAATGCTAGTAATTATGATGTGTATGGCAAGATATGAAATCAACAAATAGATAACCCTAATCAATACTAAAATGCATGCAATCAAACACACTTGCACACTAGCACCCTTAGGGTAATCCCACCTTGTTGCCTGTCGGAAAAATAGTCATGTCCCTCGAACATGGGCGTTTTAGTAAAAGACCCTCGATAAAAGATCGTAGTCCCTCGATGACCCTCGGTGTTTCCTTCAATAAAAGATCTAGTCTCTAAACACGCCATTGCTAAAATGCTCCATGGGTTGCCTTCTATGACATACAAAAACGTCCTGCGCTTGTCCCTTCACATCCAACGATGGGGCTTCTTACCAAATCAATGGTAAGATAGCAACATCTAAAGGAGGAGGAAAAGAACATCTAAGACCTTATGAGTAGGTAGATTCGCTCCTATTTGCTCGCTTCCTCACAACAAAAACATTTTATACACCAACACATCTCTTTGAACTATTTTCAAAACCAACACTTTGTACGCATTCTTATAGAGACGAGAATCATTACAAAGTCACATTTTCAAAATACTTTCAAAACCCACACCACAAGCACACATTCAAACAAAATCAAGTGATCTAGCGAGTAAACTAAGAGCCCATGGAAAACCATGGATGAAAGGGGTGCTAACAGCTTCCCCTTTCATAATCTACCCCCCGAACTCAAGAAAACATCTCTAAAGGTCTTTCCTGTGCTATTTCACCTTTCCTTATTGGATAAAAGAAAAGTCGGTGGCGACTCTTGCTATCCGCAACATTTGCGATCAAACGCAAAACAAAAAGTCATTTCTCCCACCGTATCACAATTAGTATGTTGTTTATCATCACACTTATGCACCAAATAGAAACTAACCATACAAAATTATGCAACCTCTCATACTTTTAAAAAAACTATGTCATTTGAAATATTTGTTGTCAGACAGATGTTAACAGATGTGTATAAATAGACCCCTTATCCATGTCAATGTTTTGTTCAAACTAAACTACAAAAAATGCAAGAGATTCTTCTTTTTCATGTATCATGAATTTAGAACACAACAAAAAATCGACATTTCTTGGACTCGAACCTTTATGAAAGTTTTGACATTTTGTATCCTCGTCTCATTGGTTGTATGAGTTCAGCAAACTGCACAAGTGCAAAAAGGATTATATCACAAAATTGCAATTACAAATCTAAACATGAAAGGAAAACATAAGGAGAATATAATGAATGATTTATATGTAAGAATCCATAGGCCATAGGATTTTCAGATAGAAATATAGCGATTGATGTCGTATTGCTAAGTTAACAGATAAAAAAGCTTTAACTTTAGGTAGCTTCTATATCATTTATTAAATATATCTTCAGATAAAAGCTATATCACTGGTTTTTAAGAGCTAAACATTTCAAACATTGAACCTGCAATATTCAATAGTTTTCCCTGTTTAGGTGCCAAAGTAAGCTTAATTCTCTGAAATTTTGCAAACAAAGAGCTAAAGATTATCCATAGTTTTGAATTTAAAATATTCCTAAACGTGATTTAATCTGCTTTGACTATTCCCAACCACGATAATCCAAAATAAATTCAACATACTTTGGACAAATATGGTAAAAAAAAAGATCACAACTAGAGATTATGAATTTAAGAGAGTTAAAGATGAAAGAAAAGTTCATACTAGTTATTTCATTGTTGTTTTTAACTCTTATAACAAAAACTAATGAAGAATTCTTGGTACATAACATATTTCAGGAATAACAATTCACAAATTAAACAGAGTAGTACCAAAATTGAAATAGCAGAAGGAAGAGAAGCGAATTTAGAAAGTTGTCGCGAAATTAAAACATGGTATTGTAAGGTGAAATGGTTGAAAGACGTTGCTGAGGTGATTGAATTGATGATCGAGAATGATATGTGTGTCAACAAACTGCTACTCTATTACTCAATTTCTTTAACACAAATTAACACAAATAAATCACAAACTTAACACAAATTAACCCAAATTAACACAAATTCATCACGGACAAGGGAGGTCGGTTGGAGAGTGGCCGCCGAGTATTTCAATGAGAAGAGACGGAGTGAAGAAACAGTGATGATGGGTGAAGAAATTTAGGGTTTCAATGAGAACAAGAACGACGGAAGTTCGTATGAGATTTGGGAAGAAGAAGAACAGTGGAAAATAGAATGTAACGACTCAAAACCTAGACTGTAATATTTTATTTCAATTTTAATTAAGCTTAGGCAACACTTTTGGAAAGCGCTGCCTAAAGTGTGGCTTTAGCAGCGCTTTAGGCCTATGGCAGCGCTTACTACTGTTGGGCCTATGGAAGCGCTTTAAATTTAGCATCGCTTTCTAGAATTTATTTTTTTATATTCAATTTTAATTAACCTTAGGCAGCACTTTTAGAAAGCGCTTCCTAAAGTGTGGCTTTAGTAGCACTTTAGGCCTATGGCAACGCTTTCTTCTGTTGGGCTTTACGCATCACTTTTTCTGTAAAGCGCTGTCTAATGTATATAGTTTTAAAAATTAAAATTTTATCAAGACATATAGCAGTGCTTTCTTTAATGAACCTAAAGCAGCGCTTTTTCTCAACTTTACGCATCACTTTTCTGTAAAGTGTTGTCTAATGTATATAATTATAAAATTTAAAATTTTATCAAGACATATACCAGCGCTTTGGTACATAAGCATTGTCTAAGGGGCGCTACCTTAAAGCAATTTTGGCATAGTGTGACCTCAAAGAAATAGAGTTCTTCCAATAAGACTTCATGATTATGAGGTAGTAGGTGATAATGAAGTCACACCAGATGGAGAATTAGTTCATTTTGCTTTACTTGCAGGTGCTGAACCAATCAATGATAACGAAACTTTAAAGATTAAATAGTGGAAGTTAGCTATGGTCGAGGAGTTACAAGCAATTGAAAGAAACAATACATGGGAGTTAGTCGAATTGCCAACATATACGAAAGCTATTGAAGTGAAGTGGGTGTTCAAGTTGAAACACAATGTTGATGGTTCGATAGCAAGACATAAAGCAAGATTAGTAGCTCGAGGGTTTCTTGAACGAGAAGGACTCGACTACTCTGAAGTATTTTCTCCAGTAGCAAGATTGGAAACTGTTCGACTAGTGGTAGCATTGGCATGCAATCAAGGCTTGTCGACATCGACATTTCTGAATGGTCTTTTAGATGAAGAGGTCTATGTCACACAACCTCCAGGGTTTATGATTCAGAAGGAAGCGAGTAAAGTGTATAAGTTGCACAAAATGCTCTATGGCCTCAAGCAGGCACCTAGGGTATGGAACAAGAAGATCGACTCATACATAGTCGAATTGAGATTTGTCAAATACAAATCAGAGTATGATGTCTATGTTCAAGTTGTAGCACAAGATATAACAATCATCTGCTTATATGTTGATGACTTGCTAGTAACTGGAAACAGTTTGGAAAACTTGTCAAAATTCAAAGAGCTGATGATGAAGGAATTTGAAATTTTGGATCTGGGAAAGTTGTCTTATTTCCTAGGCATGGAATTTCAAATGTCGAAGCAAGGTATGGTGCTACATTAAAGAAAGTATGTCAAAGAGATACTCAAGAGATTCATAATGGATGATTCGAATCCTGCATCCTCGCCCATCGAACCAAATGTGAAGTTGGAGAAGAATGGAGAGGAAGACAAAGTCGATGTAACTTTGTTCAAGCAAATCGTGGGATTTCTGAGATATGTGTGCAACAGTCAATCTGATATAGGTTGTGTTGTCGGATTAGTAATCACATATATGAGTGAACCAAGAGTGTCACATATGAAGGCTACAAGAAGAATCCTAAGATATTTGAAGGGTTCATAAATTGTGGAATACTATTTCGACGGGATTCTGAAGACAAAGAAGCAATAGTTAATTGTTTTTCAGATACTGATTGGTGTGGATATAAGGAAGATCGAAGAAGCACAACTGAATATTTCTTTCAAGTATTTGGTGCCCCAATCTCATGGTGTTCGAAGAAGCAACCTGTGGTGGCATTGTTATCGTGTGAAGATGAATATATAGCAGGATCCTATGCTACATGTCAAGCAATTTGGATCAGATATGTACTTGAAGAAATGGAGGTCGAAGTGAAGAAACCTCTAGTTTTACAAATCGATAACAAGTCATCCATAAATCTAGTGAAGAATCCAGTTCTGCATGGAATAAGTAAACATATCGAAGTTAGGTTTCACTTCTTGAGGGAAAAGGTAAATCGAGGTGAACTTGAAGTTAGACATTGCTCAAGTGAACTACAGTTGCCCGACATTTCCACCAAAGGATTGGAGATCGACATATTCTTAAATTTGAGAAAGAAATTAGGAATAATTCAGATCGACAGTGACTAGCGTAGGTTCGATAACTTGAATTATGTGAGTGTATTAAAATATTAAAGTAGATTTGATTAAATTTAATTAGATTTAATATTTAAATATAATTCAAATTGTATTAGCCCAAACCCAATTATTAATAATAAAATTTATATATACTATTTGATTAGATTTATATATACTATTAAGAATTAAAAGTTAAATTTAATTAAAAAAAAGTTAAGAATTAGAATCAAGTCTAGCTAAATTGATAAATCACGCGCTAATTGGACTTCAAAAGTTTGAAACTGACCGGTGTCGACAAAATACAATAGAAAAAACAAACGCATTTGAACGTGAAAGATAAGATAATGACACTTTTTGTTTTGATTCTTGTGGTGGTGGTTTTTCTAATAAATGAGTTTAGATCCCTCTGAGTCATTTTTAGTTCCATTATCCAAGTATTTTATTTTAGTATAATTAAAAAACTCAAATAATAATTATTTTTTACCAATAATTAGCTATCAATCATTAAATAGCATACAATCAATAGCTCAAATGTCTCATGTGATTTTGCTCTATTTAGTCTATTACAATACACATATGCACCATATAAAAATTACATTTAGTTGAGATGTATTTATGTTATTTTTTTTAGAAGAATAGCGCGATTTCGATTCAATTTGCAGTTTGTAATTTATAAATCAAACGAAATTAAATCAAATTATATTATATTAAAAAATTTTACTGACTATATATATATATATATATATATATATATATATATATATATATATATATATATATATATATATATATATTAATTCTTTAGATAAATCAACAAGTACTATGTGTATATTTTATCGTATTCTTTGTTGAGAATGTAATTCCTTATGTCGAAGCAGGTTGCTCAACATAAATAAAGTAGTGTCGATATAGTCCAGTGTGTGTCGAAGTTATTTAGTTGACGAACTGTCAAAGGAGTTAGCCTCGACATGGATTTCGACTTAGGCCTAATTTTGTAGTGTTAGTAGAATTAAGTATTTTGGGCTTTTGTATTTTGGGTTTTGCTTAAGGAACAAGCAAATCCAAAATCTATAAATAAAGAGTAACCCTCTATCATTGTATAAGACTTGCAGATGCAACGAATAAAATCACAGTTTATGAGCTGAGCGAAGCTCTGGAAATAATTCTCCTTCTCTTATTTTTGTTCAAACCCTAATTTACCTTTCTTCTAATTCATCTTTTCTTTCTCCTTCCACTAAAAATTATGCAGCATAATTATCTTACAATCAAGGTTGGTTGATTCACTTGAGTGAAGAGTGAAGAACAAGAGGAAATTTGATCAGTTAATTGAATCTTGTTCATCAAGATAGATTCATAATTCTTCTTAGGTTTAGTGCAATTCCAATAACTGGTATCTAGAGTATTGACTGAGCGATTCGTGGGAAGTGAATCACGATGGCAATGAATCATCCGAATGGGCATTTTCTGGCGAGTCTTCCAATTCTGAAGGGTCAGAATTATGAGAATTGGTGTAAATATGTGAAGGTTGTTTTCTGTTATCAAGATCTTTGGGATCTTGTGAAAGAATGAGTAACACCACTTGAAGAATACGCGACAGATGAAGAAAATGACGCACACAAAGAATTGAAGAAGAATAATTATAAAGCTCTCTTTATAATTCATCAATGCGTTGATCGAGATAATTTTAAGAAGCTGGGTGATGTTGAATCAGCGGAAGAGGCATGAGAAATTCTGGACAAATCATTTGAAGGCACATAAAAGGTGAAAGAGGTGAGGTTACAAACTCACAAAAGAATGTAAGAATTGCTTCAGATGAAAGAAAGTGAAAGCATAACCTCTTTCTTCACAAGGGTTACAAAATTGATGAATAAAACTAAGCTATGTGAAAAGTGTTGACATCAAGATCAGTTGTTACAAAGATATTGAGGTTATTGCCTCCTAAGTTTGATCATATGGTAGTAGCCATAGAAGAGTCGAATGATTTGTCAACATTTACAAAGGAAGAGCTTAAAGGGATGCTTGAATCTCACGAACAAAGAATGACTGAAAAAGTTGCAGGAAAATCAAAGAGTGATGTGACTCTGCAAGCGCAATCAGCAAAAGAAAATAAAGGCAAATGAAAGTGGTTCGACAACAAAGATAGAGGGGGCTACGAAAATTCTACTGGTCAAGGAAACCAACTAGATGAAAATTCATCTAACCGAAGAAGACCCTCGTATCAAAGATACCAAAGAGGTGGTGCTGCAGATAGAGAAAGAGGTGGTGGTAAAAAACCTGACAAAAGTCACATTCAATATTTCAATTGTCAGAAGTATGGTCACTATTCTAGTGATTGTCCTGAAAAACAGAAGAATCAAGACAATGATGAAATTTTTGTAAAGAACGAAGAGTAAAAGATGATGATGATGGTCACATCAAGAGATGAAGAGAGATTCAAGGACCAATGGTACTTGGACTCAGAATGCTTATTACACATGTCTGGAAGAAAAGATTTATTTGTCAACATAAAAACCTCAGTGAAGAACATGGTGAAATTTGCAAATGACAATACTCTAGTAGATGAAGGTATTGGTGATATTCTAATTACGAGTAAAGATGACAAAAGGTCAGTGATTTCCAATGTATTGCATATACCAAACATGAAAAGTAATCTGCTAAGTATAAGGTAGTTGTCCAAAAATAACTACAAGGTGTTGATTGAAGACAAGTTGATGAGAGTTCTAAACTCAAAAGGAATATTAATCTTGAAGGCTCCTATGTCTCATAATAGAACCTTCAAGATTGAACTTAATATGATGGAGAACAAGTTCCTTGCAACTACAACTAACATAGATGAATGGATATGGCACTATAGACTTGGCCATCTCAACTTTAAAGACATCAAAGATTTGAGAAGAAGGAATATGGTTTCAGGATACCAGAAATTGAAATTCCAAACAAAGTGTGTGAGGAATGTCTGCAGGCAAAGCATCACAATAATAGCTTCTGCAAGGATGCAGAAAACAAGTCGAAGGAAATCCTTGAAGTCATATATTGTGATGTGTATGGTCCTATATAGGTTGATTCGATTGAAGGTAATAGATGAAGAAGTGAAAAACACAAGAAGGGGGGTTGAATTGTAAACCTTGAAATCAAATGCAGATAACACGTTATTTTTATCCTGGTTCGTTTGATCTCAAACTACTCCAGTCCACCCGTCAAGGTGATTTCGCCTCTCTCCAACTAGGTCTTAATCCACTATATTCAACTGAATATTACAACTTCTTTAACAACTGCTAAAGCCTTCTTGAGTCTAAACCACAGACCGGTTTCTCAAGGAAATTCTTTCTTACAGATAAATGAAAACTATGTGTGTTGAATGTTTTCTACAAAAACTCTATATCACACCTGTGATAATACACAAATTAAGCTTATGTGAAACTAGGATGCTATAACTATGGAGTAGGCAATTTGAGAGATATAGCAAACTTTTTGAGTGAGGATGAAGATGATTTTCTTTATGCGTGTGAAGAGTTGTAGAGCATTAGCCAATTCATTTCTCACTGACTTGTTTATATAGCTTTGGAAAAGATACGTTGTAGTCACTTATTCCATTTCAATGCCCATTACGTTCTTTCCATGTTTAGAAGATCTTTGTCTTGGAATGCAGCCGTTGGTAATAAAGTGTCTTGAATTCACAGTACCGTTGTCAATTAAGCGTGTTATTGGCTTTGGCTTATTCTGACGCTTCTAACTGTTGATGATATTGTTTTGGTCTTGATCAGAGTTTAGAGTATGTTAAGCGCAAATATGTTCATCAAGCTTCAGCGTAAGCACATGTTTTGATCTTCTGATGCTGGTATATGATATTTCATCTTCTGATGCTGGCATATGATATTTCATCTTCTGATGCTGATGTTGGCATTCTTATGCTGATGTCCATCAGAGTTTCTGTAAATGCATAATATAATTTTTAGGTAGCATATATGTCTCATATGAATTATACAATTTATTTAATCTAGCATTTTGTTATCATAAAAACTTTAACTTAGGGTAGTAGATTCAAACTTTGTTCTAACAATCTCCCCCTTTTTGATGATGACAAAAACCGGATATTTTCAATTGAAATTTAAAGGCAGAATTATCAGAGATAACCAAATACTAAATTGTATCAGAGATAAACAGAAAGGTGTCAACGATAAAGAGGAATAAAAAGGTATCAGAGTTTAAGAAGATAAGAAAAAGCTATCAGAGTTATGTTTAGAAAAACTCCCCCTGAGTTTATTACTTCCCTTTTAATTCCATAAGACCTTTAGCATCAGATCTTTCTTGAACTTTCTTTGAGCATCAGATCTTTCTTTTACTAGAGTAGAGCTTCAGTGTATCATAGATAATTAACTTCTTGTACCTGTAAGCTTATGCAGAACACAGAAACATTCAAGTATATCAGAGTGTTAGAATGTTTGAGACTTTTGTCTCAGTAATCCGTTATTGAAAAAATATCATTCTTTCTCCCCTTTTTTGTCAGCAATCAAAAAGTGCAAATAATTGAGGTTAAAAACGATCAGTGCAGAAAAACGATTGTATTCAGTTCAGAGCTAAGAAAATATTACAGATAACATGTAAAGAAAACAGTGAGAACATCAAGAAATAAAATCTAAGGTTGGGGAGGAAGGCGTGTGAACAGAGCTTCTAGCATGTTCTTGATCTGATCAGTGGTTTCCTTTTGCTGATGCACCATGCTGACTACTGAGTCAATCTTACTATCCTGAACATCCATCCTTTCCTTCATCCGTTGATCATTCTCATCCATTCTCTCCTGCATTCGAAGATCATTTTGCTTCAGCTCTTCAAGAGTCTGCCTGTCCAATGTAGCTTGAGAAGAGTCAGAATCAGGATGCTTCTGAGAACTTTCTGCAACAACTTCTTCTTGACTTATATCTTCAGCTGGAATCGTCTGTTCTTCTGCTGGTTGAACTGTTGAAGCTGGGCGCTTGTCAGACCAAGGCTCACTGTCCAGATGAAGCAATTCCTCCTTCAGCAGCTGACTCAAGACGGGACCTTCAACTTCTTTCAGCAGATTGCTGAAGTTCTGTTGAGCCTATTCATAGTTTAGGTCTTGCAGCTTAAAGGTTTCAGCGCGTACCCATCGTCTGAATTGTGTCCAGAGTTGGTCTGAAACAGCAGGATCAATCATTCCCGGACAAGCCTGCTTTCGAGAAGAAATCCAATTCTGCATGTCTGTTTCAAAATTCAAGATGCTAGAACCAACATCTGGTTGTTTGGGTTTGGGAATGGCGGTTTTATTTTTAAGGGCAGCAAGGCGGTCAATGACTGTTAGATCAATGAAGGTCTTGCTGTGGTCATCTGGATTTTGTTTGGGTGAGGGAGTAGGAGAGTCAAAAATGATTATTGGACTGTGTGGAGTGTTGGGTGGAGTAATTTCTGGTGAGGATGGTAGTTGAGGTATGTTTACAGTTGTACCACAAGGCAGTTGAATGGCCAAGGGTTGTGGTTCAGAGGATTCAGATGATTGAGGTTCAGGGGTTTGAGCCTCAGAGTGTTGAGACTCAGAGTGTTGAGATGGTTCGTGTTGAGGTGAAGGGGGATTAAGTTCTGGTTGTGGAGATGGAGGTTGTGGAATTTCTGGTTGTGGTGAATGTGGATCTTCTGGTATTGGTAAGGGTGTAGTTTCTAGTTGAGGTGAGTGGGGAGTTTCTGGTTGAGGGTTTGGATTTTCTGTATTGGGAGCGGAAGAATGTTGATCAATTTCTGAAAGAACTTTTTCAAGTTCTGGTTCTGTTGAGGTTGTAGGTTTGGCGCGGGATCTTCTGAGGGTTAATGACTCAGAAGGGTCAAACTCAGGTTCAGTATCATCAATGGTTGGAATTGGGATTTCAAATGAAGCTGGGGTTGGAATAAATGTTGGAACAGTAGATGAATTTAAAACATTAACAGAAGACAAATTACCTCTCTTCTTTGGGGTCTGCTGAGACGGTCCTTCTGATGCAGTCTTTCTATTCTTAGTCTTCTTCAAAGTAACCTCTGGTGTTTGCTGGTGCAGATCTTTGATGTTCAGATCAGGATCTGTGCCATCAGCTTTACACGCATCCAAGTATCTGAGAACAATGACTGGTTTAGAGTCAATCTCAGAGAACATAGGAAAGCCGTCCAGAGGGACTCTTCTGCTGGTGATTTCAGCATGAGGAGTGACGTTGGGCTCCTTCCTTATATTCTCTATCAGCTTCATCTTTTTCAGATTATTGGCATTCAGCTGCTTGCCAACAGAAGGTTCTAGAGCGCTTATTTCCTATGCCTCTGTCAGGTGTTCAATCAGCCTACTCTCTGTTAGAATATCTGATATCAATTTGCTGAAGGGTATCCAATCCCTTTTAGTCCTTTCTTCTTCTCTAGTTTCTTTGACGCTGGTCTTTAGATGATTGAACAGAAGATGAGCTAGGTTGATCTTGGACTTCTTTGCAATAAAATAAATCAGAAATTGCTGATCTATGTTTATATAGTCAGGAGAGCTTGTAGGCTTCCTGTGGTTGAAGCAGCCCAGAATAATCTTTGCCCAGATTCTGTGCTGATCCTTCAAATCTCTTATTTTGCTGCTGGGAACCCCATGTGAGAAAATCTCTCTTGCAATTAGGGCAGAGTTTGCACATCTATCTGCCATGTCTATACAGCGGATACCACCACCAATGTATCCAATCAGCCTTGCAATGTGATCTTCAGTAATCACTATCTTCTTTCCCATGATATACGAAGTAACCTGATGAGTTGATGAAGACGCATGTATCCAAAATTCTTTAACCAGAATGGGGAATGTTGGACCCACCAACCTATCAAAATACCTTTCCCATCCTTGTGCCTTAATTTCTTCAGTCAAATCAAAGCCATTTTCCTTCAAGCTGTTGAAATCTACTATCAGTTCTGACAGAACTTCCAAGTTCTTGACCGGAGTGAGGAGCGTTCTGAAAGGAATCTGATACTGTTCAGAAGAAGCATCTTGCTTGGAACCTGCAGATGGAATGCTAGAAGATGCCATGTTCACACAAGGGTTTGAGAGAAAAAGATTGAAAATGGTTTCTTTGAGAAAAAAATGAACACACAGTAAGAAGTGAAGAAACGCAGTAAGAATCACAGAAATTTTTTTGAGGATTGTGAGTGACGGTAAAAGTGAATGAATGATGTTTAAGGCGTTTAAATAGGTTTCAAAAAGTGTTTTGAAAATATAAACGTTTTAAGAGAGAGAATTAAATCATGATTACTAGCATTTAATGTTGGCTGATTTTGGGGGATTTAGAGAGATATTTGGAACGGTTACCCATGAAATGTGTCTCAATGCATCCAATCAGCGTTTTGCCTTCTCAGAAGCGTGCACGCGTGTTCTGCTTCAGAAATTAGCTGATGACTGGATGACACTTGTTTGATTTGGTGAACAGCACATCTATCCTTGAAATGAAATGCTCAGATTTTTATGGATAGACTCTGATACAATCTGCATGTCTAACTTTCTGAAAGAAGATTGATCAGAAGTTCACAGTAAAATAAGACACATTCTGAAGGTTAATATATGAAATTAAAACATTTTCACTCTGGGCAGAGCTTCATGCTGAGATGTTTCAAAATGAAGTTGAACCTATCTTCAGAAAGTGGTTTTGTGAAAATATCAGCCCATTGATGGTCTGTATCAATAAATTTTAAGTTTAAAATGCCTTTCTGAATATAGTCCCTAATGAAATGATGTTTTATTTCTATATGCTTAGCCCTAGAATGCAAAATAGGATTTTTACTTAAGCAAATGGCAGAAGTGTTGTCACAGAGTATAGGAATGTTACTCTCAAATATCTGGAAGTCTTCAAGCTGACTTTTCATCCAGAGCATTTGTGTGTTGCATCCTGCTGCTGCTATGTACTCAGCTTCTGCTGTTGATAGCGCAATTGTGGATTGCCTTTTGCTGGACCAAGAGATCAGATTTTCTCCCAGAAACTGGCAGCTTCCAGAAGTACTTTTACGCTCTACTCTATCTCCAGCAAAGTTAGCATCACAGTAACCTACTAAGCTGTAATCACTAGATTTTCTATAAAATAAACCCAAATTAGTAGTACCTTTCAGATACTTGAAAATTCGCTTAACAGCTGTTAAGTGAGATTCTCTAGGATCTGATTCGAATCTTGCACAAATGCATACACTGAATAAAATATCAGGCCTTGAAGCCGTTAGATAAACAAGGGAACCAATCATACCTCTGTAGACCTTCTATTCTACCATTTTGCTTACCTCTTCTCTTTCCAGAATGCACGTGGGATGCATTGGAATCTTTGATGACTTACATTCTGAGAGGTCAAATTTTTCCAGGAGTTCTCTAACATATTTGCTCTGATGAATGTAAGTTCCTTCTGGAGTTTGATTTATCTGAATTCCCAGAAAGAATTTCAGTTCCCCCATGAGGCTCATCTCAAATTCTGCCTGCATACACTTAGCAAATTTTCTTCCAAGAGAAGGATTAGTAGATCCAAATATAATATTGTCAACATAAATCTGACACACTAAGATGTCATTCTTAACTGTCTTACAGAATAAGGTTGTGTCCACTTTCCCTCTGGTGAATTCCTTTTCTAACAGAAAGTTACTTAGTCTTTCATACCAAGCTCTGGGAGTTTGTTTCAGACCATACAGTGACTTCTTTAGTTTGAAAACATACTCTGGATTTTTTGTACTTTCAAAACCAGGGGGGTGGTGCACATAAACCTCTTCTTCTATATAGCCATTTAAGAATGCACTCTTGACATCCATCTGATATAGAGTGATGCCTTTATTAACAACAAAAGAAATTAAAAGTCTGATAGATTCTAACCTGGCGACTGGAGCAAAGGTTTCTGTATAGTCTATCCCCTCTTGCTGACTATAACCTTGTGCTACCAGTCGTGCCTTGTTTCTGATGACTTCACCTTGTTCGTTCAGTTTGTTTCTGAACACCCATTTTGTTCCAATGACGTTGAATCCTTTTGGTCTGGGAACTAGATCCCACACGTCATTTCTGGTGAATTGATTCAGCTCTTCTTGCATTGCTAGAATCCAGTCGTTGTCCAGAAGTGCTTCATCAATTGAAGAAGGTTCAATCAGAGAAACAAGTCCCATGAGGGATTCTTCAGAGTTTCTGAAGCTGGCTCTTGTTCTGATTGGATCTTCCTTTCTTCCTAAGATTGTTTCTTCTGGGTGATCCATGCTGCTTCTGGGTAGTCTTTTCTGAGGTTGATCAGCAGTTGTTGCTGGATTGCTCACAGTGCCCCTTTCTGATGTTGAAGGAGTGTCTTTGTTGAGAGCTTCTGATGACTTGTCTTCAGAACCTGTAAATTCTACTTCCATACCTGCAAAGACTTCATTCTGCTTTGATTTTTCAGAGTCAAGCTTATCATCAAAACGAACACTGATTGATTCTTCCACAATTTGTGTTTCTGTATTGTATACTCTGTACCCTCTTGAGCGTTCAGAGTATCCTAACATAATACACTTCTGTGCTTTAGAGTCAAACTTGTTCAAATAATTTTTTGTATTTAACATAAAACAATTACATCCAAATGGATGAAAATATGAAATGTTGGGCTTTCCGTTCTTCCACAATTCATATGGAGTCTTTTCCAGAATAGGTCTTATGGAGATTTTATTCTCAATGTAGCACGCTGTGTTTATTGCCTCTGCCCAAAAGATCTTAGCAACGTTTGTCTCATTGATCATGGTTCTGGCCATTTCTTGCAATGTTCTGTTCTTTCGTTCTACAACTCCATTTTGTTGGGGAGTTCTAGGACAAGAGAAATCATGCAGAATGCCTCTGTCATTAAAGAATGGCTCAAAATCTTTGTTTTCAAATTCTCCACCATGATCACTTCTGACTTTAACGATTCTAAGATCCTTCTCATTCTGAACTTAGTTACAGAAGGTGACAAACACAGAGTGTGACTCGTCCTTGTGTCTTAAGAACTTTACCCATGTCCATCTGCTATAGTCATCTACGATTACTAACCCGTACTTCTTGCCACTAACTGAAGCAATTTTAACTGGTCCAAATAAGTCAATGTGCAGAAGTTCTAATGGCTTAGAGGTGGAAACAACGTTTTTAGATTTGAAAGCAGGTTTTGCAAACTTGCCTTTCTGACATGCTTCACACAGAGCATCTGAATTGAACTTCAGATTAGGAAGTCCTCTGACCAGATTGAGTTTGTTAATCTGAGATATTCTTCTCATACTAACATGCCCCAATCTTCTGTGCCAGATCCATTGCTCGTTGTTAACAGACAGAAGACACTTTACATTCTGACTTTTTAGTTCAGAAAGTTTGATTTTATAAATGTTGTTTTTCCTCTTTCCATTAAATAGGATAGTCCCATCTTTCTGACTAACAGCTTTACATGATTTTTGATTAAAGATTATATCATAACCGTTATTACTTAATTGACTTATGGATAACAGATTATGCATTAATCCATCTACTAATAGAACATTGTTTATAGAGGGAAGATTTCCATTACCTACTGTTCCAGATCCAATGATCTTTCCCCTCTGATTGCCTCCAAAGCCTACGTGGCCTCCAGGCTTAAGTTCCAGGCTTTGGAACATATGCCTTCTTCCCGTCATGTGTCGTGAGCAGCCAGAGTCCAGGTACCATGACTGGTGTTTCTGATTTGCTGCTAAAGATATCTGCAACATGTATTATTTTATCCTTAGGTACCCATATCTTCTTGGGTCCTGATTTGTTAGCTTTGCCAAAACTCTGGTTGAATTTTGGTTTCACAGAATAGTTACTACTAGTATATTTAATGTCATGTGTGTGACCATACACAAAGTGTGAATTCAGAGGAGTGTGTTTAATAATTAAATCCATGGCATTCTTTGGTGTAGGTACCTTACCTTGGTATCCTATTCCCTTTCTGCCATTTATGCTAACTACATAGATCATTGAAGCCATTTTGCTTCTATATATGCTTTTAGCAAGGAACTTCTGAAAGTTGTGATCATACTCCTTGATGATCTCATCAGCGCTGCTGGGAGTTTCAGAAATTGTTTCCTTCTGAGAGTTTTGTAAAAGATTTTCTAATTTTGAAATTTTATTTTTCAACTCAGAATTTTCCAATTTAAGACTCTCAGTTTTATCAGAGTCAGAATCAAGATTCCTTTTCAGGTTTCTGAATTTAACTCTGATCTGTTGATATCTTTCCAGAATTTCGTTAAGGCTTTCAGCAAGTTCAGCCTTAGTAAAATTAATTGCAAAGTCAGGGAATACCTGTTCGGTGTCTGATTCAGAGTCTGATTCAGAAGCTTCACTGTCTTCTGATATGTTAGCCATGAGAGCTATGTTTGCTCTCTCATCATCTGATTCTGAGTCAGCTTCAGACGAGTCAGAGTCATCCCATGTAGCCATGAGACTCTTCTTCTTTTCCCTTCCAAACTTCTTTTTGGGCTTTTCCCTCTGAAGCTTTGGACAGTCACTCTTGTAGTGTCCTTGCTCATTGCATTCATAGCAGATGAGGTCCTTGGTGTTTGGCTTTCTGCTTCCTAAAGAGCCTTCAGATCTTCTGTATCCAGAGGAGGAGTCTGACCTTCTGTATCTGGAGGAGGACTCATTCTGATCGGATCTTCTGGTATTCCTGAACTTGCTTTGCCTCTGCTTCCATAGTTAGTTCACTCTTCTGGAGAGGAGGGAAAGCTCGTCTTCTTCTGATGAGGACCCATCAGAGGTTTCTTCAGTAGCCTGCAAAACTTTGGAGTCAGATTTTCTGTTAGATTTTAAAGCTAAAGGCTTACCTTGCTTCTGAGGTTCATCAGCTTCTAGCTCAATCTCGTGACTTCTGAGGGAGCTGATAAGTTCCTCCAGAGAGATTTTGTTGAGATCTTTAGCTAGCTTCAGCGCTGTAACCATTGGCCTCCATTGTTTTGGCAAGCTTCTGATGATCTTCTTGACATGATTAGCAGTAGAATACCCTTTGTCCAGAACTTTGAGACCAGCCACCAGAATTTGGAATCTTGAGAACATCATTTCAATTGATTCACTTTCTTCCATTTTGAATGCCTCATACTTCTGAATGAGCGCAAGAGCTTTAGTTTCTTTGACCTGAATGTTGCCTTCATGCGTCATTCTGAGAGAGTCAAACATACTCTTTGCAGTGTCTCTGTTAGATATCTTTTCATATTCAGCGTAAGAGATAGCGCTGAGAAGAATAGTTCTGGCCTTGTGGTGATTTTTGAAGTCATGCTTTTGTTGATCAGACATTGCCTTCCTGTCAATCTTCTGACCACTTGCATTCACTGGGTGCGTGTATCCATCTGTCACCATGTCCCACAGATCAGCATCATGTGCCAGAAAGAAGCTTTCAATTCTGTCTTTCCAGTAATCAAAATTCTCTCCATCAAAGACTGGAGGTTTGCCGCTGAATTTGTCTCTATCTTCATTGTTGTCATTGCTGGTGTGTTGATATGTTCCTGCCATTGTGTTTTTCTGACGCTGGATCTTGTACTGACACGGTTAAGTGTTTTAGCTTAGAACCAGGCGCTCTGATGCCAATTGAAGAAGTGAAAAACACAAGAAGAGGGGTTGAATTGTAAACCTTGAAATCAAATGCAGACAACACGTTATTTTTATCCTGCTTCGTTTGATCTCAAACTACTCCAGTCCACCCGTCAAGGTGATTTCGCCTCTCTCCAACGAGGTCTTAATCCACTATATTCAACTAAATATTACAACTTCTTTAACAACTGCTAAAGCCTTCTCGAGTCTAAACCATAGACCAGTTTCTCAAGGAAATTCTTTCTTACAGATAAACGAAAACTATGTGTGTTGAATGTTTTCTACAAAAACTCTATATCACACCTGTGATAATACACAAATTAAGCTTATGTGAAACTAGGATGCTATAACTATGGAGTAGGCAATTTGAGAGATATAGCAAACTTTTTGAGTGAGGATGAAGATGATTTGCTTTATGCGTGTGAAGAGTTGTAGAGCATTAGCCAATTCATTTCTCACTGACTTGTTTATATAGCTTTGGAAAAGATACGTTGTAGTCACTTATTCCATTTCAATGCCCATTACGTTCTTTCCATGTTTAGAAGATCTTTGTCTTGGAATGCAGCCGTTGGTAATAAAGTGTCTTGAATGCACAGTACCGTTGTCAATTAAGCGTGTTATTGGCTTTGGCTTATTCTGACGCTTCTAACTGCTGATGATATTGTTTTGGTCTTGATTAGAGTTTAGAGTATGTTAAGCGCAGATCTATTCATCAAGCTTCAGCGTAAGCACATGCTTTGATCTTCTGATGCTGGTATATGATATTTCATCTTCTGATGCTGGCATATGATATTTCATCTTCTGATGCTGATGTTGGCATTCTTATGCTGATGTCCATCAGAGTTTCTGTAAATGCATAATATAATTTTTAGGTAGCATATATGTCTCATATGAATTATACAATTTATTTAACCTAGCATTTTGTTATCATCAAAACTTTAACTTAGGGTAGTAGATTCAAACTTCCTTCTAACAATAGATACTTTGTCAAATTCATAGATGAGTTGAAAACTGTGGACTTACCTGATCAAGAAGAAAAGTGAAGTGATCGAGGTATTTGGTAAGTTTAAATCTATGGTCAAAAGACAAAATGGTTAAAAGCTGAAGATTCAGAGGATTGGTGGTGGTGGAGAATATGTTTCGAAAGACTTCGACATATTATGTGAGAAGGAAGGTGTTAGAAGATGAAAACTTATCTAGAGGGGGTGAATAGATCACCAAGCCAAAATACCAAATAAAATTGGTTTTAAAAATAGATTTAAAAGAGTTCACGCGGAAGGTTTTTGATATAGATCGAAAATGTCATTTATACGAAACTAGCTATTGGAACTCGGATATGCAACGTTTTCCTTATGGAATGAACAACACAATAACCAAAACTTATAACCTTGAATCAAGTAACACAATATTATTCGTTTGTAGCAAGTTACTACTAAATCTATTTCCAATTATAACAAGCAAAAATAGTGAACTATACAATTTGTCAAACACTTGGTGTGTGAACGAATTTTCATAATTTTCCATGAGTTGTATTTATATGAAAAAGCACTTATAATCAAAGTGATTATAAGTTAATCAACAAACAATTCAAAACAAAAACAACCACGGAAAAATTCTTACGAGTCAATCAATTAATCAATGCTATTTGACAAATTACTTAATGAAAGATAAAGCAAATAAAGAGATAAGAGAGAGCGACACGAGCATTTGTTTAGGAAGTTCACCAATCATACTCACTATGGCTATGTCTCCCCCCAATTCCAATTTTGAAATTAGAATAAATTCTTACTATGCAAAAAGTCGTTACAAGAGAAGTGTTCCAAGAGCAACCCTACAAACCATAATTGTTTGTTGTTGATCAACCTCTTCTCTTATTTTGATCTTGAGAAAGGATAAGACTGCAATAGCTACCAATTAATTTATCGAATCTTGCTACTCCTTTGGGTACCAAACTACAAATCTCTTTTACGCACGATCAATTGTACCTATTGCTACACAAGAACCTAATTGGACATTATCAAACCTTGCCTAGATGAAACCCCGATAAAAGATGATTATGTGTGATTTATCAGTGTATATGCATAGGTTGGAGGTTGAAGGTGAAGAGAAAATTCGGTAAGTGTTTATAGTTTCATCAAGTTGGAATGATGCATGAATGATGTATTTATAGTTGTGGAAGTTTAGATGCAAAGATGTATTTTTTGGAATTAAAAAGAATTGAAAAATTGACCCAATCAAACAGTATGTGTCGGCCTGAAATA
The DNA here is from genome assembly GCA_948472305.1 of Vicia faba. Classification (NCBI taxonomy): domain Eukaryota; kingdom Viridiplantae; phylum Streptophyta; class Magnoliopsida; order Fabales; family Fabaceae; genus Vicia; species Vicia faba. The sequence continues at coordinate 491,321,312 of OX451737.1, forward strand.
TGTATGTGCCCACGCATAAGTGAAAATCTAAACGTATGTGCCGACCTAAAAAGGCAGGTGTGTCGGCCTATGCATGACAATAGCTTTTGGCTTAAATACTGCAGTGGATGTGTCGACCTAAAATTCTAATGTGTCGGCACATAAAATAGAAAAAGTGAAAGTTACAGTATGTGCCGACCTGTATGGATACATGCGTAGGCCTATGATACCAAGAAATTACAACCTTCATTATTGGGTTTCATGTGCTGGCCTAAAACACGTATGTGTCGGCACATGCAAGAAAAGTGTATGCAAAAAATTATTTCTCAAGGCTTTGGTCAATTTCAAAATGGTTTTTAATGATTCCTACGACCTCTAATACAAATGAGTGTCGTCCAATATGCAGAAATGCTAAGTTTTCCTAGTTTTCACATCATACAAAACATTTAATGGTGAAGTTGCACTCGCATAATGGATTGTGCATGAGGTGGTTCCACCCTACACTCCACAACAAAATTAAATTACAAAAAGGAAGAATAGAACCATTATGAATATGGTGAGAATTATGTTGAAAGACAAGAAATTACCTAAAGAATTTTGGGGTGAAGCTGTATCAGTTGTAACATACATTTTGAACAGATTTCCGATGAATAAGCTATAAATAATCATGCCAGAAGAATGTTGGTCTGGTGTCAAACCTATCTTGAGTCATCTGAAGGTATTTGGATCTTTAGCACATAGATGTCATACCCTAAAATTGACCTCTTTTAATTATATTTTTCAGTTCAATTTTCTTTTGTTTCATAATAAATGTGCATACATTAGTAAAATTTATAATTGACCATTTGGTAAACCCATTCAACATATTTCTTATTTAACTCTTGGTATGTTATTTTACATATGTATCTATGTATGTAAAACTATATATGTTGTGCATAATTAAAGGGAGGTGTGTGTTTCATATTATTGGGTTTTATTTTGGGTCCAAATTGTTTTTGTTAAAAGCCCAATCTCACATTTTTGGTTGTTGACCCAAAAGTCAACATAAATAATTATTTTTGTTTTTTCATTATTATAATTGTTTTGTTGAGATAATGAATAATGGAGGAGGGGCTGACTCGGAGCCAACACCCTCTGATTATACAAATTATCCTTATTTATTATTTATTATTGTTAGTTTCATTTATTTTTGAGAATTTGTTAACCAAGTCAACAAAGGGGTAAAACCCTAATTCTCAATTTTGCGCCCAATACAAGATCAAAAGTCTAGGATTTCAATATTTGTTTTGGATCAAATCCGAATCAAATATTTACTTAAAATTTGTTTTTTATTTATTAAATGAATCACAGATACATTACAATCTAATTACATCATAACAAAATCTCTAATTCTATTCTATAACAAAATCTCAAATCAAATCCTAATCTAACTAAAATCAAATCTTTGATTTACAATTACAAATAAATCAACTCTAATTTACAACCTAAAACTGCCAATCACTAATGTAATTTCCTAATTCTAACATATAAATACTAAAATCCAAAGACTATAAATTAAACCATAAACTATTGGATTAAAAATAAAACCCTTGGGGAATTCTTATTTTTGCGCATTCCATACCCTCACTAAAGCTCTACCTCAGTGGAAAACTTGGGTTTCACGACTGAAACCCTAAGTTCTTTCGAGCTCAACCCCAGTGCCCCGTTCCAAGTACATGCGAAGAGAAAGAAATGGAGATTATAAGAGGAGATCAGAGAACCAGAAGAGAAAATTACACAAAGATTCACTGCATCGGACGAAAAGTCTTAGAAATCTTAGCTTTAAGGTTGATGATGATGCTTAATGTTTAATGTTGCTCTAATTGGGGATTTTTTGAAGAAAATTTGGGTTTAGGGTTTGATTTAGGGTTAGAGTTCCTAAATCCTAGGGTTAGGGTTCATGTTTAGGTTTAGAGTTATAAGGGTATAGGGTTAGGGTTCATATGTTTGGGGTTATTGGGTTGCTAGGGTTCTTAGTAAGGGTTAGGGTTCATATGAACCCTAGGGTTGGTTGAAGATCTAGGTTGGGTTGGATGAAGATCATCAAGATCTGGGTTTTATTTGGATGAAGGTATGAAGATTCACGGTGGTTCAGGGTGGTTTATGGGAATTTTGTATGGATGCCACCGGCGGAGGAGATTTCTGACCGGTGGTTAAGAGAGGTTTCTGAGTGAGAGGTTAGATCCTCTCTCTCTCTCTCTCTCTCTCTATATATATATATATATATATATATATATATATATATATATATATATATATATATATATATATATATATATATATATATATATATATATATATATATATATATATATATATATATATATATATATATATATATATATATATATATATATATATATATATATATATATATTACATAGTTTGTTTGGTGTTTGGAGTTAGAGAGAGAGAGAAAATTTGAAAAGTGAGCCCAGGGCTGGACTTGGGGTTTGTATAAGTGTCTCTCTTGCACTAATGCGTGCCAGGTGGCTCCTTGAGAGCCCCTAGATAGAGTGACCGTTGACCAGTCACTTGCGCCCTTTCCCACTGTGCAACCTAGTCAACTTCGCATTTGAACTCTCCATTCTGATTACCTGCAAATCAACGCTCCAGGACTAGATCTTGAGGGATGTTGGATTAGATGAATGCTTTTGATCTATGTTAGTCTATCATAAATATGTGTACTTACCCACACACTGCTCAGATGGACCCAGAGTTTATCTTAGGCTCTTGTACAAAATCTCGGGCCTTAGCCCTTCCTAATCACACCCCTTATTTTACTTGATCAACTATAATTCTTACCCCCTGCATATTTGGACTGGAACAAAATACTGGGCTTAAACCCATACTATTAACACCTCTCTGTTTTACTAGTAAAGTAAAAAATACACCCCCTGGAATTATTCAAATAATTTATTTAATTTTATTATTTAATTTTTTTAATTTGATTATTTATTCTACTTTATTTATATTACATATTTATCAATTTTTTCTCTCATGCCATTTTTATTATTTTGGTGCATTAAAATATTTTTCACATAAAACCATATTGATAAATAAATATTGGATTATTATTAAAAATATTTAATATATTTTTAATGACAAGAAAATAGCAATTTATTAATTATTTTCTAAAAATACTAACTTTTTTCATAAATTCATCAAGCATATTTTTATCATTCAAACTCTTTTTTTTAAAATAAATTGTACCATGTATTCTAAGATAGCTAACCCATCAAACATAACAACTTTTTCACTAACTTAATTTCAAATTCAACTTTATTTCAAAAAATATTGCGGATATATTTTCTACTTAACTGCGAACTTCATCTAGGACTACACTATTTTCAAACTCAGACAAGGTTCAAGGATAACTCTAAAATATTTCTACAATCTATAAAAAAACTAACCAAACACATTCAAACTATGAATTTGGACTCTGATTCTTCGCAAGGAGATGCGTAGGCATGCGGTTAAAACCAAGACGAGTTCATAACTAAAAAACTAAAATTCTCTCCTTAAACATATATAAACAATATACCTATGAAATTCCCATATTGCCATTAGACCTAAAAGCGGAGCCCCTTGAGAACAAGGGAGATGAAGGGTGCTTAACACCTTCCATTCATCTAATTGACTTGCGAACTTAGAATCTCTACACAATTAGGGTTAGCCATTATTTCTCCATCCTTAGGATATCCTTGAGTTGACCAAAGTAACAGTGTAAGAGGAAGCCGTCACAACCCTTTCACAATTCTATGACCCTCTGCTAAGGTGTTTCACTTTCCAAAATTTTCAACTAGCACCTACCTTGGAGGATTTTGATAGGATCCTAAATTTCTCTAGAATTAAGGATGACCCTTACATGGGGTTTGGGCAGACTATCAATGTCCGAGATTTGGCTAAAGAATTGGGAATACCCTTTTGTTGCACCCCAAAATTTTCCCTCTCATTTACCAAATATTTTCTCACAAGATCTCATTTGGTTCAAGACTGCACAAGGTTTGATCAACTTAAGACACCTCCTTAAGCACTGATGACTCAAATTAGGGTTTGATATTTCACAAGGATAATTGAACTTCCAATGCCTCATATGACTTTAATGGATCATTATGGACCCCCAAGATTTCTCATATCAAGTTTCAAGCTTTGAATCACATTTTTGCTCAGTCAATTAAGCAGTTGACCTAAAAATTAGTTGTATTGGGGAAAAAGTCAACTGTGGCCAATTTACAGTCAAAATTCATAATTTTTGATCCACATAAACATTATAAACTCATATGTATCATTTGATAAAGTTTGGACCACAGTTCCTCAAGAAATTTGATGAAATCATCAAAAGGGCAAAATGGTCAAAATTAGGGTTTTGACTGAGAAAGGGCAATTTCTGATTTTTGACCTAGCAAATAGTTAATTGGGTTGAGGCATAATTTCAAGAGTTCAATTGCATCATTTTGACCTAATGTCATGACCCAAAACATTGCTCAAGATTAATTGGATTGATAGTGAATTTTTATTTAACTGATCAAAAGTCAACTGTACACTAAAAAGTCAAACTTTGACTTTTTGGTCAAAATCAAGTGTCAAAGATCATAATTCGTCAAAACATGTCAAAATATGAAACTTATTCATCTAGAAATCAAAAAGTCAAGATTTCATTTTGAAAAGTCAAAGTTTTCAAACTTAGAAATTTTTCTAAGTGTTGAAAACTTCATGTTTTTTCACAACTTTGAGCAAATTTTTCACTATGATGCAAGATGATTCAAAAGAAACTTTAAACATGAAACTGTAGATATCCATGATATCTAAAACATTTCTTTACACAACTTCTTCTAAAAATTCTTGGATTTCAAGTTATTAATTCATAAAGTCATGGTCTTGAAATTAAACACTTAGTGAAATTTTGCCCTATTTTAGGCAGGATTTTGACCTAACTTTATGGCTCTTTTTCATATAGTTCCAAGGGTAATTTTCAAAAGTGATTCAAATAGGGGTTGTAAAGCATATTACAAGCTTTCTAAAATGTCCAAGAACTCCTTGATATCATTCTTGAGCAGGGAGAATCGAAGAGAGGAAGTTAGTGTTTCAAACTAAAATTATAGGTCATTTTGTGATGAACAAGATTCAAATTTCAAACCTATGTTATATGATATCTACTTTACAGGCCTCAAACTTGTTAGGCACTCCATTATCAATTGCTTGCGCAACTGTTAGAGGTCTCAACTCAAGCATTCAATGCAATGTCATGCTTTATATCCATTTTAGGAAGAAAGTGCACAATGCCATTTTGAAAAAGTAGTTTTATGCATAAAACTTGTTCTTGAGCCTTGCAATGGTTTTCTTCTGATCAAACATATCCCATAACTCAATAGAAGTTTGTCCCAAGCCTTACAATCACTCAGCCCATGCTTGTACTTCCTCTTGGAACCATACATTCACTTTTCTTCAAAATCAAGCAACCTAGCCATAACTCTATAACTCTGAAATCCTTTGTGCAATAGCTATCCAACCTTTTTCTTATGCATACACAAGTCATTTGCAATAAAACACACACATGCTTTACCCCTAAAAACACCAAGAACTCAGAACTGCATCACATACCTCCATTGTTGCCTGACCTGACCAAAAGTTTGAAACTCACATAACCCTCGTACGTTTTCAAGCCTTTTGGTTCCTAAAGTTTCTAAACATCACTTAGAACTTATCCCACACCCTGTTACAAGACTGTAACACCATTAACACCATCCTCCATTTTCAAAAACAAAGCTTTGCACTTGGACTTCTCCAGAACTCCTCAGGAACTTTCAGCTCAAGCTAAGCATCACATTAGCTTCCTGGGAACTTGAGGAAGCTAATCCAATCATTGGAACTCACTAAAAGTTGCTCAAACTCAAAACACGATACCCTCTTGCATGGTGAGTTTTCTAATTTTTGAACTCTTCATACAGACATCATTAATAGTTCATTTGTGAATAAGAAATGTGGGTGTCATTGTCCTGAAGCTAACCATGTCTTTAGATTTTATTTATATTGCTTAAGGAGTTAGAATTTTGAATCTGAACATCCTGGAAAAGTTAGGTCAGAATTTGGTATCATTCAAAATTCATGCTCGTTTTTAAGAATTAGTTTAAGGTGTTTACATTTCTGGAATCATGGTGAAATTTTACACAACTTTCATGTTTATATTTTTGCAAATGGTTAAGAAATGAACAAGTTGCAGGGCTTCTGGCTAGAGGTTGAAGATGAAGTACATTCAGGGCAAGACTTAGATTATATATTTGTTGTTTTACATAAGTTAATGGATGTATCACCACCCCAGTGGTTAAAGAGCGCGCCTGTCACCATGATGTCCTGGGTTCAAGCCCCAGCGTGACCTTTTTCCAAATTTTTTCCATTTTTTTGACATTATTTTCATTTTTTATTTTTATTATTATTATTATTAGTATTATTATTAATATTAATTTTTATTATTAGTGATAAAAACCCATAAATATTTTTATTTATTATTTTCACATTTTATATTTTATTTTTCTTCATGAAAACAAAAGAATAAAAACATTTCTTTTACAATTAAATTTACTTTTTTTTAAATACTTAGATAATTTATTTTAATTATTATTATATTATATTATTTATTTTTCTTACAAATTAAAATCAATTTAGAATTTAGGGCTTTTATTTAATTATTTTTATTTACTAACTTAATTAAATCCATAAACACCCTAAAAAAACTTGTTTTCTTTAAATTAGTTTAGTTTACTAACTAAATATTATTTTCCCTTTTTTAAGTTAACTATTTTATTTTAATTAATTAAGTCAAAAACCTCTTCTCATGAAAAACCAAACAAAAATTACATTTTCTTTTTTTTTTTACATTTGCATTCTTGCATTTTATTTATTTATTTTGTACATTTATTAAAAATTCAATATGGTTGTAATATTATTTAGATTTAATTTCTTGCAATATTCCCCATTTGTAATTTGTATACCCCTTCCCCTAAATGATGTAATAGCGTAGTAATTTTAAATTCCGCAATTTATCGTTTTATATACAAATGCTAGTAATTAGGGTTTTGTATGGAAAGACTAAAACCAACAAATAGCAAACTCTAATCAAAGATAAATCAAGCATGAAAATCAATACACTTACACACAAACACCCCTAGGGTAAATCCACTTGGTTGCATTATAAAAATGGTCATATTATGCATGTGAGGTATCTTAGCAAAAACAAACAAAATACAAGATCATAGTCCCTCGATGACGCTATCATAGTTGCCTTTCAAAAATGATCTTAGTCCCTAAAGAAAATGCTAAGATATCTTGCAACATTGCTAATCATGGTTATACTATGACCCACGCCTGTCCCTTTTACATCCAAAGATAGGGTTGCTTACCAAATCAATGGTAAGATAACAAAGTCAAAGGAAAAAGGAAATGAACATGAAAGACTTTTTGAGTAGGTAGAAAGTTCCTAGTTACTTGCTCAATTTCAAAACAAAACATCCTTGCTATTTTCAAAAACAAACACCTACACTTTCAAAACACCTTTCAAAACTTGAAAACATTTTCAAAAAATCAACACCTTTGTATACATTCTTACGAACGAGAATCATTACAAAGTTTGCCTAAACAATGGCCTCTTTTCAAAAAACCACACAAAACACATTTTCAAACAAAAGCAAGTGATCTAGCAAGTAACTAAGAGCCCATGGAAAACCATGGATGAAAAGGGTGCTAACACCTTCCCTTTTTATAATCTACCCCCCCCCCCCCCCCCCGAACTCAAGAAATAATCTCAAAGGTATTTCCTATGCTTTTTCACCTTTCCTTTTGGATAAAAGAAAATTCGGTGACGACTCTTGCTAACCGCAACATTTGCGATCAAACGCAAAACACCCAAGTCAGTTCTCCCACCGTATCATAGAACTGGCGACTATGCTGGGGAAAATTCTTAAAGTGGGGTTACCTTAGGGTTAGATCACATTTACTTGATTTCATTGTTTTACTTGTATGCTTTACATTATGGTTCTTTATCTGGGGTTTGAATCCTCTACCCAAATTTGGGATACCTTATAGGTAAGTAGCAATACATTGTGGAAACTGTGCGGGGTATACCGACATGGTCTAAGAAATAGCTATGTTAGTGTGACATATTTGTGGGTACCGGTAGCCCTTGAGTAGTCAAGGAGAATACATGACCACTGAGTGATGTCATGAAGCACTAATGAACTTTTAAAACCTTTACTTGACCAACTTGGCCGTTAGGACGTAGTGAGATGACCAGCTTTGGTGCAGTTCGAAGTTGGTAGATACTCGATACTACACTCATTGAGGTTTGGTTTTTTGGGATATTTAGGTCGCCATTAAAGAGGCTTGCGCTGAAATAATTCTCAAAGAAACAAACTGGTTATATTGAGCTCCTTAGAACCCGGTTACTATTACTAGGACATGTATGAGCCAACTAAACTTCAAGAGGGTACTTACCTATGAGACTCCATGCAAGCCTAAACCTAAGGACTTGTTTGCTTTGTTTGTATATATATATATATATATATATATATATATATATATATATATATATATATATATATATATATATATATATATATATATATATATATATATATATATATATATATATATATATATATATATATATATATATATATATATATATATATATATATATATATATATATATATATATATATATATATATATATATATATATATATATATATATATATATATATATTTGTACATAACATCATAAACACCATAACATCATACTCATATTCACTAACCATTTCAAGGATCTGGGGATTTATCTTTGTTCTGTTTTGTAGGACATGGATTCTATTCGCAGGAAAACTATTCAAGTCAATCTTGTAAGGATCCATACTCAACTTAAAGATATAGCATCAAGGATTCCTGAAAATTCTCCATTTACCGAAAGACATGGTCGCCTACTAAACTTGGTTACCTCCAACACTGATGAAGACATGATGAAGGTGCTCTTTCAGTTCTTTGATCCTTTACACCATTGCTTCAAATTTTATGATTATCAACTTGTGCCAACTTTGGAAGAATTCTCCCAACTCTTGAGGATTCCCATTCTCAATAAACTACCTTTCAACGGTACGGAAAGAGATCCAAAGCCAGAAGATATTTCTCAAGCTTTACACTTGCAACCATCTGATATCACAACTAATTGGGAAATAAGGAGTGGTGTCAAGGGTTTCCTAGCAAAGTTTTTGTTTGAGAAAGCCCAAAACTGTTGGAACTCTTTGGATTTGCAAGCTTTTGAGGAAATTATGGCTCTCCTCATCTACGGGATGGTTTTGTTTCTGAATCCTGACCAACTCATAGATGTGAACACCGTCAAAATCTTTATGTCTCGTAACCCGGTACCTACTTTGCTAGGGGACATCCTACATTCTTTTCACACTCGCACTATGAGGAAAAGAGGTATCCTTATGTGTTGTACTCCTCTTTTGGCAAGATGATTTATTTCGCATCTTCCCCAGTCTGTATTGAAGAACGAGCAAGGTTCAAGGTGGTCACATAGGTTGATGACACTCAAACATTCAGACATTCATTGGTGTTCCCGATCTATAGAGAATGTTACTATTATCGATCGTTATGGAGAATTCCCAAATGTTCCTTTACTTGACATTAGATGAGGTATCACCTATAAACCCTGTTTATCCTTAAGACAGTTTGGTTACTGTTGCGGTAGAAATGTTCAAGACTAAGTCATTGGATTGACTAGACTTTATACAAATCAAAATAAAAATTGCCACCGCACTTTATTGTTTCCAAAGGAATGGGAAAAGAGCGAATAACCCAAAAAGAGGGGGAAAGATTCAAGGTAAGGGGGTTGGTTATGCAAAGGGAAGATATTAGCACCCTAAACATCTACGATACTCCGCAGGAGCCTCTTTGTAAAAATCTGTATATTTTGGCTATAAAAAAAAACTGTTATATAAAATGGATGGTGGATGTGAGAAAAGAAATATATATTTTATGATTTTTGCACCCGCCGCAGCTGCGAACCTTTAGTGCCTACGTACCACATTTTATGCAATAAGGGATCAGGGTACACATAGTTCCTCTTTTAAAAATTTAAAACCCAAATGTGTTGGTTAATTTTATAAGATAAAACATCATCATCATTGTCCGTGTGGAAAACTTACCTACTACCTATAATCATGAGAAAGGAGAATTTGCATCATCTCAAAGTGGAGGATATGGATTGGATTTTAAAATCAATAATGCCTCACTCAACACCCAAGTGGAAAATATCTCTCTTCACTACATATTTTAGAATTATAGTTGTTTGCATCACTACAAGGATTGACAAGAGTTTAATCTTTTAAGAAAAGTTTTAAAGATAAAAAGCCAAAGTGGCAAAATGGTTTGAAATGAGATTGATTGACTTTTAGTCTTCTCAATAAAAAAATGTCAGGGTATTATTAAGTTGATTAGAGTTTATTTATAAAAATGTTTTTAAAATGCATGGACATAAGTCCAAGTTTATTATGAAAATGGTTCAAGTTCAAAAACTAGAAGAGTTTTCAAAAAGGGAAAGAAGATTTTTGAAATTAAAGAAGACGGGAGGAGAAGAAGAGACTATCCTAAAGCATAAGGTAAAAGCTAGGGATAAGAACCATCTAACCAACAAGAAGTCAATACTTGACATTATGAGCCAAGATAGAATTCACATTCCTTAGATTGAAACCAAGCAAGCAAAAATACTAGACCTCTTTAGAGAACCAAACTTCAAGTGTATTAAGTCTTCATAAAAATTGGGCAGAGTAACGGCTGTATACGGGTGAATTCCAGATTACAAACAAAAGGTGTAATCACAAAAACCTCCACACAAAAACAAACAAACAACCCAATGTCTTGAGGTAAACCTCAAGAGTTCCAGTCAAGAATAATCAGATAAGATCATAAGGTTTCCAAGATAGGCCAAGGTTTCTAATCCTAAGTCCAAGAAAAGGTCCCATGCTCCATAATGCCAAGGATAGTAACCAAATAGTCCAAGTACCATTAAAGATTTTTAGGGTTTATGTTGATTATTAAGTATCTTAAGAAAGGAAAAGAAAAGCTCAAGTGAGCAAAGTAAAAATGGCAAGAAAATAAATGCTCAAATGAGCAAAGATGAAAATGGCATGAAATGTAAATGCTAAAAGTAAATAGTACATAAAGCATAAAAAAGAATAAAAGCATAAGGTAAAACAAGTCAATAATTAGTGGTTAGTTGGATGACCATCTTGAAACTTGCATTTGGAACTCATTAGAGGATTGGTAGAACCAAAGCCTCCACACAACAAGTTGCATTTGCTTTTTGTCAAGTATATCATCCATTTGGAATTCTCATAAGTACCATTTAATGATCAATGATGTTTAAGTGATCCGCATTGACCAAAGGTGTTGTAGATCCATTAGAGGATTGGTAGAACCAAAGCCTCCACACAATGAATCTCAATGTTATTGGATCAAAGAGATCAAATTAACATACTTGGGCTTGCAATCATAAGTTTGGGCCACGAATGATCATTTATTCGAATCGGGACAAAATTTAGCGCTACGTTAAGCAATCGTAAGTGGACTTATATAGAAGTCACACCTATTTTGAGATCGGTCAATAGCAATTTATGCACCATTTGTTTTGAGACATGATATAGAGATCATGCTCCAATAACACCTAGTACAATAAGAAGGGGATGAGATGAAGAGGGATGGAAAAAAATACACAAACCACATTTGAATTAAATTTTAATCAAACTATTATTAAAACCATTCATCCATTTTTGTGGAGTTAAACTCAACACCATGGATGCAATGATGTTAATAAAGTTCATGATCCAAAATCTAACCCAAGATCAGCCAAAAATTAGTCACAAAATAATATCACATTTAATATACACAAAAAAAGATTTTAAAAATGTTTTAAAAATAGAAAATAATGAGAAAAATATCAACTATGTTCAAATTAATCAAGAAATAAAAAGTAAGACCATAGAAAAATCAGAAAAAAGGCTCAAATAATTTTACAAATTTATTTGTAATTTTTTAAATTCAGAAACTATTTTTAAAATTAAAATAAATGGGTAAAATAAACAAAAAATGGTAAAAAATAGTAAAGCCAGAAACTAAAATAAAATAAGGTCACCAATATTTGTCACAATATCATTGGATCATTCCATAATTTTTTCAGAATTTTAAAAAGTATAAAAATATTTTTAAACATTTAAGACAAATCAAATAATTGTGAAATTTATAAAAAATACCAAAACATAAAATTAAATTGTGAAAAAATAAAAATCAGAAACAGAATAATCAAAAATATTTTTCATAATTTTTTCATATTTTTTGGACTAAAAATGAATTTTCTATGAATTTTTGAAATTTAAAACAATTAAAATATAAAAATCAGAAAAAGAAAATAAAAGTAAAATATGTGGACCATTGGATGAGAGACAAAATACGTTAGTAATCAAATCCAAGGGATCTTGCGCGCTGTGCATATCATGGTCATTAGTGAATAATGTACATAATCATTAATTAAATCAGATTTGAAAAATACAGATGGCGCGCCTTCATTGGTTGAAAGATGACACGTTGGTCATCTTCAAACTCCAGCCATCACGAATTGTAGGTCTCTTAAACTATAAAATCAGAAGCTCAGACCTATGCCATTCCCTTCGTCTCTTCAAGACGAAGACAACCACACCCTCGCGCCAAATTTATATAAATTGTAGCTCAAGCAATTTGGAAGGAAAGTTTTGAAAAGGGATTTGAAATTTCATGGTCAAAACGTGTTTCCAGTAAAAGGTAAGTGTTACGCCTAGAACCAAGGCAATGAGAGTAACACAATGATATCAGAGTTTTGAAGAATTGATGAAGGAATCTACCTATTGAAGTTGAGTTGCAGAGCTCTGAAACTGGACTTCTATGGAGCAATATAAGGCATGATTCTTGAATGTAATTATGTGGTTAGCTTCAGGGAAGATCAAGGAAGGTGAATTAATGGAAAAATTGGATTGAAAAGGCTCGAGAATGGATTTTGAAGTTACATAAAATTGAGTTATGGAGCAAGTTTGGCAGGGTGATTCTGGATATCCAAGCTTGAAGAAATGAATAGGGGATGACCCTCTCTTTTACATCCAAACATGGCCTTCCACTTGAAATTTGCTCTTGACCAAAAAAGATGGAATGAAGTAGATATCTTGAATGAAATTTTTAAACTTGAACCACTCAAAATCTCCAAAAATTGAGCAAGTTATGACTTGTTGAAGTTGGCCAAAAATCATGAAATGGCCTATAATCTTTTGCATATTTAAGGCAACCTCCATGCATTTTACAACTTTGCACATAAAAGAAGGCATAAATTTCTCATCTTCAAGATCATTATGGAAAAAGAATGGGCTCAAGGTGATAAATATTGACCAAGTTATGATCACTTGAAGTCACACATGGAAAATTGGGGATTCATCTAAAGGACTTGTAATCTTTCTTCTTCATCAAGTTTCTTCCACATGAAAAATCCTTGGAAATTTTGAAGTGATTTGTTAATAACCCTTTAAAGAGAAGTATGTCTTTGGAATCATTCAAAAATACCAAAATATGAGCAAGATACACTCCTTTTAAGTTCAAAACCCTAACTTCTAGATCAAGAGAATGCCTTGAGGAACTTTGACAAGTTTGAACAAACTTCTTGTACCAATATTCTTGCTTTTTGAATATAAGTTGTTGAGGATGATAATGAGAACTCTTAGCCACCAAAACCACTTACATATCTTAAAATTTGAGAGAACTATGCCCTTGTGACCAATATGAAAAAGGCCTTGTCCAAACATAACAACTTCTCCAATCAACCCCTTGTACTTTTGAATAAATCTTGATAACTTTGAAATGTGGTGAACCAAAATAAATCTTGCCATACCATTTCTTCCAAAACAACTTCATTGATAAGGTTTGAACTTCTCAAACTTTTATTGGCTAGGGCATGGAAATAAACTCATGAACCCATAGAGTAATTTGTTAAATCTCATTGCCCTTACCTATATGGACAACAAGCAAGACAAACCAACATTGCATTTTATTAGTTAAATGAAGAAGACAAAAAAATATTAATGATCACAAAAGGAACATAAGTCCAGGTGCTTGGTAATCCCTCAAAAGGAGCAAAACTCAAAGTAGGGAGGGGAACAAAGAATCCTAGTGTGATCTTGTTGTGAATAAATCAACATGGTATGATGAAGGGATCTTAGGGGCAAAAATTGAGGTACAACAACTGCCCTTAATTTATTTTCTTCTATCCGGAGATACGAAGGTTAAAAATCTTCGTGCCGACGCGATCGAAGATACTTAAATATAAAATAAACCCTATTTTTCGCCCTAAGATGCCATGCAAATGCTTATGCATATGAATGCATATGATCAGGACCAAAGAGACGCAAAGATAACACTGGGGGTGTAACAATAATAAAGAAACAAGGGAGCAACCCCACCAGGAAAATAAATCACTGGTGTACCAAACGAACCGAATCAGAGAGGATGTTAGGATGGTCAAAGGACATAACAACTTCTATCAAAGGTGAAACTACCGACGTTTATTGAAGGCAGAGAGAAAGATAACAAACATCGATGTTTACTGCCGATGGCCCACCAACTTTCACTGAAGGTAGAAAGAGAAAATATCATATCACCGCCATTTATTGACGATGAACTATCGACGTTCACTGAAGATAGCAAAAAGAGAACAAACATCGACGTTCACTACTGATGGTATACCAACTTTCACTGAAGGTAGAAAGAGAAAATATCATATCACCTCCGTTCACTGACGATGAACTACCAACATTCACTGAGGGTAGCGAGATAACAAACATCGACGTTCACTGCCGATGGTCTACCAACTTTCACTGAAGGTAGAAAGAGAAAATATCATATCACCACCGTTCACTGACGATGAACTATCAACGTTCACTGAAGATAGCAAAAAGATAACAAACAAATTGGCATTCACTACCGATGGTCTACCAACTTTCACTGAAGGTAGAAAGATAAAATATCATATCACCGCCGTTTAATGATGATGAACTATCAACGTTCACTGAAGATAGCAAAAAGATAACAAACATCAACGTTCACTGCCGATGGTCTACCAACTTTCGCTGAAGGTAGAAAGAGAATATATCATATTACCACCGTTCACTGACAATGAACTATCAACGTTCACTGAAGATAGCAAAAAGATAACAAGTTTACCCAAGATTCTGGTGTTTCTCCTAGAACGGTTCTCAACTTCTTCTTTAACCGAGGCACTCCGCCTGGAAAGGATAATACATAAGCTATCTCAAATAAAGAGAACATGCTATTTGCGGTCACAGAGGATTGTAAAAGGAAATGACTTTTTTGGGCAAGAGGTATGACTTCCTGGGGAGATGCCATGATATTCTCGCTAAGGGGATAAATTATTCTTGTGCAAAATAAATGCACCAACCAAAGCTTGGAGTTTTTTTTTAGAATTCCAAAGTAAATAACATTGCCGGGGGATCACAGATCCAAACCAGAAATAAACTGGAATGAAACAGTTAACCAAAATACATCCTTTGAGAAATAAACTCAAAAGGGAAAACAAGATCCGTTCAAACAAGGAACTGTATCGGAAGGTTTAAAGCAAAAATCTTCTATGAGGGACAACTCAGTAGAGAAATGGAAAGAGTGTGTGTTTTCTGCTTAAGAATGACGCTCTAATGAAAAGAGGGTAACTTATCTGTGCAAAACAGGGTAATATGACAACAAAAATATTAACAAATGTAAATGAACAAAGATTTGTCAATTTTAACTATACATGATGCATGTATGAATGCATGAGCGTTATCGTGTGCATGCTGACAAAACAGATACATAACATGGGGAACAACCAGGCAAAACTGCCTCGGGCACTAACAACACTCGGCTAAGCTTCAACCAAGATGATCATTTGAAGAAAGGTAAAGGCCGACTGCAAAAACCAAACCTACTGCCTGCTTTTAACTTTACCGAGGAGAAACATAATCCGGAGGTGGACTAATCAAACAAATATCGGGGTAGAACATCCTTCTTCAGGCTTCACCGGGAAAACCAGTGTTTTTTCAAAAGTAACATGCCTACTGGAGATTGCAAGACGAGTCTCAAATAAAGTAAACTGACACCGAAACAATGAAACTTCGCTGGGGAATTCAGACCCGCTTCGCTGGAGAAAAACGCGGATTGAAACTTCACATTATAAAAACTCATAAAAGAGGAGAAACGAATCCAAACTTGACCGAGGATACCAGAACCATAACTCCAATATGGCTAAAACAACCCAAGTAGCCCTTCTCGGGGGGAACAAAAACTTCTCAAACCAACCGGAGTTTGTCCATTCCTGGGATCACCGTTTTTGTTGTCATTGTTTCATCACAAATCTCAAAGTAAAAGTAAATTGTAAAAATCTCTTTCTTTTTTGAAAAATCAATTTCGTTATTTAATCTCTTTGCTTTAAAAGTTATTATCAGTAATAAATGGAGTCTTTGCAAGCTAAATAACATAGGGAATACAAAGGATTGGGTAAAAGCTCTACTTTCATTAATAGAATTATAGTCTGCGAATGGCGAGACTCCATAGATGATTACAAAGTTTGGGAAATGGTAATACATAATGGAAAAGATACATTGAGAAACAATGACCACTATCCCCCCTAACAACTTTTGAAATCCTGAGCAGCAACTTTTGTTGAAGTATGGTGAGGATCCGAGAAGATTGTTGCTTCAACGATCAAGTCTTGTCTGACGTAGTTACTTGCCAAGAAAATCCCTAACTTTTGCCTAAGCCGCCCTTGCGGGTTTTCAACTTAGCGGGAAATTTGTTTTGTTTATGTCTCTAATTTTGGCCTAGATCTCCCTTTCGGGTTTTCGGCCTACCGAGACGCTCCTTTTTTGACTAAGCCGCCCTTTCGGGTTTTCAACTTAGCAAGCTGTTCTTTTATTTCTTTAGGCGAAGTATTTCTTGACTGCGTCAGCATTCATGGGACGTGGGAACTCCTCGCCATCCATAGTTTCAAGAATTAATGCACCGCCAGAGAAGGCTTTCTTGACAACATATGGGCCTTCGAAATTAGGAGTCCACTTGCCCCTAGAATCGGTGTTGAAAACATGATCTTCTTGAGCACGAGGTCGCCTTCTCTGAATTCACGAGGTTTGACCTTTTTATCAAAATATTTCTTCGTTCTTCTCTGATATAACTGGCCATGACACAAAGCTATAATTCTCTTTTCCTCAATCAAATTCAATAGGTCAAACCTGTTCTGGACCCATTCAGCCTCTGTCAACTTGGTTTCGATTATCACACGCAACGAGGGAATCTCTACCTAGACTGGGAGTACAACTTCCACTCCATATACTAAGGAGAACGGGGTTGCTCCTGTTGAAGTGCGGACAAATGTTCGATATCCATGCAGAGCAAAAGGAAGCATTTCATGCTAATCCTTATAAGTAACAACCATTTTCTGGATAATTCTCTTGATATTCTTATTAGCAGCTTCAACAACCCCATTCATCTTTGGCATGTATGGAGATGAATTGTGATGGACAATCTTAAATTATTCACACAGTTCTGTCATCATCTTGTTGTTCAAATTTGAGCCATTGTCAATGATGATTCTGCTCGGCACACCATACCGGCATATAAGATTATTCTTAATGAAGCGCACAACCACCTGCTTAGTAACATTGGCATATGAGGCAGCCTCCACCCACTTGGTGAAGTAATCAATTGCTACCAAGATAAAATGGTGCCCATTTGAAGCTTTAGGTTCTATCATCCCAATCATGTCAATACCCCACATAGAGAAAGGCCACGGGGAGGAAATCACATTGAGAAATGTCGGAGGAACATGGACCTTGTCTGTATAAATCTGGCATTTATGGCACTTCTTTGGAAATTTGTAATAATCAGATTCCATTGTCAACCAATAGTAACCTGCCCTTAGTATCCTTTTAGCCATTGAATGTCCATTGACATGAGTGCCAAATGAACCTTCATGAATCTCGTGCATCAACATGTCTGCTTCGTGTCTATCGACGCATCTGAGCAAGACCATGTCATAATTTCTCTTGTATAACACATTTTCACTGAGGAAGAAACTGCCTTCCGATCTTCTCAATGTTTTTTATCTTTCTTTGATGCAACAATCAGGTATTCTTGAGTCTGAAGAAAATGCTTGATATCATAATACCAGGGTTTTTCATTTGCTACCTCCTCTGCTATAAACACATGAGCGGGCCTATCCAGCTGTCGAACCACAATTTGGGGTATATCATTCCAAGTATTCACTTGATACATAGAAGCCAGAGTTTCCAGAGCATCCGCCATTTGATTTTAGTGTCTAGGGATGTGATAGAATTCAACTTTATTGAAGAATGGTAATAATCTTCTAGCATAATCTTTGTAAGGGATCAAGCCAGGGTGACGAGTGTCTCATTCTCCTTTAATCTTATTTATTACCAAAGATGAATCACCATACACATCGAGAACTTTAATTCTGAGATCAATAGCTTCTTCGAGACCCATGATGCAAGCCTCGTATTCTGCCATATTATTAGTGCAATCAAATGTTAACCTTGCAGTAAAAGGAATATGCGATCCATGAGGAGTGACAATTACAACACCAATTCCTTTATCATAAGCATTCACAGCTCCATCAAATATAATACTCCAACGAGATTCAGGGTCAGGACCTTCCTCAGGTAATGGTTCATAACAATCTTTCACTTTTAGGAACATCACATCCTCATCGGGGAATTCATATTCTGCAGACTGGTGATCTTCCACTGGTTGGTGAGCAAGATAATCTGCCAACACACTACTTTTAATAGCCTTTTGAGTGAGGTATTCAATATCATATTCAGATAACAACATCTGCCAGCGAGCAATTCTCCCAGTAAGAGCAGGCTTTTCAAAAATGTACTTGATTGGATCCATTTTGGAGATCAACCAAGTGGTGTGATTCAACATATACTGCCGCAAACGCTTTGCCGCCCAGGACAAAGCATAACATGTATTTTCCAGCATGGAATACCGCGACTCACAATCAGTGAATTTTTTACTGAGATAATAGATGGCGAACTCCTTCTTCCCTGTTTCTTCCTGTTGTCCCAGAATACAACCCATAGATTTATCTAACACTGTCAGATACATAATCAACATTATTCCTTCTACAGGAGGGAGCAAGATAGGAGGTTCAAGCAGATATTCTTTAATACTCTCAAAGGCCCTTTGGAAGTAATCCGTCCACACACAACCTTGATCTTTCTTTAACAACTTAAAGATCGGTTCGCATGTTGCAGTCATGTGGGAAATGAATCTGGAAATATAATTTAAACGCCCGAGGAAACCTCTGACTTGCTTTTAAGTTCTTGGTGCTGGCATTTCTTGAATTGCTTTGACTTTATCAGGGTCAACTTCAATTCCTTTCTGGCTAACAATGAAACCCAACAACTTCCCCGATTGAACATTGAAGGTGCATTTATTTGGATTTAGGCGGAGGCGGTACTTCCTCAAACGCTGAAACAACTTCAACAAATCTTCTATATGCCCTTCTTCAGTCTGGGATTTAGCAATCATATCACTCAACATATACTTTGATTTCCTTGTGCATCAGATCATGGAATAGGGTAGTCATAGCCCTATGGTACATTGCACCAGCGTTCTTCAACCCGAAGGGCATCACTCTGTAACAGAATGTTCCCCAGGGTGTGATAAATGTTGTTTTTTCCATGTCTCTGGAGCCATTATTATTTGCTTATACCCGAAAAATCCGTCCATGAACGAGAATACTTTGAATTTTGCTGTGCTATCCACTAGCATATCAATGTGAGGTAATGGAAAATCATCTTTTGGACTATCTTTATTTAGATCTCTGTAATCTACGCACATGCAGACTTTTCCGTATTTTTTCGGTACTGGGAGAATATTGGCAATCCATTGAGGATACACTGGCGTCACAAGAAAACCAGCATTAATTTGCTTTAGAACCTCCTCTTTGATCTTTATTGCCATATCTGAGTGAGTTCTTCTCTACTTTTGTTTAATTGGCGGACACTCTGGCTTCAACGGCAAACAGTGCTCGACAATATTTGTATCTAGACCAGGCATATCTTGGTAAGACCAAGCAAAGATATCCACATACTCCTTCAACAACTCAATCAACCTTCTCTTTGCATCGGGATGCAACGATGCTCCAACCTTGACTTCCTTCGGATCTTCTTCTAAACCCAAATTGATCACTTCCAAAGGCTCTTTATATGGCTGAATGGTATTTTCCTCGTGCTCAAGCAACTATGAGATCTCTTCCGGAATCTCATCATAATCTTCTTCTTCAGCCCCAAACACAGGACATTCAAAGTTGGGAGAAGGTGCAGGGTCATTGTATTCAACGGGTTTTTTAATTAATCTGCACATATGATTTATGATTGCTTTTAGAAACTGACACATATAACAAGTGATCATGCAGATTGAATTTCAGTTGTTATTTATTTTGAAAGGGTTTTTTTTTATTACCATTTTCCAAGAAAAAGCAAAAAATAAAAACACAATTTGAGAAACAAAGACAACTTTTAATAATGATCTTAAAAGTCACAGCAAACAGACAAGCCCTACAATATTAATACTTCCATATTGGGCAGAGTGAAAGCTTTTCAAGAGAAAAAAAAGATTAATCAAATCAAATTACTTTGAAATATGTGTGCAATAGGGAACATCAATGGTGACCCAGTTCTAAATCCCGACTCCATGCATCACATAATTCGGTATTTCCTGCTCTGCTTCATCCTCTTCGACAGCATTAACGTCAGAATCGGTTGAATGAAGGTAACCTCCACTGCGGAAAACATCATGATAGCTGCTCATAGTAGACTTTGACTTCAAACCTTCGACTCTGCCATTCTTCGAAGAGAAACCTAAACCAGTTCTGTTCTTGTTCATGGGTGGATCCACAATTCGCCCCCAAACTGCATTAGGACCATTGCGCACAACCTGCTGCGCGTCCTTCAGTGAGACCATGGAATTCTCACTTCCCCTTATGTTTTCAATGGATAGGGCTTGGAACTGGGTTCCAACAGCAGCTTCATCTGCTTCTACAATACTGAAGGAGGACAAATGAGATATCAACAATGCCTGCTCCCCACTTATGATCACTACCTTCCCTTCACGCACAAACTTTAGCTTCTAATGTAAGGTTGAAGTGACAGCCCCTGCTTCATGTATCCATGGCCGTCCTAGCAAACAACTATACACGAGAATAATGTCCATGACCTGGAAGGTTATCTGGAAAAAATGTGGTCCTATATTGATGGGTAAGTCCATTTCACCGATGACAGATTTCCTCGACCCATCAAATACTTTCACAATGATGCCACTCGGGCGCATAGGTGTTCCTTGATATTTCAACTTCATGAGAGTACTCCTTGGTATAACATTCAGCGCAGATCCATTATCAATTAGCACATTGGATAGCGAATCATTCTTGCAGTTCATAGATATGTGGAGGGCCAGGTTGTGATTCCTCCCTTCATCTGGTAATTCATCATCACAGAAACTCAAGTTATTACATGACGTAATGTTTCCAATTACGCTGCTGAATTGATCCATTGGCATGTCACTCTCCACAAAAGCTTGGTCCAGTACCCTCATCAAGGATTCTCTATGAGCAGAGGAGTTCATCAATAAATCTAAGATGGATATTTTTTAAGGAGTCTGCAGTAACTGATCTACAATTCTGTAGTCGCTCATCTTAATTATCTTCAAAATATCATCCATTTCTTTCTCTAGTGTAGCTCCACTGGTCTCTCCTGTAGCCTTCTTAGGTTCATCATGCTCAACAATTTTCTTTCCAGCAGCAATATCTCTCCGAACAACCGGCGCAAACACACGACCGCTACGGGTCACCCTGCTATTTTCAGCTATATTTCCAACATCGGGCATTGGCTGGATGGGAATTTCCACCCCGTATTCTAAGATTGTAGCATTGTATTTGTAAGGCACAAACTTATCTGACTTGTAGGGGATAAGACCTGGAAAAATAATTACCAATATGGTAAGAGATGGCTTGCTATGATACTCCACTTCAAAATGAGCGGGTGTACCAAAACAAGGCACAATGACGTTTACCCATTCTTTAACACAACCAGTCGTCAATAAGTCATTTTTGGAAAACAAATCTTTTTCCGAAGAAAAATACTCATCCGTGGAGGAATACTCTTCCTATGACTCTTCTTCCATTAAACAAACTTCAACCATACCAACCTCATGATAATCATCCCTCTGACCTGTGATTTTGATAGTTCCATTGTCTAACAGCAACTGAACACCCTCTTTCACGATTGAACATCCTTGGGGATCTCGACAGCAAACTAGGCAAGATCCATATTGGTGCTCCACCTGACCATCCGTGTGGCAGAAGGTAGCGTGCAACTGCACGAGGTCCTCATTCAAATGCTCCACATCAAAAATTCTGAATTCACCAGGACATCCAGAAACCATATTCACTTCCTCTTCATACTCTTCCCTAGGCCTGATTATATGGATGAGGCCCTCATCCATCATCTCCTGTAAATCAACCTTTATCTTATCGCAACCATGTATATTTGTACTGTAAATAGCACAACCGGAATGGTCATGCGTGTAGTAGATAAATTCACAGAGGTCTGCGTGCATCTTCACCAAATCTCCTCTAACCAGATTAATGTCAAAAATCTGAAAGTCGCCTGGACAACCGGCCACCATATTTACAGCATTTACTCCCCCATGCTTGGGTAGAGGATTATCTTTCACATTAGGTCCCATGTCCTTGAAAGATAGAACACCAGACTTTACCAATTTCTGCACCTCATTCTTTAAAGGATAACAATTCTCAACACTATGCCCTGGTGCTCCCTGATGAAAAGCACATGTTTGGTCTACTTTGTAATACCAAGGCAATGGTGATGGTACGGCGGGAGGTGGTCGTGTCTGGACCAACTTTTTCTGAATCAAGGTCGGTAGAAACTCTGTATAAGTCATGGGAATAGGGTCATAATTCTCCCTTCTCTGATTATACCCTTGATTCCCCTGCTGGGACGGTCTCTGATAAGAAACGGTAGTTGGAGCAACATTCATAACATGAGTAACTGAGGCGACTTGCTGATGACGTTGATAATTACTTCTAGGAGCGTTTACCCTCCTCTCTTGCATAACAATGTTTGCATCTCCTTCTTTCTTCTTGGTAAACCCATAAGATGGATTTTTTACACCTCCAGATCCTTCACTCTTCGTCAAACGGCCTTCTCTTACAGCCTCTTCTAAGCGGATACCCATTCTACCATCTCAGTAAAGTCACTTGGCGCACTTGCTACCATTCTCTCGTAGTAGAAAGCACCCAACGTTTTCAAGAAAATCTTAGTCATCTCCTTCTCTTCCATGGGAGGAATCACTTGGGCGGCTACCTCACGCCATCTCTGTGCATACTCTTTGAATGATTCCCTGTCTTTCTGAACCATGGCCCTAAGTTGATCACGGTCAGGCGCCATGTCCATGTTGTACTTGTATTGTTTGATGAATGCTTCTCCCAAATCATTAAAAGTATGGATATTGGCACTGTTCAAACTCATATACCACTTCAACGCAACACCAGTCAAACTATCCTGAAAAAAGTGAATCAGTAGACATTGATCATCAGTATGGGTAGACATTCTCCTCACGTACATCACTAGATGAGCACGAGGGCAAGTGTTTCCCTTATACTTCTCAAATTTTAGGACCTTAAACTTAGTAGGTATCTTAACATTTGGGACCAAACATAGCTCATTCACATTCTGCCCAAATAGCTCTTTTCCCCTAAGGGCCTTCATCTCTCTCTGCATTTTTTCAAACTGCTCTTGAAAATCATATGTTCTGTCATAAAGACCCAAGTCTTCACTCGGTGGAGGTAAAGGACGACACACATCATCATTAACAAACGGAACCATATTCACCAAAGGAGGTGCAACAGGAACAACATGCACCATAGGAGGTGCCGGAGTAACAATAATCTGAACCACTAGAGTATCAAGATTGAAACCTTCAGGTGCAAAATTCTCTGGCATTCCCCATGTATAACCTTGAGGCATGCGATTCTGAACAACAACTGGAGTAGCAGATACGGGAACAGTCGAAGCTTCAGTAGTTGCCCTTGTTGGTTGAGGTTGAACACTCGGTGGCTGATTCTGAGCATCCACCAGAGCTTTCATCAGAGCAGTCAAATTGTCCAAGTCGGCCTTCAAAGCAAAAACTTTCTCGTGCAGCTCGCGATTCTCATGTTCTAAGTTGTCCATCTTCTTTTTAAAATTAGCCCGAGTGTTATATTGATGAGTCAGCTTGCTGAATGAAGTAAAGAAGCTAGGTAAGACACCTAGATATGCATAATAAATGCAAGAAATATGTGCAATATGATGCATGGTATGCAATGCATATGATTATTTTTACTTCATTATTTAATATTTCAAGGGATTTAAAGTTTATAGACATATTGCAAATATCAAAGTAATAAAGCTTTTGAAATACTGAAATTTTTTATTATAAAAATTCCAAAATGGATTACAAGTTTCAATGATCTCAAGTACAAGATGAAAATACAATCTAAAATCCTGAGAAAAAGAACTGATGGAGATCACTCTATACGCTGGCGCTTCCCCGTGAGCCTAGCAATATGAGCCTTCAATCTCTAGTTTTCTTCCATATATCTGATGGAAACCTCCTTCCAATCATCTGAATCAGGAAGTAAGTGATCAACACCTAATTGAGGCTTAGGAGAAAATAAATCCCCTTGCCTCTCCATAGACTCTACCGCCTGACTCTCAAGGATCTCTATCAAGTCGTCTTTCTCCTTCAGGTCTGCTCTGTAGGAACTCTCTAAGGTCTGGAACTTATTCTTCCAAGCATCCCTTTCCTGTTGCATCCTAACCAAAGCAAGTTGCAGCTCTTCCAAATCATCTAATAAGGAAGGAGTGGTCTTCACAAACAGATCAAGCATAGGTGTCTCCCGGGTATACGACATCTTTAACTGAATGGCTCTTGATCGGATCCACTGAAGATATGGCTCCAAAGAAAAAACACCCCTAGGTCCCAAATCCTTCCTACCCTTCTTATGAATGTGACGCCAGGCCTTTGCAATCTGCTCCCTAGCTTCCCTATGGTCTTCCCCTTCCTTCAGAAAGAAACTACTCAAATGAATACTATTTGGTTTATCCCTCATCGAATAACCAAGTTGTCGTCGTGCAAGAATAGGGTTATAGTTAATTCCTCCCTTTGTACCAAGAAGAGGTACATTGGGGAAACTACCACAACTGTCAATAATCTCTATATCCTAATAGGCTCGATGATACCAATCAATATCCGAGTGAGTAAGTGCCATGATCTTAGGAGCCCAACGGGGTTCCTTCTTGACATCCCAAAAAGCATCAGACTGAGGCATATGAGAGATAAACCATCGATACAACAGAGGCGTGCAACAGATAATCAACCCCCCATGATAAGAATTCCGAAGATGAATAGAGTAATAAGCATCACCCAACAATATAGGAATTGGGTTTCCAATCATGAAAATCCTGATAGCGTTAATGTCGACAAACTTGTCCACATTAGGAAATAAGAACAACCCATAAGCAAGTAGAGCAAAGATGGCCTCAAAAGAAACTGTACTCTTCATTCTGGCAAAGTAACGAGATTTCTCCAATAAAAACTGAGCTGGTAATCCTCTAATCCCTCCTTTAGTAGTCATATGGGCTTCCACCTCAGACTTCCCCAAGTGAATCAAAGCAGCAATCTCATGTGGTTTTGGCTCACCCTCCAAACCAGTAAAAGGAACACGATCGGTAACAGGTAAATCTAATAGATAAGAATACTCCTCCAGTGTAGGAATCAACTGATAGTTGGGAAAAGTAAAGCAATGATACATCAGATCATAGAACTGGACCATTGTCGAGAGAAAACCCTCCTTCATCTTCAACTTCATGAGAGGGATAATGGATCCATACTTCTTCCGAAAGTCTGCAAAACACTTGATATCGGGAACTAGACTGATCAACTCATCTATCTCGGGATCCTTGAAACTGTATTTCCCGGTCTTTCTCTTTCCAGAATCCATGGTTAAAAGTACCTGAGATATTAAAAAATAGTCAACCTTTAAAATCCCTTGAAATATGGTTTCTTCAAAAGATGCTTATGAGTGCATGGATGCATGATGCAACAATCACACACAAGATCACACATATAGGGTTCATAGGTTCAACGTCACAAGCATGAGGTCGAAGGTACTACCCATAAGGTGTTGGTCTAAAGTTATCACCTGCCGAACGAGGTTCTAGAGGTTCCCAGAGTCTACATCCCTCCTTCGGATATTACCAACTTCCTGATTAACTCGATAATTAGTAATATTCTCAAGAAAGACTCGTCCGAGCGTAGTATCGCGTGACAACTATTTCCGGATTACTCCATCATATCTTTCGCACTACACCTAAAAGGCCAAGATGGGTTTGGTATTCTACGGTCCTCAGTTTTAGCAGGCTCCCAGGTCGAAAGCAGTACGTCTTCCTGATTACTCGGTAAACGACACTACAGTCAAAGGGGCCCCCACTGAGTGGGCGATCTCATTCCTCCTTTTTTGGGATTACTCCCTCAAAGCTAACCTGACTATACCGCCCGTCATATCTTAAAGTTTTCCCAAGTCCGGGTATAGGACTTATGAGTAATTACAAAGCACCTTGAAAACCAAGAAAATCCAGACAAACATATATACAACATATAACACAAAAAACAGTAATAACACATATACAGATATAAACAAAGATA
Organism: Vicia faba; assembly: GCA_948472305.1. Taxonomy (NCBI): domain Eukaryota; kingdom Viridiplantae; phylum Streptophyta; class Magnoliopsida; order Fabales; family Fabaceae; genus Vicia; species Vicia faba. The sequence goes on from OX451737.1 coordinate 491,348,237, forward strand.
GGCTTAACCCACTTAGGGATGGACCAGCAAGAGGTCAATTCGTCCCCAGTGAAGTCGCGATTTTTCTGTAGCGGTAGAAATGTTCAAGACTAAGCCATTGGATTGACTAGACTTTATACAAATCAAAATAAAAATCCCCACCGCACTTTATTGTTTCCAAAGGAATGGGAAAAGAGCGAATAACCCAAAAAGAGGGGGAAAGATTCAAGGTAAGGGGGTTGGTTATGCAAAGGGAAGGTATTAGCACCCTAAACATCTACGGTACTCAACAGGAGCCTCTTTGTAAAAATATGTATATTTTGCCTATAAAAAAACTGTTATATAAAATGGATGGTGGAGGTGAGAAAAGAAATATATATTTTATGAATTTTGCACCCGCCGCGGTTGCGAACCTTTAGTGCCTACGTACCACCTTTCGTGCAATAGGGGATCAGGGTACACGTAGTTCCTCTTTGTTGTACCCCAAAATTTGCCCTCCCATATTTCTCAAAACATTTCCAGAAAGATCCTCAAGTTGCTCAAAGAAGTCCAGGGGTTGACCAGACAAGCTCTCTCCTAAGCCAGTCTACCTCAAATTAGGGTTTCATGTTGCATCAAGAGACTTGAGTCCATGGGATCCCAAATCCTCACCATTGTCCTAATATGTTCTCAAGATCATCCATGTCAAGTTTCAAGCCTTGCAGAGGAAGTTTGCTCAGTCAATTGCTCAAATGCCTGAAAATCGACTGTGCTAGAGCAAAAGTCAATTGTGGCCCACATACAGTCAAACTCCAAGATTTTTGGTCAACATCCTAATTTTGAAGTATTATTCATCATTTGATCAAGGGTTGATCATTATTCATCAAGGATTACTCACAATTCATCAAAACCTAAAAGTTGCTAAATTAGAGTTTTGTAGGAAAAGTCAACTCAACTTTGACCAAGCATAACTTTCTCATACTTTATGAGAAATTACCCATCCAAAGCTCATTTTTAATAGGATGAAATTATATACAATTAATATTCATCTCCCAAGTTCAAAATATGCACTCACGAGAAGTTATGAATTTGGACATTATAGGTCATTTTGAAAAGTCAACAAAAACACCTTTTTTGTCAGAGCTTCATACATGAACATGGAAGACTCAATTGAGATGATACCAAAAGGGTTGCTTAAAGTACATCTAAATATTTCTAAAAAGTCCAAGAACACGTTCAAATAGTCAAAATTGAGGAAGTTATGCATTGGTGAAGTTGACCTTTTTTGCAAAATTGCCAAAAGTCAAATATGTCCAAAATTGCAATTTTTGACAAATGGGCCTAACTTTTTGCACTTGTTTTGAGTTGGTAGCATGTTCCACGAGCCCTAGCTATTTCCACTTGTCTTTATCTTATTTTTGCTATTTATTTTGATTTTTTATTTCAATTAAATCATTTTAAATCAAAATAAAGCATGAAAATATCCAAACCATTGAAACCTCAAGATTTTGTGCACATTTCAGGTCCCATATACAGCTAGCAAGTGAATCAAATCGTGCAAGGCATAGATGTGCACAAAAAGATTGATTTTGGCCTATTTTTGAAAGATTTTCAAGTGAATCAAATCAAGATCACAAATTATAATTGGCAAAGATTGAGATCATATTTGTAAACCCAATTCATCGGTTGGTATATAGTGAACAATTGCAGCCAGAAACAACAAGGTTTGGAGGCGCACAAAGGAAGAACAAAACTTGAAAAATTCACCAAAAAGTGATGACTTGATTTCACACTTCCAGACGTTTTCAAGACTCATAAGCCATCCCATTCACTTCCTGGGAGTGCAAGGAATCCATAACAATCAGAAACAAGGATCCTCGCGCGCTAGAACTCACTGTAAGTGGTCCATGGTTTGCTCTTATTTCCAAAATCGAATCTTGTTATTTTGGCATCTTCATCATGTTTTAAGAGCATATTTGTAATCCCTAGCATGTTTGCAAGCTAACAACACCATTTAATTGCATTTTTGGAAGCTATATCAGAATCCACCATTGCTAGGGTTCTTGGTCTCGATTTAGGAACCTTTTATACAGGTGAAATTGGTCCACAAGAAGGGCACCATAATGCTCTGCTGGCCAAGGCGGTTCGATTCATGGCATTAGATTTTGTTTATCATGCCTGTGTTTGATTTTGTGATATGCAGGGGTTATAGCTACGGACATTTGTCCATAGGTAAAAGTCACTGAATCTTTTAGCAACGGAGAGAGGACAGGGACGATGGCGTGGCAAGTTGTGATTAGCCCATTCAAATTTTCGCGCGGATAATTCACATTCTTTTTGTTTTCCATATTATTGTTTATTATTATGCCATATACAAAGAAAGCACGTGGCTCAGTTGGTAGCGAAGCAGTGGGAAAAGGCCTTGGGACCTGGGTTCGAATCCCAGCTCCCCCCATATATTTCATGTTCTTTTTATTTGCATAATCAGGTATGTACGCATCATGAAGACCACCATGTGACCTCAAAGCTCCATCCTTGGATCTTTAGGAGGCCAGATCTGAAGGCCACCATGTGATGATCCACCAAGAGCCCATTCAACGCACATCATGGGAACAGAAAGGTCAACGTGGGTCAATTGTTTTGGGCCCAGAAGCTATTATCCACACCCCCAAAATTACTTACAAATGGGCCCAGTTTTCTTTTCCTTTTCTTTTATATTTTCTTAATTAATTAATTTAATTTATTTTTACTAACACCAAATTAATTTTCTTTTTTATCAAAAATCATAAAAAATAATTTGTCATCCATTTAGATTTAGGTTATTTTTTATCAAAAAAATTAATTTTATTTATTTATTTAATTTTAGGGCAACTTTAATTCTTTTGTAAATAAGTTAAAACAAGTTAGAAATTAGGGTTTTGTTTAAATTCTATTTTCTTTTTCTTAAAAATAACAAAAATACAAAAATAGGTCATGTAAATTATTTTCTTTAAACTAATTTAATTACTAATTAGATTTGTATTTAATTTAAAACCTTATTATTTTTCTTAAGAAATAATCAAAAACAACAAAAATAATTTTTTTTAATTAGGTTAGATGGGGTCAAAACCCTAATTTCCTTTCGTTCTCTATTCGTCGCGCGTTTACTTATTTTTACCATATTGATGTAATTTCTCACAAGATGTAATAGATTAATTAGGATTTTCTCTTCTTTTCATTTATCATTTTGACGGGTTTTTTTGGCTATGTAATTAATACCCGAAGCCTTGTAATAGCGTAGCTTATTTCTCGCATTTTAATTTCCGCAAAATATTAACTGTTAGATGTATGATATTAGGGTTGCATGACAAGACTGTATGTAAACTTTAAAACGGTTAGCAAACTCTAAATGTGCAAAGATAATAAACTTGAAATTGAATCACTAGCACATGCGCACTCCTAGGGTATACTCTCACTTCGGTTGCCTTCGGTAAACGATCATTAAGTATAGGGTATTTTAGTGGTCGCTCTTCTGTCTCAAAGATCAAAGTTGCCTCGGAAAGGTTACCTCGGATATGTTGCCTCAAATATTTATCTTAAGACATTAGGGTTATTACTAAGACGTCCTAACATTGCTTTAGTGATCGTACGTCCCTTTCGAATTGACCCTTAAAACTCCAACGATGGTGCTACCTACTCACTAATAGTAGGATAGCGTTGTCTAAAGGAAACAAACATAGGACAATTCTTTTTTCGAGTAGGTAGATGCTAGTAGGTACTTGCTCAAAACAAACTCTTCCACACTTACACTCTTTTCAAACAAAGTTTTCAAAACGACTTCGTAACACTCTTGAAGACAGAAGCAAGGGTTAAATCGAAGTAAAACAAAAACTTTTCAAATCACACAAACACAGAAGCAATTTTAAAAATGATGAGCAAATACCTAAGATCCCGTGGAAAACCACGGATAGAAAGGATGCTAATACCCTCCCTTTCTATAATCTACCCCCGTACTCAGAAAATCTCGAAAAAGGAATTTTTCTGTGCTTTTTTCCTTTCCAGTTGGATAAAATAAAAGTCGATGGTGACTCTTGCTTACCGCGACATTTTGCAAACACAAACGCAAAACGCAAACCAGCATTTAAACAGTTTTGGTTCTGCCACCGTATCACACTCTTTTAAAAATTTAAAACCCAAATGTGTTGGTTAATTTTATAAGATAAAACATCATCGTCATTGTCCGTGTGGAAAACTTACCTACTACCCACAATCATGAGAAAGGAGAATTTGCATCATCTCAAAGTGGATGATATGGCTTGGATTTTAAAATCAACAATTCCTCACTCAACACCCAAGTGGAAAATATCTCTCTTCACTACATATTATAGAAGTATAGTTGTTTACATCACTACAAGGATTGACAAGAGTTTAATCTTTTAAGAAAACTTTTAAAGATAAAAAGCCAAAGTGGCAAAATGTTTGAAATGAGATTGATTGACTTTTAGTCTTCTCACAAAAAAAAAGTCAAGGTATTATTAAGTTGATTGGAGTTTATTTATGAAAATGTTTTTAAAATGCATGTACATAAGTCCAAGTTTATTATGAAAATGGTTCAAGTTCAAAAACTAGAAGAGTTTTCAAAAATGGAAAAAAATTTTGAAATTAAAGAAGATGGGAGGAGAAGAAGAGACTATCCTAAAGCATAAGGTAAAAGCTAGGGATAAGAACCATCTAACCAACAAGAAGTCAATACTTGACATTATGAGCCAAGATAGAATTTCAATTCCTTGGATTGAAACCAAGCAAGCAAAAATACTATACCTCTTGAGAGAACCAAACTTCAAGTGTATTAAGTCTTCATAAAAATTGGGCAGAGTAACGGCTGTATACGGGTGAATTCCAGATTACAAACAAAAGGTGTAGTCACAAAAACCTGCATACAAAAACAAACAAACAATCCAATGTCTTGAGGTAAACCTCAAGAGCTATAGACAAAAATAATCAGATAAGATCATAAGGTTTCCAAGATAGGCCAATGTTTCTAATCCTAAGTTCAAGAAAAGGTCCCATGCTCAATAATGCCAAGGATAGTAACCAAATAGTCCAAGTACCATTAAAGATTTTTAGGGTTTAGGTTGATTATTAAGTATCTTAAGAAAGGAAAAGAAAAGCTCAAGTGAGCAAAGTAAAAATGGCAAGAAAATAAATGCTCAAATAAGCAAAGATGAAAATGGCATGAAATGTAAATGCTAAAAGTAAATAGTACATAAAGCATAAAAAAGAATAAAAGCATAATGTAAAACAAGTCAATAATTAGTGGTTAGTTGGATGACCATCTTGAAACTTGTATTTGGAACTCATTAGAGGATTGGTAGAACCAAAGCCTCCACACAACAAGTTGCATTTGCTTTTTGTCAAGTATATCATCCATTTGGAATTCTCATAAGTATCATTTAATGATCACCAGTGTTTAAGTGATTCGCGTTGACCAAATGTGTTATAGATCCATTAAAGGATTGGTATAACCAAAGCCTCCATACAATGAATATCAAGGTTATTGGATCAAAGAGATCAAATTAACATACTTGGGATTGCAATCATAAGTTTGGGCCACGAATGATCATTTATTCGAACCGGGACAAAATTTAGCGCTATGTTAAGCAATCGTAAGTGGACTTATATAGAAGTCACACCTATTTTGAGGTCGGTTAATAGCAATTTATGCACTATTTGTTTTGAGACATGATATAGAGATCATGCTCCAATAACACCTAGTGCAATAAAAAGGGGATGAGATGAAGAGGGATGGGAAAAAATACACAAACCACATTTGAATTAAATTTTAATCAAACTATTATTAAAATCATTCATCCATTTTTGTGGAGTTAAACTCAACACCATGGACCCAATGATGTTAATAAAGTTCATGATCCAAAATCTAACCCAGATCAGCCAAAAATAGTTACAAAATAATATCACATTTAATATACACAAAAAAAAGATTTTAAAAATGTTTTAAAAATAGAAAATAATGAGAAAAATATCAGCTATGTTCAAATTAATCAAGAAATAAAAAGTAAGACCATAGAAAAATAAGAAAAAAGGCTCAAATAATTTTACAAATTTTTTTGTAATTTTTTAAAGTCAGAAACTATTTTTAAAATTAAAATAAATGGGTAAAATAAACAAAAAATGGTAAAAAATAGTAAATCCAGAAACAAAAATAAAATAAGGTCACCAATATTTGTCACAATATCATTGGATCATTCCATAATTTTTTCAGAATTTTAAAATGTATAAAAATATTTCTAAACATTTAAAACAAATCAAATAAGTGTGAAATTTATAAAAAATACCAAAACATAAAATTAAATTGTGAAAAAATAAAAATCAGAAAGAGAATAATCAAAAATATTTTTCATAATTTTTTCAGATTTTTTAGACTAAAATTGAATTTTCTATGATTTTTTGAAATATTAAAATATAAAAATCAAAAAAAGAAAATAAAAGTAAAATATGTGGACCATTGGATGAGAGTCAAAATGCGTTAGTAATCAAATCCAAGGGATCTGGCGCGTTGTGCATATCATGGTCATTAGTGAATAATGTATAGAATCATTAATTAAATCAGATTTGAAAAATACAGATGGCGCGCCTTCATTGGTTGAATGAGAATAAAAATTGGAAGAAACAAGGAAGTTTGGAGGGAAATTGGATGAAGGTCGAGCACGAGTGAAGTGTGAATTCATTTCCATCAAAACTCAATCAAATCTTGCGTTTGGGGGTGCTAATCACTTCTGGCAAGTTTGCTAATCAAGTTTAAATCAAAAACTCGCATAAATCTTGTGTTTATAAGTCACATTATAGATTTCAAAATTCTGACTTTGTGGAAAATTCAGTTTCAAGTTGCCAAATTCAAATCCATGGCATTTCCAACTCAAGGGGTCTTAGGGCATGATTCTTGATGTTTTAGAAAGATGAGGTTACAAGCTTTGCAATGGAAAAAGAATGGAATCAAATAGATGCTTGAGCTGAAAGTTGCATTGAGTCAAAGTTGAAGAAAAAGGGTTGACTTTCCATACTTTGAAATATTTCAAATTCTTCTTTAAAAATGACCTATAATCTTTTACATCCAAACATGGCCTTCCACTTGAAATTTTCTCTTGACCAAAAAAGATGGAATGAAGTAGATCTCTTGAATGACATTTTGAAACTTGAACCACTCAAAATCTCCAAAAATTAAGCAAGTTATGACTTGTTGAAGTTGGCCAAAAATCATGAAATGGCCTATAATCTTTTGCATATTTAAGGCAACCTCCATCCATTTTACAACTTTGCACATAAAAGAAGGCATAAAGTTAACATATTCAAGATAATTATGGAAAAAGAATGGGCTCAAGGTGATAAAACTTGACCAAGTTATGATCACTTGAAGTCACACATGGAAAATTGGGGATTCATTTGAAGGACTTGTAATCTTTCTTCTTCATCAAGTTTCTTCCACATGAAAAATCCTTGGAACTTTTGAAGTGATTTGTTGATAACCCTTTTAAATGAAGGATGTCTTTAGAATCATTCAAAAATACCAAAAGATGAGCGAGATATACTCCTTTGAAGTCCAAAACCCTAGCTTCTAGATCAAGAGAATGCCTTGAGGAACTTTGACAAGTTTGAACAAACTTCTTGTACCAATATTCTTGCTTTGTGAATAGACATTGTTGAGGATGATAATGAGAACTCTTGGACACCAAAACAACTTCCATGTCTTGAAATTTGAGAGAACTATGCCCTTGTGACCAATATGAACAAGGCCTTGTCCAAACATAACAACTTCTCCAATCAACCCCTTGTACTTTTGAATAAATATTGATAACTTTGAAATGTGGTGAACCAAAATAAACCTTGACATACCATTTCTTCCAAAACAAATTCAATGATAAGGTTTGAACTTCTCAAACTTTTATTGGCTAGGGCATGGAAATAAACTCATGAACCCATGGAGTAATTTGTTAAATCTCATTGCCCTTACCTACATGGACAACAAGCAAGACAAACCAACATTACATTTTATTAGTTAAATGAAGAAAATAAAACAATATTAATGATCACAAAAGGAACATAAGTCCAGGTGCTTGGTAATCCCTCAAAAGGAGCAAAACTCAAAGTAGGGAGGGGAACAAAGAATCCTAGTGTGATCTTGTTGTGAATAAATCAACATGGTATGATGAAGGGATCTTAGGGGCAAAAATTGGGGTACAACAGTTACGCCTGAAGGGATGGCCCACATGAGATGCTCATTCAAGGTTTGGTATTTGACTACGAGAACGACGATCAAGGTCACCTCTAGAGATTTATCTGAGCTTGTAGGATGTTGAACAAGGTAGATAGAAAGACATTGGGGCATAAGAATTCCATCCCTCTTGAGACTTACCTCAAATGGGTACGAGCTCGTGCTCAAAGTCTTATAATGCCTTACTCCTCCATTCTCCCAGTAATCATAGAGCCTGTTGTGGAAGGAGATGTTCCATACACTATCCTGCATCCTGACATGCCCACCTCTCTTGAAGACTTACAAAGGGATTGGATACAGCTTAAGGGGGAACGAGACACTTTTGAGGCCCAATTCTATGCCAGAGAGAAGAAGGTTTTGGAGCTCACTAAGCAACTTCACGAGGAGCGGAGCCTGAACGCCTACATCGCACCAAAGAGGATGCGTACAACTTTTTTATCTTAGAGTTTTTGTATTTCTTTGTAAGCCCAAAAAAGGCATGATGTACTCAAGCTTTGATTTATTAATATAACGTGTGTTCCTTTTTGGTCTAAAGCAAATTTAAATCTCTAATTTCCTTGAAATCATTGCATATGCATTTACCATTCATCATAACATAAGCAGGTTTCTTATAACAAGTCTCCTTATCTTTCTACTGTTTATTTCAGTAAGATGGATCTCGAGCAGACAGTAAAAGACCTCCAGGCGCATAATGCTCAGTTTCAATAGATGTTCTTGACTCTAGCCAAAGGACAAGAAGATCTGAAAATCTTGCTGATTGAAGAAAAGAAGAAGAAAGCAAAGAAAATAACCGGAGTTCTGAATATGGGAAGAAGGTTCCAAGGACAAGCCATACGGACCCTAGACTTTGCAACGTCATCTGGTGAAAAGGATAATCAAGAAGTGAAGGGCAAGGAAGCAGTTGTCCAGCCAGAATCTGAAGAGGAAGAAGAAGAGGATTACTCTGAAGAGAAATATCCCCCAACCGACGATAAATACAAACATCTGGAAGAACGTCTAAGTGCAATGGAAATTCAGAAAGTGCCCGGGATGGACTTTGAAGAGCTGGGTTTAGTGTCTGGGATTGTTATTCCACCAAAATCCAAGGCACCCGTGTTCCCTAAATACGACGGGATTTCGTGTCCCAAGATGCATCTCTGATCTTATGTGAGGAAGATACAACCTCATACTGCTGACAGAGATTTATGGATCCACTTCTTTCAGGACAGTTTATCCGGGACTCAACTAGATTGGTTCTATCAATTGGAAAGGGCCAATATCCATAATTAGGAAGACCTTGCCACTGCTTTCTATAAACAATATCAATACAACGCAGATCTAGCTCCCACCCGTACTCAACTCCAGAGTATGGCTATGGTTTCAAATGAAGATCTCAAAGACTACACACAGAAATGGAGGGACTTAGCAGGAAGAGTCCAAACTCCCCTTTATGAAAGAGAACTAGTAGACATGTTTCTGGGTACCTTGTCCGGTCCTTTCCTTTAATAATTTAATTGGAAGTTCCTCAGCAGGCTTCACTAAATTAATCTTGACCGGGGAAATAGTGGAAGCTGGGATTATGAATGGGAAGATTCAAAAAGACGCATCCTCCGCTGGTGTAAGAAAGCAATTTATTGGGAAGAAAGAGGTTGGTGCTATGTATCCTCAAAGGAATCAAGAAAGAACTGAATGTCATCCAATGGTGGGGGATGTCATGATCCCTAAGCCTGCACCTACTCAACAAAGAAGCAACCAACCTAGAACAAAAAGACTGGTAAAACAATTTACCCGGATTAATATGACACTATCTCAATTCCTGCCACATTTGTTGAGATCTAATCTGGTAACTCTAAAAGAAGATCCAAAGAATCCTAACACAACCTCTCCTCATTACCATCCTAATGCTCGTTGTGCATACCATTCAGAAAGTCCAGGCCATGATACTAACAACTGTTGGGCTTTGAAAAAAAAGGTGCAAGACCTTCTTGAAGCCAAAGAAATTGAATTTGATGCTCCTGAGATCCCAAACGTTATCACCGCTCCTATGCCCGAGCATGGCCGTGATGTTAACGCTGTTGAAGATGATATGTTTGTTACTTTTGTTGATGAACTTGTTACTCCTCTCCTGACTATTAAGAGGAACCTGTTGAATGCCGGTTTATTAAGAGGAACCTGTTGAATGCCGGTTTATTTCCAACTGGCTGTCATTTATTGAAAGCAGGTGTTCAACGCTTAATGGATGACAAAGAGATTTTGTTTGAAAAGACTCCCGTTCCAACCATTTCTTACAATGATGTTTCAATAGTAACCATTTCCTCCAATTCTTCTAGGGTCTCCACCAGAAGACCCATTAGGATTACATCAGTTCCCAAAGTAGCTCCACTAATAATTACTATGCCTGGACCAATCCCGTATTCATCAGATAAAACTGTCCCATGGAATTATGGGGGCGATGTCTACTATCACGACGTCAAGCAGGATTGGCCGGCTGTTGAAGACTCAATTTCTGAGAAGGCTAACCCCAACATTAGCAACATTGCGGGAACCAACAAGATAACCCGAAGTGGCAGAGTTTTCTCCCTAGAGATTTCTCCGAAAATTGTTACCGGTCCTGTGATCATCCCTAATTTTTTTCCCGTTGACACCACTACTACTAAAATCCCTATGGTTACCCCTACTAACACTCCTACCACCAAGTCGACTGAGACTCGGGGAAAAGGCATTCTGGTTGAGCATGTCCGGATGAAGGCGCAATCAGTATCTATCCCCGAGGCCTCCCAAAAGGAGATGGAAGAAATTCTGAAAATTATAAAGAGAAGCGACTATAAAATAGTCGAACAGCTAGGGCAGACTCCATAAAATATTTCCATGTTGGCTTTATTGTTGTGCTCCGAGGCTCATGCGAAGGCCTTGGTGAAATTCCTTAAAACTGCCCATGTACCACAAGAAACCTCTGCTAATCAGTTCCAAGACTGCGTGGCCAGTTTAACGGCTGACAATGGTTTAGGCTTTTCAGATGCTGACTTGACACCTAGAGGGAGGAAGCACAACAAGGCATTGCATGTCTCTGTCGAATGCAGGGGCACAACTTTGGCCCATGTCTTGGTTGATACCGGTTCATATTTGAATGTGCTGCCTAAGAAGGCTCTTGATAGACTCGACTATGAAGGTTTGACCTTAAAACCCAGCAATATAGTGGTAAGGGCCTTCGACAGTTCAAAGAGAATGGTGCATGGGGAGGTGGACATCCCCATAAAAGTTGGAACTCAAACCTTTGATTCAACTTTTTACGTGATGGACATTCGCACTTCTTACTCCTGCTTATTGGGCCGACTATGGATTCACAACGCTGGTGCCGTCACCTCTACATTACATCAAATGCTGAAATACCCGACTGAGGGGAAAATCATTATTATCCATGGAGAAGAGGAATATATGGTCAGTCACTTAAACTCCTTCAGATACGTGGAATTGGATGGGGAATTCATTGAAACTCCGTTTCAGCATTTCGAGGAAGTCCCACAAACCGTGGCAGTAACCAAGGTTGTTTCCCAAATCCCAAAGATTACAAGACCTCCGCTAAAGATGTCTTCTCTGAAAGACGCCAAGGCAGTGATCAAAGAAGGTGGGTGTACTATTTGGGGCCAACTTCCGGATATCCCATACAAATCTGAAAAATTTGCGTTGGGTTTCACTTCAGGAGCCCAGAAAGTTGTACGTCGTGCTCGTGCGGGGGACCACCCTTAAATATTAGCAACCACGGAGTTAACTCAGTGGAGGATGATGAGGACAACTACGACCTGGAGAAATGGATTTTACCAACTGTCAATGGAGGACTCAGCAACTGGGAAGCTAAAGATTTTATCCCAATTACTTTTATCCAACAGTAATTGTCTTTAAATTTTGTCGGACCTGTAATAATTAAACAATTCAGACTTTTAAAACCTTGTGTCTTACCCGAGGCACAATGGTCCATTTGTAAGGGTTGTTACCTCATTTTCATATGTCATCAATGAATCATGGACGATTTTGCATACAAACTTTATGCTCTTTGTCTTTCTTTTTACATTTCTTTCAAAGATAGTTATACTCTTACACACACTAACATTCATGCAGATCTACATCCATTCGGGATCCCATGGCTAACGATTCTGCTATGGCTTTTTGTGACTCTGAAAATCTAATCTACCAAGCCGAAGATGGAGGTGAGGAAGATTGTGAAGTGCCAGGGGAATTAGCCAGGTTACTACAATAAGAAGAGAGGACCATACATCCCCACGAAGAACCAGTGGACACAATTAACCTAGGTACCGAAGAGAACAAGATAGAAGTCAAGGTGGGTGCCAATCTGGAACCCAGTAACAAGAAGCGTCTAACTCAGTTGCTACATGATTATGTCGAGGGCTTTGCCTGGTCGTATGAAGACATGTCAGGATTGGATGCTGATATTGTGGTAAATCGTCTACCAAAAAAAGAAGACTGCCCTCTGGTAAAGCAAAAGGTTTGTCGCATGCGACCAGACATGTCAGAGAAGATCAAAGCGTAAGTCATGAAATAATTCAACTTCGGATTCTTGGCCGTCACCTCCTATCCACAATGGATCGCCAATGTTGTTCCCGTGCCTAAAAAGGACGGCAAAGTATGCATGTGCGTGGACTACAAAGATTTGAATAGGGCAAGCCCTAAGGATGATTTCCCACTTCCCCATGTTGATATTCTGGTTGACAATACAACATATCATAAGGTGTTTTACTTCATGGATGGTTTCTCAGGCTATAATCAAATCAAAATGGTGCCTGGGGACATGGAGAAAACAACCTTTGTCATACAATGGGGCATATTCTGTTACAAGGTTATGCCATTCGGGTTGAAGAACGCTGGGGCAACCTATCAGCGTGCCATGGTAGCCTTATTTCACGACATGATACATCACGAAATAGAGGTCTATGTGGACGACATGATAGCCAGATCTCAAAATGAAGAGGAACATCTTGACCATTTGCAAAAACTCTTTGAGAGACTAAAGAAATACAAGCTGAGGTTGAACCCGAATAAATGCACATTTGGGGTGAGATCTGGTAAACTCCTAGGGTTTGTCGTCAGTGGTAAAGGTATCGAAGTGGACCCTGCCAAGGTGAAAGCGATACAAGAAATGCCTGCTCCTCGTACTGAGAAAGAAGTCAGAGGATTCTTGGGACGTTTAAACTACATTGCCAGATTCATTTCTCCCTTGACCGCTACTTGTGAGCCAATCTTCAAATTACTGAAGAAAGATCAAGTAGTCAAATGGAATGATGAATTCCAAACTTCCTTCGACAAGATCAAAGATTACCTGCAAGAGCCTCCTATTTTAATGCCACCAGTTGAGGGAAGACCCTTGATCATGTATCTAACTGTTTTGGAAAATTCAATGGGGTGTGTGATGGGGAAGCATGACGAGTCTGGCCGAAAAGAGCATGTTATTTATCACCTGAGAAAAAAGTTTACCGACTGTGAAACAATATATTCACTACTAGAGAAAACTTGTTGCACTCTGGCATGGGCTGCTCGCCGATTAAGACAATATATGCTGACCTATACTACCTTATTGATATCCAAGATGGATCCAACAAAATACATATTCGAGAAACCTGCCCTCTTTGGGAGAATAGCAAGACGGCATATGATCCTGGCGGAATATGACATTCAGTACACTACCCAGAAAGCAATAAAGGGCAGTGTGTTAGCTGATCACCTTGCTCATCAAGCTGTGGATGATACCAGTCCATGAAGTTCGAATTCCCAGATGAAGACATCATGATGGTAAACAACTTTGAAGAACTCAGACCATATGACGGACCTGAACAAGGATCCCGATGGACCCTGGTTTCTGATGGGGCGTCTAATGCACTCGGCAATGGCATAGGTGTTATACTAATATCCCCTGAAGGATGTCACCCTCCCTTTACTGCAAGACTCTGCTTCGACTGTACAAATAACATGGCAGAATACGAAGCATGCATTTTTGGTCTCAAAGTTGCCATAGATTTGGGGATCAAGTCCTTAAGTGTATTCGGAGATTCAGCCTTAGTAATCAGCCAGATCAAAGGAGAATGGAACACGAAGCACCCTAACCTTATCCCCTACAAAGAACATGTGTTGACATTAATCCCACATTTTGAGAAGATTACCTTCGAGCATTTTACGCGAGAAGAAAATCAACTAGCGGATGCGCTAGCCACAATGTCATCCATGTTTAAACTCAAATGGGATAACGAGGCTCCCCAGATCACCATTGAACAAAGGGATGAACCAGCTCACTGTCACGAGATCAATACTGAAGAAGTAGTGGACCGGCCTTAGTTCCACGAAGTCAAGAGGTATCTCGAGGCTCAAGAGTATCCAGAAGGAGCTTCAGTCAATGACAAGAAACTTAAGGAGATTCTCTGCTAAGTTCTTCCTTAGTAATGGCATCCTCTACAAACTCAACCACGACTCTGTATTACTTCGTTGCATAGACAAGGGTGAGGCAGATAAGATCATGGTTGATCTACATGAAGGCACTTTTGGCACCCATTCCAGTGGGCATGCGATGGCAAAGAAGATCATACGGGAAGGTTATTACTGGTCTACCATGGAAGCAGATTGCTATCGAAACTCTGGAACCTGCCACAAGTGTCAGATCTATGCTGATAAGGTGCACGTGCCTCCGGTTCCTTTGAATGTCTTGACGGCTCCTTGGCCCTTTGCTATGTGGGGCATCGATATGATTGGAGAAATCAAGCCTATGACTTCTATTGGGCACCGCTTCATCTTGGTGGCCATTGACTATTTCACGAAGTGGGTTGAGGCAGCTTCTTTCGCTTCCGTTACCAAGAATGTTGTTTCCCGGTTCATTAAACAGAATCTCATTTGTCAGTACGGTATCCCGGAGAGGATCATCACAGACAATGGTACGAATCTCAACAATACTATGATCACCGCACTGTGCGTACAATTCAAGATCCAACACCATAATTCTTCTCCTTACCGGCCAAAGATGAATGGTGCTATCGAAGCCGCAAATAAGAAAATCAAAAAGATTATACAGAAAATGACAGTAACCTACAAGGACTGGTATGAGATGCTACCATTCGCTGTCCACGGTTACCGTACCACGGCGCGCACATCAACTGGGGCAACACCTTACTCTCTGGTATATGGCATGGAAGCTGTCTTGCCTATTGAGGTCCAAATTCCTTCTCTGAGAATCATGAAGGATGCAGGGTTGAATGAAGACGATTGGATCCAAACTCGACTTGATCAACTGAACATGATTGATGAGAAAAGGCTTACTGCTGTCTGTCATGGTCAAATGTATCAAAAACGAACGATCAAGGCTTTCAACAAAAAGGTCAGATGCCAAGTGTATCAAGTCGGGGATTTGGTAATCAATTGTATCATATTACCACAAGGTGATCCCAGGGGAAAATGGACTCCTACATATGAAGGACCATTTATGATCTAAAGCATATTCTCTAGTGGAGTAATGATTTTAACCACTATGGATGGCGACGACCTGCCGCACCCTGTGAACACGGACATAGTCAAAAGATACTACGCATAAGAGACTCGCTAGTTTGACACACCTAGGAAAAACAATGGCATACCCTGCGAACCAAAAAGGTTTAGGAAAAAATTAGGGATAAAAAAAAAAATCTGTACACCCGGAAAGTTGAAAACCCAAAAGGGCGACTTGGGCAAAAAAGGGTATCCCGGTGGACTGAAAACCCGAAAGGGAGGTCCAGGAAAAAGTTAGGGAATTAAAGCATATGACTATGTCCTGTTGGATCACCTTACAGACAACCTTTGGCTTCGACTAACAAACTCAACGGGTCTAATCAATTCAATTAACTTCAGACAAGGCAGCAAGTGGACAAGACGCTCAGAGACACGAAGGCTATAGTAGAATGGAAACCCCATGGGATTAGTGCACATAGCTATATTTTCTTTGTATCGAACTTTCATTTTTTACGACGACATTCTCCTACTAGAATGATCGTCTCATTGTACAAAAATACTTATTCAAAGTTAATACAAAAATATTCTTTTGAAAGTGCAAGACTGTTTATTTTTATTTATTTCTATGTTTTGTTTACAAAAACGTCCAATGATTTATTTTTGAACATATGCATTTGAACGTAACTACTGTTTACAAATGAACAAAAAAGGTACAGAAAATAGAAAGACAATCACTAATGGCTTTAAGAAATAGGATATTGTCTTTAGACTTTTCCATAGAATCCCCCACAGTGTGCAGCTTGATGATATCAAGCTCTCTCACATCCCCGGCAGAACAAAAACTTCCAGTTATCACTCCCCAATAGAAGTCGCCCAATTTCGGAGGATTCCCTAACAGGATTTCACAGGCAATACACGGTGTTTCCCTTACAACAGAGTTTATTTCTCTAACAAATAAAAGCTTATCAACTCATCAGCACTTCAAAACATGAAGACTTACACTCCACATCCCCAACAGCAGTCAGGGATTTATTCTCCCTAATCCAACAGTGTTACAGAAGCATAGCTTACATACTCATACATCACATCCATACGTCATAACATTGACAACAGAAACGCATATAGCATAATCTCATTCATTTTATTGAGAACATCATTATACAATGCATTTCATACATCATGACGTTGCATACAACTAATCTTTCATCTCTTCAGGAAAGATCAGTCAGCAGATGGCTATCATCAACAATTTACAAAAAGGTCAGAGATTGATACCTGAAACAAGCTAGGACAATTATCTACACGACCAGCAGAACCTTCAGATACAGTTCAGATACGCTCCAGATACGGATGCCATTCTGGTACTCATTCATATTCATCTCTCAGATACAATTCAGATATGATCCAGATACGGATGCCATTCTGGTACTCATTCAGATTCAGCTCTCAGATACAGTTCAGATACGCTCCAGATATGGATGCCATTCTGGTACTCATTCAGATTCAGCTTTTAGATACAGTTCAGATACGCTTCAGACACGAATGCCATTATGATACTCATTCAAATTCAGCTCTCAGATACAATTCAGATACGCTCCAGATACTGATGCCATCCTGATACTCATTCAGATTCACCTTCAAATATAGTTCAGATACGCTCCAGACACGGATTCCATTCTGATACTCATTCAGATTCTCTTTCAGATACAGTTTAGATATGCTCTAAATACGGACGCCATTCTAGTGTAAATCAACCAGAGATTTATTCTGACACTTCTTCTATTCCTACAAGCAATCATTTTGGATGGCATCTACAAGCCCATCTCCAACAACTCTCCATCACCTCTCCAAATGGCATCTTTAAGTCCATTCCCTACACCATCAACTTCCACATTCTCGAGTACAAATTTCTGGGCACTTTAGTGTCCAATCATCTTCCACCTTCAAGCCACGAATGGCAAATCCGCCAATCTAACTCTTCAGGTTTAAGAAGATTCAACAGGGGCAGATGTTGTACCCCCAAATTTTCCCTCTCATTTACCAAATATTTTCTCAAAAGATCTCATTTGGTTCAAGACTGCACAAGGTTTGATCAGCTCAAGACACCTCCTAAAGCACTGATGACTCAAATTAGGGTTTGAGATTGCACAAGGATAATTGAACTTCCAGTGCCTCATATGACTTTCATGGATAATTATGGACCCCCAATATTGCTCATGTCAAAGTTTCAAGCTTTGAATCACATTTTTGCTCAGTCAATTAAGCAATTGACCTAAAAATTAGCTGTATTGAGGAAAAAGTCAATTGTGGCCAATTTATAGTCAAACTTCATAATTTTTTATCCACATCAACATTATAAACTCATATGTATCATTTGATCAATTTTGGACCATAATTTCTCAAGAAATTTGATCAAATCATCAAAAGGGCAAAATGGTCAGAATTAGGGTTTTGATTGAGAAATGGCAATTTCTGATTTTTGACCTAGCAAATGGTTAATTGGGTTGAGGCATAATTTCAAGAGTTCAATTGCATCATTTTGACCTAATGGCATGACCCAAAACATTGCTCAAGATCAATCGGATTGATAGTGAATTTTCAGTCAACTGATCAAAAGTCAACTATACACTGAAAAGTCAAACTTTGACTTTTTGGTCAAAATCAAGTGTCAAAGATCATAATTCATCAAAACATGTCAAAATATGAAACTTATTCATCAAGAAATCAAAAAGTCAAGATTTCATTTTGAAAATTCAAAGTTTTCAAACTTAGAAATTTTTCTAAGTGTTGAAAACTTCATGTTTTTTCACAACTTTGAGCAAAATTTTCACTATGATGCAAGATGATTCAAAAGAAACTTTCAACATGAAAGTTGTAGATCTCCATGAGATATACAACATTGCTTTACACAACTTCTTATAAAAATTCTTGTATCTCAAGTTATTAATTCATAAAGTCATGGTCTTGAAATTAAACACTTAGTGAAATTTTGCCCTAGTTTAGGCAGGATTTTGACCTAACTTTATGGCACTTTTCATATAGTTTCAAGGGGAATTTTCAAAAGTGATTCAAAGAGGGGTTGTAGAGAACATTAAAAGCTTTCTAAAATGTCCAATAACTCCTTGAGATCATTCTTGAGAAGGGATAATCTAAGATAGGAAGTTAGGGTTTCAAACTAAAATTATAGGTCATTTTGTGATGAACAAGATTCAAATTTCAAACCTATGTTGCATGATCTCTACTTTACTGGCCTCAAACTTGTTAGACACTCCATAATTAATTGCTTGCACACCTGTTAGAGGTCTCAACTCAAGCATTCAATGTAATGCCATGCTTTATATCCATTTTAGGAAGAAAGTGCACAATGCCATTTTGAAAAAGT
Organism: Vicia faba; assembly: GCA_948472305.1. NCBI lineage: Eukaryota > Viridiplantae > Streptophyta > Magnoliopsida > Fabales > Fabaceae > Vicia > Vicia faba. The sequence continues at coordinate 491,367,304 of OX451737.1, forward strand.
AGCTTTATGCACAAAACTTGTTCTTGAGCCTTGCAATGGTTTTCTTCTGATCAAACACGTCCGATAACTCAAGAGAAGTTTATCTCAAGCCTTACAATCACTCAGCCCATGCTTGTACTTCCTCTTGGAACCATACATTCACTTTTCTTCAAAATCAAGCAACCTAGCCATAACTCTATAACTCAGAAATCCTTTGTGAAATATCTCTCCAACCTTTTGCTTATACATACACAAGTCATTTGCAACAAAACACACGCATGCTTGACCCCTAAAAACACCAAGAACTCAGAACTGCATCACATACCTCCATTGTTGCCTAACCTGACCAAAATTTTGAAACTCACATCTCCCTCGTGCATTTTCAAGCCTTTTGGTTCCTAATGTTTCTAAACATCATTTAGAACTCATCCCACACCCTGTTACAAGATTGTAACACCATTAACATCATCCTTCATTTTAAAAAATAGAGCTTTGCACTTGGACTTCTCCAGAACTCCTCAGGCACTTTCAGCTCAAGCTAAGCATCACATTAGCTTCCTGGGAACTTGAGGAAGCTAATCCAATCATTGGAACTCACTAAAAGCCTCTCAAACTCAAAACACGATACCCTCTTGCAAGGTGAGTTTTCTGATTTTTGAACTCTTCATACAGACATCATTAATAGTTCATTTGTGAATAAGAAATGTAGGTATCATTGTCCTGAAGCTAACCATGTCTTTAGATTTCATTATTTTTGTTTAAGGAGTTAGAATTATGAATCTGAACATCTTGGAAAAGTTAGGTCAGAATTTGGTACCATTCAAAATTCATGCTCGTTTTTTAGAATTAGTTTAAGGTGTTTACATTTTTGGAATCGTGGTGAAATTTTACACAACTTTCATGTTTATATTTTTGCAAATGGTTGAGAAATGAACAAGTTGCAGGGCTTCGGGCTGGAGGTTGAAGATGAAGTACATTCAGGGCAAGACTTAGATTATATATTTGTTGTTTTACATAAGTTAATGGATGTATCACCACCCCAGTGGTTAAAGCACGCGCCTGTCACCATGAGGTCCTGGGTTCAAGCCCCAGCGTGACCTTTTTCCATTTTTTTTCCATTTTTTGTGTTTTTGCAGCGCCTGGGCCTCCTTAGCTTTGGACCTTATTTTTTTGCTACACTCTAACCCCTATCTTGTTGTTCATATATCATGGCCCATTTTATTTTATTTTTATTTTTATTTTTATTATTATTATTAGTATTATTATTAATATTAATTTTTATTATTAGTGATAAAAACCGATAAATATTTTTATTTATTATTTTCACATTTTATTTTTTATTTTTCTTCATGAAAACAAAAGAATAAAAACATTTATTTTACAATTAAATTTACTTTTTTTTTAAATACTTAAATAATTTATTTTAATTATTATTATATTATATTATTTATTTTTCTTACAAATTAAAATCAATTTAGAATTTAGGGCTTTTATTTAATTATTTTTATTTACTAACTTAATTAAATCCACAAAAACCCTAAAAAAACTTGTTTTCTTTAAATTAATTTAGCTTACTAACTAAATATTATTTTCCCTTTTTTAAGTTAACTATTTTATTTTAATTAATTAAGTCAAAAACCTCTTCTCATGAAAAACCAAACAAAAATTACATTTTCTTTTTTACATTTGCATTCTTGCATTTTATTTATTTATTTTGTACATTTATTCAAAATTCAATATGGTTGTAATATTCTTTAGATTTAATTTCTTGCAATATTCCCCATTTGTAATTTGTATACCCCTTCCCCTAAATGATGTAATAGCGTAGTAATTTTAAATTCCACAATTTATCGCTTTATATACAAATGCTAGTAATTAGGGTTTTGTATGGAAAGACTAAAACCAACAAATAGCAAACCTTAATCAAAGATAAATCAAGCATGAAAATCAATACACTTACACACAAACACCCCTAGGGTAAATCCACTTGGTTGCCTTACAAAAATGGCCATATTATGCATGTGAGGTATCTTAGCAAAAACAAATAAAATACAAGATCATAGTCCCTCGATGACGCTATCATAGTTGCCTTTCAAAAATGATCTTAGTCCCTAAAAAAATGCTAAGATATCTTGCAACATTGCTAATCATGGTTATACGATGACCCACGCCCGTCCCTTTTACATCCAAAGATAGGTCTACTTACCAAACCAATGGTAAGATAACAATGTCAAAGGAAAAAGGAAATGAACATGAAAGACTTTTTGAGTAGGTAGAAAGTTCCTAGTTACTTGCTCAATTTCAAAATAAAACATCCTTGCTATTTTCAAAAACAAACACCTACACTTTCAAAACACCTTTCAAAACTTGAAAACATTTTCAAAAGATCAACACCTTTGTATACATTCTTACGAACGAGAATCATTACAAAGTTTGCCTAAACAATGGCCTCTTTTCAAAAATACTTTCAAAAAACAACACAAAACACATTTTCAAACAAAAGCAAGTGATCTAGCAAGTAACTAATAGCTCATGGAAAACCATGGATGAAAAGGGTGCTAACACCTTCCCTTTTCCTAATCTACCCCCCGAACTCAAGAAATAATCTCAAAGGTCTTTCCTGTGCTTTTTCACCTTTCTTTTTGGATAAAAGAAAATTCGGTGGCGACTCTTGCTAACCGCAACATTTGTGATCAAACGCAAAACACCCAAATCGGTTCTCCCACTGTATCACACCTTTACTGACTTGTTGCTTAATTATAAGAAAGATGGAATAGTTTAAGGGATTAAAAGACAATATTTGGAGTCCAAAGCTCTTTCTTTTGCTGATAAGAAATAATGGGGACCTTGGGTATATTGTTTGGAATTTCTTATCTTTAGTTTGATTCTTTTTCCGCATACTGTGGATTACATAGATCCTGCTTCTATTAGTGTGTTTCGGGTCGTAAAGGTGTTAAATGCTAATCCTACTCCCGCTTTACTTGTGGATGTTTATTACGCTCTTCATACTCGTTTTGAAAAAGGGAAAGGCATGCTAAATTGTTGTATCCTTCTTTTATACTCTTGGCTTATCTCTCATCTTTACAAAGAGGACTATATGGTTAAAGATCTAACTCGAAATCAATGGTCCCAAAAATTGAGAGCTCTCATCTCTGATTTTGTCTTATGGTATTCAAGAAAAATGAAGATAGAGGAAAATGTTTTTAACTGCAGAGATTTTCCCAATGTTCCTTTGATTGGGTCAAGAGGATGTATTAACTATAATCCCACTTTGACTTTACGCCAACTTGGATAGCCTTTGGAAGATAAACCTTTCGACGAGCAACTTCAACATATAATTCTTCATTACATGGGTAAAAACAACCTCGAATTACTTAATAAGATCATCCGAGCTTGGAATAGAGTTCATAAGAAAGGATTCAGAAGAAATAATGTTGTGGCAAGGGATCTCTATACTCAATGGGTTTTGGAAAGGGTCCAAATAGTCAAGTTACCATTTGTTGTTGATCCTACTTACGCACTAGATGTACCAGATCCTATTCCGATGTCAGTAGAGGAAATAGAAAATCTAAAAAAAAAAGACTTGGAGAAAGCTCAAAGATAAAAGGAGGGATTAAAGCATAGCCTTTATAACCTTGCTCGTGAAAAGAATCAGATGCAACAAGAGCTTGAGATAAAAGATCAACAGATTCAAAAAGACCGTGAAGTATTTAAAAATGCGAGTCTTAAGAGAAAGCGTTCAAATGAAGGGTCATTGAGTGATACTTCCAACTTGGATTCCCACAACCAATGTTTGGATGATGCTGCAAGAGAAATTGGAAGACTAAAAAGGTGGTATGAAAAAGCACTGCAAGATAAAAAGGAGATGTAAGAGAATCTGAGAGCCCAAATCCAAGGGCTAGCAGAAGGGACTCTTGATCATGACGAGCAAATCCAATTTCTCACTATAAGTCTCCAAGATAGATAAGAATCAGATGCAGAAGAACGCCTCAAGAGGATGAGGGTAGAAAGACTTCTCGGCCTAAAGACAGAAGAGTATGAACAAGTCTGCCGAGAGTTGGAAGGCCTCCAAAAGGATTTTCTCATACAAAGGAAGCTCTATAAGGAGATGAAGGCTGGAAAGATGTATTGGGAAGGATAATATGCAAAGATTGCTTAGGCGGGAGAAGATAACAATATTATAATCCCGAAATTATACAAAGAGTATCTGAGGTACAAAGACAAGCGTGCAAAACTTGCTTACTTAACTAACAATCTCATTGAGGATATTCCTAGGAGCTTAAGGGGTGAAGAAGTTACAATGGTTCCTCTCCAAAAAGATGTTCAAGACTTCCTCAAGCTGTGTATAGAGATGGTTGATGGTTTTAGGAAAATAAATCCGCAAGTGTGCTTAGGAGATTTTTGTTTCCCTTTTGTTATTTCTTCCAGTACTTCACATTTGGTTTTGATTTCCCATTTTCAGTATTTTCCATTCAATATTTGTTTCAGTATTTGGATTGTATTTACCTTTTGCAAGGATAATGGTTATTATTCAATAAAGTACTTTTGTTTTAGTATTTCATTTGCATATTTATCTTGAGATACTTACCAATAAAAAGTAAAACCTGAAAAATATAATAATGAATAATAAAATGGAATCTAAGTGAATAAGACATTTGAATAAATTTTTAGCATATTCATACACATTCATCCAAGCACAAGCATCACATTTCATGCCTCATACAAATAACTCATCTTTTTCATATCATCTCCAGTTAAATCATTGGGAAAACCACGCTACCTCCCCGACCACCATATCAAACAAGAGATCATAAAAATAAAGTAATTGAGAAAATCGAAGAGAACCAAACGGCCTTTCAAGAAGACTTAGAACAAGTGAAAAGAAGTGTCGACTCGATGAAAGGAGACATGAGTAAAGTTCTGCTAGCCCTGAAGAATATCATAGTGAGGCAAGACGAGATTCCAAATGTGGATTTTGAAGAGATAGCCTAAACCATTGGTGCATCAAGCGGTCACCAACCAAGACATGATCCATAATCTCGTCCTATAAAGTCAACTGTTGCCCAACAAGAGACCGTCATGACTGAAGGTTTCATTCCACCTCCTCCGAAGGTGGGGGCATCCTATACTTTGAAAATTCTAGTCAACAACATGGACAATTACATAGACCTGCAATATGGGGACCACGATGTAGAAGGTGTTACTCAAGTACCCCAACCAAAGATTGTTGAAGATCCTGTGGCAATCAACCAATATAAAGCCCTTGAAGAAAGAATGAAAGATGTGGAAGGTTATGACGTTTTCAACGCCGATGCTCTTAAAATGGGTCTGGTTTCAGATGTAGTGATTCCTCCTAAATTCAAAGGGCCTGACTTTGGAAAATAAAAGGGGCTCACATGCCCAAGGAACTATTTACCCATGTACTGTAGGAAAATGCATGCCTATGCTCACAATCAGAAATTGGTGATCCATTGCTTCCAAGATAGCCTGAGTAGAGCATATTTAGATTGGTATATGCCGTTGGAGAGAGCGCATGTCCAATCATGGGTAGACCTTGTAAACGTTTTCTTGAGATAGTACAAATACAACTTGGACATGGCTCCTAATCGCAGCAACTTCAGAATTTGTCCCAAAAGAAGGACGATCTTTCAAAGAATATGCTCAACAATAGAGAGAAATGGAAGCCTGGGTGCAACCACCGCTACTTAAAAAGGAGTTGGTAGACATGTTCATGAGTACTTTACAAGGCTTGTATTATGAGAAGATGGTAGGAAACGTCTCCTTAAGTTTCTCTGACTTGGTGAAAATCAGAGAACGAATCGAAGCAGGTGTGAAAAGTGGCAAGATACAATGTGAATCATCCAGTACCCCTTATAACTCAAAGAGACATGTTCTAAACTTCCCAAAGAAGAAGTAAGGAGAAACTACTTCTACCACAACACACCTGAGAGCATAATAACTGTTGGTGATTCCACGAGAACAACAACCATAAAATAGGTTTGAAATACCCCCGAGAAGATTTGATCCTCTCCCTATGCCTCACAGTCAGCTAATGCAATATCTACTCAAGGCATTATTCCTAGAGCTAAAGCCACTCGCTCCTCCAATTGGGGCACTCTCACCAAAATACCATGCCAACGTAAGTTATGAATATCATGCCAATTCTCCAGGGCATACCATAGATAAACATTGGGCCTTCCGACACGAAGTCCAAGATTTGTTGGATTCCCAAGATATCACCTTTGATAAGTCAAATATCAAGACAAACCCCATGTGTGATCGGTGGATCTGGAACTGACTGTTTAACGCTGGTTCGCGAAATGTCGCGGAAGCAAGAGTCGCCACCGTCTTTTATTTTCTCCAACATGGATAGGACAAAAGCACAGAAAAATTCCTTATGAGATTATCTCTCGGTTCGGGAGGTAGATTTATAGAAAGGGAAGGTATTAGAACCCTTTCTATCCATGGTTATCCATGGGCTCTTAGTTACTTGCTCATTTGTGTTTTCAAAATGTTTGTTTGCTTTTCAAGTGTGAGTGGGTTTGAAAAAGTTTCTTTGGAAGTTTCAGATCGACTCCTGTATCAGTCCTCAAGAGTGTTTGAAAAGTTGCTTTTGAAATCTTTTTGAAAGTGTCGGTGTGAAAAGAAGTTTTTTTGATTTGTTTTGAATTAAAGCAAGTATCTATGAGTCATCTACCTACCCTAAGGAATTAGGCTGTGTAAATGTCCTTAAGGTATTGCCATCCCACCATTGAGAGGTAGGTAGCACCACCGTTGGAGGTGTTCGGGTCAATTCGTTTGTAGGGACAGTGTGGTCACCATAGCAATAGTAGGACACCTTAGAAGCTACCCTTATGCCATGTTCATGGACATAAGGACTTACTAAAACGTCCTATACTCGACGACCACGTTTCGAGGGGCAAGGCAACAGTGAGGCGTACCCTAAGAGTGGTGTGTGAATTGTGTGTCATTTTCAATTATGTTTTATCTTGATCATGCATTGGGTGAGCTACGCTTTGATTTTATTTGGGCCATTCATTCTTTCATGTGATTAGCAGTTTAAAGGTGCGGAAATTTAAATGCGGAAAAATAAAAGTCCTACGCTATTACAAGGCGCGGGTCTATACATCGCCAAATTAACAAAGACCCGTTTGTTGAATAAAATGCAGAAAATAAATAAAGTTCCTAATTACTATTACAAGACTTTGGGGCAATTACATAAGATTTAAAAGAAACATAAGAATACGCGTGCGCAAAGAAATTGGAATCGAGTGTTCGAGGGCGTTGGACCCTTTAAAGAAATTAAATTGGAATTGAAAGTTAATTAATTATTTAATGAGAAAAGAAATTGTTTTTTATGTTTTTTGTATTTAATGAAAATAAAGAAAGAAAATTAATTATTATTAGAAACCCTAATTCTAAATTATTTTTAATTTGTTAAAGAAAAATATTTAAGTTTAAACCTAATTTACTCTAATTAATTAATTACATATTTATTTACAAAATTAGTTAGTAATTAATAATAATAACAATAAGAGGAAATTATTTTATTAAGAAAAAGAAAAAATGCTAGAAACCTAATTTCTACATATTTTAGTTTATTTAAGAAAGACATTAAAATTAAAAATCTAACTTTACTAAATTAATGGTTTAAAGGTTTATTTACAAAAATATTAATTAATTAAATATTAAATAAACATTTTTATTTTCTTGATTTCTGATTTTTTTGTGTTATGAAAAATTATTTTGTGAATTAAATAAAAGCAATTAATTAAAAAAACAATTAAAAGAATAAAAGGAAAAAAACAAATAAAGATGGAAAATTGGACAAACCATGGGGTATCAGGCCCCTAGAGGAGGTTAATTGAGCAATTTGGCCCACTGCAATCAGGCCCTTTTTGACTTTTCCAGCGCATATGTGGAACGGTTGACTAGCGTCCATGGTGAGCTGCATGTTCTGGCCTTTGGATTGGCCTTCTGGACACTTGGCAAGCAAGCAGGTGAGGGCGCTTGGTGGACCACTGGAGAGCACACTGCATAGAAGCATGTTAAGAAAAATATTATGGAAGAAGTGGGGGACCTGGGAATCGAACCCAGGTCCCAATACCTGCAAGCCATCACATTAACCAACCCAACCAACGCATTTATTTGTATGAATAATAGAACGTGATTATTATATGTGAAAACAAATGCTATTGGTATAAAATAAAAAAACACGCGCGAATATTCAAATCATCCAGTCACGTATGGACACGCCAGCTTCGTCTTCATCTCTTTGCCTGTAAACAATATCAAATAGCGGGGGTTTTAAACCCCCACTAAACTCAAACCTGAAAAATAGCGAATAGAATTTAAGCAAGCATAAAAAGGGCGCGATGGGTGATTTCAATTCGTTTGGATGTCACGATTCCAATGGTACTGGTTTCATGGCCTGATTTTTCCACATGAAAGAAACCCTAATTTCAAACTTCTGAAACCCTAGAACGCTTCCATGGTGAATTCCTATCTAGACAGCCATTCTTCAATTGAATAATACTATTAGCTTCAGAAGGTCATGGTTAGTATAAATCAACAATTAAAATGCATGGAAAATGTCTAGAAATCAAAATACGATTATGGAATTTTTCAAGAAAAGCAAGACTCTGTTATACCGATTCCTTGAGTATGGAAGGATGGCTTTGATTGGAATAGTTTCCTGGATGTGTCAGGAGTGTATTGGAATGGTTTTTTTGCTTTGAAACGAGCTCTAGCTAGGTTTTCAGTTTTGAGATTTTTTGTCAAAAGTTGCAAAGTTGTTCTTGACCTTGGGCGCAGCTTCTGTGTTCTTGGCATTAGGGTTCTGTTTGCATATGTATGTAGATGGAATTAGGTTAGAAAAACCAAGCCCAAAGTCTTTGCATTGATGATTTGGATATTTGGTTTTCAATGATATCAAATCCAATCTTTTTTCCATGAAACCATTGCCAATTGCATAGAATCTTTCCTTTTTAGTGATGCACGAAATATTTGATCCATAAAGAGTGAATTGGCTGCACAAAAAGATTTGAAACACATGATTTAGTATTTTTCTCATATTTAATTTTAATTAAATGAATTAATAGGATTAAAAATTCAATTAATTAATTAAAAATAAGAAAATGACTCCCTTTTAGCTTAATGGGTCGTGCATAGCTTTTGGATAATGATTCATGGAAGAAATTGAGGCCTATTAGCAATTTTGAGGCATTTGAAGCAAAGTTGACTTTTCAAAATTCCCAAACATTTCCCAACTTCCACAAGGCATATCTTGCTCAATTTTTAAGCTTTGATCATGTTCTTAGACATTTTGGAAAGGTCTTGAAGTCCTCTAACCAATGTCTTTGGTCCCATGTCATTTTGATTTACCAATCTCAAGTTATGGTCTTTAACTTAAAGTACCTTTTTGTTGACTTTTGAAAATGACCTATAATGTTGAGATTGATAACTTTTTGTGAGAGCATTTCTTGGACTTGAAGTGTGAATATGAGTTGTAGAAAATGTCATTCTCTTCAAAATGAGCTTTGGATGTAATTTTTCTGATAAACCATGTGGAAGTTATGCCCTGGTCAATTTGCAGTTGACTTTTCCAATTGTCCAAATATAGAAACTTTTGCATCTTGAGACTTTTTGAGCCATGCTTTGAGAATCATGATCAAGAATTGATCAAATGATGTTTGTGGCTTCAAAATAAGATGTTGACCAAAAATTTTGACTTTTGACTGTCAAATGACCATTTTACCCCTTCAGTTGACTGTGAAGCAATTAGGGTTTTTGACTGTGCAGTTTGATGCTGTGAGTCTTGAAACTTGGCATATGAATGCTTGACAATGTTTATAGGCATGTGGGACTTGATTGGACCCTTGGAAACCTCAACTTCTTTGCCAGAACCAAAACCCTAATTTTTGACTGTTAGGAGGCCATTGGACTGTGCAACCCTTGAGAGATTTTGAAGCATGCTCTTAGCAAACCTTGAAGAATATGGGAGGGCAAATTTTGGGGTACAACAGTTGCCCCTGTTCAATCTTCTTAGACCTGAGGATGTAGATTGGCTGACGTGCCCTTCGTAATCCGAAGGTGGAAGATGATTGAACACTAGAGTGCCCAGAAATTTGCATTCACATAGAGTGTGTCAGCAGTGTGATGACGAGAATGGGCTTACAGATTCCATTTGGAGATTGATGGATAGAAAGATGGGCTTATAGACGCCATGTTGAGAGGTGATGGATAGGTGGATGGGCTTATAGATGCCATCTGGGTGTCGATCGCGTAAGAGTTTCCTTAGCGAGAACTTGCGTACCTGAAAAAGAAAATGATTACCTGGCCTGTTACAGGAGTTGGTCTTCAAACTCTTTGTGTAGATGCGCCTTGGATGGATACAGGAATCGGATCTTTAAACTCTTCAGACGTGCCCTGGCGAGATACAGGAATCGAGTCCGGAGAATATAGTCGTCAACAGATACACCCTAGCAAGATACAGGAATCGGATCCTCGAACTCTTCAGACGCACCCTGGCAAGATACAGGAATCGGGTCTGGTAATGCTAGTCGTCAACAGATACACCCTGGAAAGATACAGGAATCGGATCCTCGAACTCTTCAGACGCACCCTGGCAAGATACAGGAATCGGGTCTGGTAATGTTAGTCGTCAACAGATACACCTTGGCAAGATACAGGAATCGGATCCTCAAACTCTTCAGACGCACCCTGGCAAGATACAGGAATCGGGTCTGGTAATGCTAGTCGTCAACAGATACACCCTGGCAAGATACAGGAATCAGATCCTCAAACTCTTCAGACGCACCCTGGCAAGATACAGGAATCGGGTCTGGTAATGATAGTCGTCAATAGATACACCCTGGCAAGATACAGGAATCGGATCCTCAAACTCTTCAGACGCACCCTGGAAAGATACAGGAATCGGGTCTGGTAATGTTAGTCGTCAACAGATACACCCTGGCAAGATACAGGAATCGGATCCTCAAACTCTTCAGACGCACCCTGGCAAGATACAGGAATCGGGTCTGGTATTGCTAGTCGTCAACAGATACACCCTGGCAAGATACAGGAATCAGATCTTCAAACTCTTCAGACGCACCCTGGCAAGATACAAGAATCGGGTCTGGTAATGCTAGTCGTCAACAGATACACCCTGGCAAGATACAGGAATCGGATCCTCAAACTCTTCAGACGCACCCTGGCAAGATATAGGAATCGGGTCTGGAATCAGTCGTCAACAGATACACCCTGGCAAGATACAGGAATCGGATCTTTAGTTGCGACCGTTGATGGTAATCATCTTGGTATTAACCTTTGTCCTGAAAAGACAAAACGTTAGTTGTATGCGATGTCATGATGTATGACATGCGAGATGTGATAAGTGAGATTGTATGTTCATGATGCATATATGCATGCTATAATGTATGAAGATGCGATGCTTATGAATGTATGTTTTCGTCTAGGAAAGTAAATCCTTGACGGGTGCCGGGAAGTCACATCCTGGGCTGATGTTGAATAATAGTGCTTTGTTGTTTCCGCTGGGGATGATGGTTGCAAGAATACCGGTAGGAGAAGATAACTCCGCTGGGGAATAAACTTGGCGAATGGATTACTCTGCGGGGAGAAAAATACTCTAGCGATCTTGCTGGGGAACAATACTCTGTGGGAATAGAGGTACTTTGTTGGGATGTTGATGATAACTCTGCTGGGGATACCGTTGTTATGTTGGAAGTTTTAATAGACTCCGCTGGGGGTAAGAAGACTTCGCCGAGGACGATCTTTCTGTGGCTTTTGGCTGAGGATAACCCAGTTATATCCTGGTGGGGAAATAACCTTTGAATAAAGCCGGGAGACGCGTTCGTGCTCTGCAGGGGGGAAGCTTCCAGAATCTACTGGGGATAAGCTTACTGCTGGGGAGTTTGATTCCACTTTCTTGGGGGAATTTCAGACTGGACTTTCCTGGGGAAATCTTTGAGATATATTGGGGGAGTGGCTCCACTGAATGTGTGGTATACCGCCGGGGAACAATCTTAGACCAAGACTGCCGGGGATGCTTGTTAAGAAGGTTCGTATATTGTGATGGGGAATGTTGAGATCTATTGGAGGATACCCAACTTCCTTAAGGCTGACAGAATAAATCTGCTTGGGGAGAGCGTATTGACTTAATGGCTCAATCTCTAGGGATTTAAGATATCTTGGTTATGTTCTTCAGCTGAACCTACCTTAGTACCTTGGTGGACAGAACAACTAGATCGCTTGGACAACTCATTATTGCCCCTGTTTCTAATGTTACCTGTAATTAATCCTTTGTTTCGTATGCAAATATTTATGAGTTAGCAATTATTGTCAAATGCATATATCACAAATTGAACCTTGGACGTTCTTCGCAAAACAAAACAGAAAAAGAAAAACAATTGGCAATTTTAGCTGAAAAGTGAATTTATATTGATTTTTGAATTTGCCTGTAAATAGGCGTTTATATACAAGAGGCTGACGTCCTAGTAAGAGAACACCGCCGAACAAAAGAGTTTATACATATTTATACAAAGGGAAAACAAAACCGCTATGTGAAAAGAATAATCCCACTAGGTTTTAACTCTGCTATCGCCTTTATATCTTCGAGCGTCTCATCACTTTGCTGCTCAGTTGACGATGAGGCTGATTGATCGATGCCGTTTGAACTTGATGTTGATACCGGATTCTGGGTGCAAGGTGATCCAATGAGACATAGTATTACGCTTTATCCCTAACTTTTGCCTGGACCTCCCTTTCGGGTTTTTAGTCCACCGGGATACCCATTTTTGCCCAAGCCGCCTTTTCAGGTTTTCGACTTGCCGGGTGTACAGATTTTTTTTATTTCATCCCTCATTTTGCCCGAACACTTTTGGTTCGCCGGGAAGCCCTAATTTTTGCCTAGGTATGTCAACCTAGAGGGTCTTTTATTATGCGTAGTATCTTTTTACTATGTCTGCATTGGCGGGGTGAGGAAGGTCGTCACCATCCATGGTGGTTAGGATCATGGCTCCTCCTGAGAACACATGTTTAACCACAAATGGCCCTTCGTATGTAGGGGTCCATTTGCCCCTGGGATCACTCTGAGGAAGGATGATACGTTTGATTACCAGATCCCCAACTTGATACTCTTGTGGTCTGACTTTCTTGTTAAATGCCCTGATCATCCGTTTTTGGTACGTCTGACCATGACAAATAGCAGTAAGTCTCTTTTCGTCAATTAGATTTAATTGATCAAGTCGAGTCTGGATCCAATCATCCTCGCTCAGATCTGCATCCTTCATTATCCGGAGAGAGGGTATCTGCACTTCAATTGGCAAGACTGCTTCCATGTCGTAGAATGTGATACGATGGGAGAACTGACTATGGTTTTGCGTTTTGTTTTTGCAAATGTTTCGGTTGAGCAAGAGTCGCCACCGACTTTTTATTTTATCCTAAGGAAAGGTTTAAAAAGCACAGCAAAAACCTTTGAGATGTTTTCTTGGGTTCGGGGAGTAGATTATAGAAAGGGAAGGTATTAGCACCCTTTCTATCCATGGTTATCCATGGGCTCTTAGTTACTTGCTTAGATCAACTTGCCTTGGTTTTCAATTGTTTGAAATTGTGGTGTATGTGTGTGTGTTTTGAAAAATGTTTTAAAAAGAGGCCAATGTGCTGGCAACCTTTGTAATGATCCATGTTGGGATGTATACAAAGGTGTATGTCTTTTGAAAAGTTTTCCATGTTTTTGAAAGTTGTTTTGAAAGTGTTTGTGATGTATGGTTTTGAAAAATAGGCAAGTGTTTTTGTTTTGCAAGTTGACAAGTACTTAAGAGCGATCTACCCTAAAGTTCTCAAAGATCTTTGCTATGTTTTTAACCCTTTTAACAATTTTGTTCCACCATTGTATTTGGTGGACAATCTTGTGTTAGGATGTGAAAGGGACGGGCGCGGGTCATCGTTTAGACCATAATTGCAATAGTGTTAAGTATCCTTGGGAAATTTTTCTTTGAAAGGGACTTTGATCATTTTAGGCAACTTTCGAAAGCGTCATCGAGGGACTATGATCATTTGAGTTATTTGTTTTGCCCAAAGAGACCTAACATGCAATATGGCCCAATTTTTGAAAGGCAACAAGTGGATGTAACCCTAGGGGTGTTAGTGTGCAAGTGTGTTTTATTGCATACAAGAGTTTTCTTCTTTGAATTAGGTTTTTCTATTTCATTGATTTTATCTTGCCATACACGTCCTAATTACTAGCAATAAGAAGCGGAAATGTGAAATCCTACGCTATTACAACAATTAGGGGAGGGGGATACACATTTGTACATGGGGGGTTCAACGAGAAAAATAGACAAAAAAGAAAATAGCAAAAAACAAGATATATAGAGAGAGAGAGGGAGCCCGCGCGCTGCTGGGAGGTCATCAGAAGTTCTGACTCAGATCCGCTGCCAGATGATCAACCTGTTAGTGAAACTGGATGAGTCAGAACTTCTGACTCTGGCACCTGCAAAACAGAACCTTGTTAGTGGGGAAATCAGAAGTTCTGATTTCCCTGCGCTGCAAGACAGAAGTTTGTTAGTGGAGAAACCAGAAGTTCTAATTCTGCTGAAAAGGCAATAACTCTCAGAGGTTCTGATATCATTGACAGCAAAACAGGCTTCAGATATGCTAACGTCAAAGTCAGCATTTGGCTTTTCCCTGTACTAATCAGAACATCTGCAATCCTGTTGTTACTCCACAAAACAGGAAACATATTTGGAACAGGTCCAACAAATACAAAAAATGTTTCAGAGGTCAGAACCACCAAGGTCACAGGCAATTCCTATACTGGCTCAGAACATTCTGAGGTATGAAAATCCTCAGAACATAAACAGCAACAACATGATATTTACATTATGTTTATTTGAATATGCACAGCTGATGATGCTTAACAGCGTGATGAGGGTCAGCAGGTGCTTACCTGACTGTTGGGGAAAGTTGTGGGTGAAAGTTTAGCTTTTGGTTCTGGTGGTGTTCTGGACAGATTTTCTTTGGAAAGGGGAAGTAAAGGTGTATACGTATGCAGGGTCAGAAGTTTGGAAAGGGTGTTTTTGGTTTACAGAAAAACTGGATATTTGATGAAGTTGAAGGTGAGAAACTCAAAGTTATGAAACAAAACTGGAGATTTTGGCAGAGTTTCAGAACGCTATGTTGCTAAGGGTTGCTGTTTCTCTCTTAGCAATTTTTCTGTTTCTTTTTCTGAACATCTTTTGCAGTGGTGAAGACTCTCTATTTATAGGCAAAGTTCTTGTGGATGCCTTGAACATTTAAGGCGCCAACAGAGTTTGAATTTGTTCTTTGACAGAAATTCCTGGGAAGTTGTGATAACAGCTAGTTTTCAGCCTAGGCTGCAGCAGCAGGCGTAGATTGGGGAGAAGTGACCTCTGAAGTGGGCGGTGGCGTGAAGACCCATGCCAGAATCTATGCAAAAGCGTTTTCCAAGCCACACGTGAATGCTCAGGAGTGGTTGGAAGCATTAATGGGCATTAAATGGTGATAAGACCTATCAACATCAATATTCTGGTAATGGAAACCAACGTTGAATCAGCAGCGTAGACCATGCTCTGGCCTTGGCTTCCTGTAAGCTCTGGATATTTTCCTAGTTTTCTGGTACGTTCCTTGGATTTACTTCTGGACCTCCTGGGCTTAGAGATTCTGTATCAGTGTAACACCCACTCTTCTGATCTTTCATCTTCTGATTTCAACCTGTTCTGAAGGAGCCTTCAGACTTTCCTGCTTCTCTTGCATTCCTTTAGCAAATTCTAACTGAGCTTGTGTAACTGCTGAAGGGGTATGTTCTGTTTGAGGCTTACATACTGAACCACGTTTATAACCTCTGATTGAACTGATGTAGCTGCTGAAGAGCCAACTTCTGACCACGCTGAGCCAAGCTTGCAACTTCTGACCGTTTTCATCTGGAATGGGTCCAGAAGTTCTGAAGCGCTGATTTTTCTAAAAAACACTTATTTTAGCGAAGTATTCTAAGTGCTTAGAATTTAATTTTTCTCAAGATAAAAGCGTTGTTTTTGGAGTTCGTGAGATCATCTTGCTTTTGTAAGTGGCTTGCTTGGGCAAAAGGATAACTCAGGACTTGAATTTGTTTTAGAGGGACCTTGAAAATCCAAGATGGTTTCCTGAGGAAAGGGAGGGCAAATTTTGGGGTACAACAGTTGCCCCTGTTCAATCTTCTTGAACCTGAAGAGTTAGATTGGCAATCTTTCCTTTCGCGACTCGAAGGTAAAAGGAGATTGGACACTAGAGTGCCCGGAAATTTGCACTCTCATGTTGGAGTATCAGCGAATGTGATGGCGGGAATGGGCTTATAGATGCCATTTGGAGAGGTGGTGGATAGGGAGATGGGCTAATAGATGCCATCTGGAGATGTAACAGAACTTTGTCGGGAATGGGCTTACAGATGCCATTTGGAAGTGTTGATCGCACAAGAGATTCCTTAGCGAGAACTTTATGTATCTGAGAAAGGCAGATGTTTTCCTGGCTTGTTACAGGTGTTTGATCTTCAATCTCCTCATGCAGATATGCCCTAGCTGGATACAGGTATCGAATCTACAATCGGTTGCTCACAGATGTGCCCTGGCTGGATACAGGAATCGAATATGGAAATGTTGTAGTTGATAGATGTGCCCTGGCTGGATACAGGAATCGAATCTTCGAACTCTTCAGACGTGCCCTGGCTAGATACAGGAATCGAGTCTGGAAATGTGGTCAACAGATATGCCCTGGCTGGATACAGGAATCGAATCTGGAAATGTTGTAGTTGATAGATGTGCCCTGGCTGGATACAGGAATCGAATCTTCGAACTCTTCAGACGTGCCCTGGCTAGATACAGGAATCGAGTCTGGAAATGTGGTCAACAGATATGCCCTGGCTGGATACAGGAATCGAATCTGGAAATGTTGTAGTTGATAGATGTGCCCTGGCTGGATACAGGAATCGAATCTTCGAACTCTTCAGACGTGCCCTGGCTAGATACAGGAATCGAGTCTGGAAATATGGTCAACAGATATGCCCTAGCTGGATACAGGAATCGAATCTGGAAATGTTGTAGTTGATAGATGTGCCTTGGCTGGATACAGGAATCGAATCTTCGAACTCTTCAGACGTGCCCTGGCTAGATACAGGAATCGAGTCTGGAAACTGATCACTCTCAGATATGCCCTGGCTAGATACATGTATCGAATCTGGAATTGTGACAGTTGAAGGTAGTTGTCTTTGGGATTGTCTTTTTCCTGAAAAGGCAAAAACATAAGTTGTACGCAATGTCATGATGTATGATATGCATGATGTCATGGTGTTCAACATGAGATAGTGTTGTATGCACTTTATCATGTATGTAAGCAAGATGTATGAAAGTGTGAAATGTTTATGAATGTAACTTCGTCTTAGGAAAATAAATCCTTGACGATCGGCCGGGGAGTTGCTCTGTGACCGAGATACTTTGCTGAAGTTTTGATGAGAGGCATGCTGAGGACTTCAATGATGGATTCCGCTGGGGATAATGATGATAAACTCCGCTGGGGAACACCAAAGGTAAACTCCGCTGGGGAATACCAAGGATAGACTCCGCTGGGGAATACCAAAGATAGACTCCTGCCGGGGATTGAAAGAACCTCGTCGAGGGCGATCTTCCATGGCAATTAGCTGAGGATAACCCAGTTATAAGCCCTTGTGAGGAATAACTCTGAATAAAGCTCGGGAGAGACGTCTGTACTTTGTAAGGAACAAGCTTCCAGAATCTACTGGAGATAAACTTTAAGACCTGCCGGGGAAAGTGGTGCCTTTTCAGGATTGACAGGGAGTCAACTCCGCTTGGGGAAAGCATTGCTGAATCTTGTCTTACTCTGCGGGGCGTTGAGATGATTTGGTCACGTTCCTCAGTCGAATCTACCTTGGTACCTTGGCGGACAAAGCAACCAGACTGCATCAGACAACCTTACATTGCCCTTGTTTCTGATGTCACCTGTAATTGATCTTTTGCAAACATTTATAAATTAGCAATTTAATGTCAAATGCATATATCAAAAATGAACATTGGACGTTCTTCGCAAGACAAAACAGAAAAAGGAAAAAAAACAATGACAACTTGTATGGACAAGTGAATTTGTATTGATTTGAACTTTGCCTGTGAATAGGCGTTTCTGTACAAGAAGCTGACATCCTAGTAAGAGGATGCCGCCGAATAATCACAGAATTTACAATTTTTGAAAAGAAAACAAAACAGCTATGTGAACAATCCCACTGGGTTCCAACTCTGCTATTGCCTTTATGTCTCCAAGTGTCTCATCGCTTTGCTGCCTAGTTGAAGATGAAGCTGATTGGTCGATGCCGAAATCTGAGCCAAATAGTTGATACCGAATTCCGGATGCAAAGTGATCCCATGAGACATAGTGTTACGCTTTATCCCTAACTTTTGCCTGGACCGCCCTTTCGGGTTTTCAGTCCACCGGGATACCCATTTTTGCCCAAGCCGCCTTTTCAGGTTTTCGACTTGCCGGGAGTACAAATTTTTTTTCATTTCATCCCTTATTTTTGCCCGAACCCTTTTGGTTCGCCGGAAGCCCTTATTTTTGCCTAGGTATGTCAACCTAGCGGGTCTTTTCTTTACGCGTAGTATCTTTTAACTATGTCTGCATTGGCGGGGTGAGGAAGGTCGTTGTCATCCATGGAGGTTAGGATCATGGCTCCTCCTGAGAACACATGTTTAACCACAAATGGCCCTTTGTAAGTAGGGGTCCATTTGCCCCGGGGATCACTTTGAGGAAGGATGATGCGCTTGATTACCAGGTCGCCAACTTGATACTCTTGTGGTCTGACCTTCTTGTTAAATGCCCTGATCATTCGTTTTTTGTACGTCTGAGCATGACAGATAGCGGTGAGTCTCTTTTCGTCAATCAGGTTTAATTGATCAAGTTGAGTCTGGATCCAGTCATCCTCATTCAAGTCTGCATCCTTCATTATCCGGAGAGAGGGTATCTGGACATCAATTGGCAAGACTGCCTCCATGCCATAGACCAAGGAGAAAGGAGTTGCCCCGGTTGACGTTCTTGCTGAGGTACGGTACCCGTGAAGAGCGAACGGTAACATCTCGTGCCAATCTTTATAGGTCACTGTCATCTTCTGCACAATTTTCTTAATATTCTTATTAGCTGCCTCTACAGCCCCATTCATCTTAGGCCGGTAGGGAGAAGAATTGTGGTGCTGTATCTTGAATTGTTCGCAGAGTTCAGTGATCATTTTGTTATTGAGATTGGTACCATTGTCCGTAATGATTCTTTCCGGGACACCGTACCGACAAATCAGATTATGCCGGATAAAACGAGCCACGACGCTCTTGGTTACCGTCGCGTAGGAAGCTGCCTCAACCCACTTCGTGAAGTAATCAATCGCTACCAAGATGAAGCGATGCCCGTTGGATGCCGCCGGTCGGATCTCACCGATCATATCAATGCCCCACATTGCAAAAGGCCAAGGTGCCGTCAGGACGTTCAGAGGGACTGGGGGAATATGCACCTTGTCAGTATAGACCTGGCATTTGTGACAAGTTCGAGAGTGTTGGTAACAATCGGCTTCCATTGTGGACCAGAAATATCCTGCCCGTAGGATTTT
This sequence comes from Vicia faba, assembly GCA_948472305.1. Classification (NCBI taxonomy): domain Eukaryota; kingdom Viridiplantae; phylum Streptophyta; class Magnoliopsida; order Fabales; family Fabaceae; genus Vicia; species Vicia faba. The sequence continues at coordinate 491,386,955 of OX451737.1, forward strand.
CTTTGCCATGGTATGTCCACTGAAATGTGTTCCGAATGTACCTTCATGCAGTTCTATCATGATTTTCTCTGCCTCAGCCTTATCCACACAACGTAGTAGAGTTGAATCATGATTCCGTTTGTAGAGGATGTCGTTGCTGAGGAGGAATTTTGCCGCAAACCTCCTCATGAACTTCTTGTCATTGACAGATGCACCTTCAGGGTATTCCTGAGCTTCTAAGTACCTTTTCACCTCATGATACCAGGGTTTTTCAGTTACCTTCTCGGCCTCGAGGTCGCAGCAGTATGCTGGTTCTTCCAACTTCCAGATGATGATCCGGGGAGCCTCATTGTCCCATTTAACCTTGAACATTGAAGACATCGTAGCCAGTGCGTCCGCTAGCTGATTCTCCTCTCTTGGGAAGTGCTCAAAAGTTATCTCTTCAAAGTGGGGAAGCAAGGTCAACACATACTCCTTGTAAGGAATAAGATTTGGGTGTTTCGTATCCCATTCTCCTTTGATCTGATTGATCACGAGAGCGGAATCTCCGAAGACACTCAGGAATTTGATCCTTAAATCGATTGCAGCTTGTAGACCCATGATACATGCCTCATATTCTGCCATGTTGTTGGTGCAGTTGAAACATAATCGGGCGGTGAGTGGAGTATGAGTTCCTTTGGGAGATATGATTACAGCGCCGACGCCGTTACCCAAAACATTGGAGGCTCCGTCAAAATGCATAGACCATCGGGATCCTTCCTCAGGTCCTTCATCCGGTCCAGGTACTTCACAGTCAGTTACCACCATGATGTCTTCGTCCGGAAAATCAAAGTTCAATGATTGGTAATCGTCCACAGGTTGGTGTGCCAAATGATCTGCCAGTACACTTCCTTTAATTGCTTTCTGAGTTGTATACTGGATATCATATTCTGTTAAGATCATTTGCCATCTTGCTATTCTCCCGGACAGAGCGGGCTTTTCAAATATGTACTTGATGGGATCCATCTTTGAAATCAACAAAGTGGTGTGAGTCAGCATATACTGTCTCAGCCGGCGAGCAGCCCATACTAGAGCGCATTAAGTTTTCTCAAGCAGTGAGTAACGAGACTCACAGTCGGTAAACTTTTTGCTCAAGTAATAAATAGCATGCTCTTTTCGGCCGGACTCATCATGCTGTCCCAGCACACACCCCATTGAATTGTCAAGTACTGTCAAATATAGTATCAGAGGTCTTCCTTCCACTGGCGGCATAAGAATGGGTGGCTCTTGGAGATATTCCTTTATCTTTTCAAAGGCAGCCTGACATTCATCGTTCCAACGTACTACTTGATCTTTCTTCAGTAATTTGAAGATTGGCTCACAGGTAGCAGTTAGATGTGAGATGAATCGGGCAATGTAATTCAGTCGTCCCAGAAAGCCTCTGACTTCTTTCTCTGTCCTTGGAGTTGGCATCTCTTGTATGGCTTTTACCTTGGCAGGGTCCACCTAAATACCTTTATCACTCACAATGAAACCTAGCAATTTTTCGGACCTCACCCCAAAGGTGCATTTGTTGGGATTCAACCTCAGCTTATATAACTTCAGTCGGTCAAATAGCTTCCTCAGATGATCAAGGTGCTCCTCCTCAGTTTGAGACCTTGCAATCATGTCATCAACGTATACCTCAATATCATGATGGATCATATCATGAAATAAAGCAACCATGGCACGTTGATAGGTTGCCCCAGCATTTTTCAATCCGAATGGCATGACCTTGTAACAGAAGGTTCCCCACTGAGTCACAAAGGTAGTCTTTTCCATATCTTCCGGGGCCATCTTGATCTGATTATACCCTGAAAAACCGTCCATGAAGGAGAAAACCTTATGTTGGGCAGTATTGTCAACAAGAACGTCGATGTGAGGTAAGGGGAAGTCATCCTTGGGGCTTGCCCTGCTTAAATCCATGTAGTCAACACACATTCTGACTTTACCGTCCTTCTTCGGCACTGGCACCACATTGGCAACCCACTGAGGGTAAGAAGTTACTGCTAGAAATCCGGCATCGAATTGCTTCATAACCTCGGCCTTGATCTTTTCAGACATCTCTGGGCGCATGCGGCGAACCTTTTGCTTTACCGGAGGGCAGTCTTCCTTGGTTGGCAGGTGATGAACTACAATGTCGGCATCCAAACCAGGCATATCTTCATAGGACCAAGCAAATACCTCCATGTAATCCTGTAGCATCTGGATCAATCGTTGCTTCATGCTGAGCTCTAGATTGGCACCAATCTTGACCTCTTTCCTATCTGTCTCAGTACCCAGGTTAACTGTTTCCACCGGCTCTTCATGTGGTTGAATAACCCTCTCTTCCTGGAGTAGCAGTCTCGCGAGTTCACCAGGAACTTCGCAATCATCTTCACCTTCGTCCTCGGCCAAGTTGATCGGATTCTCGAAGTCATAACTGGCGGTAGCAGAGCTGTTACTAGTGAGATCCAGAGTGGATTGAAACCTGTATAAGTGAGTGTATGTAAATATAGCTGTTTTGCAATATATAACACAGAGAAAAAGAGCACAAGATTTGAAATGCAACAAACGTCCAATGTTTTGATTGATGATATATGGAAATGTCATACAAAAAGCCCTCACAAATGGAGCTACGATGCCCCGGGTAGGACACCGAGCCAATAGAGTTTTAACATATTGTTTGTTACAAATTGGAATTTAAAAGAAATAATTACTGTGTGACAAATGTGATAGGTGTAAAATCCTTTGCCGTCCAGTTGCTTGGTCCGTTGCTGGTGGTTGGATAGATCCAACTGTCAAACTCCGCTTCCTCTACATCCTCCTCAATAGCATTCACCCTTGGGCTGGTGATAAACACTGGAGTCTTTCTGATCTTTTCCTTGCGCACAGCCCTCTGAGCCTCTGTAGTAAAGCCCAGCCCAAACTTGTCGTTCTTTTGAGTGAAGTCAGGAAGCTGACCCCAGTTTGCACAATTGCCTTTCTCGATTACAGCCCGTGCATCTTTCAAGGATGCCATCTTTAACGGAAAGTCTTCTTTAACCACTGCTTCAGCCGATGCCAATGTTGGAGGTATCTCCTCAAAATGCTGAAAGGGGGTTTCAATAAACTCCCCGTCCATCTCGATATACCGGAATGAATTCAAGTGACTAACCATGTATTCCTCCTCACCCTACACGGTAACAATCTTCCCTTTGACAGGGTATTTAAGCTTTTGGTGTAGAGTGGAGGTTACTGCCCCAGCCTTGTGAATCCAGGGTCGACCCAATAAGCAGGAGTAAGATGGACGAATATCCATTAAATAGAACGTTGAGTCAAAGACTTGGGAACCTACACGAATAGGAATGTCTACCTCGCCATGCACCATCCTCTTAGAATCGTCGAAGGCTCTAACAATGATGTTACTAGGTTTCAATTCCAAACCTTCACAATCCAAGCGATCAAATGCCTTCTTAGGCAAAACATTCAGGGAAGAGCCGGTATCCACTAACACGTGTGCGAGAGTAGTGCCCCTGCATTCTATGGAAACATGCAGGGCATCATTGTGATTTTTCCCTTTTGCGGTAAGGTCAGCATCTAAGAACCCCAAGCCATTGTCAGCTGTCAAATTAGCCACACAGTCAGGGAATTGATCCGTGGAGGTCTCTTGCGGTACATGAGCCGTTTTCAGGAATGAAATCAGGGCTTTTGCGTGGGCCTCTGAGCATAGCAGTAATGATAGCATAGAGATTTTGGAGGGAGTATGCCCCAACTGTTCAACAACGTTAAAGTCACTCTTTTTGATGATTTTAAGAATTTCCTCCATTTCTTGTTGGGAGGCTTCTACAACAGTCTTTTTTGGTGCCTCCGTCCTGGCAGGAAAATCGGTAGCAACTTCTTTGCCCCGAGTATCAGAGGACTCGGCGGCAGTAGTAGACACAGGAACTTGAATTGGAACATGCGCACTTGCGGGTGTGATGGTGAGAGGTTTTCGGATAACTGGCGGTGCAATGTCAGGCGAGAAGAGCCTTCCACTGCGGGTAATCTTGGCGGGACCAGTGATGTTACTGATACTGGTATTGGTGTTGGATTCCTGCTTCACCCCAAGCACATACACATCGGCCCCATAATGCCATGGGACCGCTTTATCAGACTCGTAGGGGAGAGGCCCCGGAACAGTAATAGTAATGGGTGTAACAGACATAATTTGGACCGGTTTCTTCATGGGAGCTTTGGCAGGATTGTAAATTGTGACAACAGATATTTCTTCAACGGAAACAAACGGAACAGCAGTTTTCTTGAACAGAATTTCCTTGCTATCCATCAGGCTTTGGATGCCTGATTTCAACAGTGGACAACCGGTAGGGATAACAGCACACAGGAGGCAACCCTTACTACAACCCGGAAATAAACCGGCTAGTAGCAAGTTCCTCTTAACAGTCAACAGAGGGGTAGCAACATCATTCACTGAAACAGCATACAACTTTTCTTCAATGGCATTTACTCTATGCTGGGGCATAGGAGCAGTTACAACATTCGGTCTTTCAGGCGCTTCAAATTGAATTTCCTTTGTGTCAATAAGATCTTGCACTTTGTTTCTCAAGGCCCAACAATCGTCAGTAGTATGCCCGGGGCTATCAGAATGATAAGCACAACGGGCATTTCGGTTATACTTAGGAGATGCAGTATTCACGACTTTAGGAGCTTCTTTGATGGTCACCAAGTTGGTTGATAACAGTTGGGGTAAAATTTGTGACAAGGTCATACTCAACCGAGTATACTGTCTCTTGGGTCTTTCACCTCTTTGTTGATTGTACTGCTGAGGAGCAGCAACAGGTTTTGAAATGACCAGAGCATTGACGGCTTGGCGACTTTCTGGCTTAACTTGTCTTTTAGGACCATAGACGACACTTGCTTCCTTCTTAAAAGGCCTCCTCTCAGTACTTGCAGCAACACCCTTTTGAATCTTTCCTGACTTGATGCCAGCTTCTATTCTTTCGCCCGTTAAGATTAAATCGGTAAACCCCGCGGAAGAGTTACCAATCAGATGATTGAAAAATGGCCCAGATAGGGTCCCTAGAAACATATCAACAAGTTCGCGATTGGTTAAAGGAGGCTACACCCTGCCAGCCAAATCCCTCCATTTTTGTGCGTACTCTTTGAATCCTTCGCCTGTTCCTAACGACATACCCTGAAGTTGGGTACGAGTAGGGGCAAGGTCAGAATTGTATTGGTATTGTTTGTAGAAAGCGGTGGCCAAATCTTCCCAATTTCTGACACTGGTTCCTTCTAGCTGATAAAACCACTCCAACTGAGCTCTAGAAAGACTGTCTTGAAAGAAATGAATCCAAAGGTTTTTATCTGCCGTATAGGGTTGAATCTTTCTCACGTAGGACCTGAGATGCATCTTGGGACAGGACAACCCATCATACCTTACAAACACTGACACTTTGAATTTTGGGAGAATCACAATCCCGGCAACCAAACCCAAGTCTTCAAAATCCAAACCCGGTACTCTTTGTAGCTCCATGGCGGCCAACCGGTCTTCTAGCCCTTTGTATTTATCATCAGCTGGAGGGTATTGCTGATCGGTATAATCTTCGTCCTCTTCGACCTCCTCCTCTTCCGCATCAGACTCGGAAGGTACCGCAGCTCCACCTCCTTTGCTGGTTCCTTCATCAGAGATAGGAGGAAATTCAAGCACTCTCCGAGCTTCTCCGTCAAATCTTCTCCCCAAAGTAGCCATCCCGAGTCTCTTTTTCTTCTTTTTTACTGGGTCTTTGTTCCCCAATTGAGTCTTGATATCCTCCTGACCCTTAGCCAAGGTCATCAAGAGTTGCTGGAACTGTGCATTCTGAGCTTGTAGGTCTTTGACTGTTTGCTCGAGATCCATCCTGCTGAAATAAACAGCAGACAAATAAGGAAACCTGGAGTGAGACCTGCTTATGCAAATGATGAATGGTATGCTTATGTATGCAATGCATTCAAGGATTTAGAACATTCAAAATTGTTTTAGACAAAGAAGAACGCACGTCATATTAATAAGAAGAAATTTGTTAGTACATAAATGCCCTATGGGCCAAATATTACAAAATAACTTCTTAAGGCAAAAAGACATTGCGCATCCTCTTTGGTGCGATGTAGGTGTTGAGGGCCTCTTGCTCATGGAGTCGGCGGGTAAGCTCTAGAACCTTCTTTTAGAAGCTAGCTTCAAAAGTATTCCGTTCCTCCTTGAGCTGAATCCAACTTTTCTGCATTTCCTCCCACGATGTAGGCATGTCTGGATGTAGGATGGTGTAGGGAACCTCTCCTTCCTTGACGGGCTCTTTAATCACAGGGAGAACATGAGGATAAGGCATCATCAGACTTTGGGCTCGGGCTCGTACCCACTTGAGATAAGGCTCAAGAGGGATGGAGTTCTTGTGTCCTAGAGTCTTGCTATCAACCTTGTTGAGTTTTCCCCAAGCTCTGATGAATCTTTGGCGAAGTCCTTGTGCATCGTTGTCGAAGTCAAACACTAGGTCAGGAATCACCATGTCATGAGGACCATCCCTCCGTGCATATCCAAATTGTCTCAAAGCTAGGCAAGGGTTGTAGGTGATACCTCCTCTAATTCCAAGTAAAGGAACATTAGGAAATTCTCCGCAACGATCGACGATGATGACATTTTCTCTGGACCGAGAACACCAATGTACATCAGAGTGAGTGAGAGTCATCAACCGTTGGGACCACCTTGAGCCTTGGTCGTTCTTCAAGACAGATTGTGGAAGGTGCGAAATAAACCACCTTGCAAGGAGAGGAGTACAGCACATGAGAACACCCCTCTTTCTCATTGTTCGTGTGTAAAATGAGTGAAGGATGTCCCCAAGCAATGTTGGTATTGGATTTCTGGACAAGAAGATTTTGACGGCATTGACATCTACCAATTGGTCAGGATTTGGGAACAAGACCAATCCATAGATAAGGAGTGCCACAATTTCTTCAAAGGCTTGTAGGTCCAATGAGTTCCAACATTCTTATTCCTTCTCAAACAAGAATTTTGCTAAGAATCCCTTGACGCCGCTTCTGGTTTCCCAATGCCCCTTGATGTCGGATGGTTGTAGATGTAATGCTTGAGCAACATCTTCAGGCTTTGGTTCCTTTTCCGTACCATTGAAAGGTAGTTGATTAAGGATAGGAATTCTCAGGAGTTGAGAAAACTCCTCCAAAGTGGGCACCAACTGGTAATCGGGGAAAGTGAAACAGTGGTGAAGAGGGTCAAAGAACTGGAATAGCACTTTTATCATGTCTTCTTCAATGTTGGTGTTGACTAGGCTGAGCAGTCTACCATGTCTTTCACTGAAGGATGAGCTTTCTGGAATTCTTGAGGTGAGCTCCTTGAGTTGAGGGGAGATTCTCACAAGGTTGACTTGAATGGTTTTTCTGCGAGGAACTTCCATGACCTACAAAACAGGAACAAAGATGAAGATCCAAAACCCTTGAAATGGTTAGTGAATGCATATGATGTTTTATGATGTTTATGATGCATGCACAAAACATATGTACAAACAAATCACACCAAACCCTAGTTTTAGGCTTGCATGGGGTTTCATAGGTAAGTACCCTCTTGAGTGTAGTTGGCTTAAAAACTTGTCCTATAAATAGTAACCGGGTTCTAAGGAGCTCAATATCACTGGATCATTTTCATTGTTCATTGTTTTGGTTTAGCCACTTAACTAGCGACCAAAATATTCCAAGAAAACAACCCTCAATGAGTGTAGTATCGAGTATCTACCAACTTCGGACTGCACCAAAGCCGGTCATCTCACTACCCCTAATAAAGGCCAAGATGGTCAAGTAAGGTTCTAGGTCATTAGTGCTTAGTGACATCACTCAGCGGCCCCGTACTCTCCTTGATTGAACTCAAGGGTTACCGGTACTCACAAATATGTCGCATTAATATAGCTATTGCTTCGACCGTGTCGGTATACCCCGCACAGTTTCCACAACGTATTGCTATCTATGAATGTTTCCCAAAATCCGGGTGTAGGATTGCAAACCCAAACAATAGAGCCAAGATATAAAGCAAACAATTCAAACAATTTGTCATGCAAGAGGGTGATCTAAGCCCTAAGGTTACTCCACTTTTAAAACATTCCCCAGCAGAGTCGCCAGTTCTGTGATACGGTGGGAGAACTGACTATGGTTTTGCGTTTTGTTTTCGCAAATGTTTCGGTTGAGCAAGAGTCGCCACCGAATTTTTATTTTATCCTAAGGAAAGGTTTAAAAAGCACAGCAAAAACCTTTGAGATGTTTTCTTGGGTTCGGGGAGTAGATTATAGAAAGGGAAGGTATTAGCACCCTTTCTATCCATGGTTATCCATGGGCTCTTAGTTACTTGCTTAGATCAACTTGCCTTGGTTTTCAATTGTTTGAAATTGTGGTGTATGTGTGTGTGTTTTGAAAAATGTTTTGAAAAGAGGCCAATGTGCTGGCAACCTTTGTAATGATCCATGTTGGGATGTATACAAAGGTGTATGTCTTTTGAAAAGTTTTCCATGTTTTTGAAAGTTGTTTTGAAAGTGTTTGTGATGTATGGTTTTGAAAAATAGGCAAGTGTTTTTGTTTTGCAAGTTGACAAGTACTTAAGAGCGATCTACCCTAAAGTTCTCAAAGATCTTTGCTATGTTTTTAACCCTTTTAACAATTTTGTTCCACCATTGTATTTGGTGGACAATCTTGTGTTAGGATGTAAAAGGGACGGGCGCGGGTCATCGTTTAGACCATAATTGCAATAGTGTTAAGTATCCTTGGGCAATTTTTCTTTGAAAGGGACTTTGATCATTTTAGGCAACTTTCGAAAGCGTCATCGAGGGACTATGATCATTTGAGTTATTTGTTTTTCCCAAAGAGACCTAACATGCAATATGGCCCAATTTTTGAAAGGCAACAAGTGGATGTAACCCTAGGGGTGTTAGTGTGCAAGTGTGTTTTATTGCATACAAGAGTTTTCTTCTTTGAATTAGGTTTTTCTATTTCATTGATTTTATCTTGCCATACACGTCCTAATTACTAGCAATAAGAAGCGGAAATGTGAAATCCTACGCTATTACAACAATTAGGGGAGGGGGATACACATTTGTACATGGGGGGTTCAACGAGAAAAATAGACAAAAAAGAAAATAGCAAAAAACAAGATATAGAGAGAGAGAGGGAGCCCGCACGCTGCTGGGAGGTCATCGGAAGTTCTGACTCAGATCCGCTGCCAGATGATCAACCTGTTAGTGAAACTGGATGAGTCAGAACTTCTGACTCTGGCACCTGCAAAACAGAACCTTGTTAGTGGGGAAATCAGAAGTTCTGATTTCCCTGCGCTGCAAGATAGAAGTTTGTTAGTGGAGAAACCAGAAGTTCTGATTCTGCTGAAAAGGCAATAACTCTCAGAGGTTCTGATATCATTGACAGCAAAACAAGCTTCAGATATGCTACCGTCAAAGTCAGCATTTGGCTTTTCCCTGTACTAATCAGAACATCTGCAATCCTGTTGTTACTCCACAAAACAGGAAACATATTTGGAACAGGTCCAACAAATACAAAAAATGTTTCAGAGGTCAGAACCACCAAGGTCACAGGCAATTCCTATACTGGCTCAGAACGTTCTGAGGTATGAAAATCCTCAGAACATAAACAGCAACAACATGATATTTACATCATGTTTATTTGAATATGCACAGCTGATGATGCTTAACAGCGTGATGAGGGTCAACAGGTGCTTACCTGACTGTTGGGGAAAGTTGTGGGTGAAAGTTTAGCTTTTGGTTCTGGTGGTGTTCTGGACAGATTTTCTTTGGAAAGGGGAAGTAAAGGTGTATACGTATGCAGGGTCAGAAGTTTGGAAAGGGTGTTTTTGGTTTACAGAAAAACTGGATATTTGATGAAGTTGAAGGTGAGAAACTCAAAGTTATGAAACAAAACTGGAGATTTTGGCAGAGTTTCAGAACGCTATGTTGCTAAGGGTTGCTGTTTCTCTCTTAGCAATTTTTCTGTTTCTTTTTCTGAACATCTTTTGCAGTGGTGAAGACTCTCTATTTATAGGCAAAGTTCTTGTGGATGCCTTGAACATTTAAGGCGCCAACAGAGTTTGAATTTTTTCTTTGACAGAAATTCCTGGGAAGTTGTGATAACAGCTAGTTTTCAGCCTAGGCTGCAGCAGCAGGCGTAGATTGGGGAGAAGTGACCTCTGAAGTGGGCGGTGGCGTGAAGACCCATGCCAGAATCTATGCAAAAGCGTTTTCCAAGCCACACGTGAATGCTCAGGAATGGTTGGAAGCATTAATGGGCATTAAATGGTGATAAGACCCATCAACATCAATATTCTGGTAATGGAAACCAACGTTGAATCAGCAGCGTAGACCATGCTCTGGCCTTGGCTTCCTGTAAGCTCTGGAGATTTTCCTGGTTTTCTGGTACGTTCCTTGGATTTACTTCTGGACCTCCTGGGCTTAGAGATTCTGTATCAGTGTAACACCCACTCTTCTGATCTTTCATCTTCTGATTTCAACCTGTTCTGAAGGAGCCTTCAGACTTTCCTGCTTCTCTTGCATTCCTTTAGCAAATTCTGACTGAGCTTGTGTAACTGCTGAAGGGGTATGTTCTGTTTGAGGCTTACATACTGAACCACGTTTACAACCTCTGATTGAACTGATGTAGCTGCTGAAGAGCCAACTTCTGACCACGCTGAGCCAAGCTTGCAACTTCTGACCGTTTTCATCTGGAATGGGTCTAGAAGTTCTGAAGCGCTGATTTTTCTAAAAAACACTTATTTTAGCGAAGTATTCTAAGTGCTTAGAATTTAATTTTTCTCAAGATAAAAGCGTTGTTTTTGGAGTTCGTGAGATCATCTTGCTTTTGTAAGTGGCTTGCTTGGGCAAAAGGATAACTCAGGACTTGAATTTGTTTCAGAGGGACCTTGAAAATCCAAGATGGTTTCCTGAGGAAAGGGAGGGCAAATTTTGGGGTACAACATAGCCCAAGGAAAAAGGAGTTGCCCCGGTTGACGTCCTTGCTGAGGTACGGTACCCATGTAGAGCAAACGGTAACATCTCGTGCCAATCTTTATAGGTCACCGTCATCTTCTGCACAATCTTCTTGATATTCTTATTTGCTGCTTCTACAGCCCCATTCATCTTCGGCCGGTAAGGAGAAGAGTTGTGGTGCTGTATCTTGAATTGTTCGCAGAGCTCAGTGATCATCTTGTTATTAAGATTGGTCCCGTTGTCCGTAATGATTCTTTCAGAGACGCCGTATCGGAAGATCAGGTTGTGCCGAATGAATCGTGCCACAACATTCTTGGTTACAGTGGCGTAAGAAGCTGCTTCAACCCACTTTGTAAAATAATCAATCGCTACCAGGATGAAGCGATGCCCATTGGATGCCGTAGGTTTAATCTCGCCAATCATATATATGCCCCACATTGCAAACGGACAAGGTGCAGTCAAGACATTCAGAGGGACTGGAGGAACGTGCACCTTATCTGCATAAATTTGGCATTTATGACATGTCCGAGAATGTTGGTAACAGTCGGCTTCCATAGTGGACCAGAAATACCCTGCCAGAAGGATTTTCTTTGCCATGGTATGTCCACTGGAATGCGTTTCGAAGGTACCTTCGTGTAGCTCCTCCATGATCCTTTCTGCTTCAGTCTTATCCACACAACGCAGTAAGGTCGAATCATGGTTTCGCTTGTACAGGATGCCGTTGCTGAGGAAGAACTTTGCTGCGAACCTTCTCAGAAACTTCTTATCGTTGACAGATGCACCTTCAGGGTATTCCTGAGCTTCCAAGTACCTCTTTACCTCATAGTACCAGGGTTTTTCAGTTACTGTCTCAGCCTCCAGATCATAACAGTATGCCGGTTCATCCAGTTTCCAGATAATGACCCGGGGAGCCTCATTGTCCCATTTGACCTTGAACATAGAAGACATCGTAGCTAACGCGTCCGCCAGCTGATTCTCCTCTCTTGGGAAATGTTCAAAGGTTATCTCCGTGAAATGGGGGATCAATGTCAACACACATTCTTTGTAAGGAATAAGGTTCGGATGTTTCGTATCCCACTCGCCTTTGATCTGATTGATCACGAGAGCGGAATCTCCGAAGACACTTAGAAACTTGATCCTTAAGTCGATCGTAGCTTGAAGACCCATGATGCATGCCTCATACTCCGCCATGTTGTTGGTGCAGTTGAAACATAGTCGGGTAGTAAGTGGAGTATGAGTGCCTTGAGGGGATATAATCACAGCGCTGATGCCGTTACCCAAAGCGTTGGATGCTCCGTCAAAGTGCATAGACCATCAGGATCCTTCCTCAGGTCCTTCATCCGGTCCAGGTACTTCACAATCAGTCACTATCATGATGCTCTCGTCCGGAAACTCGAAGTTCATTGACTGATAGTCGTCTACTGCCTGGTGTGCCAAGTGGTCTGCCAATACACTTCCCTTGATATCTTTCTGAGTTGTGTACTGGATGTCGTATTCTGTCAAGATCATCTGCCATCTTGCTATTCTCCCAGACAGAGCAGGCTTTTCGAATATGTATTTTATAGGATCCATCTTTGAAATCAACAAGGTAGTGTGAGTCAGCATATACTGTCTCAGCCGGCGAGCAGCCCATACCAAAGCGCATCAAGTTTTCTCGAGCAGTGAGTATCGGGTCTCACAATCGGTAAACTTTTTGCTAAGGTAATAAATGGCATGCTCTTTTCGGCCAGACTCGTCATGCTGCCCCAGCACACACCCCATTGAGCTGTCAAGTACTGTCAGGTATAGTATCAGAGGTCTCCCTTCAACCGGTGGCATAAGGATGGGTGGTTCTTGGAGATACTCTTTAATTCTGTCAAAAGCGGCCTGACATTCATCATTCCAGCGTACTACCTGATCTTTCTTCAGCAGCTTGAAGATTGGCTCATAGGTAGCGGTTAGGTGCGAGATGAATCGAGCAATGTAATTCAGACGTCCTAGAAAGCCTCTGACCTCTTTCTCTGTCTTAGGAACTGGCATCTCTTGAATGGCTTTAACCTTGGCAGGGTCCACTTGAATACCCTTATCACTTACAACGAAGCCTAGCAACTTTCCAGATCTTACCCCGAAGGTGCACTTGTTCGGGTTCAACCTCAGCTTGTACAGTTTCAGACGGTCAAACAACTTCTGCAGATGATCAAGGTGTTCCTCCTCAATTTGAGACCTTGCAATCATATCGTCGACGTACACTTCAATCTCGTGATGGATCATATCATGAAATAAAGCAACCATGGCACGTTGGTAGGTTGCCCCAACATTTTTCAACCCGAATGGCATGACCTTGTAGCAGAAGGTGCCCCACTGAGTAACAAAGGTAGTATTTTCCATGTCTTCAGGAGCCATCTTGATCTGATTATACCCTGAAAAACCATCCATGAAAGAGAACACCTTATGTTGAGTAGTATTATCAACCAGAACATCAATGTGAGGTAGGGGGAAGTCATCCTTGGGGCTGGCCCTGTTCAGATCCCTGTAGTCAACACACATTCTGACCTTACCATCTTTCTTTGGTACCGGCACCACATTAGCAACCCACTGAGGGTAAGAAGTCACTGCAAGAAACTCGACATCGAATTGCTTCATAACCTCAGCTTTGATCTTTTCAGACATCTCTGGACGCATACGGCAGACCTTTTGCTTAACCGGAGGGCAGTCTTCCTTGGTAGGAAAATGATGGACCACAATGTCAGTATCCAACCCAAGCATGTCTTCGTAGGACCAGGCAAAGATCTCCACATAATCATGTAACATCTGAGTCAACCGTTGTTTTACGCTGAGCTCCAGATTGGCACCAATCTTAACCTCCTTTCTGTCCATCTCAGTACCCAGATTTATCGTTTCCACTGGCTCTTCATGTGGTTGAATTGCCCTCTCTTCCTGGAGTAACAGTCTTGTAAGCTCACCAGGCACTTCGCAATCATCTTCACCTTCGTCTTCGGCTAAGTTGATCGGATTTTCGAAGTCATAACTGGCAGTAGCAGAGTCGTTACCAGTGAGATCCAGAGTGGATTGAAACCTGTGTAGGTGAGTGTGTGTAAATATAGCTGTTTTGCAATATATAAAGAAAGAAAGAAAGAAAAGGGAGCACAAGATTTGAAATGCGAAAAAACGTCCAAGATCTTTATTCATGATATATGGAAATGACAGTTATAAGCCCTCACAAATGAAGCCAACGGTGCCCCGGGTAAGACACCGGGCCATACAGTTTCAATTCATTGTTTATTACAAATAGCAAAAACAAAGGAATTCATTACTGCGTAACAAAAGTAACGGGTGTATGATCTTTTGCGGTCCAATTGTTCAATCCACCGTCAGTCGTCGGGTAGATCCAGCTATCGAACTCTGATTCTTCCACTTCGTCTTCATCCCCAATAGCATTCACTCCTGGATTGGTGATGAGCACAGGAGGTCTTTCGATCCTAGCTTTGCGCACAGCCCTCTGAGCCTCTGCAGTAAAACCCAGTCCAAATTTGTCAGTTTTAGGAGTGAAATCAGGGAGCCTGCCCCAGTTAGCACATTCACCTTTCTCGATTACAGCCCGGGCGTCCTTCAAGGAAGCCATCTTCAAAGGAAAGTCCTCTTCAACCACTGTTTCTGCTGCTGCCAATGTCGGAGGTACCTCTTCAAAATGCTGAAAGGGGGTTTCAATAAATTCCCCATCCATCTCGATATACCGGAAGGAATTCAGATGACTAACCATTTATTCTTCCTCCCCCTGCACAGTGACAATCTTCTCTCTGACAGGGTACTTGAGTTTCTGGTGTAGAGTGGATGTCACTGCCCCAGCTTTGTGAATCCAAGGTTGACCCAGCAAACAGGAATAAGATGGACGAATATCCATCACATAGAAAGTTGAGTCGAATACTTGAGAACCCACACGAATAGGAATGTCTACCTCACCATGAACCATCTTCTTGGAACCGTCAAAGGCTCTAACAATGATGTTGCTAGGTTTCAACTCCAGGCCCTCACAATCCAACCGGTCCAAGGCCTTCTTGGGTAATACATTCAGGTAAGAACTGGTATCCACCAACACGTGAGCAAGAGTAGTGCCCCTGCATTCAATGGAGACATGAAGGGCATCATTGTGGTTCTTTCCCTTGGCGGTAAGGTCAGCATCCGAGAAACCCAAACCATTGTCAGCTGTCAAATTGGCCACACAGTCAGTGAATTGATCTGCAGAGGTCTCTTGTGGCACATGGGCCGTATTTAGAAATGAAATCAGGGCCTTGGCATGGGCCTCTGAGCACAGCAGCAATGAGAGCATAGAGATCTTGGAGGGGGTATGCCCCAGCTGTTCAACGACATTGAAGTCACTCTTCTTGATTATCTTAAGAATTTCCTCCATCTCTTGCTGGGAGGCTTCAACATTCACAGACTTTGGTGCCTCCATCCGGGCAGGCTCATCATCAATCCCTTTGCCCCGAGCATTAGATGACTCGGCAGCAGGGGAAGCAATTTGATCAGAAGTGGAAACAGGCGCACTTGCAGGTGTAATTATGAGAGGTCTTCGAATAACTGGTGGCGCAATGTCAGGCGAGAAGAGCCTGCCACTGTGAGTTACTTTGGCGGGACCAGTGATATTGCTGATACTGGTACCGATGTTGAACTCTTGCTTTATTCCAAGTACATATACGTCTGCCCCATAGTGCCATGGGACAGCCTTATCAGATTCATAGGGGAGGGGCCCCGGAACAGTAATAACAATGGGTGCAACAGTCATGATTTTAACTGGCTTCCTCGGGGGAGCCTTGATTGGATTGTTGAAAATGGTAACGACAGATACTTCTTCCACAGGAACAAAAGGAACAGCGGTCTTCTTGAACAGAATCTCTTTGCTGTCCATCAGGCTTTGGATGCCTAACTTCAGCAACGGACAACCAGTAGGGGAAACAACACACAAAAGGCAACCCTCGCTACAACCCGGAAATAAACCGGCTAGCAACAGGTTCCTCTTAACGGTTAACAGAGGAGTAGCCACATCATTCACAGAAACTGCATACAAATCTTCATCAACAGCATTCACTCCATGCTGGGGCATAGGAGCAGTCACAACATTTGGCCTCTCAGGCGCCTCAAATTGTATCTCCTTCGCATCAATAAGGTCCTGCACCTTATTCCTCAGGGCCCAGCAGTCATCAGTAGAATGCCCCGGGCTACCGGAGTGATAAGCACAGCGGGCATTTGGATTATACCTAGGAGAGGCAGTATTCACAACCTTCGGAGCCTCTCTGACGGTCACCAAGTTGGTTGATAGCAGTTGCGGCAAGATTTGTGACAAGGTCATACTCAGCCGGGTAAATTCTCTTCTGGGTCTTTCAGCCCTTGGTTGGTTGAGTTGCCGAGGAGCGGCAGCAGGCTTAGCAATCACCACCGCGTTGACAGCTTAGCGGCGCTCTGGTTTATCTTGCCTTCTAGGCCCATACACAGCACTGGCCTCCTTCTTGAAAGGTTTCTTCTCAGAGCTTGAAGACGCACCTTTCTGAATCTTTCCTGACTTCATACCAGCCTCTATCCTTTCCCCAGTCAGAATGAGGTCAGTGAACCCTGCAGACGAATTGCCAATGAGATGATTAAAGAATGGCCCAGATAGGGTCCCCAAGAACATATCTACTAGCTCACGGTCTGTCAATGGTGGTTGCACCCTGCCAGCCAGATCCCTCCACTTCTGCGCATACTCTTTAAAACCTTCGCCTGATCCTAGCGACATACCCTGGAGTTGGGTACGTGTAGGAGCAAGGTCGGCATTATATTGATACTGCTTGTAAAAAGCAGTAGCCAACTCCTCCCAGTTACGAACCTTAGTTCCATCCAGCTGATAGAACCATTCGAGATGAGTCCCTGAAAGACTCTCCTGGAAGAAGTGGATCCACAAGTTCTTGTCCGCTGTATACGGCTGAATCTTCCGCACATAAGATCTGAGGTGTAGTTTAGGGCAGGACGCCCCGTCATACTTGGTGAAAGATGGTGCTTTAAACTTGTGAGGGATGATCACACCAGAAGATAAACCCAAGTCTCCGAAATCCAAACCAGGCACTTGTTGAATTTCCATGGCGTTCAGACGGTCTTCCAACTGCTTGTATCTGTCTTCAGCCGGAGGATACTGTTCCTCATTAAAATCAGTCTCGTTGTCAGAGACCACCGAACTTGGAGCCCTTCCCCCTGGGGATTGTCTTTGCCTACAGAAGAACCAGCTTCCTCATTCTGCAGTGTGTTACCAAACCTCCGGCCCAAGTTGAATAGAACAGTTCTCTTCTTCTTCTTCTTCTTAACCAGCAGAGCCTTCAGCTCCTCTTGACCTTGAGCCAAACCCATGATCAGCTCTTGGAATTGCGCGTTCTACGCCTGAAGGGCCTTGATAAACAGCTCGGTAGATGATTCAGGGTTCATGATGCTGAAATAAACAGCGAAGAACAGTAAGCAACCTGAAAAGAAGAGTGCATGTGATGCACATGATGAATGGAATGCGTATGATTTATGTTTTCAAAGACAATAGGGAATCAACTTTGTAAACAAAAAGGAACACACTTCATTAGATTCAACTTTGAAATTTAAATTGTTCAACATATTGCCCTTAGGCGTTACATAAAAATGGAAATACTGAAAAGGGAAATAAAACTGTAAAAGAACATCCAAAGTCCATCATTGATCCCATGGTCTCCTCTTCTCAGTACGGATGTAGTCATTCAGAGCCCGCTCATTTTCCAACTGCTTTGTCAGCTTCTAGATCTTCAATTCCTGCTCGTTGAACTTTTCCCGATAAGAATCCCATTCTTCTCACAGTTGCGCCCAAGACCTCTTTAATGTCTCATAATCAGTAGGTATCTGAGGAGGGAGAACAGTTGGAGGAGCCCCATCTCTATCAGGATATTCAAGGATGATGGGTCTGACAGCTTCATATGGCATACCTAACTTCTGAGCACGGATGCGGACCCATTTGTAGTAGGCTTCCATAGGTAGAGAAGTCTTTGGTCCCAACTCTTGTGGGTCAGCTTTGTGAATTTTGTCCCAAGCCTTGATGAACCTACGACGCAACTCGTCACTATCTACCTGAAACTCAAAACTGATGTGAGGCACCAACATCTCATGAGGCCCTGCTCTTCTGGCCCTTCCAAACTGACGAAGAGCTAGACATGGATTATAAGAGATTCCTCCTTGGGTACCAATCAAAGGAACATTAGGATATTCTCCGCAGCGATCAATAACAGCTACCTCATCCAAACCCCTGAAAGTCCAAATGATGTCCTTATTAGTGAGAGACATTAACCTATGAGCCCAACCTCTTCCTTCTTTGTTCTTCAGCACGAACTTAGGGAGGTGCAAAATAAACCACCTCACTAACAAAAGGATGCAACACCACAGAGTTCCTCGTCTTCGGGCAGTACGAGCATAGAGTTGTTGCAGGATGTCACCCAAGAGAGTGGGCACAGGATTCCGAGACATGAAGATCCTTATGGCAGTGACGTTAATGAAGTTGTCAGGATTATGGAATAAGACTAAACCATAAATTAAGAGAGCCAGGATGTCTTCATATGCCCTAAAGTCCAAGTCATTCCAGAAACTGTTAGCCTTACCAATCAGAAACTTGGCCAAGAAACCCTTAACTCCGCTTCTAGTCACCCAGTTGTCCATTACTTCTTGGTGGGTCAAGGGAAGAGCTGCAGCAACCTCCTCAAGCCTAAGAGTCTTTTCCCAACCAGTGTAGGGAGTCTGATCCAAGATAGGGATACCAAGCAAATCAGAGCACTCTTCCAGGGTAGGGACCAGCTGGAAGTCTTGAAAGGTGAAGCACTGGTACAGAGGGTCATAGAACTGGGTCAGGACACTCATCAACTGTTGGTCCCACTTTGCCGTGACTAAACTGAGAAGAGAACCATGCCTCTGGATGAAGGAAGTAGTATTTGGAATTCTGCTAACCAACTCTTCAAGCAACTCAGGTGGGTGAACAAAGTTGAACCGGATAGTATTCCTTCGCATAGGCATCATGATGTCCTACAAAACAGAGCAAAGGTGAAACCCTCTTGTCTTTGAAATGGTCAGTCCTTATGCAGGATGCATGCAATGCTCATGATGGCATGATGTTATGATAAAGCACACCACAAATATTCACAAAGGCAAACATGATAAGGCACACAAGTCACACAAGACAAGCCCTTAGAGTTTAGGCCAGCATGGGGTCTAGGTATTACCCTCTTTCAGTTTGTTGGTTCATACCTGTCCTATCAGAAGTAACCGGGTTCTAGAGGATCCCAATATCACTGACTACCCTCAATCGGTCATAACTCCAGCATCGCAATCTTTTCTTGCGGCCAGAACCATCACGAGAGTTTAGCCTCAATGGGCATAGCATACTGCTACTGTTCTATTGGCCAAGTTGGGTCATTTAAGGTTCTAAGGTCGGTTGGTGCTTAATGACTCCTCAGAAGATCCATATTCTCCTCGTTGCAACACAAGGGATATCGGTACAGACCAAGGCGCCACACCAACGTAGCCACTGCTTCACCCATGTCGGTCTACGCCGGACAGGTCCCTCACAGCTTATGCTACCTAAAGGGTATTCCCCAGATCCGGGTTAGGATCTATGAAACTTCCGATGCAAGCCCACAATATAAAAGCAATCAAGGCAAGCAATTGAAAACATAAGTATGATCTAATCCTAAGGTACACCTCACTTTATAAGAGTCCCCAGCACAGTCGCCAGTTTTGTGATCGGTGGATCTGGAACTGACTGTTTAACGCTGGTTCGCGAAATGTCGCGGAAGCAAGAGTTGCCACCATCTTTTATTTTCTCCAACATGGACAGGACAAAAGCACAGAAAAATTCCTTATGAGATTATCTCTCGGTTCGGGAGGTAGATTTATAGAAAGGGAAGGTATAGCACCCTTTCTATCCATGGTTATCCATGGGCTCTTAGATACTTGCTCATTTGTGTTTTCAAAATGTTTGTTTGCTTTTCAAGTGTGAGTGGGTTTGAAAAAGTTTCTTTGAAAGTTTCAGATCGACTCTTGTATCAGTCCTCAAGAGTGTTTGAAAAGTTTCTTTTGAAAGCTTTTTGAAAGTGTCAGTGTGAAAAGAAGTTTTTTTGATTTGTTTTGAATTAAAGCAAGTATCTATGAGTCATCTACTTACCCTAAGGAATTAGGCTGTGTAAATGTCCTTAAGGTAGTGCCATCCCACCATTGAGAGGTAGGTAGCACCACCGTTGGAGGTGTTCGGGTCAATTCGTTTGTAGGGACGGTGTGGTCACCAGAGCAATAGTAGGACACCTTAGAAGCTACCCTTATGCCATGTTCATGGACATAAGGACTTACTAAAACGTCCTATACTCGACGACCACGTTTTGAGGGGCAAGGCAACAGTGAGGCGTACCCTAAGAGTGGTGTGTGAATTGTGTGTCATTTTCAATTATGTTTTATCTTGATCATGCATTGGATGAGCTACGCTTTGATTTTATTTGGGCCATTCATTCTTTCATGTGATTAGCAGTTTAAAGGTGCGGAAATTTAAATGCGAAAAAATAAAAGTCCTACGCTATTACAAGGCGCGGGTCTATACATCGCCAAATTAACAAAGACCCGTTTGTTGAATAAAATGCAGAAAATAAATAAAGTTCCTAATTACTATTACAAGGCTTTGGGGCAATTACATAAGATTTAAAAGAAACATAAGAATACGCGTGCGCAAAGAAATTGGAATCGAGTGTTCGAGGGCGTTGGACCCTTTAAAGAAATTAAATTGGAATTGAAAGTTAATTAATTATTTAATGAGAAAAGAAATTGTTTTTTTATGTTTTTTGTATTTAATGAAAATAAAGAAAGAAAATTAATTATTATTAGAAACCCTAATTCTAAATTATTTTTAATTTGTTAAAGAAAAATATTTAAGTTTAAACCTAATTTACTCTAATTAATTAATTACATATTTATTTACAAAATTCGTTAGTAATTAATAATAATAACAATAATAGGAAATTATTTTATTAAGAAAAAGAAAAAATGCTAGAAACCTAATTTCTACATATTTTAGTTTATTTAAGAAAGACATTAAAATTAAAAATCTAACTTTACTAAATTAATGGTTTAAAGGTTTATTTACAAAAATATTAATTAATTAAATATTAAATAAACATTTTTATTTTCTTGATTTCTGATTTTTTTGTGTTATGAAAAATTATTTTGTGAATTAAATAAAAGCAATTAATTAAAAAAACAATTAAAAGAATAAAAGGAAAAAAACAAATAAAGATGGAAAATTGGACAAACCATGGGGTATCAGGCCCCTAGAGGAGGTTAATTGAGCAATTTGGCCCACTGCAATCAGGCCCTTTTTGACTTTTCCAGCGCATATGTGGAACGGTTGACTAGCGTCCATGGTGAGCTGCATGTTCTGGCCTTTGGATTGGCCTTCTGAACACTTGGCAAGCAAGCAGGCGAGGGCGCTTGGTGGACCACTGGAGAGCACACTGCATAGAAGCATGTTAAGAAAAATATTATGGAAGAAGTGGGGGACCTGGGAATCGAACCCAGGTCCCAATACCTGCAAGCCAGCACATTAACCAACCCAACCAACACATTTATTTGTATGAATAATAGAACGTGATTATTATATGTGAAAACGAATGCCATTGGTATAAAATAAAAAAACACGCGCGAATATTCAAATCATCCAGTCACGTATGGACACGCCAGCTTCGTCTTCATCTCTTTGCCTGTAAACAATATCAAATAGCGGGGGTTTTAAACCCCCACTAAACTCAAACCTGAAAAATAGCGAATAGAATTTAAGCAAGCATAAAAAGGGCGCGATGGGTGATTTCAATTCGTTTGGATGTCACGACTCCAATGGTACTGGTTTCATGGCCTGATTTTTCCACATGAAAGAAACCCTAATTTCAAACTTCTGAAACCCTAGAACGCTTCCATGGTGAATTCCTATCTAGACAGCCATTCTTCAATTTAATAATACTATTAGCTTCAGAAGGTCATGGTTAGTATAAATCAACAATTAAAATGCATGGAAAATGTCTAGAAATCAAAATACGATTATGGAAATTTTCAAGAAAAGCAAGACTATATTATACCGATTCCTTGAGTATGGAAGGTTGGCTTTGATTGGAATAGTTTCCTGGATGTGTCAGGAGTGTATTGGAATAGTTTTTTTGCTTTGAAACGAGCTCTAGCTAGGTTTTCAGTTTTGAGATTTTTTTGTCAAAAGTTGCAAAGTTGTTCTTGATCTTGGGCGCAGCTTCTGTGTTCTTGGCATTAGGGTTCTGTTTGCATATGTATGTAGATGGAATTAGGTTAGAAAAACCAAGCCCAAAGTCTTTGCATTGATGATTTGGATATTTGGTTTTCAATGATATCAAATCCAATCTTTTTGCCATGAAACCATTGCCAATTGCATAGAATCTTTCCTTTTTAGTGATGCACGAAATATTTGATCCATAAAGAGTGAATTGGCTGCACAAAAAGATTTGAAACACATGATTTAGTATTTTTCTCATATTTAATTTTAATTAAATGAATTAATAGGATTAAAAATTCAATTAATTAATTAAAAATAAGAAAATGACTCCCTTTTAGCTTAATGGGTCGTGCATAGCTTTTGGATAATGATTCGTGGAAGAAATTGAGGCCCATTAGCAATTTTGAGGCATTTGAAGCAAAGTTGACTTTTCAAAATTCCCAAAAATTTCCCAACTTCCACAAGGCATATCTTGCTAAATTTATAAGATTTGAGCATGTTCTTGGACATTTTGGAAAGGTCTTGAAGTCCTCTAACCAATGTCTTTGGTCCCATGTCATTTTGATTTACCAATCTCAAGTTATGGTCTTTGACTTAAAGTGCCTTTTTGTTGACTTTTGAAAATGACCTATAATGTTGAGATTGATAACTTTTTGTGAGAGCATTTCTTGGACTTGAAGTGTGAAGATGAGTTGTATGAAATGTCATTGTCTTCAAAATGATCTTTGGATGGAATTTTTATGATAAACCATGTGGAAGTTATGCCCTGGTCAATTTGCAGTTGACTTTTCCAGTTGTCCAAATATAGAAACTTTTGCATCTTGAGACTTTTTGAGCCATGCTTTGAGAATCATGATCAAGAATTGATCAAATGATGTTTGTGGCTTCAAAATAAGATGTTGACCAAATTTTTTGACTTTTGACTGTCAAATGACCATTTTGCCCCTACAGTTGACTGTGAAGCAATTAGGGTTTTTGACTGTGCAGTTTGATGCTATGAGTCTTGAAACTTGGCATATGAATACTTGACAATGTTTATAGGCATGTGGGACTTGATTGGACCCTTGGAAACCTCAACTTCTTTGCCAGAACCAAAACCCTAATTTTTGACTGTTAGGAGGCCATTGGACTGTGCAACCCTTAAGAGATTTTGAAGCATGCTCTTAGCAAACCTTGAAGAATATGGGAGGGAAAATTTTGGGGTACAACACCATGCCTTAACATGGTGGTCTAACGGTAAATGCAATTGAGGTAGTTACTAATCATGGAAAAATTAAAAGAGTAAAAACTCTGATAGATATCTGAAAGAACATCTGTTGGAACATAGTTTCCTCTTGGAGCACAGTGATGCTTTTGAAAGCACTTTCAATAGGTTGGTGGATCAAGGGATAGTCCAATTTGGGAGCTACCTTGAAGAAGGATATGTAGCTGCTATTAACAAAAACACAAGAAGGCCATTGGTGGTTCCTTGCCAAAGTTCGAATCCTACGAAAAAACACTTGTAATCCCTTGGGGAGAGTTGAGTTCACCAAAAATAACAGCAATAATACTAGTGCTTCTGAAAAGTATAATGGTGATCAAGGGGCCATCTACCACTCCTTATGAAAGTGATAAAGTTGTGTCGTGGGGTTATGACACTACTGTCTACATCAACAGGCAGAAGCAAGAATGTGAATCATCGACAAGCCGAGAGCCTACAGTTACAAATATAGCAGGAACATGGGGCATGACTCGTAATGGTCGTGTATTTTCTCCTGAACAACAAAAGAAGGACAATAATATGGTTAAGGATAAAGGAAAGGTTTGTGCTGAGACTAGTCAAGAACAAGAACCTATGAGCAAGAAATTCACTGATCAAGAGGTTGATGAATTCTTGAAAATGATTAAGAAAAGTGACTACAGGGTGGTGGACCAACTACACCAAACCCCGGTCAATATTTCAATACTCTCACTACCGATCAATTCATAGGCACACCGAGAATCTATGATGAAAATTCTAAGCTTTACCCATGTTACAAAGGAGATCACGATAAACCAATTTTACGGAGTCGTGGCCAATCTAACATCAGGGTTATGCCTAGCCTATCTAGATTACTCACTGATAATGGTTCTTCCCTAAACGTGCTACCAAAGGCCAGCCTAATGAAGTTAACAATGAAAGACATTGTGATAAAACTAAGTTATATGGTAGTAAAAGCCTTTGATGGTTCTCAAAATACTGTGTTCGGAGAGGTGGATCTCCTTGTAAAGATCAGTCCGTATATGTTTTACATTACTTTTTAGGTGATGGATATAAAACCGACATATGCTTGCTTGCTCAGGCGATCTTGGATTCACACTGCAAGGGCTGTCACCTCAACCCTGCATCAAAAATTGAAATTCCTCATCGAAGGAAAACGGGTGATAATTGACAGAGAAGAAGACATCTTCGTTAGTCATTTGGATTCCTACAGATATATCAATGTAGGATAAGATTGTGCAAAGACGGAATTCCAAGTCTTGGAAGTGGCTATAGTGGTTACGCTCCCAATAAGAAGGAAGGTTCTGAATTTGGGTTACTTTCAATGCATTGTTTGCCATTTCGATTTATGGTATAGTCCCCTTTCCCAATATATAGAACTTCGTGGATTTGGCTGTTATGTGTGTTTTCATGAACAAGAACCTTGTACCAACGTTGTTGGCAGATACTTACTATATCATTCACTTAAAGCATCATAAGAAAAGAACTATTATTTTTGTTTACCCATGCTTTATCTGTGATTCATGCTTTCCCTTCCCGCGAAGGAACCGTTTATAGACACTGGAGATTCTCTTCCATGGTCAAAGAGACTTATGGCTCTCACTTCGTATGAGATAAGGTGGTATTATATCTTAGACAAAGGTCCGAGTATTATTACTAGCTGTGGGGAGTTTCCCAATGTTCCTCTCATGAGAACAAAGGGTTGCATTAATTATAATCATGTTCTAGCGTTTCGATAGTTGGGGTATGCTATGGATAAACTGCCCAAGAAAGTGAAATTTGAAGAGACTGTCTACTTCGAGAAGGGGAAAAATCCAGAGATGCTGTTAAGAATGAAGAATTCCTGGAGTAGGATTCACAGAAGAGGTAGAGATTCTATA
Source organism: Vicia faba (assembly GCA_948472305.1). NCBI lineage: Eukaryota > Viridiplantae > Streptophyta > Magnoliopsida > Fabales > Fabaceae > Vicia > Vicia faba. The sequence goes on from OX451737.1 coordinate 491,412,332, forward strand.
GGAAATAAGGTTCCTATTGCCAGAGCTCCATATGTAGGATGGGTCAAGAAGAGAGTTGAAACCCTTTTGTTTCCTTTCCAAAGAAAGAATTAGTTGTATGAACAACAACCTCTCGTTTTGTATGAATATATGCCTATTGAAGAATATAATCAGGTTTGAGTGGAGAATATGCAACTCCGCAAGAAGGAACTTGAGACTAGCATAGAACTCTTAATAGTTTCCCAAAGAATACCTAACTAGCCCATAAGCTTAAGAGAGTTAGGGGGAGTACATATGAAGTAGGGAAAGTCGTGAAGAGATTAAGAGTTGAAGACAGTTCTGTTTCTTTTGAATATCATCAGAAAGTTGTTGTTGAGATTGAAAGGAAATACAAACAGAAGTTCCGGGACAATGAGATCCTCAAAGCTTCCAAATCTGACATGGAGAAAAGGTACTAATCCAAAGTCAAACAATTAGAGAAACAGCTTATCGCCAAGGGTGCCCAGCTTGAAGAAGAAAGTACTCAGAGGCTCGCGGTAGAGACTCGGATCAAGGGAAATAACATTTGACTAGCACAGGCCATAGAAGAAATTGAAAAGATCAAGATTCAAATGGGAAGACAAGGATTGTCGATCTAGTCAGAGCTGGATGTTCAAGTGTTGTTTTCTTTTTCCAAAGATCACCACCAAACTTGTTGGTTAGGATCTTCATTTTTATGCTATAATGTGACTGTCTATTTTGTATGAACATTATTCGCTTTGAAGCTTTATTATGAAAAAAAGTTATTTGCCATTATATGTTCTTTTGGTTATTGCCTATATCTTTTATGTTGTTTCTTGTTATGTTTGATGGATGACAAAATTCTTGAACACCCTGGAAATGTCAAAACATTGCATGCATAATCATGCATTCATTCATTGCATATCATGACAGGTTATTCCAGAAGGTCTTCTTACTTATGATCTGGTTCTTTTTAGAGAGATTTCCACTTCCAATACTCACTGATACAACACCATATGTAATTGCAGAAGACAGTTGGAACAGATTCAAGCCAATGTTGCTGCTATGGGTGTCAAGATGGACACTCGGGTGGAACAGTTAATAGAGATCATCCGGAATATGGCCCGTCGGAAAGAAGAGTTAAGATCCTTAATTGTGAGGCCTACTGTGACTACAAATAATGAGAATGAAACTCTGAATCCTCCTCTAGGAGATGTTGGTAATCCATGTGGTCAAGATCTGAATGGTAATCTAGGTGGTCAGAATCTGAATGCAAATACTGGTGTTAATCTTCAGAATGGTCTTGCTGATAATCTTGGTAATCATGCTGATAATAATAAAGGTATTCCTGTGATTCAAGTTGTGGGAAATCTGCCTCCACCCACTCCTGCTCATCAGAACAATAAACAACCTTTCGTTCAGCCAAGGCCTGTTCGCATACCTATTTAGCAGCTTGAAGAGGATAACTATGAGGACTGGATTTTTAATGCTGAATAACCTACCGAAGTCGATAAGAAGCTTCTTATGCTCGAGGAGTGAATGTGGGCTTTTGAGAATCAGGGTGCCATGGGCCTTAATATGTCTGATTTGGGATTAGTCCCCAGAGTCAGGATTCCTCATAAATTTAAAGTGTCGGACTTTGTGAAGTACAAAGGCACCTCCTGTCCAAGGACACATGTCAAGTCTTACTACAGGAGGATGTCAGTGTACTATGATAACGAAAATCTACTCATGCACTTCTTTCAGAACAATCTGACTAGTGGGCTATTAGAATTCTACATGCAACTTGAGAGAAATCGTATATGTACTTGGAGAGAGATACATGAAGCTTTCGTCCAGCATTATCGATACAACTCTGACATGGCGCCTACAAGAACTCAATTGCACTATCACAAAAGCAGAATGAGTCATTTAAGGAATACGCACAAAGGTGGCGTGAAATGGCAGCTAGGGTCCAACTGCCAATGATGGAAAGAGAAATGTAGACATGTTTACCAGTACCATGTAGGTGCACTACTATACTGCTTGTAGTACTTATGATACTTTTGTTGAATTGGTAACCTACAGGGAAATAATCGAAGTTGGAATTAAGATTGGAAAGATCCAAAAGGATGTTTCTGAAGTTAATGCGGGTAATACAAAGAAATATTTTGGTGGCTACCAGAAGAAGAAAGAAGGCGGAGCCAGTTCCTTCTATGCGCAAAAGGGTAAGGGAAGAGCTCATCAGAAGTCTTATCATCAGATTACTGCTGTGACAATACCAACTGCTGCACCTCAGGGATAAGCGTATGTGCTTAGGTAGGGAAATCAGTGGTGACAGAGGCGACCTTTTAGAAAGATGGATTCACTTACTATGTCTTATACTGAGTTACTACCTCAGTTACTTGAGTTGAAGTTGGTTGAGAAGTGTACCTTGCATATTAATGCTGAAAAGTTGCCACTCAACTTTGATGCTAATGTTCGGTGCAAGTTCCACTCTGGTGCGCAGGGGAATACCATTGAGAACTGCATAGAGTTTAAACATAAAGTACATGACTTACTGGATTCATAAGTGTGATCGGTGGATCTGGAACTGACTGTTTAACGCTGGTTCGCGAAATGTCGCGGAAGCAAGAGTCACCACCGTCTTTTATTTTCTCCAAATGGAAAGGACAAAAGCACAGAAAAGTTCCTTATAGAGATTGCTCTCGGTTCGGGAGGTAGGTTATAGAAAGGGAAGGTGTTAGCACCCTTTCTATCCATGGTTATCCATGGGCTCTTAGATACTTGCTCACTTGTGTTTTCAAAAATGGTTTGTTTGCTTTTCAACTGTGGGTTTTAAAAAAGTTTATTTGAAAATTTCAGTTCGACTCTTGTATCAGTCCTCAAGAGTGTTTGAAAAATTGCTTTCGAAAGCTTTTTGAAAAGGTGTCGGTGTGAAAAGTATTTTTGATTTGTTTTGAAATTAGAGCAAGTATCTAGAGTCGTCTACCTACCCTAAGGAATTCGTCTGTGTAAATGTCCTTTAAAGTAGTGCCATCCCACCATTGAGAGGTAGGTAGCACCACTGTTGGAGGTGTTCGGGTCAATTCGAGGTTCGGGACATGGTGATCACCGGAGCAATGGGAAGACACCTTAGAAGCTACCCTCATGCCAGGTTCTCGGATCATGAGGACTTACTAAGACATCCTCTACTCGACGATCACCTTTCGAGGCAAGGCAACAGTGAGGCGTACCCTAGGGGTGGTGTGTGATTTTGTGTGTCATGTTCATTTACATTTATCTTGTCATGTTATGGGTGATCTACGCATTATTTTTATTTTGTCATTCATTCTTGCATGCTTTGATTAACAGTTAAAAAGTGCGAGAAAAGTAAAAGGTTCTAAGCTATTACAAAAGGCGCGGGTCCACATCGCCAAAATTTCTTGAACCCGATTTGACAGAAAAATAAAGAAAGTAAAGAAAATAAAGAATTAAAAGTGCAAGGAGTTAATTACATGGCTTCGGGAGAGATACATAAATATTTAAACGAAATAAAATAAATATGCGAATTAATAAGAATTAAAAACGAGGGCGTTGGACCCTTTTTGCAAAAATTAAATTAAATGGTGACATTAATTAATTAAAAAAGAAAGGAAATTGTTTTTTTTGGTATTTTATGATTTTTAGGATTTTAATGAAAAAAAGAATTAATTAAGATAAATGATAACCCTAATTCTAGTTATTTTAATTTATTAAAAAAGAAGATTAAAGTTTTACCCTAAAATTAACCCTAATTAATTTACATGCAATTTTAATCACAAAAATAAATATTTAATTATTTAATTATTATGGAAGAAAAATAAAAAAGGATAAAAAATTAATATGAACCCTAGTTCTATGTTTTTTAGATTTTTATTAAAAGAATTAAAATTAAAACCTAATTTAAAACTAAATTTAATTATATGCAATTTAATTACAAAAATACTTAAAATAAAATATTTATCATTTTTCCATCTTTTTCTAAATTTTTTATGTGTTTTTTATATTTTATGAAAACATTAAACTAATTAAACAAACAATAATTAAAAGAAAATAAAAATTATAAAAATAAAGAAAGTTAAGAGAATTTGCAAACCAAGGGGGGGTATCTGTCCCAAAAGTGGAGGTGAAGCCCATTAACCTTGAGCCCAAATCAGCATGGCCTTGTTGATTTTTTTCTGGGAGCATACACACGCGTTGACTTGGATCTATGACGTTCTCTAACTCTCAGCCTTGTGATTGATCCCAACAAACGCGTGGCACGCTTGTGATTGTGGGTGTATGATAGAGCCTTGTATTGAACCTGCATGGGAATATTGGTTGAAAAATAATATGGAGATAGTGAGGACCTGGGGCTCGAACCCAGGTCTTGAACGTTAACACACACATGCCTTGCCAATCGTACCAAGCGCGTTTTCTGTATAATAAAGAACAAACAAATATTATAAGAATAAAAACATGAGTTAGTGCTTTTTAGCGCGAAATTTTAAACTAGCCAATCCACTGATGCCACGAGGTCATCTTCTTCCTCGTTCCTGAAACATAAAACATAGGCCTCGGTTTTCATGGTATTCCCTTAGGCATGTTTCTGGAAAATAGCGAATAGGCGTTGGATGCTCATAAATTGAGCGCGAGAGTTCCATTGTCTTCGTCCAAGCCTGCCAGTTTCAACCACGGCATTGTGATTTGCTAATTTTACAGTACCAAGAAACCCCCAATTCGTATCTTGTAAAACCCTAGAAAACAATAATGGCAATTCGCCTATGGGTGATGAAAATTCAATTGGAGCACACCGTTAGCTTCAGAAAAGTCTCATTAGTACAAATCCATGAATAAAATGCAATGATATGGTCTAAATAATAGAATACGATTATGCAAAAAGAGTGATACAGTTCACCCTCGAATTACCAATTCTTTGAGTATGGGGCCAAGTTTTTGATTGGAATCGTTTACTGGCAACCCTAGCAAGCTAATGGAATAGGTTTTGAGGCTTGAATCGACCTGCAAGTGTGTTTTCAGATTTTTACTTTTTTGTGAAAAAGTCAAGTTTTGTTCTCTTGATATGGCGCAGCCTGAGTGGTTTTTTGCATTAGGTTTGTGTTCAGGCTTAAGTATAGAATGAATTAGGTCAAAGAAAACAATCCAAATCTTTTGCATTCATGGTTTTTGAGATTTGATTTTCAAGCATTAGTTTTTCAATCTTTTTCATGCACTTTTTGTACAAATCATATCCAATCAATTCCAATTCTTCCATATCTGATCATGCACGTTTTATTGAGTATATTTCATGCACAAAAAGATTTTATTTCATTGGTTTTATATTTTTCATGTATTTAATTGATTTAAATGAATTATTATTAATAAAAATTCAAATAAATAAATAAAAAATGAAGAAATACTTCCCTTTGGGCCAAGTGGTCGTGCACATGCTTGGAATAATGAATTATGGAAGAAAACTAGGCCCATTAGCAATTTTAGGCCATTTGAATCAATGTTGACTTTTCAAAATATCCAAAAATTTCCCAACTTACACAAGGCATAACTTGCTCAATGTTTAAGCTTTGCTCATGTTCTTGGACATTTTGGAAAGGTCTTTGAGTCCTCTAACCAATGTCTTTGGTCCCATGTCATTTTGATTTACCAATCTCAAGTTATGGCCTTTGACTTAAAGTCCCTTTTTGTTGACTTTTGAAAATGACCTATAATGTTGAAATTGATAACTTTTTGTGAGAGCATTTCTTGGACTTGAAGTATGAAGATGAGTTGTAGGAAATGTCTTTCTATTCAAAATGAGCTTTGGATGGAATTTTTCTGATAATCCATGTGGAAGTTATGCCCTGGTCACTTTACAGTTGACTTTTTCAACTGTCCAAATAAGGAAACTTTTGCATCTTGATGATTTTTGAGCCAAGCTTTGAGAATCATGATCAAGCATTGACCAAATGATGTTTGTGGCTTCAAAATGATATGTTGACCAAAAATTTGAACTTTTGACTGTCAAATGACCATTTTGCCCCTGCAGTTGACTGTAGTGCAATTAGGGTTTTTGACTGTGCAATCTTGTGCTTAAAGTCTTGAAACTTGATATGAGGATACTTGACCATATTTATAGGCATGTGGGACTTGATTGGACCCTTGGAAACTTCATTTTCTTGATCAGAATCAAAACCCTAATTTTGACTGTTCAGGAGACCCTTGCACTGTGCAACCCCTGGAGAACTTTGAAGCTTGACTTGGCAGTTTCTTGAAGAATATGGGAGGGAAAATTTTGGGGTACAACAGTTGCCCCTGTTCAATCTTCTTAGACCTGAGGATGCAGATTGGCTGACGTGCCTTTCGTAATCTGAGGGTAGAAGATGATTGAACACTAGAGTGCCCAGAAATTTGTGCTCACATAGTAGCAGTGTGATGGAAATGGGCTTATAGATGCCATTTAGAGATTGATGAATAGGATGATGGGCTTATGGATGCCATCTGGAGGTTGATCGCGTAAGAGATTCCTTAGCGAGAACCTGCATACCTGCAAAAGAAAAAATGAGTACCTAACATATTGCAGGAGCTGGATCTGGAGATGCTTGGTATAGATGTGTCATGACTGGTTACAGGAGCTGGATCTGGAGCTTCAAAAGATGATGAATGAACCAGGGGTGGTTACTACCTCAACAGGAACGGTGAGAGAACCTTGGGTGACTTCAACTTCAACAACAATCGTTGAGAAAATCTTGGTGGGAATTACCATCTCCGCAGGATCGGGGAGAGAACCATAGGCAATTATAATCTCAAAAGCGGACGTTTGAGAAAAACCTGGAATGGAATTATCATCTCCGCACCGCTGGGGAGAGAACCATAGGAAATTATAATCTCAAAAGCGGACATTTGAGAAAAACCTGGGATGGAATTATCATCTCCGCACCGTTGGGGAGAGAACCATAGGAAATTATAATCTCAAAAGCGGACGTTTGAGAAAAACCTGGGATGGAATTATCATCTCCGCACCGCTGGGGAGAGAACCATAGGAAATTATAATCTCAAAAGCGGACGTTTGAGAAAAACCTGGGATGGAATTATCATCTCCGCACCGCTGGGGAGAGAACCATAGGAAATTATAATCTCAAAAGCGGACGTTTGAGAAAAACCTGAAATGGAATTATTATCTCCGCACCGTTGGGGAGAGAACCATAGGAAATTATAATCTCAAAAGCGGACGTTTGAGAAAAACCTGAAATGGAATTATCATCTCCGCACCGCTGGGGAGAGAACCATAGGAAATTATAATCTCAAAAGCGGACGTTTGAGAAAAACCTGAAATGGAATTATCATCTCCGCACCGCTGGGGAGAGAACCATAGGAAATTATAATCTCAAAAGCGGACGTTTGAGAAAAACCTGAAATGGAATTATTATCTCCGCACCGCTGGGGAGAGAACCATAGGAAATTATAATCTCAAAAGCGGACGTTTGAGAAAAACCTGATAACTTCTACTGAGTCTTCATCAGAAAAATCTGTTGGGAGTCGATTTAGCTGGACTAGAGAAGGCCTTGGACTGGATAAGAAATCTTTGGAGTCGATTAACTGAACCGGTCTAGGTCTTGAAATATGATTGAGAACTTAGCTGAATCTTTCCTGAAAGGTAAAGGTCAGTCATATGCAATGCATGATATGGACCAAGCAATGATGTTATCAACATCAATGAGATTTGTAAGATATGATGCGTATATGCATGCTATAATGGTGTATGTGATGTTCATGTATGTTTTCGTCTAGGAAAATAGATCCTTGACGGGTGCCGGGAAGTCAATCCTGGGCTGACGTTGAAGAATAGATTTCGCTTCCGCTGGGGATGATAGCTGCAAGAATACCGGTAGGAGAAGATGACTCCGTTGGGGAATAAACTTGGCGAATGGAATAACTCTGCGGGGAGGAAAGTACTCTAGCGATTTTGCTGGGAAGCAATACTCTGTGGGGAGAGAGGTGCTTTTGCTGAATGTTGATAATACCTTGCTGGGGGTAAGAGAACTTCGTCGAGGACGCTCTTTCCATGGCTTTTGGCTGAGGATAACCCAGTTATATCCTGGTAGGGAAATAACTCTTTGAATAAAGCCGGACGACGCGTTCGTGTTCTGCGAGGGATAAGCTTCCAGAATCTACTGGGGATAAGCTTACTGCTTGGGGAGATGAATTCCAACTTTCCTGGGGAACTAGATTGGACTCTCATGGGGAAGTTTTGAACTGCGGGGGAAGTGATTCCTTTGAATGTCTGGTATGCCGCCGGGGAACAATCTTTAGGTCAAGACTGCCGGGGATGCTTGTTATGAACATATATGGTGCTGGGGAAGGTTTGGGTTTTGCGGGAGGATACCCAACTTCTTTAAGGTTTGATAACTTGACTGCTTGAGGAGAGTACACTGATTTGATGGCTCACTCTCTGGGGAATTAAGATATGCTGGTTATGTTCTTTAGCTGAACCTACCTTGGTACCTTGGAGGACAGAACAATTAGATTGCCTAGACAACTCTTTATTGCCCCTGTTTCTAATGTTACCTGTAATTAATCCTTTGTTTCGTATGCAAATATTTATGAGTTAACAAATCATTGTCAATGCATATATCACAAATTGAACCTTGGACGTTCTTCGCAAAACAAAACAGAAAAAAGGAAAAAAAATTGGCACTTTTAACTGAAAAGTATATTTGTATTGATTTTTGAATGGCCTGAAAATAGGCGTTTTGTGTACAAGAGGCTGACGTCCTAGTGAGAGAACGCCACCGAACAAAAGAGTTTATACAAATTTTGTACAAAAGAAAATAAAACAGTTGTGTGAAATGAATGATCCACTGGGTTTTAACTCTGCTATTGCCTTTATAACTCTGAGCGTCTCATCACTTGATGACCTAAACGAAGATGAAGCTGACTGATTGATGCCGTCCGCACTAGATGCAGATACCGGATTCTGGATGCAAGGTGATCCAATGAGACATAGTATTACGCTTTTATCCCTAATTTTTGCCTGGACCGCCCTTTCGGGTTTTCAGTCCACCGGGATACCCATTTTTGCCCAAGCCGCCTTTTCAGGTTTTCGACTTGCCGGGTGTACAGATTTTTTCATTTCATCCCTTCATTTTGCCCGAACCCTTTTGGTTCGCCGGGAAGCCCTAATTTTTGCCTAGGCATGTCAGCCTAGCGGGTCTTTTTTATGCGTAGTATCTTTTTACTATGTCTGTATTGGCGGGGTGAGGAAGGTCGTCACCATCCATGTTGGTTAGAATCATGGCTCCTCCTGAGAACACATGCTTAACCACAAATGGCCCTTCGTACGTAGGGGTCCATTTGCCCCTTGGATCACTCTGAGGAAGGATGATTCGCTTGATTACCAGATCCCCAACTTGATATTCCTGTGGTATGACCTTTTTGTTAAATGCCCTGATCATCCGTTTCTGATACGTCTGACCATGACAGATAGCAGCAAGTCTCTTTTCATCAATGAGGTTGAGCTGATCAAGTCGTGTCTGGATCCAATCATCTTCATTCAGATTTGCATCCTTCATTATTCGGAGAGAGGGTATTTGTACTTCGATCGGCAAGACTGCCTCCATACCATAAACCAGAGAGAAAGGAGTTGCCCCGGTTGACGTCCTAGCTGAGGTACGGTACCCGTGTAGAGCGAACGGTAACATCTCGTGCCAATCTTTATAAGTCACTGTCATCTTCTGCACGATTTTCTTGATGTTCTTATTTGCTGCTTCTACAGCCCCATTCATCTTCGGTCTGTAAGGAGAAGAATTGTGGTGCTGTATCTTGAACTGCTCGTAGAGCTCAGCGATCATCTTGTTATTCAGATTGGTATCGTTGTCTGTAATAATTCTCTCTGGGACGCCGTACCGACAGATCAGGTTATGCCGAATGAACCGTGCCACAACAGTCTTGGTTACCGTGGCGTAGGAAGCTGCTTCGACCCACTTTGTAAAATAATCAATCGCCACTAGGATGAAGCGATGCCCATTAGATGCCGTAGGTTTAATCTCCCCAATCATGTCTATGCCCCACATTGCAAATGGCCAAGGCGCAGTCAGAACATTTAGAGGAACTGGAGGAACATGCACCTTATCTGCGTATATATGGCATTTATGGCATGTCCGAGAATGTTGGTAGCAGTCAGCTTCCATTGTGGACCAGAAATACCCTGCCCGAAGGATCTTCTTTGCCATAGTGTGCCCACTGGAATGTGTACCAAAGGTCCCTTCATGTAGCTCTTCCATGATCCTTTCTGCTTCAGTCTTATCCACACAACGCAATAAGGTCGAATCATGGTTTCGCTTGTACAGGATGCCGTTGCTAAGGAAGAACTTCGCTGCGAACCTCCTCAGAAACTTCTTATCGTTGACAGAATCACCTTCAGGGTATTCCTGAGCTTCCAAATATCTCTTCACCTCATGGTACCAAGGCTTCTCAGTTACTAACTCAGTCTCGAGATCACAACAGTATGCCGGTTCGTCCAGTTTCCAGATGATGATCCGGGGAGCCTCATTATCCCATTTGACTTTGAACATAGAAGACATTGTAGCTAACGCGTCCGCCAGCTGATTCTCCTCTCTCGGGAAATGTTCAAAGGTTATCTCTGTGAAGTGGGGGATCAAGGTCAACACACATTCTCTGTAAGGAATAAGATTCGTATGTTTCGTATCCCACTCTCCTTTGATCTGATTGATCACCAGAGCGGAATCTCCGAAGACACTCAAATACTTGATCCTTAAGTCGATCGCAGCTTGAAGACCCATGATGCACGCCTCATACTCCTCCATGTTGTTGGTACAGTTGAAACATAACCGGGCAGTGAGTGGAGTATGAGTGCCTTGAGGGGATATGTTTACAGCGCCGATACCGTTACCCAAAGTATTGGAGGCTCCGTCAAAGTGCATAAACCATCGGGATCCTTCCTCAGGTCCTTCATCCGGTCCAGGTACTTCATAATCAGTCACTATCATAATACTCTCGTCTGGAAACTCGAAATTCATTGACTGATAGTCGTCTACGGCCTGATGTGCCAAGTGGTCTGCCAATACACTTCCCTTGATGGCTTTCTGGGTCGTGTACTGAATGTCGTATTCCGTCAAGATCATTTGCCATATTGCTATTCTCCCAGACAGAGCAGGCTTTTCAAATATGTACTTTATGGGATCCATCTTTGAGATCAACAAGGTAGTGTGAGTCAGCATATACTGTCTCAGCCGGCGAGCAGCCCATACCAAAGCGCAACAAGTCTTCTCAAGCAGTGAGTATCGGGTCTCACAGTCGGTAAACTTTTTGCTAAAGTAATAAATGGCATGCTCTTTTCGGCCAGACTCGTCATGCTGCCCCAGCACACACCCCATTGAGTTGTCGAGCACTGTCAGGTATAGTATCAGAGGTCTCCCTTCAACCGGTGGCATAAGGATGGGTGGTTCTTGGAGATACTCCTTGATTCTGTCAAAAGCAGCATGACATTCATCGTTCCAACGTACTACCTAGTCTTTCTTAAGCAGCTTGAAGATTGGCTCACAGGTAGCAGTCAGGTGCGAGATGAATCGGGCAATGTAATTCAGGCGTCCTAAAAAGCCTCTGACTTCCTTCTCTGTCTTAGGAACCGGCATCTCTTGAATAGCTTTAACCTTGGCAGGGTCCACTTGAATGCCCTTGTCACTTACCACGAAGCCTAGCAACTTTCCAGATCTTACCCCGAAGGTGCACTTGTTCGGATTCAGTCTCAGCTTGTATAGTTTCAGACGGTCAAACAACTTTTGCAGATGATCTAGGTGCTCTTCCTCAGTCTGGGACCTTGCGATCATGTCGTCCACATACACTTCTATCTCATGATGGATCATGTCATGAAATAAAGCAACCATGGCACGTTGGTAGGTTGCCCCAGCGTTCTTTAATCCAAATGGCATGACCTTGTAGCAGAAGGTGCCCCACTGAGTAACAAATGTAGTCTTTTCCATGTCTTCAGGTGCCATCTTGATCTGATTGTAACCTGAAAAGCCATCCATGAAAGAGAACACCTTATGTTGAGCCGTATTATCAACAAGGACATCAATGTGAGGTAGAGGGAAGTCATCTTTGGGGCTGGCCCTGTTCAGATCCCTGTAGTCGACACATATTCTGACCTTACCGTCCTTCTTAGGTACCGGCACCACATTAGCAACCCACTGAGGGTAAGAAGTCACTGCAAGGAACCCGGCATCAAACTGTTTCATAACCTCGGCCTTGATCTTCTCAGACATCTCTGGACGCATACGACGGACCTTTTGCTTAACTGGAGGGCAGTCTTCCTTGGTAGGTAGGTGATGGACCACAATATCGGTATCCAACCCGGGCATGTCTTCGTAGGACCAGGCGAAGATCTCCATATAATCATGCAGCATGAAATTCTGGCTGCAGATACTGAATGTCACGTCCAATGTTATGACACCGTATCTGACTTACTATATGACAGTAAATACAAAAGCAGTAAAGAACACAGTCAATTGTTTACCCAGTTCAGTGTGCAACAACACCTACTCTGGGGGCTACCAAGCCAGGGAGAGAATCCACTATAAGAGATGTTAATTCAGGAATAAACCAACCAGTTTATCTCCTTCACTTAAGACCTACCCAATGCAATTCTAATCTAAGTACAACTTAAACCTGAGTTCCTACTCACTCCCCCTCAATCACAGCAGTGATACATAAACCAATTTGACTTAAGAATTGATGAAGACACTCTTCAAAAATACACACTTGATTAAGCTTCACAGCTTTTTAATCAAGCAACACAATCACTCGTGCTTCACAGCTTTGAGTGATATACACAACTAACTTGACTCTGCTTCACAGCTTTAGTCAAGGAACATTCAAACACTCTTGCTTCAAAGCTTCGAGTGCTACACAACCCTTACAAATAGAAACCTATTCCAAGGCACTTATCACAATGATAATTGCTTGGAGTACAATACACAAATCTATACAGATTACAAAAATGATCTTCTGATCAATCAGCAGGCTTCCTTGAAAAACATCAGCTCTGTTGAATATATAGCAGCTGCAACTTCAGTTAGGGTTTCCAAAAACCTAGGGTTAATTCCGTTTGACCTAAAGACCAGGTCACAGGACTTTATTAACCAGGTTAGGGTTGAGCTAGGTTGTCCCTCAGAAAACGCAGGATTCTGTTCAGGAAGGACTGAGTTATTTCCTGAAAAAACTCAGACTTATCCAATCCTGCAATCCTGTTAGTTCAGAACAGGATGTCATAACATCTGTTATGACATCTGAGAAAACCTGTCTACTGATTCAGCAAAATGTGATCATTTTGCAAAATGCTCAGATACACACTTATAAACATCAGTATTACAATTACAATATTTTTCTGCAAAGGTACTTAATGAGTTAGTACAACCTGAACTAGAATGTTATGACATCAGTCATGACATTCACACATACACTTAGGATTTACCAAAAATGCAAGCCAATACCTAAACACCTACAAACTCCCCCTTTGGCAGATTTTTGGCTAAAGTCCCTAAACAATCAGAGATAGATAGCAGCAGAAATAAATGACAGCAGAAAAATAGAACACAGAATGTTAAGTACTAATTTAGCAAGTACCAAAATATTCTCCCCCTCTTTAGCCACAAATGGGCCAAAGATACATGTTCAGAAAGTTTTACAGTTATCCAAAACAAAATAATAAGATCAGCAGCAGACAACAACAGAACACACTTCCAAACTCCACCATCAACACCACCAAGCAGCAATCAACCTTCAAGCACTGTCATCAGACTCAGAAGAGCTAGTTTCTTCAATGTTGAGCTGTCCTTCAGCTTCTACATCTTCTTCCCTTCTGCTTTCTTCAGCTTCCTCCTTTTCTAGCCTGGCAATTAGAACTTCTAGGGTCCTTTTTCTAGCATCCAGATCTTTGCAAGTTTCTTTTAAAACAGCTATGGCATCTGATGTCTTGGACTGGGTCTTTACAGACGATGTCTCAACTGATGTTATGACAATGTCTGGAGCATGAGATCCCTGAAACAATTTGTAGTGCAGGCCAAGGGCAGGAGCTCTTTTGCAGACTGTATCTCTTGCCACAAGGATATCAGGGAATTGTGCAAGGATGATTCCACAAAGGAGGGAGGGAAAGGCAATTGGTCCTTTGACAGCATAACTGCCAGCATGCTTTAAAGTTTGTTCAAAGATGTACCTTCCATAGTCAAAGGCAGTCTTGGTTCCTACAGCATAGATAAATCTCCCCAATCCTGTGGAGATAGTTGATTTGTGATTTGTAGGCACCCAATTTGCTGCACCTATTTTATGCAAGATGGCAAATTTCATGCTGAGTTTACTAGCATTCAGCTTCCCTTTCAATGGCCAGCACTTTACTTGCCTGGCTGTGATGGTTAGACACACTTCATTGTCAGTTGCCTCTAGATCAGGACAGTCCTTATTTGTTCTTCCAAGAAACTTGTTGATTTCTGATGGAGAGAACTTGACCCTTCTTCCTCTAACAAACACACACTCAAAGTCAGCTGACCTTCCATCAGCACAATCATTTGACAAGTTCACTACAAACTCCTTAACCAGATTTTCATAACATTTGTTAAACTTCATCACTGTCTTCATTAGCCCAGCATTCTTGATCAGATCCATGATGTCTTTGCACTCCAAGGCATCATTGTTGAGTTCTCTCTCCAGGGCTATTCTCTTTAAGCAAACATACTTCCATCTGTTTGCATTGTCAGGATGATGAAAGGAGATATTGTCTGTTGGCACTTCAGGCACTCTAGCAATCTTGCTGGAGGGGAGCTTCCTTCTGATGGGAGTTTCTTCAATATCAATCTCAAATTCTGATTCATCATCAGAATCAGAAGTTTCAGGTTCTTTACTTTTCTTAGAGATTGGTTGTCTAGCAGTCTGCACCTGTGCCTTCTTCCCTTTTGTCTGAATACTTTTCTCAGCCATCCCTTCAGCCTTGGATTTCTTAGCATCAGGTTTATCATTCTGACTACTCTTTCTTTTCATCAATCTCCTAGCAATGCTAGGGTTCACATTAGCAATCAGTTCATTATCTGAGTAATCATCCACATCAATGATAGGTGGATCAGCAGCCTTCTCAGAGGGGTTCTGAATGTTGTCTTTTGGTGTCACAACATCCTCAGTGACATCTACATTTTCAGAAACTTCCACATTTGGACTTTCTGATTGGTTTAAAGGGATAGAAATCCCCGGTACAGATTGGTTGCCACTCAGAATGCTAGTAACCAGCCTAGCAATAGCTTGGTGTACTTGAACTGATCCTTCTCTATTAGGTACAGAAGACGAAGGATGAGAAGAATTACCAGAGGCTGTAGCTTGAGCTCTTCCTGCATGTCTGGTTCTGAGCTTTTTGACTCTGGCTGGGTCAGTTGCCATCTCCCTGAGAGGAGTGACCTCAAGAACTTCAGATTCTATGCATGTAGTGATTGCCCTAGAATCTTGATCAGATGATGCCGATGATGAGGAAGACGAAGCCGCCATGGTGGAAGACGATGTCTGAGACATTTTGATTGACTTTGAGTAATAGTAGCAGTTTGAAAAAAATCTTTGATTGGGAGGAGGAAACAGGTTGCAAGGATGAGGGAGGTAGGGGGTAAAAGGGAGTCTCTTCAACTTCTTAAAGATTTTGAAGGAATTGTGAAAGAATATGATTAACCCACTAAATATAGACTTAATAAAATTAATCCCTTCAACCCTTGTTTTAAGCAAAATTAATTGCTAGAATTTCTCATGTTGGTGAATACCCAACCTGCCCCTCAAATTTTCAAGTTTATTTCCAACAAAAGCCTTGGTAGAAGAATCAGTTAGCTGAAGCTTAGAGAAACTATGTTCCAGTTTAAATGACTTCTTCTCTTCAAAGTCAATAGGGTTCAAGGAAATGTTGATTGTTTTCAGATTGTCACAACACAATGTCACAACATCTTGTGTAACATTGTACTCAGGGAGCATCTGTTTTGACCAGAATTTATTAGACTTGTTATTTCCAACATCCTTGTCAAGATGACTTAAGGTTCTGACAACACATTCTTCTTCAAGTTTATTTGCCACATCACATATGTTATTAGCCTGTAGTTTTGGAATTCTTCTGACAGCTTCCATAGCTTTTTTTATTCTTCCAAGCTTATGCTGCCACAGTTTCACCTCTTTTTCTTCTTTGATGATTTGACACATAGTGGAGATATCAGTGTTCTCAGGCTGCCACACGTAACAGTTATCTTTGGATTTGACTCCTCTCATTACAACATCTAGTTTTTCATTAAATACTAGACATTCAGATCTTGAGAAGTTGACCATGAATCCTAGATCACATAATTGACTGATACTAATGAGATTAGTAGTCAACCCTTTTACCAGCAGTACTTTATTCAGACTTGGAACTCCAGGGCAGTCCAGATTACCAACTCCTTTGACTTCACCTTTAGCACCATCTCCAAAGGTCACAAAACTGGTGGTGTGAGGCATAACATTATTGAGGAGATTTTTGAATCCAGTCATGTGTCTGGAACATCCACTGTCAAAGTACCAATCTTCCTTTGCAGAGACCCTTAGGGAAGTGTGAGCTATCAGTGCAACAGCCTTTTTCTTCCATTTAGGAACATGAAGTACCTTTTTAGACTTAGGTTTGACACCTGAGTTCTGATTAGGATATCCATGTAGTCTGAAGCAGAAGGGCTTTATGTGACCATATCTCCCACAATGATGACATTTCCATCTTTGGTACCTCTTCTTCACATGTCTCTGTCCCTGATGTTGAGAGTTGTGTTGAGACATCCGTTTTGACATTTGCTTACCAGTACCAGATTTCTTTGCTTCCACAAATCCTAGTCCAGATTTATTTCCCATATTTTGTCCAGCCTGAAGGATCTCTTCCAATTTGTCTGTTCCATTGGTCAACATCTTGACAGATTTGGTCATTTGATTCAGTTGTGAGTTCAGCAATTGAACTTCTCCTTCTAGATGACTTATAGTTTCAAGATTCGCCCTTTTTTCAGCCTCCAGTTTGACAATGAGTTTTGATTGTTTCTCATTCTGCACACAGACTTCAGCACTTCTGATACACAATTTCTTGTAGGTATCAGCCAGTTCTTCAAATGTTACTTCTTCATCACTAGTATCACTTTCAGAAGTACAAACACTAGTTAGGGCAGTAACTAGTTTGGCAGATTCTTCTTCAGAATTACTTTCTGAATCATAGTCAGACCAAGTAACAGTCATTCCTTTCTTTTGCTTCTTAAGAAAGGTAGGACATTCAGCTCGAATATGTCCATATCCTTCACAACCATGGCATTGAATACCTCTGCCTTGGTTTCCCTTATCTTCTGACCTTGGTCTTCTGCTGGAATTGTCAATGTCAGAGGGAATGTTATGAACATTAGACCTTGACTTTGGGTCCATCCTTTTGATGAGCCTGTTGAATTGTCTTCCAAGCATGGCAATAGCTTCAGATATGTTTTCTTCTTCATCCTCCTTGTATTCAACATCAGTGTTGGATACAAGTGCTATGCTTTTGTTCTTCTTGTCACCATTATCAGTGATCCCCATCTCAAAAGTCTGAAGAGACCCAATAAGTTCATCCACTTTCAACTTGCTAATGTCCTGGGCTTCCTCTATGGCAGTCACCTTCATTGCAAATCTTTTAGGCAAGGATCTGAGAATCTTCCTCACCAGTTTTTCTTCTGACATTTTTTCTCCCAGTGCTCCTGAGGTGTTGGCAATCTCCAAGATGTTCATGTGAAACTCATGAATGGTTTCATCTTCCATCATTTTTAGATTCTCAAACTTAGTGGTCAACATCTGAAGCCTTGACATTTTTACTTTGGAAGTTCCCTCATGAGTGGTTTTGAGAGTGTCCCAAACTTCCTTGGCCAGTTCATACTGATGAACTAATCTGAAAATGTTTCTATCAATTCCATTGAACAAGGCATTTAGAGCTTTGGAATTTCCCAGGGCTAACTCATCTTCTTCTTTACTCCAATCTTCCTCAGGCTTCAGACTGACTGTCCCATCTCTCTCAGTTATGGTGGGATGAATCCATCCTTTGTCAGCAGCTCTCCAAGCCTTTTTGTCCAGAGATTTTAGGAAGGCAATCATACGAGGTTTCCAGTAGTCATAATTAGTTCCATCCAGAATGGGTGGTCTATTTCCAAAAACTCCTTCTTTGTCCATAGTGCCAGAAAGTGATATCCCTAGATCTCACCCAGTAATACAGGCAGGGTGCCTGCTCTGATGCCAATTGAAATTCTGGCTGCAGATACTGAATGTCACGTCCAATGTTATGACACCGTATCTGACTTACTATATGACAGTAAATACAAAAGAAGTAAAGAACACAGTCAATTGTTTACCCAGTTCAGTGTGCAACAACACCTACTCTGGGGGCTACCAAGCCAGGGAGAGAATCCACTATAAGAGATGTTAATTCAGGAATAAACCAACCAGTTTATCTCCTTCACTTAAGACCTACCCAATGCAATTCTAATCTAAGTACAACTTAAACCTGAGTTCCTACTCACTCCCCCTCAATCACAGCAGTGATACATAAACCAATTTGACTTAAGAATTGATGAAGACACTCTTCAAAAATACACACTTGATTAAGCTTCACAGCTTTTTAATCAAGCAACACAATCACTCGTGCTTCACAGCTTTGAGTGATATACACAACTAACTTGATTCTGCTTCACAGCTTTAGTCAAGGAACATTTAAACACTCTTGCTTCAAAGCTTCGAGTGCTACACAACCCTTACAAATAGAAACCTATTCCAAGGCACTTATCACAATGATAATTGCTTGGAGTACAATACACAAATCTATACAGATTACAAAAATGATCTTCTGATCAATCAGCAGGCTTCCTTGAAAAACAGCAGCTCTGTTGAATATATAGCAGCTGCAACTTCAGTTAGGGTTTCCAAAAACCTAGGGTTAATTCCGTTTGACCTAAAGACCAGGTCACAGGACTTTATTAACCAGGTTAGGGTTGAGCTAGGTTGTCCCTTAGAAAACGCAGGATTCTGTTCAGGAAGGACTGAGTTATTTCCTGAAAAAACTCAGACTTATCCAATCCTGCAATCCTGTTAGTTCAGAACAGGATGTCATAACATCTGTTATGACATCTGAGAAAACCTGTCTACTGATTCAGCAAAATGTGATCATTTTGCAAAATGCTCAGATACACACTTATAAACATCAGTATTACAATTACAATATTTTTCTGCAAAGGTACTTAATGAGTTAGTACAACCTGAACTAGAATGTTATGACATCAGTCATGACATTCACACATACACTTAGGATTTACCAAAAATGCAAGCCAATACCTAAACACCTACACAGCATTTGAGTCAACCGTTGCTTCACGCTGAGCTCTAGGTTGGCACCAATCCTTACCTCTTTCCTGTCTGCCTCGGTACCCAAGTTTATTGTTTCCACTGGCTCTTCATGGGGTTGAATTGCCCTCTCCTCCTGAAGCAACAGTCTTGCAAGCTTGCCAGGCACTTCGCAATCATCTTCACCTTCGTCTTCGGCTAAGTTGATCGGATTTTCGAAGTCATAACTGGCAGTAGCAGAATCGTTACCAGTGAGATCCAGAGTGGATTGAAACCTGTATGAGTGAGTGTGTGTGTAAATACAGCTGTTTTGAAATATATGTAAAGGAAAGAAAGACAGAAAAGGAGCATAAGATTTGTAATGCGAGAAAACGTCCAAGATTTTCATTCATGATATATGAAATGACAATTTATATGCCCTCACAAATGAAACCACGGTGCCTCGGGTAAGACACCGGGCCATAGAGTTTATTTATTGTTTATTACAGATACCAAAAACATAGGAATTCATTACTTAGTAACAAGAGAAACAGATAGGTTGTCCTTTGCACTCCAATTATTAAGTCCATTGTCGGTTGCCGGGTAGATCCAGCTATCAAACTCAGCTTCATCCACTTCGTTGTCTTCCCCAACAGCATTCACTCCATGAGCAGGCAGGGGAGCTGTCACTACATTAGGCTTCTCAGATGCCTCAAACTGTACCTCTTTGGCATCAATAAGGTCCTGCAGCTTGCTCCTTAAGGCCCAACAGTCGTCAGTGGAGTGCCCCGGGCTATCAGAATGGTAAGCATAACGAGCATTTGGATTGTACTTAGGAGATGTAGCATTTGGAAACTTCGGCGCCTCTCTGACAGTCACTAAGTTGGTTGAGAGCAACTGTGGTAAGATCTGCGATAAAGTCATACTCAACCGGGTAAACTCTCTCCGGGGTCTTTCAGCCCTTTGAGGATTGGTTGGCCGAGGAGCGGCAGCAGGCTTAGCAATCGTTACCGCACTGACAGATTGGCGGCGCTCAAATCATTCTGATCTCCGGGAGCCATATACAGCACTAGCCTCCTTTTTGAAGGGTTTCTTCTTATAACTAGACGATGCACCCTTCGGAATCTTACCAGACTTTAACCCAGCCTCAATTCTCTCTCCAGTCAGAATCAGATCCGTGAACCCTGCAGACGAATTCCCAATGAGATGGTTGAAAAATGGCCCAGATAGGGTCCCCAAGAACATGTCTACCAACTCCCGATCAGTCAACGGTGGCTGCACCCTGCCAGCCAGGTCTCTCCACTTCTGAGCGTACTCCTTAAAACCTTCACTTGAACCTAACGACATACCCTGGAGTTGGGTACGTGTAGGGGCAAGGTCGGCATTATATTGATACTGCTTGTAGAAAGCAGTAGCCAACTCCTCCCAGTTACGAACCTTGGTCCCATCCAGCTGATAGAACCATTCGAGATGAGTCCCTGAAAGACTCTCCTGGAAGAAGTGGATCCACAAATTCTTGTCCGCCGAGTACGGTTGGATTTTCCGAACATAGGACATGAGATGTAGCTTGGGACAAGACGCCCCGTCATATTTAGTAAAAGACGGTGCTTTGAACTTCCGAGGGATGATTACACCAGTAGACAAACCCATATCTCCAAAATCCAGCCCAGGTACCTGTTGTATCTCCATAGCATTCAACCTATCTTCCAGCTGCTTGTAGCGGTCTTCTGCAGGAGGATATTGCTCTTCATCAAAATCAGTCTCGTTGTCGGAGACTACCGGACTAGGAACCCTTGCCTCTTGAGGAGTGCCCTTGCCAACAGAAGAACCAGCCTCTTCATTCTGCAAGGTATTGCCAAACCTTCGGCCCGAGTTGAACATAACAGTTCTTCTCTTCTTCTTCTTCTCCTTCTTCAGGAGCAGAGCCTTCAACTCTTCTTGGCCTTGAGCCAAACCCTTGATTAATTCCTGAAATTGCGTATTCTGCGCCTGAAGAGCTTTGATGGATGTCTCAGTTGATGCAGAGTCGGGATTCATGATGCTGAAATAAACAGCGAAGAACTGTAAGCAACCTGAAAAGAGGAAAAACCTGTTATGCATATGATGAATGATATGTGTTTATGCAATGCATTCAAGGGTTCGAAAGTTCAAATTTGTTGTAGACAAAAGAAGAACACACGTTATCATTAAGGAAATCATTGTTTAATACATCAAAGCCTCATGGGCAAAATAATACAAAAGCAAATCAATCCCAAAATACACTGCGCATCCTCTTTGGAGCTATGTAAGTGTTGAGATTCCTCTCCTCATGCAACAGGCGGGTGAGCTCCAAGACCTTCTTTTCGCTGGCATGTAGACTGGTCTCAAGAGAATTTCGTTCTTCCTTAAGCTGGATCCAGCTCTTCTGCATCTCTTCCCAGGATGTGGGCATATCAGGATGCTGAATAATGTAGGACACTTCTCCTTCCAAGACTGGCTCTTTGATCACAGGGAGCATATGGGGGTAAGGCATCACTAACTTCTGGGAGCGAGCGCGTACCCACTTGAGATAAGGTTCCAATGGGATGGAGTTCCTGTGCCCCAGTGTCTTGCTGTCTATCCTACTTGGCATCCTCCAGGCTCTGATAAATCTCTGGCGAAGTCCTTGAGTATCGTTGTCGAAGTCAAAAACTATGTCAGGAATTAACATGTCATGAGGGCCATCCCTCCGAGCATAACCAAACTGCCTCCAAGCCAGGCATGGGCTGTAAGTAATACCTCCTCTGATTCCAAGTAAAGGAACATTGGGGTACTCCCCGCAACGATCAATGATAGTGACATCTTCTCTGGACCTAGGGCACCAATGTATATCTGCATGTGTAAGAGTCATCAACCGTTGTGACCATCTCAAACCCCGCTCATTCTTCAAAACTGATTGTGGAAGGTGCGAAATAAACCACCTTCCCAGGAGGGGAGTGAAACACATAAGGACACCTCTTTTTCTCATGGTTCGAGCGTAACATGAGTGAAGGATGTCTCCCAGCAACGTAGGTATAGGATTCCTTGACATGAAGATCTGGACAGCACTGATATCTATAAGCTGATCTGGGTTAGGGAACAACACCAAACCATAGACAAGGAGGGCCACAACTTCTTCGAAAGCTTGCAAGTCAAGGGAGTTCCAACATTCATGGGCCTTTTCAAACAGAAACTTGGCTAAGAACCCTTTGATACCACTTCTAACTTCCCAATGTCCCTTGAGGTCAGATGACTGTAGGTGCAAGGCTTTAGCAATCTCTTCAAGCTTAGGTTCCTTTTCTATACCGTTGAAGGGTAGCTGATCAAGGATAGGGATCTTCAGGAGCCGGGAGAACTCCTCCAATGTAGGTACCAGCTGATAGTCCAAGAAGGTGAAACAGTGATGCAGAGGGTCAAAGAACTGGAACAGGACCTTTATCATATCTTCCTCAATGTTGGTATTGACCAAGCTGATGAGACTTCCATGTCTTTCACTGAATGAAGAACTCTCGGGAATCCTGGATATAAGTTCCTTAAGCTGAGGAGGGATCCTTACAAGACCGACTTGAATTGTCTTTCTACGAACAGTTTCTATGTCCTACAAAACAAGAACAAAGATGAAAATTCGAACCCCTGAAATGGTTAGTCAATGCATATGATGCTGGATGATGTCATGAGGCTATGATTAAACACACCACAAATATTTACAAAGACAAACATGTAAGGCACACAAGGCACACAAGACAAGCCCTTAAGGTTTAAGGCCAGCATGGGGTCTGGGTAGTACCCTCTTGAAGTTGGGGGGTTCAACCTGTCCTATTAGAAGTAACCGGGTTCTAAGGGTCCCAATATCACGGGATTGCTTTCATTGTTCATCGTTTCGATTTAGCCACTGAACTGGCGACCGAAATATTCCAGGAAAGCAACCCTCAATTGAGTGTAGTATCGAGTATCAACCAACCTCGGACTGCACCAAAGTCAGTTATCTCACTACCCTAAAGAGGCCAAGATAGTTCAGTTAAGGTTCCTAAGGTCTGTTGATGCTTCACGACACCACGCGGAGGCCCCGTACTCTCCTTGACTGAACTCAAGGGTTACCGGTACACACCAAAGTGCCACATCAACGTAGCAGACTGTTTCAACCATGTCGGTATACCCCGCACAGTTCCCTCACAGCCTTGTTGATACTTTCTAAGAAGGTATCCCCCAGATCCGGGTTAGGATCTATAGAACTCCCAAGATAGTCCCACAATAATAAAGCAAGCAAGTCAATACAATTGAAAACACAGTGATCTTAGTCCTAAGGTACACCTCACTTTAAGTTAATTCCCCAGCAGAGTCGCCAGTTCTGTGATCGGTGGATCTGGAACTGACTGTTTAACGCTGGTTCGCGAAATGTCGCGGAAGCAAAAGTCGCCACCGTCTTTTATTTTCTCCAAATGGAAAGGACAAAAGCACAGAAAAATTCCTTATAGAGATTGCTCTCGGTTCGGGAGGTAGGTTATAGAAAGGGAAGGTGTTAGCACCCTTTCTATCCATGGTTATCCATGGGCTCTTAGATACTTGCTCACTTGTGTTTTCAAAAATGGTTTGTTTGCTTTTCAACTGTGGGTTTTAAAAAAGTTTCTTTGAAAATTTCAGTTCGACTCTTGTATCAGTCCTCAAGAGTGTTTGAAAAATTGCTTTCGAAAGCTTTTTGAAAAGGTGTCGGTGTGAAAAGTATTTTTGATTTGTTTTGAAATTAGAGCAAGTATCTAGAGTCGTCTACCTACCCTAAGGAATTCGTCTGTGTAAATGTCCTTTAAAGTAGTGCCATCCCACCATTGAGAGGTAGGTAGCACCACTGTTGGAGGTGTTCGGGTCAATTCGAGGTTCGGGACATGGTGATCACCGGAGCAATGGGAAGACACCTTAGAAGCTACCCTCATGCCAGGTTCTCGGATCATGAGGACTTACTAAGACATCCTCTACTCGACGATCACCTTTCGAGGCAAGGCAACAGTGAGGCGTACCCTAGGGGTGGTGTGTGATTTTGTGTGTCATGTTCATTTACATTTATCTTGTCATGTTATGGGTGATCTACGCATTATTTTTATTTTGTCATTCATTCTTGCATGCTTTGATTAACAGTTAAAAAGTGCGAGAAAAGTAAAAGGTTCTAAGCTATTACAAAAGGCGCGGGTCCACATCGCCAAAATTTCTTGAACCCGATTTGACAGAAAAATAAAGAAAGTAAAGAAAATAAAGAATTAAAAGTGCAAGGAGTTAATTACATGGCTTCGGGAGAGATACATAAATATTTAAACGAAATAAAATAAATATGCGAATTAATAAGAATTAAAAACGAGGGCGTTGGACCCTTTTTGCAAAAATTAAATTAAATGGTGACATTAATTAATTAAAAAAGAAAGGAAATTGTTTTTTTTGGTATTTTATGATTTTTAGGATTTTAATGAAAAAAAGAATTAATTAAGATAAATGATAACCCTAATTCTAGTTATTTTAATTTATTAAAAAAGAAGATTAAAGTTTTACCCTAAAATTAACCCTAATTAATTTACATGCAATTTTAATCACAAAAATAAATATTTAATTATTTAATTATTATGGAAGAAAAATAAAAAAGGATAAAAAATTAATATGAACCCTAGTTCTATGTTTTTTAGATTTTTATTAAAAGAATTAAAATTAAAACCTAATTTAAAACTAAATTTAATTATATGCAATTTAATTACAAAAATACTTAAAATAAAATATTTATCATTTTTCCATCTTTTTCTAAATTTTTTATGTGTTTTTTATATTTTATGAAAACATTAAACTAATTAAACAAACAATAATTAAAAGAAAATAAAAATTATAAAAATAAAGAAAGTTAAGAGAATTTGCAAACCAAGGGGGGGTATCTGTCCCAAAAGTGGAGGTGAAGCCCATTAACCTTGAGCCCAAATCAGCATGGCCTTGTTGATTTTTTTCTGGGAGCATACACACGCGTTGACTTGGATCTATGACGTTCTCTAACTCTCAGCCTTGTGATTGATCCCAACAAACGCGTGGCACGCTTGTGATTGTGGGTGTATGATAGAGCCTTGTATTGAACCTGCATGGGAATATTGATTGAAAAATAATATGGAGATAGTGAGGACCTGAGGCTCGAACCCAGGTCTTGAACGTTAACACACACATGCCTTGCCAATCGTACCAAGCGCGTTTTCTGTATAATAAAG
Source organism: Vicia faba (assembly GCA_948472305.1). Classification (NCBI taxonomy): domain Eukaryota; kingdom Viridiplantae; phylum Streptophyta; class Magnoliopsida; order Fabales; family Fabaceae; genus Vicia; species Vicia faba. The sequence goes on from OX451737.1 coordinate 491,437,882, forward strand.
AACAAACAAATATTATAAGAATAAAAACATGAGTTAGTGCTTTTTAGCACGAAATTTTAAACTAGCCAATCCACTGATGCCACGAGGTCATCTTCTTCCTCGTTCCTGAAACATAAAACATAGGCCACGGTTTTCATCGTATTCCCTTAGGCATGTTTCTGGAAAATAGCGAATAGGCGTTGGATGCTCATAAATTGAGCGCGAGAGTTCCATTGTCTTCGTCCAAGCCTGCCAGTTTCAACCACGGCATTGTGATTTGCTAATTTTACAGTACCAAGAAACCCCCAATTCGTAGCTTGTAAAACCCTAGAAAACAATAATGGCAGATTCGCCTATGGGTGATGAAAATTCAATTGGAGCACACCGTTAGCTTCAGAAAAGTCTCATTAGTACAAATCCATGAATAAAATGCAATGATATGGTCTAAATAATAGAATACAATTATGTAAAAAGAGTGATACAGTTCACCCTCGAATTACCAATTCTTTGAGTATGGGGCCAAGTTTTTGATTGGAATCGTTTACTGGCAACCCTGGCAAGCTAATGGAATAGGTTTTGTGGCTTAAATCGACCTGCAAGTGTGTTTTCAGATTTTTACTTTTTTGTGAAAAAGTCAAGTTTTGTTCTCTTGATATGGCGCAGCCTGAGTGGTTTTTTGCATTAGGTTTGTGTTCAGGCTTAAGTATAGAATGAATTAGGTCAAAGAAAACAATCCAAATCTTTTGCATTCATGGTTTTTGAGATTTGATTTTCAAGCATTAGTTTTTCAATCTTTTTCATGCACTTTTTGTACAAATCATATCCAATCAATTCCAATTCTTCCATATCTGATCATGCACGTTTTATTGAGTATATTTCATGCACAAAAAGATTTTATTTCATTGGTTTTATATTTTTCATGTATTTAATTGATTTAAATGAATTATTATTAATAAAAATTCAAATAAATAAATAAAAAATGAAGAAATACTTCCCTTTGGGCCAAGTGGTCGTGCACATGCTTGGAATAATGAATTATGGAAGAAAACTAGGCCCATTAGCAATTTTAGGCCATTTGAATCAATGTTGACTTTTCAAAATATCCAAAAATTTCCCAACTTCCACAAGGCATAACATTCTCAATTTTAAAGCTTTGCTCATGTTCTTGGACATTTTGGAAAGGTCTTTGAGTCCTCTAACCAATGTCTTTGGTCCCATGTCATTTTGATTTACCAATCTCAAGTTATGGCCTTTGACTTAAAGTCCCTTTTTGTTGACTTTTGAAAATGACCTATAATGTTGAAATTGATAACTTTTTGTGAGAGCATTTCTTGGACTTGAAGTATGAAGATGAGTTGTAGGAAATGTCTTTCTCTTAAAAATGAGCTTTGGATGGAATTTTTCTGATAATCCATGTGGAAGTTATGCCCTGGTCACTTTACAGTTGACTTTTTCAGCTGTCCAAATAAGGAAACTTTTGCATCTTGATGATTTTTGAGCCAAGCTTTGAGAATCATGATCAAGCATTGACCAAATGATGTTTGTGGCTTCAAAATGATATGTTGACCAAAAATTTGAACTTTTGGCTGTCAAATGACCATTTTGCCCCTGTAGTTGACTGTAGTGCAATTAGGGTTTTTGACTGTGCAATCTTGTGCTGAAAGTCTTGAAACTTGATATGAGGATACTTGACCATATTTATAGGCATGTGGGACTTGATTGGACCCTTGGAAACTTCATTTTCTTGATCAGAATCAAAACCCTAATTTTGACTGTTCAGGAGACCCTTGCACTGTGCAACCCCTGGAGAACTTTGAAGCTTGACTTGGCAGTTTCTTGAAGAATATGGGAGGGCAAATTTTGGGGTACAACAATAAGCTATTAACTTCGGGCCAGTGACGACACTGAACATTCTTAAGCAACCTTTGCCCCCTCATGGGGGAGCCACTGTCAATGCTATTGATGAAGACGAAAGCTTGAATCTAGTGATGGATGTAAACTAGCTGATTACACCTCTATTATTTGTGAAAGAGAGGTTGTCGAAGAAAGGCGTGTTCCTGGGTTGTGGTATCGGCTGTGAAGATTATTTAATTCAACCAGAGGGTTGTAAATGTCTGAAAGATGAAATTCAGAGGTTGATCACTAAAGGAACTCTTCAATTTGACCATGTAGTTATTAAGACTAAGGTTGAGGAAGATGAGGTTGACGTAATTACTATTCCATTCAAGTCCAAGACAATTCCGGTGTGTGTCACGATTCTGATTCCAGCCAAGCAGTCGCCATTGACCATCACTCTACCGGGTCTAGTGCCATAAGTCAGTGACAAGGAAGTTCCTTGGAACTATGGTGATGAATTTTACTATCAAGGACAAAAGCTTTTTATTGAGAAGCCCGAGGAAAGTAAGTCTGAGGAAGATAAGCTTGAAGTTCATGACATTGTCAATGAAAGCAGGATTACTCGAAATGGTCAAATATTCTCTCCACTTGTTCAACCTGAAAGCAATATAGATGCATTGGCTATGGTTAAAGGCAAGCAGATTATGGTTAATTATGCAGAGCTGGGGCAGAATCCTCCTATTCCAACTGAGGACACTGAGATAGCTAAAGATGTGACAGAGTTGATGAAATATATAAAGAAGAGTGGATACAAGATAATCGATCAGTTGAGCCAGACACCTTCGAATATTTCCATTCTTGCTTTACTCTGGGATTCTGAATCTCACAAAAATGCGATGATGAATTTATTGGGGACTTCTTTTGTTCCTCAGGAAATTTCAGTGAATCAATTTGAAGGAATCGTGGCTAGCATCTTTGTGATCAATAGGCTAGGTTTCACAAATTTCGATTTACCTCCCGAGGGGAGGAAGCATAACAAGGCACTGCACATCTCAAAGGATATTGCAAGGAATACCTTATCCCGTGTGTTGGTGGACACAAGATCATCCCTCAATGTTCTACCAAAGTCCGCTCTCATGAAATTGGATTATGAAGGGATTATGTTGAGGCCCAACGATTTGGTGGTTAAGGCGTTTGACGAGTCAAAAAGAGATGTATTTGGTGAAGTTGATTTGCCTATAAAGATAGGTTCTCAGATATTCAACGCAACATTCTTTATCATGTATATAAATCCTTCCTAATGTTGCTTGCTAGGTCGCCCGTGGATTCATGGGGCCGGTGCTGTGACTTCTACTTTGCATAAAAAGTTAAAATTCCTGGTTAATGGGAAAGTGGTCACTATTTGTGGTGAAGAAGACTATATTCTCAACCATCTGAGTTCCTTATGGTATGTTGAAATTGAGGGTAAAGTACATGACACTGTGTGCCAAGCATTTGAAACTGTGCAAGTCTTCAAAACTCCTCGTCAAGAGGTCGGAAATCCATAAGTCGCCATGGCATCTTACCGACAAGCTCAGGAAATTGTAGAATCTGGACATCCTGAGGGCTGGGGCAAGGTTTTGGACCTCCCTATGCAGAAAGATAAGAAGGGTTTGGGCTTCGTGGTTGGACGAAGCACATCGATTAATATTCCTAAGATTCAAGGTATTCCTCCTTCGATCAATTTCGTCAATGGTAGTATCATCCATGAGGAAGCTCATGATGTGAGCAAGGAAGGCAACAAAGATTATGATATGGACAAATAGATTTGTCCTACTGCTCTGAGACAAGAGCCTATCAATTGGTTTACCGAAGATGTCATCATAGTCATCCTCTATGAAGAGTAATTTTCTTTTATTTTTATCATGCAATAATTCCTATGTTCTGCCCAAGACGTAGTGATCATGCTGTAGGGCCACAATGTTTTTCTTTTAAAAAATTATCATCAATAAAGGACGTATTTTTGTATTCAAATACTTCTCTCCTTGTCTTTCCTTTATTTTTGAAAAAAAATCGGCGACGTGTTTTTATTTTTTTATTTTTAAATCTTAAACTAAAATAAACACAAAATCATCAATCATGTAGATACAGTCCTCCATTAATCTCGGGTCTTGTCGAAAATGATTCTTCTATGGCTCAATATGACTTTGAAAATCCAATCTATCAAGCTAATGAAAAAGTTGAGGAAGATTGTGAACTTCCTGAAGAGCTATCCAGATTGTTGAGGCAAGAGGAAAAGGTCACTCAAACGCACCAATAGACTTTAGAAGTGATTAACTTGGATACCGATGAGGTCAAGAAAGAAGTCAAGATTGGGTCCACTTTAGAAGAAAATGTGAAGCATAGGTTGATTAAAATGCTTCGAGAGTACATTGATATATTTGCTTGGTCCTATGAAGACATGCCTAGGTTAGATACTAATATTGTTGTGCACATACTTCTTCTCAGAGAAGGTTGTCCTTCCGTCAAACAAAATCTTTGAAGAACTCATCCCGAGATGTCTAAGAAGATAAAAGAGGAGGTTCAAAAACAATTTGATGCGAGTTTCTTGAAAGTTATCTCTTATCTGTCGTGGGTTGCAAACATTGTACCAGTACTGAAGAAAGATGGCAAAGTGAGAATGTGTATGAATTATAGGGACTTGAACAGAGCAAGCCCTAAATTCGATTTTCCGCTTCCTCATATTGATATTTTGGTTGATAATACTGCTCATTCAAAAGTGTTTTCCTTCATGGATGGTTTTTCTAGCTACAATCAGGTTAAGATGGCGCCAAAATACATGGAGAAGACTACTTTTATTACACCTTGGGGAACATTTTTTTACAAAGTGATGCCCTTTAATTTGAAGAGTACTGGTGCAACATATCAATGTGCTATGGTCATTTTCTTTCATGACATGATCCATAAAGAGATTGAAGTTTATGTTGACGATATGATTTCCAAATCCCAGAAAGAAGAGGAACATCTTGTCCACTTGCTAAAATTGTTTAAAAGGTTAAGGAAATTCAGGCTGAGGTTGAACCTTAACAAGTGCACCTTCGAGGTGAGATCAAGGAAGTTATTGGGCTTCATAGTAAGTAAAAGAGGAATTGAGGTTAATCCTTCCAAAATAAAAGCAATACAAGAAATGCTTGAGCCAAGAATAGAAAAAGAGGTTAGTGGTTTTCTCGGGAGGTTATACTACATTGCTAGATTCATCTCTCACCTTCCAGCCATGTGTGATCCAATATTCAAGCTATTGAAAAAGGATCAAATGGCTAGGTGGAATGACAACTGCCAAGCGGCATTTGATAAAATAAAAGAGTATTTGTAGGAACCTCCAATTCTCTTGCCTCTAGTGGAAGGCAAGCCCTTTATAATGTATATGACAGTGTTGGAAAATTCTATGGGTTGCGTACTCGGGCAACACGACGAGGCGGGTAGGAAAGAACATGCATGTGATACAGTGGCAGAAGCGACTGTTAATACTGGTTTGCGTTTTTCATTTTTTGTTTGCAAAATGTCGCGGTAAGCAAGAGTCGCCACCGACTTTTATTTCATCCAATCATGGAAAAGGAAAAAGAACAGAAAAAACCTTTTTTCGTGATATTCTGAGTACGGGGGGTAGATTATAGAAAGGGAAGGTGTTAGCACCCTTTCTATCCGTAGTTATCTACGGGCTCTTAGATACTTGCTCATTTTTCAAATTGCTTGTGTGTGTTTGTCTTGAAAATGTTTTTTACTTCGTGATGACCCTTGTATCAGTCCTCAAGGATGTGACGAAGTTTGTTTTGAAAATTTGTTTTGAAAAGGTGTTTGTGTGAAACAGTTTTTATTGAGCAAGTACTTAAGATTCTACCTACTAGAAAAAGGGATTGTTCATTCTATTTCCTTTAAACAGTGCTATCCTACTATCGAGGAGTAGGTAGCACCATCGTTGGAGTTTGTAAGGGACAATTCGAAAGGGACAAATACAATCACTAAAGCAGTAGTTAGAAAACCTTAGTAGTAACCCTAGAGTCTTAAGATCTTTCCGATGCAACATTTTCGAGGCAACATTTCTGAGGCAACATTCGAATGGGACAATCTGATCTTTTTAGACTGGAGGGCAACCACTAAAATCTCTTATGCTTAATGATTGTTTACCGAAGGCAACCGAAGTGAGGCAAACCCTAGGAGTGAATATATGCATATGATTTGCTTCAGTTATTTAATCTTTGCACATTAGGTGATCTACCATTTTAATTTTCCAGACATTCTTGCCATACAATCCTATTAGCCATACATCTAGACAGTTAAAGATTGCGGAAATTAAAAGTGAGAGGAAATAAAACCTAGCTATTACAAGGCTTCGGGGAGGGGGATTAATTACATAACCAAAAATCGGGGATTAAACAGTAAACAAAAACCCTAATTTAAAGCTATTACATACCCTTAGCAATTACAAAATAATGGCAAAATAATTAACAAGCGCGCGGCGAATTAAATACGAAGACGGTTGAAAAGATAACCTAACACTCTAATTGAGAGAAAAAGATTTTTGGTTCTTGTGGATTTTTATTTGAAAAAAAATTTTAATTGCAAATTAATTAAACCTAATTTCTAATTGTTTTATTTTATGAAAGAAATTAAATTAACCTAATTTTCTAATTAACCTAATTAATTAAAGGAATACATGTGTATGAGAAAAAAATGATTTTTGATGTTTTTTTTAAAGAAAATCAATTAAATTACGTACAATCTTAAACCCTAATTCTAATTGTTTTTAAATTATGAAAGAAATTAAATTTGCCCTAAATTAATTAAACTAATTAATTTAAAAAATATTTATTAAGAAAATAAATCTTTTTGTGATTTTTGATTTGTTAATTTAATAAAATTGATTTTTGTATTGATTAAAAAAAACAAAATAATTAAAGAAAAGAAATTAAAGAACATAATGAAAGAAACCAAATGGGCTTGTGCTGGATGAGAGGGGGGTATGAATCTGAAATTCCAAGGCCCATTAAGCTCCAAGCCTAGTCAACCTTTGGGTCCAGCATAGCGTTGACTTGTATGTGTACCATGGACATTCATGGCTGGAAGCGTTGGATCTGGATAGAAGTGCATCCAATGGTTAGGAACTGCTAGCCTATGGTGGATGGTGAAGAGCGTGGTATACCTGATTACATGAGAAAAAATAATATAAAGCAATTGTTGGGACCTGGGATCGAACCCAGGTCCTTGTACTCCCTACCAATGATGCGCTGCCCACTGAGCTGCGTTGTTAACTTGTTTGTACAAGGAGAATAAAATATAATAAATAAAATAATGCAGTAAATTCAGAAAAGCGCGCAAATTTCAAATGGGCTAATGGTGGACTTCCACATACTATCTTCTTCGCTGTAACCGTCGTATTAGGTGAAGAACTTTTACCTACAGACACAAGTCTGTAGCTATAACCCCTGCAAATTTCAAAAATGCACAAAACCCACAATAAATGATAACTAAAGACATAGCTTCATTCGTGGTGATCTCATGAACACCTTGGTATCCTCTTTTTTGGCTGATTTCACCTGTGTAAGAAAGCCCTAAATTGCAAACATAAACCCTAACAATGGAACCTATGGATTCCTGCGCGGTAAATGCAATTAAAGGATACAGGTAGCTTGCAAACAAGATGATAAACACAAATATATGATTAGCATGCGTTTAGGATGCGTAAAACATTGAAATCGAGTTTGAGTTTTAGGGAAAACCGTGATGCTTTTGGGGACGATTTCTGGATGCTTTGGGGCTTGCAAATGATGTTGTTAGCTTCCTGGGATGTCCAGGAATCAATTGGAAACGTTGGACTGGCTTGAATTGGCCTGTAGACAAAGATAGGTCTCACACTTTTCTTGCAAAATTTTGGTTTCTTTCTTGCTGTTTCACGCCTCCAATCCCTATGCTTATGGTCTAGAATTATTGTGTATATGTAGTAGACTGAATTAGGTTAATAAAATTGGCATGAATCTTGAGAAATAATGGAGATTTGATTTGATTTGTTCTATGTATGATATCTTTCTAAAACAAGCTTCAATCTATCTTTTCCAATCCAAATGAATCTTGCACGAATTGGCCATCATGCTAGCTGTATATAGACTCAAAATGTGCACAAATATCCCAAGATTTGATTTGATTTCATTATTTTACCATTTAATTTGATTTATTTTGATTTAAATGAATAAAAAATCAAAATAAATGATAAAAATAATAAAATAAGAGGTGAATGAGCTCAGGGGTTGTGGGTCCTATTAGAAACATGTTTCAAGCAAGAAAACATGGGCCCCTTTGGAAAAAAATGCCAATTTGATCAATGTTGACTTTTGACAATTTTCCAAAAATTTCCAACTTTGACAATGCATATCTCTCTCAATTTTGACCCTAGGAGGGTGTTCTTGGACTTTTTAGAAATCTTAGGATGTCCCCTAAGCAACACTTTTGGTTTCATCTCAATTGGATCTTCCATGTTCATGTATGAAGCTTTGACCCAAAAGGTGTTTTTGTTGACTTTTCAAAAGGACCTATAATGTCAAAATTCATATCTTTTTGTGAGTACATATTTTGAACTTGTGTGCTGAAGATGAATTGTAGGTAATTGCATCCTCTTCAAAATGAGCTTTGGATGGAAAATTTCTAATAAATCATGTGGAAGTTATGCTTGGTCAAAGTTGGGTTGACTTTTACTAAGAAACCATAATTTAGCAACTTTTGGGTTTTGATGAATTGTGAGCAATCCGTGAGGAGTCATGATCAACCCTTGATAAAATGATGGATAACTCTTAAAATGTTGATGTTGACCAAAAATCTTGAAGTTTGACTGTATGTGGGTCACAATTGACTTTTGACCTAATATAGTCGATTCTCAAGCCTCTGAGCAAACTTCTTGTGTAAGGCATGAAACTTGACATGTAGGATCTTGAGAACATATTAAGACCATGGAGAGCATATGAGACCTTTGTGGTCCACCCATCTTGATGAAGAATGAAACCCTAATTTGAGATACATTGCCTTAGGAGAGAGCTTGTCTGGTCAACTCTTGGACTTCCTTGAGCAACTTGGGGACCTCAATTGCCATTGATTGAGTAAAATGGGAGAGCGAATTTTGGGGTACAACAGCTTCCCCTGTTCAATCTTCTTAAACCTGAGGATGTAGATTGGCTCGTCTGACCTTTCGTAATCTGAAGGTGGAAGATGATTGAACACTAGAGTGCCCAGAAATTTGCACTCGCATGTAGTGGCACTTGACTTGTGACATCGGGAATGGGCTTTCAGATGCCATTTGGAGGTTGATGATAGAAGATTGCCGGAGATGGGCTTAAAGATGCCATCCTAGATGCGACGGAGAATCGTCGAAGATGAGCTTAAAGATGCCATCTAGAGAATGTTTATTTCTTGAATCATTCCTTCAATGAGAGTCCATGTTGCTGTTATTGATGAGGAATCTACTTAGGAACCTTGGTATCTGTCTTGAGAGGAATAGAATTTTATGAGCTTCAGTTGTCCGTTATTCTACTGGGGAAATGCGAAACCAATCGTTCTTGATCAGGTTCTAGTCTTACAGTGTTATGGACTGCTGTCTGGAGATAAGAGAAAAGAAACCTGGATGGTAAGGTTATGAGAAGGAACCTGGATAGTAGGGTTACTTCGATATGAAAATCCGGGATAGTAGGTCTGTGAGAAGGAACCTGAATAGTAGGGTTACTTCGATATGAAAAGCCTGGATGGTAGGGCTGCGAGAAGGAACCTAGATAGTAGGGTTACTTCGATATGAAAGCCTGGATAGTAGGGTTGTGAGAAAGAACCTGGATAGTAGAGTTACTTCGATATGAAATCCTAGATAGTAAGGCTATGAGAAAGAACCTGGATAGTAGGGTTGTTTCGTGAAGTGTTTGGGTAAAACTGCACCGGGAACCTGGGTAAGGTTACTTTGAGATAAGTTTGTGTAAAACTTCAGGAGGAATCGGGGTAAGGTTACTTTGAGATAAGTTTGTGTAAAAACATCAGGATGAACCGGGGTAAGGTTGTTTTGAGATAAGTTTGTGTAAAACTTCAGGATGAACCGGGGTAAGGTTGTTTTGAAACAAGTTTGTGTAAAACTTCAGGAGGAACCGGGGTAAGGTTGTTTTGAGACAAGTTTGTGTAAAACTTCAGCAGGAACCGGGTAAGGTTACTTTGTGATAAGTTTGTGTAAAACTTCAGGATGAACCGGAGTAAGATTGTTTTGAGATAAGTTTGTGTAAAACTTCAGGAGGAACCGAGGTAAGGTTATTTTGAGATAAGTTTGTGTAAAACTTCAGGAGGAACCGGGGTAAGGTTACTTTGGTATGATAATGTAGATTAGTTGACCCGTTTGATTTCGGGAACTGAGTTTCCATTAGTTGTCTGTAGATGTGATCTGTATAACTGTTGGATTCATTGAAGTTAATCGTCTTTTCCTGAAAAGATATCAAGGTTAGTTGTATGTGATGCATGAAATGCAGGGTGAGATGATGTTCTCAAAATAAATGAGATTATGTTGTATATGATATGTATGCGTCTATCATGATGTATGTTCATGAAATGTTGTCGCGGTATGCTCGTGTCTGGGAAAATAAATCTCTGTTGGTTGCTGGAGATTTTCCAATATTTTACCGGGAAGAGATGCTGGAGAATAACTCTGCGGGGCCAGACTTTGGGGGAAGAGATACTCTGTTGGTCGACCTGCTGATCTGGAGGAATAAACTCAGCTGGGGATGAAATTCAGTTGCTGGAAGTGATGAGCTCTATTGGAGATTGAGCTTCTGCATCTGTAGAAATAAACTCCGCTTGGGGGATGAAATTTGTTGACTCGCCTGTGATTACGAACCTCGGTTGGGGATAATTATGTCTTGTGTCGAGAAAGCTGACATCAATGCCTTTGAATACTTTTACTCTGTGGGGAGTGTATGTACCCGTGATGGTGTTCTAAAGCTGACTTTATCTCGATACTTGATGGGCAGAGTAACTGCAGGGTTTGGCACTTCTTGTTTTTTCCTTGTTTCTGGAATTACGAGTAATTGTATTTTGTTTCTTATGTAAATATTTATGAGCATCAATCATTTTCAAATGCATATATCAAAAATAAATCATTGGACGTTCTTGCAAAACAAAGCAGAAAAAGAAAAAGAAACAAATTGAAGTTTTGTAAAACTGACTTGTATTGATTTTGAAATTGGTTTGTAATAAGCATTTTGTACAAGGAGGTTGACGTCCTAGTAAGAGAACGCCACCGAAAGTTAGATATTATACAATTTATGTAAAATAAATAAAAACAGTTGTGTGAAACGACCCCATTAGGTTCCAACTCTGCTATTGCCTTTATATCTTCAAGCGTCTCATCACTTTGCTACTTGGCCGAAGGTTGATCAGATTGATTGGCGTCGTCTGAGCTTGATAGTTGATACCGAAGTCTGGTCACAAGATGATCCAATGAGCCATAGTGATACGCTTTAATCCCTAACTTTTTCCTGGATTGTCCTTTCGGGTTTTCAATTCACTGGGATACCCTTTTTTGCCCAAGCCTCCCTTTCGGGTTTTCGACTTGCCGTGTGTATAGATTTTTTTCATTTTCATCCCTTACTTTTTCCCGGACCCTTTTGGTTCGCCGGGAAGCCCTTATTTTTGCCTAGGCCAGTCAACCTAGCGGGTCTTTGATTATGCGTAGTATCTTTTCACTATGTCTGCATTGACAGGGTGAGGAAGGTCATCACCATCCATGATGGTTAAAATCATAGCTCCTCCCGAGAAAATGTTCTTAACCACAAATGGCCCTTCATACATGGGAGTCCATTTTCCCCTGGGATCACCTTGCGGCAGTATGATGCGTTTGATCACCAGATCCCCGACTTGATATTCTTGACGCCTGACTTTCTTGTTAAAAGCCTTGATCATTCGCTTTTGATACGTCTGACCATGGAAGATAGCAGTAAGTCTCTTTTCATCGATTAGATTTAACTGATCAAGCCGGGTTTGGATCCAGTCGTCTTCGTTCAAACCCGCATCCTTCATAATCCTGAGAGAAGGTATCTGGACTTTTATGGGTAGGACTGCCTCCATGCCATATACCAGAGAGTAGGGTGTTGCCCCTGTCGATGTTCGTGCTAAGGTACGGTACCCATGAAGAGCGAATAGTAACATCTCATGCTAGTCTTTATATGTCACCGTTATCTTCTGTATAATATTCTTGATGTTCTTGTTAGCTGCTTCAACAGCGCCATTCATCTTCGGTCGATAGGGAGAAGAATTATGGTGTTGTATCTTGAACTGTTTACAGAGCTCAGTGATCATTGTGCTGTTGAAATTCGTACCATTGTCAGTAATAATCCTTTCTGGCACACCATATCGATAGATCGGATTATGTTGGATAAACCGCGCCACAACATTCTTGGTTACTGTAGTAAAGGAAGCTGCCTCAACCCACTTCGTGAAGTAATCAATGGCTACCAGAATGAAATGATGCCTGTTGGACGCAGTAGGTTTGATCTCGCCGATCATGTCGATGCCCCACATCACAAAGGGCCAAGGAGCTGTCTGGACATTTAAGGGGACCAGAGGCACATGCACCTTATCAGCATAGATTTTGCACTTATGACAAGTTCGAGAGTGCTGATAGCAATCGGCTTCCATAGTGGACCAGTAATATCCTACCTGTAGGATCTTCTTAGCCATGGTATGTCCACTAGAATGGGTTCCGAAGGTGCCTTCATATAGATATGTCATGATCCTTTATGCTTCGCTCTTTTCTACACACCGTAGTAGTGTGGAGTCATGGTTGCGTTTATAGAGGATCCCATTACTGAGGAAGAATTTTGCAGCGAACCTTCTCATAAACTTCTTATCATTTACATATGCCCCTTCAGGATACTCCTGAGCCTCGAGATACCTTTTGACTTCGTGAAACCATGGTTTATCTGCCACTTCTTCGGTATCGATCTCGTAGCAGTGTGCTGGCTCATCCAACCTCTCAATGGTAATCTGGGGAGCTTCATTGTCCCACCTAACCTTGAACATAGAAGACATGGTAGCTAGCGCGTCCGCCAACTGGTTCTCCTCTCGTGGGAAATGCCTGAAGGTTACCTCCTCAAAGTGTGGGATCAACGTTAATACATACTCTTTGTAAGGAATGAGATTAGGGTGCTTCGTATCCCACTCGCCTTTGATCTGACTTATCACCAGAGCGGAATCCCCGAATACACTCAAGAACTTAATTCTCAGGTCAATAGCAGCTCGAAGACCCATGATACATGCTTTATACTCCGCCATGTTGTTGGTGCAGTTGAAACATAATCGGGTGGTGAATGGAGTATGACAGCCTTTGGGGGATATGATCACAACACCAATGTTGTTACCTAGTGCGTTCGAGGCTCCATCAAAATACATCGACCATTGGAATCCCTCTTCAGGTCCTTCATCCGGTCCAGGTTCTTCATAGTCAGTCACCAACATGATATTCTCATTCGGGAACTCAAAATTCATGGACTGGTAATCATCCATGGCCTGATGAGCCAAATGATCCGCGAATACACTCCCCTTTATATCTTTTTCGGTTGTATATTGTATGTCGTATTCGGTTAAGATCATTTTCCACCTTGCTATCCTTCTGGAGAAAGCGGGCTTCTTGAAAATATACTTGATCGGATCTATCTTTGATATCAACAAGGTAGTGTGAGTCAGCATATACTATCTCAGCCGGCGAGTAGCCCATGCCAAAGCGCAACAAGTTTTCTCGAGCAATGAGTATCGGGTCTCACAGTCGGTAAACTTTTTGCTAAGGTAGTATATTGCGTGCTCTTTTCGACTAGACTCGTCATGCTGCTCGAGCACACACCCCATTGAATTGTCTAGCACTATCAAGTATAATATCAAAGGTCTTCCTTCAACTTGAGGCATCAAAATTGGTGGTTCTTGAAGGTATTCCTTGATTCTTTCGAAAGTGGTCTGAAATTCATCATTCCACTTTACCACTTGATCTTTCTTCAGCAGCTTGAAGATGGGCTCACAAGTAGCAGTCATATTTGAAATGAACCTGGCGATATAATTCAGGCGTCCCGAGAAACCTCAGACCTCTTTCTCTGTATGGGGAATCAACATCTCTTGTATGGCTTTTACCTTCGCAGGTTCTACCTGAATACCCTTATCACTGACGACAAAACCTAGAAGCTTACCAGACCTTACCCCGAAGGTACACTTGTTTGGATTCAACCTCAGCTTGTATGTCTTTAACCTGTCAAACAGTTTCTGGAGATGATCAAGGTGCTCTTCCTCAGTCTGGGACCTGGCGATCATGTCATCAACATAAACCTCGATCTCATGGTGAATCATATCGTGGAACAAAGCGACAATGGCATGCTGATAAGTTGCCCCAGCATTCTTCAAGCCAAAAGGCATCACCTTGTAGAAGAAGGTACCCCACTGTGTAACGAAGGTTGTCTTCTCCATGTCTTCAGGAGCCATCTTGATCTGGTTGTAGCCAGAGAAACATTCCATGAAGGAGAAGATTTTATGTTGCGCGGTGTTGTCGACCAGAACATCGATGTGAGGAAGTGGGAAGTCATCCTTGGGGCTTGCCCGATTCAGATCTCTGTAATCAACACACATCCGTACCTTACCATCCTTCTTAGGTACCGGAACAACATTAGCAACCCACTGTGGATACGAAGTGACAGCTAAGAATCCTGCATCGAACTGTTTCATGACCTCTGCCTTGATTTTCTATGACATTTCAGGGTGCATACGACGGACCTTCTATTTAACCAGAGGACAGTCTTCTTTAGTCGGCAGGCGATGTACCACAATATCAGTGTCCAAACCAGGCATGTCTTCATAGGACCAGGCGAAGACCTCAACATAGTCGTGCAACATTTGTACCAACCTCTGTTTGACGCTAAGCTCCATATTTGCACCTATTTTAACCTCCTTTATGTCTTCCTCTGTACCCAAGTTCACTGTCTCAACCGGCTCTTCATGAGGTTGTATGGCCCTTTCTTCCTACTGTAATAGTCTAGCAAGTTCTCCAGGCACCTCACAATCATCCTCACCTTCGTCCTCGGCTTGGTTGATCGGATTTTTGAAGTCATAACTAGCAATAGCAGGGCTGTTATCAATGGGATCCAGAGTGGATATGGATCTGCATTATGATACGTGAGTGTGTGTAAGAGAATAGCTGTGTTGGTAAAGTGAAAATAGAAAAGGAAAAATAGAGAGCGCAAAATTTGTATGCAAGAAGCGTCCAATGCTTTATTAATGATTATGAAATGAAAAATAACAGCCCTCACAAGCAAAGCCAAGGTGCCTCGGGCAAGGCACAGGTCTGTAAAGTTTCAAACTGTTTATTATAAATCTTAAAACAAATAAGTCAATTACTGCGGAATAAACGAAACATGTATGAAGTCCCTAGCCGTCCAGTTACTCGGTCCACCATTGGTTGTTGAGTAGATCCATTTGTCGATGTCTGAATCCTCTTCACTGTCTTCAATGGCATTAATTCCCCGATTGCTGATGCATAGGGGAGGTCCTCCAGCCCGAGTGTGCCTAACAGCCCTTTGAGCCCCTGTAGTAAAGCCCAAACCAAATTTGTCAGTTTTATGAATGAAATCAGGGAGTTGACCCCAATTGGTACACCCACCTTCTTCAACCACAGCCCTGGCGTCCTTGAGAGAAGCCATCTTCAAAGGAGGTTTGTTGCTAGCAGTTTCAGTCGATGCCAAGATCTGAGGGACCTCTTCAAAGTTCTAACAAGAAGTTTTGATGAATTCCTCGTCCATCTCTATGTAGCGGAAGGAGTTGAGGTGACTCACCATATATTCTTCTTCACCCTGCACCGTGACGATCTTTCCTTTCACCGGATACTTCAGAATTTGGTGAAGTGTGGAGGTGACTTCCCCAGCCTCGTGGATCCAAGGCCGACCCAACAAACAAGAATATGATGGCCTAATATCCATCACATAGAAAGTGGACCCAAAAGTCTGAGAACCTACTTTGACAGGGATGTCTACTTCCCCGTGCACCGTTCTCTTTGATCCGTCAAAAGCCCTTACCACAATGTTACTAGGCTTTAGAGTTAAACCCTCGCAATCTAAACGGTCCAACGCCTTCTTCGGAAGAACATTCAGTGAAGACCCAATATCTACCAGCACATGAGCCATAGTGGTGCCCCTGCATTCAATCGAGACATGCAGAGCATCATTATGCTTCCTTCCCTTCAGAGTCAAATCCGCATCTGAAAAACTTAGCCCATTATCAGCAGTCAGGCTGGCTACACACTCTTAGAATTGATCAGCTGAAGTTTCCTGTGGCACATGCGCAGTCTTGAGAAATGCAATCAAATCCTTCGCATGGGCTTCAGAATACAACAGCAGGGACAACATGGATATCTTCGATGGGGTCTGCCCCAGCTGCTCGACCATATTGTAGTCGCTTTTCTTAATGATTTTTAGTATTTCCTCTATTTCTTATTTAGAGGCTTCCACAACAACTTTCTTAGGCGCCTCCGTTCGGGCAGGCTCACCTACAATCTCTTTACTACGAGCATCAGATGATTCACCGACTGGAGTAAGAACAGGATCAGTAGTTAATGTACTAGCAGGAACAACATATGTAATGACAATAGGCTTTTTAACAGTCTTAGGGGAAATCTCGGGAGAGAAGACCCTTCCACTTCAGGTGATTTTGCTGGTTCCGACAATGTTATCAATATCGGGATCAACTTTGTTATCTTTTAGATCTTGTTTGATGCCATGATAGTACACATCAACACCATAATGCCAGGGGACAGCTTTGTCTGAGACATACAGGAGAGGATCGGGAACAGTGATTATCAGCGGAGCAATTCTTGGAGCAGATGTAATCCTAACAGGTCTTCTCGAGGAAACCTTGGAAGGATTGGCGGAAATGGTTATAATGGCAACGTCTTCAATTGGAACAATAGGAATCATAGTATTCTCGAACAAAATCTCTTTGCTATCTATCAGGCGTTGAACACCTAACTTCAACAAACGGCAACCAGAAGGTAGAAGCGAATACATGTGGCAATCTTCACCACAACCCAAAAATAAACTGGCCAATAACAAATTCTTCTTGACAATCATGAGGGGAGTATATACTTCATCGACAGAGGTGACAAACAAATCAGTATCAATAGCATTGACTCCACGACCGTGTTTAGGCATGGGAGCAGTTATGACATTTGGCTTCTCCGGAGCATCAAAATCGATTTCCTTAGCATTAATCAAGTCTTGTATTTTGTTTCTCAGAGCCCAGCAGTCATTTGTATCGTGGTCAGAACTCTCAGAATGATAAGCACACCGGGCATTTGGATTATAACGGGGAGATGTAATATTTGGATTCTTGGGAGCCTCTCTCAAGGTTGCCAAGTTGGATCTCAACATATGAGGTGGAACTTCAGCCAATGTCATGTTGATGCGGGTAAACTGCCGTTGTTGTCTTTCCACCCGTTGTTGATTGTTGCATTGTGGAGCGCCCGACGAATTAAATACGAAGACGGTTGAAAAGATAACCTAAAACTCTAATTGAGAGAAAAAGATTTTTGGTTCTTGTGGATTTTTATTTGAGAAAAATGTTTAATTGCAAATTAATTAAACCTAATTTCTAATTTTTTTTATTTTATGAAAGAAATTAAATTAACCTAATTTACTAATTAACCTAATTAATTAAAGGAATACATGTTTATGATAAAAAATGATTTTTGATGTATTTTTTTAAAGAAAATCAATTAAATTATGCACAATCTTAAACCCTAATTCTAATTGTTTTTAAATTATGAAAGAAATTAAAGTTTCCCTAAATTAATTAAACTAATTAATTTAAAAAATATTGATTAAGAAAATAAATCTTTTTGTGATTTTTGATTTGTTAATTTAATAAAAATGATTTTTGTATTGATTAAAAAAAAGCAAAATAATTAAAGAAAAGAAATTAAAGAAAATAATGAAAGAAACCAAATGGGCTTGTGCTGGCTGAGAGAGGGGTATGAATCTGAAATTCCAAGGCCCATTAAGCTCCAAGCCCAGTCAACCTTTGGATCCGGCGTAGCGTTGACTTGTACGTGTACCATGGACATTCATGGCTGGAAGCGTTGGATCTGGATAGAAGTGCATCCAATGGTCAGGAACTGCTAGCGCATGGTGGATGGTGAAGAGCGTGGTATACCTGATTACATGAGAAAATAATACAAAGCAATTGTTGGGACCTGGGATCGAACCCAGGTCCTCGTACTCCCTACCAACGATGCGTTTCCAACTGAGTTGTGTTGTTGACTTGTTTGTACAAGGAGAACAAAATATAATAAATAAAATAATGCAGTAATTCAGAAAAGCGCGCAAATTTCAAATAAGCCAATGGTGGACTACCACATACTATCTTCTTCGCTGCAACTGTCGTATTAGGTGAAGAACTTTTACCTACAGACACAAGTCTGTAGCTATAACCTCTGCAAATTTCAAAAATGCACAAAACGCACAATAAATGATATCTAAAGACATAGCTCCATTCACGGTGATCTCATGAACACCTTGGTATCCTCTTTTTTGGCTGATTTCACCTGTGTAAGAAAGCCCTAAATTGCAAACATAAACTCTAACAATGGCAACTATGGATTCCTGTGCGGTAAATGCAATTAAAGGGCAACTATGGTAGCTTGCAAACAAGATGATAAACACAAATATATGATTAGCATGCGTTTAGGATGCGTAAAACATTGAAATCGAGTTTGAGTTTCAGGGCAAATCGTGATGCTTTTGGGGACGATTTCTGGATGCTTTGAGGCTTGCAAATGATGTTGTTAGCTTCCTGGGATGTCCAGGAATCGATTGGAAACGTTGGTCTGGCTTGAATTGGCCTGTAGACAAAGATATGTCTCACACTTTTCTTACAAAATTTTGGTTTCTTTCTGTTGTACCCCAAAATTTGCCTTTGTATTGTTCCACAAGAAATCACAGCTTCGGGCTTTTCCTGATTTTTTCAGACTGGCTCAAGAATCGGTCAAACAGACTTTTCTCGTCAGTCAGACAAAATTTAGGGTTTTTATTGTTTTTTAAGCAGTTCAAGCAGATTGCTTAGGGTTTGGTTGAGTGGGCTCAGGTTTTGATCAGGCGGACGCTTCTCTGACAATTTAATCAATAACTAGGGTTTGTGCGCATATTTCTCAAAAAGAATTAATTCTACAGTGCTTTTCAAGTTATTCTGAGATATGAGCTGAGGCAGTTGAATTAAGAACTTGTAGTGCTTGATTTTAATCAGTAAAATAAAAAGGACATGTGGACATTTGTTTAGCTGTGCTTTGCTTTGGATATTTGAAACGCCGGGTTTATTATTGATTGACCACAGTGTTTATTAATTGTTTATTTATTCTAAGTTAGGGTAATTGGGATTTATTTCCATTTATTATAATTTAAGAATTTATAAGTAATTAAATAGACAGCTGGAAAAAGAATTAACTGATCAAAATTGGATTTCATTCATCTTTAATTATTTGTTACAATTGTTATTTAAATACAGTATTTATTTACAAAGTATTTATAATAATAATGGTTACAATGATTAAAATTGAAATAAAATTGAATCCTAAATTTCCTAAGTCTTCATCTTCTATCCAATGCTCCTTTGCTCAATTATCTTTACCTGCAAAAACAAAGAAAAGAAAAAGTCAAATGCAGATAAAATAATTAAAGAGCAGACAGATAAAAATTGGATTCATCATTAAAAGCAACTGGCCGGAATCAGTTTTCCCTCACTGCAAATCACAAGATTTCTCTTGGTTCACAAAGAGGGATGAAAGTTTGCTTGCAATTAAAGTATGAAATGCACAAGTATACAAAATGCACAAATTCAAATTTTCAAACATATTGCATTGTCAACAAGCTCCATAATCAAAAAGGCAAACTGAACTAGGCCTAACCAAATCAAAAAGGCAAGCTGAAAGTCACAATTTCAAACTATCCAAGATATCCAAAAGCTGTCCAAAAGGATATGGAAAGATATCAAAGTACAAAATGTTGTCAACAAAGTATGCAGGAAAGCAGGAATATGCAGAGTAAACATGCATTGCAAGCAAACTCTTCCAATCACATCATTTTCCAGCAGCTACCTTTTCAGTAAGGTACAGATTTTAAACAATATAAAATTGATGTTTAGTCTATCAAGAGAGAGAGAGAAGAGAAAAGGAAAGGGCTTACAGGCTTTAGGCTTGAAGAAAGAAAGATATAAAGCAAACTGTTATCAACAGAGTACAAAGGGGGCAGAGATATCACAAAAAAGAGATACCACAAACTGTAAGACAAAAAACATTGCAAAACTGCCTCCACGAGCTTGAAACCATAAGCTTCAAAACCTGCTAAATCCTTAACCTTATCCAAGAAGCAAGAAACATCAACCAAGATATAAAAACCTGCCTAGACTGTCAAGCCAAAGGCCTAAAGCTTCAAGCCTATTTTCAAGCTCCAAAACCTCATAAAACACCCAAAACATTCATGACATCAAACCTGCATAAGCCTTTCAGGCCTCAAGCATAAACCTGTTTCAAATATACCAACAGCAGGCCCTGTTAAAGATAATCCTCAAACAAGCTGAAGCCTGAAAACCAAACAAAGCCTAAACCTGCAGGCTCACCACAAACCATCAAACAAATAAACCTGCATAAGTTACAAGCCTAAGCCAAACCTTGTATAGCCAAGCAAGCCTAAAAGCCAAAAGGCCTCAAACTGATACAAACCTGAAGCAAACAACATATCCAAGCCTAAACCAGTATCCAAACATACAGAACCAACCAAAACCCTCAGAAAGATTTCATCATTGGGCCAATAACACAATATACCAAATATCTCAGCATATCAACATTCTAAGCATCTCAGCAAGATCATAGTGGAAGAGGAAAAGAGGTGAACAATAAGCAAAGCAATACTCAGCAATATCAACATACAAAGCTCTCAGATAATCATCATCAAGCATATCAACATACAAGGCATCTCAGATAAATCATCACTGAAAGTGTATCAAGCATAGCAACATACAGAAGCAAAAGCCAACGTTCAAAAGAGGAAAAGAAGTGATCAAACAAGGTTTTCAGAAGCTCATCACAAAACCTAAAAGGCAAAAATAAAGGTACCAGATTAGCAAGAGCAAGCTAGTCTCAACATCACGTTCCTCCGCCCAAGCCATCCACAGCGCCTCCCAATCCACCTTCTCCTCCGTCCCCAAGGGTCAAGGTAGTATTTCTCTTCTTTTCCTTTCTTTCCACAACCTCAATCAGAAACAATAACAACACTTAATCAAAACATGAAATCAAAAAACTAACGAAAACCCTAAGGCATAAGAAGGAGAGGCCGTTACCTTTGCTTATCCCTACTTGAGCGGTCCATGGAGGGAGGAAGACGGATGTTGGCGCTCAGTGGCCCTAGGCGGAGGAAAAGCTCAGAATCCATGGCTTAGAGATGAAGACGAAGAGCAAAAGTGAACGGCGCCTCTGTCTCACAAACCCTAGCTCATTCCCAAATGAACAAAACAATTAAAACCCTTGCAATTTTTTGTGTCAAACGTTATGGGCCTTGCCCTTTCAGAAGCCTTAAGCCCATCAGATTTAGGCGCGTACCCCCCTGTCTGATTACCACCTCAAACTATGCTTTGGGCCAAGAACATCTCTAAGGCCCATTCAACATTTTCCATATCTTTTAACTCATACATCAATCTTTTATTTTATTTTGTTTTGTTACTTTACTTCTTTTTTAGTAAAATATTACATATACAAATTTTTTCTTAAAAGGTTCCTTTTTTATATTATTACAATAAAAATACATATAAAATAGGATTTCTCAAAACACCTTTCTTCCTTTTCTTTTATTAATTAAAACTTTATATATAAATACATAACTTTGTTTTTTCTCAAACTTAAAACTTCTTTCTTTTAATTAAAACTCTTGTATAAAAATATTTATAGAAATGCATAAAAAATAGATTTTTTAAGTTAAATCATTTTCTTTTCTTTTATTAAATTTTCTTGTTTGTACATACTTAAACAAAAAATACAAAATGATAACAATACATAAATAAATACTTGATAATACATTAAGATTCACATTTTTCGCACTTGTAAATAAATCACATACACATTTACAATACACATTTTATCTTTCTTATACATTGATACATTTGCTTGTCCCTTTTGACATTGCTACATTACATTGTTTACATTGCGATCGATTCGATTTGGTTGTAAATATTTGGACACTACTCTCCTAATAAGTCTCATCCCCATTTGTAAATATTTATACCCCCACTCCCGGATACTTATTTGTAATAGCGTAGACTTTAAATTCCCGCAATTTATCACTTTCAAATATACCATGGTTAGACCTAGGGGTTATATGTACATAAAATCAAATGCTAAATAACCTAATACAAAGACAAATACATGAAATCAATACACAATCACACTTGCACCCCTAGGGTAATCCCGCTTGTTGCCTTCCAAAATGGGCCATGCTTGCACGTTGAGTATCTTTGGCAAAACAAAACAAATCAAAATGATCATAGTCCCTTGACGACGCTTTCGAAAGTTTCCTAATCAAAATGATCATAGTCCCTTCAAGAAAAATTGCCATAGAAACTTGGCACAATTGCATTCATGGTCCATACGATGACCCGCGCCTGTCCCGTTAAACATCCTAACGCAAGATTGTCCACCAAATACAATGGTGGAACAAAATTGTTAAAAAGGGTTAAAACATGAGAAAAACCTTTGAGTAAAAATTAGGGGTAGACAAACTCTTAGTTACTTGATCAAACTTGCAAAAACGCTTGCCTACTTTTCAAACCACACTCCACAAACACTTTCAAAAACAAACTTCCAAAAACATCTGAAACATCTTTTCGAAAAGATACACACCTTTGTAAAACACTCAAACACGAGTCATTACAACGGTTGCCTAGACAAGGTGTCTTCTTCAAAAACATTTTCAAAACACACACACCACAATTTCAAGCAATTGAAAATCAAAGGCAAGTGATCTAAAACAAGTAACTAAGAGCCCATGGATAACCATGGATGAAAAGGGTGCCAATACCTTCCCTTTTCATAATCTACCCCCCGAACCCACGAAACGTCTCAAAAGGTTTTTCCTGTGCTTTTTAACCTTTCCTTTAGGATAAAATAGAAAGTCGGTGGCGACTCTTGCTAAACCGAACAAGTGCGAATACAAACGCAAAAACTCAAGTCAGTTCTCCCACCGTATCACAGAACTGGCGACTCTGCTGGGGAGGGAACTTAAAAGTGGGGTTACCTTAGGGTTTAGATCACCTTTACATTATTGCCTTGCTTGCCTTGGTTGCTTTACTTTTTGGGTCCTTGTTTGGGTTTGTTGTAAATCCTACACTCGGATTTGGGGCACCTTTTTAGGTAAATAGCAAAAAAACTGTGAGGGAACTGTGCGGGGTATACCGACATGGTTGAAGCAGTAAGCTATGTTAGTGTGACATATTTGTGAGTACCGGTAACCCTTGAGTTCAATCAAGGAGAGTACGGGGCCGCTGAGTGATGTCGTGAAGCACTAACGAAATCTTAGAACCTTAATTGACCATCTTAGCCTTTTTAGGGGTAGTGAGATGACCGACTTTGGTGCAGTCCGAAGTTGGTAGATACTCGATACTACACTCATTGAGGGTTGTTTTCTTGGAATATTTTGGTCGCCAGTTAAGTGGCTAAACCAAAACAATGAACACAGAAAACAATCCAATGATTTTGAGCTCCTTAGAACCCGGTTTCTATTTTAGGACAGGATGAGCCAACTAAATTCAAGAGGGTACTTACCTACAAACCCCATGCAAGCCTGAACCTAAGGACTTGTTTGCTTTGTGTGAATATGATTACATGTATATACACTCACTTGCCTTTTGCATACATGTACATAACATCATAACATCATACCATAACATTTTCACTAATCATTTCAAGGATCTCGAGGGTTCTTTTGATGCAGGGTTACGTTGAACCAGACGTCTACCAAAGGGCAAGAGGTCTCTCCTCTAAACAAATGCCATCAAAAGATCAAGTGCAACAACTTGAATCAGGGGCTATGACCCACTTGACATGGTGAGCTTGATTCTCGTTGAAAGACGTCCACCGGTGCAAAGTTCTCCAATCAAAGATCAAGTGCAACAACTTGAATCGGGGGCTATGACCCACTTGACATGGTGAGCTTGATTCTCGTGGAAAGGCGTCCACCGGTGCAAAGTTCTCCAATCAAAGATCAAGTGCAACAACTTGAATCGGGGCTATGACCCACTTGACATGGTGAGCTTGATTCTTGTGGAAAGACATCCACCGGTGCAAAGTTCTCCAATCAAATATCGAAGTTCAACCTCTAACATTCTCTTGTGTTTACCCCAAGAGATCCTTGAAAGCATGCATCCACATATCATGTATTGCATCTTGATAGTTTTTCCTTTTTCAAGTTTCCTTACTCTCATACTGTTTATTTCAATAAGAGATGGCTCTAGAGAGGACTGTCAAGGATATCCAGGACCAGACTGCTCAGTTGTAGGAAATGTTCTTGAACCTGTCTCTGGGGCAAGAAGAAGTGAAAGCTCTCCTCACAACGGGCATGGTCCAGGGGAATTCAAACAATGCCAGGAGTGATCAGTTGGAAGCACTGCAGTCTGAGCTGACAACAATGAGGATCCAAATGACGGGGCAACTGGTGGGCCAGATGGCTCTCATCCAGAACTTGGCTCAAAGACAAGAGGAACTCAGAGTTCTCGTCAACCAATTGCTTCAGAACAACCAACTGGGGCAGACATCTGAGGTTGAAGAGCAAGTTACCACTCAACCCCCCTCCAGACAAGAAGACAAAGGGAAGGCTCCCTTGCTTGCTTCAGGGTCACAAGCCCATCAACAACCTCGTCAGCATCAATGGGGTAATCGGCGTAAGCAAGAGGCGTCGGGAAGACAGTTCACTGAGACTGACATACCGTCATCTCTGATACTGGAGCATTTGTTGGAAGTCAATCTGACTGCTTTGAGGGATCCTATTCGGAAGCCCAATACCTCCGCTCCTAACTATCATCCCGATGCATTTTGTGTATACCACTCCTACAACCCGGGACATGACACCGACGACTGTTGGGCCTTGAAGAACAAGATTCAAGATCTGATCGACATTGGAGTGCTGGAATTCATGCCAGACGGCGAGATGAAAATCTTCCGTTAAGGAGTCCTCCACCTGAAGTGACAAAGCTCAAGCTGAAAGACTTTTGCTTCATTTTGAATTTTCAAAGTTGTAATTTCTTTTGTTTTCAAACAATTAACTGTTGATGTTAAACTCTGTTTCATTAATGCATTGCATATGTTTGTCTTGAATTCATCCATTCGTTTTCACTACTCTTGTGCTTTCTTTATGATATTTAACTCTTGATAAAAAGTTGCAAGCCTTTAGAGGGAGGATGACGAAACAATACCATAATCTCATACAGTATGCTTTTGAACAGACCTTGCTGATGATGTACAGGCATTTCTTTCAATTCCCAAACACTGAAGTTATAAGGAAGATAATCCCTAGTCAACCCCTTCGAGCCAAAGAAGTAGGAGTTTTCTGTTCTAAACAATCAAAACCTTTGATATAAACCTGGGTCAGGGTAGTCTCTCAGTTAATTCAAAAAAGGTGTGCATTGAAGTCGCAAACTCTCAGTTCGTAATACAACGAACGACGTCAAAGAAAAGCATTCCTTAGGAATCAAAAGACAAGTGATGGTTCCTTATCTCATAGGCAGTCAATCTCTAAAAAAAAAGCCCACCAAGCCAAAACCTGTAAAGGAGGCTTAAGAAAGTTGGGGCATCCCGCTGACTGATCTCGAAAACAGGAACCGTCAGGCAAAAGTTAGGGATAACAAATCAAAATCAAAATAGAGAGGTCATTCCAAATCCTCAACAACATGAAAAATGTTGCAAAATAAAAAAGGAGATGATGACTGTCTCCAAATTCAACTGGTGAACCATCACCCAAAAAGTCATTCCAAACTCGAATAGAGTGCGACGCACAAGTAACTGAGCTTAGGGTTGAAGAACATCACGAAGAGCGGGTGGGTACAAATTTACTTTGATCCTTTATCCTTTGTTTCTTAAAACCATGAACCAAGCCACGTTACAACCCTTTCAAAAGTCCTAATTGAAGCATGGGTTAGTTTGAAAGCATACTGTTACAAAAGGTATCCTGACTCCTGTAAGGCTTTGCTCTAAAATCTTGTGTTGATTTGTCTTATAAAAAGTTTTCTGCTAAAAAACGCATTTTTCAAAACTTCGAGACAAACATAAACTTTGCATTGCTTGAATATCACTGTTCGCATTTGGCTATTCGTTTGACAGCGAAGAAATTCATACAGTGAATGTTCGGAGGAACGAAAACTCTCTCAGTGAACAAAAATCACTTCAAAAAGGATGACACTTCCATCGACCAGTCTCCTATCAACAAGGGGCATGACATGTCACCATCCAATTAACCAGGGGCAGTCCAGTCAAGGATTCAACAGAACTTTCAAAGTTCAGTTAACCTGGGGCAGTCCAGTCAAGATTTCAACAAATCTCTCAAAAGTTCAGTGAACTTGGGGCAAGTCTCCTACATCACCACTTGGGGCATTCGAATGTCAAAAGTGTTCAACAATTCCTTCATCACCTGTTGGAAGATACGGTCCAGATGTGCTCCAGACATGGTTGCCATTCTGTCACCTTTCTTAAGTTCCAGATCAACACCTGTAACAAGCCAGGAAAATATCTGTGGATGACTGATTGTGGATTAACACCTGTAACAAGCCAGGAAATTATCTACATCACCACTTGGGGCATTCGAATGTCAAAAGTGTTCAACAATTCCTTCATCACCTGTTGGAAGATACGGTCCAGATGTGCTCCAGACACGGTTGCCATTCTGTCACCTTTCTTAAGTTCCAGATCAACACCTGTAACAAGCCAGGAAAATATCTGTGGACGACTGATTGTGGATCAACACCTGTAACAAGCCAGGAAATTATCTACATCACCACTTAGGGCATTCGAATGTCAAAAGTGTTCAACAATTCCTTCATCACCTGTTGGAAGATACGGTCCAGATGTGCTCCAGACACGGTTGCCATTATGTCACCTTTCTTAAGTTCCAGATCAACACCTGTAACAAGCCAGGAAAATATCTGTGGACGACTGATTATGGATTAACACCTGTAACAAGCCAGGAAATTATCTACATGAGAAGATTGAAGATCAACACCTGTAACAAGCCAGGGAACCATCTTTCTTTTTCAGGTCAGAGATCAACACCTGAAACAAGCCAGGACAGTATCTCCTTGACCAACCTGATCAATACCTGCAACAATCAAAAGATTCTCGACTTCCCCAGCCAGAGAGCCTTCTAGAAGCTAACTCCCCTCAGAGTCAAGTTTCGAATTCCCCAGTGGAGCTAAAACTTCCAATTATCAGTCCCCAAGCAGATTGAAGACTCTCATTCTCAGTTCCTCACAGAATATTCGAATATTCTCCAGTGAAAATCCCCTCAAGACAAGAATCCCCAGTAGATTGGAATACAACCCAAGCTTCAGATTCCCCAACAGCGTTCCCAGGATTTCTCACTTCCAACAATCAAAAGATTCTTGCCCTCCCCAGCAGCAGTCAAGAGTTCACTTTCCCCGACAGCAGTCAAGATTCTTTTATCCCCAGCGGAGTTCATCAAATTCCCCAACATAACTTATCAATGGAATCCCCAGCGGAGCTCTCATCAAAACCTCAGCGAAGTATCTCTTCGCCAGATTAATTCCCCGCAGAGTAATCTCTCCAACAAGTTTATTCTCCAACAAGTTTATTCCCCAACGGAGTCATCTTCTCCTACCGGTTTATTCTTGCAACCGTCATCCCCAGCGGAAACGAAGAACTCCACTCTTCAACGTCAGCCCAGGATTCCACAAGCTCCCGGCAGTCGTCAAGGATTTATTTTCCTAGACAAAAATACGTTCATCACATTATCATACACCATGACGCATGCATATACGCATCATATCACACAATCTCATTTATTCTTGAGGACATCATGACATCATGCATCTCATACATCATGACATTGCATACAACTAATGTTTTGCCTTTTCAGGAAAAGGTCAATCCAAAGATGATCACTATCAACTATCGCAATTCCAGATTCGATACCTGTATCTAGCCAGGGCATATCTGTGAGCGATTAATTGTGGATTCGACACCTGTATCTAGCCAGGGCATATCTGCATGAAGAGTTTCCAGATTCGATACCTGTATCCATCCAGGGCATATCTGTAAACAACAAATTCCAGATTCAATTCCTGTATCTAGCCAGGGCATATCTGTGAGTAATTGATTGTAGATTCGATACCTGTATCCAGCCAGGGCATATCTGCATGAGGAGTTTCCAGATTCGACACCTGTATCCAGCCAGGGCATATCTGTAGACGATAAATTCCAGATTCGATACCTGTATCCAGCCAGGGCATATCTGTAGACGACTAATTTCCAGATTCGATACCTGTATCCAGCCAGGGCACGTCTGTAAGCAACCTTGTGAAGTTCCGGATTCGATTCCTGTATCTAGCCAGGGCATATCTGTGAGTGATTGATTGTAGATTCGATGCCTGTATCCAGCCAGGGCATATCTGCATGAAGAATTTCCAGATTCGATACCTGTATCTAGCCAGGGCATATCTGTAGACGACCAATTCCAGGTTCGATTCCTGTATCTAGCCAGGGCATATCTGTGAGTAATTGATTGTAGATTCGATACCTGTATCCAGCCAGGGCATATCTGCATGAGGAGTTTCCATATTCGACACCTGTATCCAGCCAGGGCATATCTGTAGACGACAAATTCCAGATTCGATACCTGTATCCATCCAGGGCATATTTGTAGACGACAAATTCCAGATTCGATACCTGTATCCAGCCAGGGCATATCTGTAGACGACAAATTCCAGATTCGATACTTGTATCTAGCCTGGGCATATCTGTAGACGACTAATTTCCAGATTCGATACCTGTATCCAGCCAGGGCACATCTGTAAGCAACCTTTTGAAGTTCCGGATTCGATTCCTGTATCTAGCCAGGGCATATCTGTGAGCGTTTGATTGTGGATTCGACTCCTGCATCTAGCCAGGGCATATCTGCATGAAGATACTGAAGATCAACACCTGTAGCAAGCCAGGAAACCATCATCCTTTCTCAAAGTACGCAAGTTCTCGCTAAGGAATCTCTTACACGATCGGCACACAATTCTAAATGGCATCTATAAGCCCATTCCCGACAAAGTTCCGTCACACCTCCCGATGGCATCTGTAAGCCTATCTCCACAACTATCCATTACACTTCCGAATGACATCTTTAAGCCCATTTCCAGATGGCATCTCTAAGCCCATCCCCCGACCAGATTCTGTCACATCTCCAGATGGCATCTTTAAGCCCATCACCAAATGGCATCTGTAAGCCCATTCCCTCTACCATCATATCACAGAGTGCAAATTTTTAGGCACTCTAGTGTCCAATCTCCTTTTACCTTCGAGTCGCGAAAGGCAAACTTGCCAATCTAACTCTTCAGGTTCAAGAAGATTGAACAGGGGCAACTGTTGTACCCCAAAATTTTCCCTCGTATTGTTCCACAAGAAATCACAGCTTCGGGCTTTTCCTGATTTTTTCAGACTGGCTCAAGAATCGGTCAAACAGACTTTTCTCGTCAGTCAGACAAAATTTAGGGTTTTTATTGTTTTTTAAGCAGTTCAAGCAGATTGCTTAGGGTTTGGTTGAGTGGGCTCAGGTTTTGATCAGGCGGACGCTTCTCTGACAATTTAATCAAGAACTAGGGTTTATGCGCATATTTCTCAAAAAGAATTAATTCTACAGTGCTTTTCAAGTTATTCTGAGATATGAGCTGAGGCGGTTGAATTAAGAACTTGCAGTGCTTGATTTTAATCAGTAAAAGAAAAAGGACATGTGGACATTTGTTTAGCTGTGCTTTGCTTTGGATATTTGAAACGCCAGGTTTATTATTGATTGACCACAGTGTTTATTAATTGTTTATTTATTCTAAGTTAGGATAATTGGGATTTATTTCCATTTATTATAATTTAAGAATTTATAAGTAATTAAATAGACAGCTGGAAAAAGAATTAACTGATCAAAATTGGATTTCATTCATCTTTAATTATTTGTTACAATTGTTATTTAAATACATTATTTATTTATAAAGTATTTATAATAATAATGGTTACAATGATTAAAATTGAAATAAAATTGAATCCTAAATTTCCTAAGTCTTCATCTTCTATCCAATGCTCCTTTGCTCAATTATCTTTACCTGCAAAAATAAAGAAAAGAAAAAGTCAAATGCAGATAAAATAATTAAAGAGCAGACAGATAAAAATTGGATTCATCATTAAAAGCAACTGGCCGGAATCAGTTTGCCCTCTCTGCAAATCACAAGATTTCTCTTGGTTCACAAAGAGGGATGAAAGTTTGCTTGCAATTAAAGTATGAAATGCACAAGTATACAAAATGCACAAATTCAAATTTTCAAACATACTGCATTGTCAACAAGCTGCATAATCAAAAAGGAAAACTGAACTAGGCCTAACCAAATCAAAAAGGCAAGCTGAAAGTCACAATTTCAAACTATCCAAGATATCCAAAAGCTGTCCAAAAGGATATGGAAAGATATCAAAGTACAAAATGCTGTAAACAAAGTATGCAGGAAAGCAGGAATATGCAGAGTAAATATGCATTGCAAGCAAACTCTTCCAATCACATCATTTTCCAGCAGCTACCTTTTCAGAAAGGTACAGATTTTAAACAATATAAAATTGATGTTTAGTCTGTCAAGAGAGAGAGAGAGAAGAGAAAAAGAAAGGGCTTACAGGCTTTAGGCTTGAAGAAAGAAAGATATAAAGCAAATTGTTATCAACACAGTACAAAGGGGGCAGAGATATCACAAAAAAGAGATACCACAAACTGTAAGACAAAAAACATTGCAAAACTGCCTCCACGAGCTTGAAACCATAAGCTTCAAAACCTGCTAAATCCTTAACCTTATCCAAGAAGCAAGAAACATCAACCAAGATATAAAAACCTGCCTGAACTGTCAAGCCAAAGGCCTAAAGCTTCAAGCCTATTTTCAAGCTCCAAAACCTCACAAAACACCCAAAACATTCAAGACATCAAACCTGCATAAGCCTTTCAGGCCTCAAGCATAAACCTATTTCAAATATACCAACAGCAGGCCCTGTTAAAGATAAGCCTCAAACAAGCTGAAGCCTGAAAACCAAACAAAGCCTAAACCTGCAGGCTCACCACAAACCATCAAACAAATAAACCTGCATAAGTTACAAGCCTAAGCCAAACCTTTTATAGCCAAAAGGCCTCAAACTGATACAAACCTGAAGCAAACAGCATATCCAAGCCTAAACCAGTATCTAAACATACAGAACCAACCAAAACCCTCAGAAAGATTTCATCATTGGGCCAATAACACAATGTACCAAATATCTCAGCATATCAACATTCTAAGCATCTCAACAAGCTCATAGTGGAAGAGGAAAAGAGGTGAACAATAAGCAAAGCAATACTCAGCAATATCAACATACAAAGCTCTCAGATAATCATCATCAAGCATATCAACATACAAGGCATCTCAGATAAATCATCACTGAAAGTGTATCAAGCATAGTGTAGCGATAAAAAATGTAGCGGGGTAAATCGGAGATCGAATTATTGATTAATTCGTCTCACAAAAGAAAGAGTTGCCACCGCGCTTTATTATTTCCAAGGGAAAAGGGGAAATAGCGAAATAAAACCCTACATATGCAATGTAAAATAATACTTTCTAAAAGTAATAAAAATACAAGGCGTTTTGAAAAGAGATCTATGGTTCGGGGGTTGGTTATACAGTGGGAAGGTATTAGCACCCAATGTATCTATAGTACTCTATAGGAACCTTTTGAAATATCTGTTTATTAAAATGTTCGTTTGATTAAAAATAAATTGTTTTGGCCGAAAAGGGGTACGGATGGGTTTTTGAAGGTACGACGACCTAATGTCGAAGTTTTGGCTTAAAAGGTATAAATTTTGAAAAGGTTGAATATTTGAGGAAAAATTGTCTTAAGTTTTAATGAGATGAAGATATTCGCGTGATTGGACTTGAGGACATGAAGTCAACAAATTTAATCATTTTTCTCTTGGATTTAGGCGTAAACGGAATAATCAAATAAAGATGAAATAAATCAAACTGAAAATCAGATAGATAATGATTAAATAGCTAAATGATATATAACCACAACAATGATTAAATAACAGACTAAATGATGTGAACATGCATTTTTTATATTTTTGTTTAATATTAATTAAAGCGAGGGAATTAATTAAAGAAAATAAAATGTTTTTTAAGTTTTTATTTTTATATGTTTTTTAATATTAATATAAGGTATTATTTTAAGAATTATTAAATAATTCTAAACTAAATCAAAACTTTAAAAGTTATTAACTTAAATATAATTAAAAAAGAAAACTAACAATTACTAAATTAATCTTAAAGTTAAACTAATAAAAATTGATCAAATATTAAAATATCTAATTAATTTACACCCCTTATTTGATTAACTTATAATTAAAACTAAATTAACAAAATTCTAAAAAAAACTAAAAGAGAATAAATAGAAAGAGGTGTATTAGAAATAAAGGGTCAGGTAAACAAAGTGTGGGCTAAAGAGTTTCAAGGGGGCCAATCAAAAAAATAGAAATGGGGGGTGTCTAAGGAAATTCGTTGGGCTTTAAGGCAGGGAAAAGGGTTAAGGTCCATACATAAAAACAGGGTTAGGGTTAAGCATTTGTTTTAGTTTTGGGGAAAACAGATTAGGGTTAACAAGGTGTGCAGAGCGGTGCTCATTTGCTCGTCTTCTTCGTTTTCGTTCCTCTCTTCTTCTTCTCAAGCCATGGGTTCTCAAAGGAAACTCCGTCCCTGTGCCAGGCGCCATCCTCTCTCCTCTCCATGGTCATGTCTGGGCGACGTTTGCGAAGGTAAGGGACTCATAGTTTGTGTTTTATGGTTTGTGAAACGCGCATGTTTTTTTACTCTCTGATACAATTCTCCTCTGAACATTTTACTATTACATGAGGTTTAAAGGAAAAGGGTGAGGAAGTTATACCTTCGTGGTCTCTGGGAAAAAACGGAGGAGGGAGCTGGAGGCGCCTAGGGCAGGCAGGGCGAAGAGACGCGATGCTGTGGCTTGCTCCGGTTTGTCTAGTATCTCACTTTGACTTTTGTGTTTTTGATGATGATTGCTGAAAGATGCATGTTTAAAAACCCTTTATCTTCTTCTTCTGCCTTGTTGCCTGCTTTGCTTTGTATGTTTCTTTGTTGCCTTGAGATATTTGTTGATATTTGTCCCTGTATGCTTCTGAATGTGCTGTTGTTGAAATGCTTTGTTTTGACCAGCTTCCCTCTTCTTCTTTCTGTGGGCTTGATGCTTTTCTTCTGTTGCTTTTTTACCGGCCTATGATGAATATTTCTGAGGCTTTTGTGTTGCCTTGAACATTGTTTTTAAGGTTTGAGTTGTTATGGTATTCTGGTTTTTTGGCTTTGGGCGTGTATGGCTTTGATGAGGCTTTACTGGTTATGGCCTTAGAACTGGCATGGAATGGTGAGGTTTGAAATAGGTACAGGCTTCGGGCCTGGGGACTGGTTTTAGGCTTTGACAAGATTCACAGGTTTTATGGTTTAGGCCATATTGGTTGGGTTTTGGTGAGGCTTTACTGGTTTATGCAGGTTAATGGAAACAGGTTGAACTGGTTTTATGGTTTTTAGGCCATATTGGTTTATGTTACTATGGCTTTGGCTTTGAAATGGATTGACAGTGGTTTATGGTTTCACAGTTTATGCTGGTTTTTTGCTTAAGGTTTGGCCTGGTTTTCGTTTCAGCAGGTTTGGCCTTTGATGAGTTTACTGGTTAGGCTTTGAAATGGTTATGGTTTTGACATGGTTTTGACATGGTTTTGAATGCAGGTTGTATGTATGTTTTGGTTTGTGTTGCAGTTTGAGTTATTTGAACTCAGTTTTGGTTTTAGGCTTCCAAACGTTATATCATCTCTGAACTTTTCTTGAAGGGTTTGTTGTTGTTATAACAGTTAGTTGGCCTTTTGTTTAGGTTACAGGTTATGTATATTTTTAACTATATTTCTTTGATACCCTGCCCTCTCTACTGTTCCATTCAGTTTTGTTTTGTATCCTTTTTCTATGCTTCCTTCTCTTGACTGTGTTGCTGCTATTTTGTTTTCTATTCCTTTTCTGCCTAAGCCAAAACCTGTAAAACCCACACTCTTCTCTCTTCTCTCTCCTTAGTACAGTTGAAACACTAAAATGTTGTATGTACTTTTAAGTTCTGAAAAAGCAAAGCTGGAAAATGATGTAATTAGGAAATATATTTGCTTGCATATTTGGTTTTAAACTGCACATGTTTCTCTTTGTCAACTGCACTGTACAGCATGGAGCCTTGTGTTTTTTGGCCTCTTCCCACACCTTGGGTAGTTTACGTTGCATATTGGCTTTGAAAATTGCATATGTTGTTGAACTATGCATATGATGTTGATTTTGAAATATGCAGTTTTGACAAAAAATTGAATTTGTGCATATGGTTTTGAACTATGCAGTTTACTTTGAAATATGCAGTTTTGACAAAAAAATGAATTTGTGCATATTTTTAACTTGTGCATTCATTTTTATCAATAAAAAAATCCATCCCTTTTTGTGAACCGGGAGAAATCCCGTGATTTGCAAAGAGGGTAAAAACTGATTCCAGTTGTTTGCTTTTAATGATGAACGCTAAATTAATTTTCTGCTTTTAATTATATATTCATTTCTGACTTTTTCTTTTAATTCTTTGCAGGTAAAATCAAATGAGCATCAAAGAAGTATTGGATAGAAGATGAAGATCTAGAACTTAGGAAAAAAAATTAGGATAGTTTTTATTTCATTTTAAACATTGTAAAAATTATCATTGTAAATACGTTGTAAATAAATACGGTATTTAAACAACAATTGTAACAATAAGAATAAAATGAATAAAACTCCAATATTTTACCAATTAATTCTTTCCTTCTTTGCAATTATTTATTTTATCATTTATAATTCTTTAAATTATATAATAACTGAAAATCAATTCCAATTATTTAAATTTAGAATGATAAATAATTAAATAACTATCATTGATCAATTAACTTCTCTTCAATTATTTACTTCATTATTTATATTTCTTCTAAATTATAATAACTGAAAATAAAATTTCAATTATTTAAACTTAGAATAATAAATAATTAAATAAACATTGTTTGATCAATTAATAACCTTCTTTTCAAATATTTACTTTACTATTTATAATTCTTTAATTTATATAATAACTGAAAAATAAGTTCCAATTATTTAAATTCAGAATAATAAATAATTAAATAAACATTGTTTTAGCATTGATCGATTAATAAATTTAGCGTTCAAAAAATAAACAGCTCTCGACTTGAAAAAGTTATGAATTTAAAAACTGCTTTGAAAATTGATAAAAATAGGTCAAAACCCTTGCAATGTAATGATGCAGATGGAAGATGGTATCTTAGGTCAAAATTTGGGGTACAACAGCTGCCCCTATTTAAGTTTCTTCTATCCGGAGATATGAAGATTAAAATCTTCGTTTCGACGAGATTGAAGGTACTTAAATACATAATACGCAAATTTTTGCCCTAAGATACCGCCATTATGTTTGATACGAATGCAGTGATCGAATTCACAGAGAAAGATATTGTATGAAACAAGACAATGCTGGAGAAATCAAACACCAACAAAACACAGAGATATGGATTATACACTACTGGGGAAACGAGTCATTGACTTCAAATGACAGACTCTTGACGGCGAATAAAATTGAGGGAATACGACCTCTGACCCTAACAAAGAAGGCATCTTGCATAGGCCATAAAAACAGATTATTGACCCAAAAATATCAGTGAGCTCACAACTCAAGGTCAAAGATAGACAGAGAGTATCAAATTTGCTGATGATGGACTACCAACTTTTGAAGGTAAAGATTCATAACAAACTTCTCTGCGAGATTTCCCGAGATATACCAATTAATGCTGAAATGATAATAAGATTGTAGATACACAAGTTGCCTCAAATAAAGAAGCTGTCGCTTGCTGTCTTCCAAAAAAAATATTATGACATACAAGCTGCTCAAATAAAGAGGCTGCCACTTGCTGTCGTCCAGGGATGTCAATAACATACAAGCTGTTCAAATAAAGAAACTGCCACTTGCTGTCTTCCAAAAAAACTATGACATACAAGCTGCTCAAATAAAGAAGCTGCCACTTGCTGTCGTCCAAAAGTACTATGACATACAAGCTGCTCAAATAAAGAAGCTGCCACTTGCTGTATTCCAGAAAAATAATAACGTACAAGTTGCTCAAATAAAGAGACTGCCGCTTGCCGTTTTCCAAAAATAATAACGTACAAGTTGCTCATGAAGAGACTGCCGCTTGTCGTTTTCCAAAAATAATAACGTACAAGTTGCTCATGAAGAGACCGCCGTTTGTCGTTTTCCAAAAATAATAACGTACAAGTTGCTCATGAAGAGACCGCCGCTTGTCGTTTTCCGATGATGATAACGTACAAGTTGCTCGTGAAGAGACCGCCGCTTGTCGTTTTCCAAAAATAATAACGTACAAGTTGCTCATGAAGAGACCGCCGCTTGTCATTTTCCAAAAATAATAACGTACAAGTTGCTCATGAAGAGACCGCCGCTTGTCGTTTTCCAAAAATAACTCAGAAGGAAATTGCGATGACACTGGCAGAGAATAAAATCTTCGTCAAAGAGAACCAAGAATTAATCCTTCCCGAGGAGATCACATACTTAAATGTGCAAAATAAATGCACCATTCGTCTAGGTCGCGACTTCACTGGGAAAAATCATGAGATAGCCTATGCAAGAGACAACAACTCCCTCCAGGAATAAACCAGAGAGAAAACAGTCAAACAAGACTCCACCCAATGAGAAAGTAACTCGATTGGGGAATTCATCCTATCCAGAAATGGACAAGGTAAGCTAAATCAAAAATCATCCACGAGGATTAGCTCAGTTGGGGAATTTAGAAAGGAAGCACATTTTCTGCCTAAGCTAATTTTCTACTTGGAAAGAAACTGTACCTTGTATGATTAAACAAAGTACAACCCAAAATCAACGGCAAATGTGAATATGCATACTGATGTAAGTGTAAATGAGTAAATGAATGTTATGCTGACAAAACGAACAAATGGAATAACTTGAAGACAATAAGATGTCACGGCATAATAGATACTCGGTCAATCTTAAAAAGACGGAAAATAACTGGAATTGGAACCCCAAAGCAACGTCGGAGCGTATCACGCTACAAGGCTTAAGTCTTCTGAGGAGAAAAGTATTCAAATCCAAACTTCTAATACCAATAGACTACTGGCATGAGACAAAGCGTACCACACTTTAGAAATCGCCCAAATAAAGGTAGCCAAAACAACGCTTAACTGGAACAACTAGGGGAGTCAACAAACTTAGTACCACGAGAAACGCAAGTTTAACACAACCAACGCCTCATGTCGATTTTGAAATAAAACATGTTCATCATGCAAGGATAAATTACTGTACTGTTTCGCATTTCATGGCTTGACCATCCTCGGAACAACTGTTAATATTCCTTTCATTATTCACGACACATTTTTAAAAATAAGAATACTTTAAATACTTTGTTTCAAATATTTCCGTAAAATTAAAGTTTTGCCCACAAAAGGTAAAGGCTCAAATTTCATTAATAAGATGGTAGTCTGCTAACAATGCGACTCCAACGGTTTACAAAAGTTTGGGAAATAGTACATGAAAGAAAAAGGTTACACAAAAACAACGATCACTATTATCCCTAACAACTTCAAATTCCGAAATGTGTTTGTTGTACCCCAAAATTTGTCCTCCCATATTCTTCAAGATTTGCAAAGAACATGCTTCAAAATCTCCCCAAGGGTTGCACAGTTCAATGGCCTCCTAACAGTCAAAAACTAGGGTTTTGGTTCTGTCAAAGAAATTGAAGTTTTCAAGGGTCCAATCAAGTCCCACATGCCTACAAACATGGTCAAGCATCCTCATGCTAAGTTTCAAGACTTACAGCACAAAATTGCACAGTCAAAAACCCTAATTGCTCAACAGTTAACTGTAGGGGCAAAATGGTCATTTTCCAGTCAAAAGTCCAAATTTTTGGTCAACATCTTATTTTTAAGCCACAAAAATCATTTGATCGATGCTTGATCATGATTCTCAAGGCATGGCTCAAAAAGTCTCAAGATGCAAAAGTTTCTATATTTGGACAGTTGAAAAAGTCAACTGTAACTTGACCAAGGCATAACTTCCACATGGTTTATCAGAAAAAATCCATCCAAAGCTCATTTTGAAGAGAAAGACATTTCCTACAACTCCTCTTCACACTTCAAGTCCAAGAAATGCTCTCAAAAAAAGTTATCAATCTCAACATTATAGGTCATTTTCAAAAGTCCACAAAAAGGCACTTTAAGTCAAAGACCATAACTTGAGATTGGTAAATCAAAATGACATGGGACCAAAGGCATTGGTTAGAGGACTTCAAGAACTTTCCAAAATGTCCAAGAACATGATCAAATCTTAAAAATTGAGCAAGATATGCCTTGTGGAAGTTGGGAAATTTTGGGAATTTTGAAAAGTCAACTTTGCTTCAAATGCCTCAAAATTGCTAATGGGCCACAATTTCTTCCAAGAATCATTATCCAAAAGTTATGCACGACCCATTGACCCAAAGGGGAGTTATTTCATCATTTTTTATTATTTATTTGAATTTTTATCACCATTAATTCATTTAATTAAATAAAATATGACAAAAATACTCAAGCATGCATTTTAAATCTTTTTATGCAGCTAATAGGTCTATCATAACTCCAAGATTTCGTGCATCACTAATATGGAAAGATTTGGCCATGTTTGGTATCAAAAGGGCATAAAAAAGATTGAAAAAAGATTCATTGAAAATCAAATATTGGATTCATGAATGCAAAGGTTTCTTGGCTTGGATTTCACCCTAATTCATTCTTCATATAAACACCAAGCTAACCCTAATGCAAAGGACCTGGAAGCTGCGCCTCAGACCTCATACAAACTTTGCATTTTTTGTCAAAAAGTTCAAAACTGAAAACGCACTTAGAGCTTGTTCCAAAGCAAAATAACCATCCCAATAGCTTGCCAAGGCATCCAGGAAGCTACTCCAATCAAAATCAACTCTCCAAACGCAAAGAATTGGTAGATAGAAGTCTAACTCTTCTGTAAAATTTTGATAATCGTGTTTGCATTTTCATACGTTATTCATGACTTTTAATATGTGATTTACACTAACATGATGATTCTAAAGCCATTGGTACCATTCAATTGAGTTTTGGACGCCTGTATGCAAAGTTACCATGAACACGCATTAGGGTTTCAGAAGCTTTAAAAGAGGGCTTCATTCATATGGAAAAATCAGGCAACAAGACTAGTACCATCAAAACCAGGGCATCTGGACGAAATGAGTGATCCTATCGCGCCTAATTTATATTACGTGATACTCTATTCGCTATTTTTGTAGGTACCACTTAGTGGGGGTTTAAAACCCCCGCTATATGTTCTATATTTTCAGTCAAAACAAAGGCGTGATGGAGAAGACGCTGAGGTGTTGGACATGGGTTGGCCAGTTTGAATAGTTGGCGCGCTTTTTGCTTGGTTAATACTATAAGCGCTTGTTTCATTTATATTATTTATATTCGATTGGCTAACAAACACGCGCATACAACTCAGATGGTGGAACGTGCATTTGGCAAACGTTGGGACCTGGGTTCGATTCCCAGGTCCCCTCCCTTCTCAATATTATTTTGCTTTCCATATTTCTGTGCAGCGTACCTTTCAGGGACCACCATACAACTCTATCTCTGGGCACGCCACATGTCTCAGGAGATGAATCCAAGGGCCAACACAGGATCTCCACCATGCACCTTAGTCAACAGATCCACACGCGTCCTTGAAAAGTCAAAAAGGGCCAAGAATCAGTGGGCCTGATTGCTTTCCATAAACCTCCAAATGGGTCAACAAACCCCCTTTGTTTGTATTTTCTTCCCTTTATTCTTTTCCCTTTTTTTTATTATTTTGTTTTAATTATTTTCTTTTAATCCTTCAAATTAATTTTAATAATATAAAATACAAAAAAATCAAAAAGTCAAAAAATAAAAATATATTTTATTATTTAATTCAATAATGTTTTATTTTGTAAATAAATTTAATAATTAACTTAGTCTTAATTTTAGATTTAATTTTAATGTTTTTTAAATAAACTAAAAAATGTAGAAATTAGGGTTTTTATACTTTTATTCTTTTTTTTCACCATATTTAATTATTAAATATTTTTTTTGTAAATAAATTTATAATTAGGTTAAGATTAGGTCAAGATCAAACATTTTGTATATAAAATAAAAACAACTAGAATTAGGGTTTTGTTTAATTTTTAATTTTAATCCATTTTTCTCTATTATTATTAAATACCAAAAAACCAAAAAAATAATTTCTTTTTTCTTTAATCATTAATTCCAATTTAATTTCCTTAAAAGGGTCCAACGCCCTCGCATTCCCGATTTTATTTCTTTTCGCATTTACTTTTATTTCTTTTTGTAAATATAATGTATTTATCCCAAAGCCTTGTAATAGATTAATTAGGACATTTATCTTTCTGCATTTTATTTTATTCAAATCGGGTCTTGGATTAATTTGGCGATGTAGACCCGCGCCTTTGTAATAGCGTAGGACTTTTACCTTCTCGCATCTTTTAACTGTTAATAACTTGCATGAAAGAATGAATGCCAAAAATAAAAACAAAGCGTAGATCACCAATGCATGAACAAGACAAATATAACTGAAAACGACACACAATTCACACACCACCCCTAGGGTACGCCTCATTGTTGCCTTGCCCCTCGAAAAGTGGTCGTCGAGTAGAGGATGTCTTAGTAAGTCCTCATGTCCATGAACATGGCATAGGGGTAGCTTCTAAGGTGTCTTCCTATTGCTCCGGTGACCACAATGTCCCGAACCCTCGAATTGACCTGAACACCTCCAATGGTGGTGCTACCTACCTCTCAATGGTGGGATGGCACTACTTTAAGGACATTTACACAGACTAATTCCTTAGGGTAGGTAGATAACTCGTAGATACTTGCTCTAAATTCAAAACAAATCAAAAACTTCTTTTCACACCGACACTTTCCAAAAAGCTTTCAAAAGCAATTTTTCAAACACTCTTGAGGACTGATACAAGAGTCGAACTGAAATTTTCAAAGAAACTTTTTTAAACCCACAGTTGAAAAGCAAACAAACACTTTTGAAAACACAATGAGCAAGTATCTAAGAGCCCATGGATAACCATGGATAGAAAGGGTGCTAGCACCTTCCCTTTCTATAAATCTACCTCCCGAACCAAGAACTAATCTCAATAAGGAATTTTTCTGTGCTTTTGTCCTTTCCATTTGGAGAAAATAAAAGACGGTGGCAACTCTTGCTTCCGCGACATTTCGCGAACCAGCGTTAAACAGTCAGTTCCAGATCCACCGATCACAGAACTGGCGACTCTGCTGGGGAAAACTTTTAAAGTGAGGTGTAACTTAGGACTAAGATCATTGTGTTTTCAATTGCTTTGACTTGTTTGCTTTAAATTGTGGGACTGTCTTGGGAGTTCTATAGATCCTAACCCGGATCTGGGGATACCTTCTTAGAAAGTAGCAACAAGGCTGTGAGGGAACTGTGCGGGGTATACCGACACGGTTGAAGCAGTCTGCTACGTTGATGTGGCACTTTGGTGTGTACCGGTAACCCTTGAGTTCAGTCAAGGAGAGTACGGGGCCTCCATATGGTGTCGTGAAGCATCAACTGACCTTAGGAACCTTAATTGAACCATCTTGGCCTCTTTAGGGTAGTGAGATAACTGACTTTGGTGCAGTCCGAGGTTGGTTGATACTCGATACTACACTCAATGGAGGGTTGTTTTCTTGGAATATTTCGGTCGCCATTTCAGTGGCTAAATCAAAACGATGAACAATGAAAGCAATCCAATGATATTGGGACCCTTAGAACCTGGTTACTTCTAATAGGACAGGTTGAGCCCACCAACTTCAAGAGGGTAATACCCAGACCCCATGCAGGCCTAAACTCTAAGGGCTTCTCTTGTATGACTTGTGTGCCTTCCAACTTAACTATTTGCATGCTTGTTAACTGACATTTGAGTTTCTTGCAGGTTTTGTTTATAGTCCTTAATTGGGACTCATAACAGGGTTTACTGAGTTTCTTGCAGGTTTTGTTTATAGTCCTTAATTGGGACTCATAACAGGGTTTACTGAATTTCTTGCAGGTTTTGTTTATAGTCCCTAATTGGGACTCATAACAGGGTTTACTGAGTTTCTTGCAGGTTTTGTTTATGTCCTTAATTCGGACTCATAACAGGGTTTACCTACAGTACCCCATGCATAGCATAACATCATACCATTGCATGCATCCTTCATAAGGACTAATCCATTTCAAGGATCTCAAG
The DNA here is from genome assembly GCA_948472305.1 of Vicia faba. Classification (NCBI taxonomy): domain Eukaryota; kingdom Viridiplantae; phylum Streptophyta; class Magnoliopsida; order Fabales; family Fabaceae; genus Vicia; species Vicia faba. The sequence goes on from OX451737.1 coordinate 491,480,442, forward strand.
GGCTTGTGATGCAGGTCATGATGAGCCAGTTATCTAGCAAGGGGCAAAGGGGATTCATTTTCCTCTAGCCAAGGTTGTCAGGGGCTATAACCCACTGGATATGGTGAGCCTTGACCCTTGAAGAAGGATTCTCAGCAACATGGAGTTCCTTCAATCAAGCTACAAATTCAAATACTAACAATCTTCTTGTTTACCCTGTGAAGTCCTTGAAAACATTGCATACATGTCATACATGTCATTGCATTACAGGTACCCTTGTTACAGGTCACTTACCTTCTCCGCTGTTTATTTCAGCAATGGCTTGCCAACAAGACAACCAAGACCTTCATGCTCAAGAGACTCGGTTCGAAGAAACCCTCCTGAATCTATCCAGGGGGCAGGAAGAGCTGAGAACCCTTCTCATGGGGACTTTGGTCAGGAACAGTGCTGAGGACGAACGGCCGAAACACCTGCAAGCTGAGATGGATGCAATGAAAGCCCAGATGCTGGGGCAGGTGACTGCCATTCAAGGTTTAGCTCAAAGACAAGAAGAGCTCGGGGTTCTCATCAACCAATTGCTTCAGGGTAACCAACTGGGGAAAATGTCTAAGGGTAAAGAGCCAGTCATCATTCAACCCTCTTTGAGACAAGGAGATAAGGGGAGAGCTCCTCAAATGGCTCCAGTGTCACAAATTCAACATCAACCTCACCAGCTTCAGCCAGACAAGCCCAGGAGGCAATTCACCCAGCTCAACATGTCGCTGTTTCAAGCTTTACAACGCCTGTTGAGATTGAATCTGATCACATTAAGGGCTCATCCCCGGAACCCCAACACAGCATCTCCTACCTATCATCCCAATAAAAGGTGTGCCTACCACTCTGCCAGTCCAGGACATGATACAAATGAGTGTTGGGCTTTGAAGAACAAGATCCAGGACCTGATCGATGAAGGAGCATTGGAGTTCACACAAGATGGTCAGGCTGAGTTTTTCTACCATCCCTCCAAGGCTCACCATTTGAAGTAACAAGCCCTGAGATGAAAAGACTTTTGTTCATTAGGATTTTCAAGTTGTAACTTTCTTTTGTTCAAACATTTACTCATGTTAAACGTTGTTATTTCATTAATGCATCGCATATGTCTGTTTTGAAGCAATATATTCGTATTCACTATATGCAAATTATTTTCATATTTTTTCTGATGATCAACACTCGATTAATAATTCTAAGCCTCTTGAGGGAGGATGATGAAAACGATACCACGACACTTACAATATGCTTTTGAACAGACCCCGCTGATGAGGTACATGCATTGTTTCAATCCCTAAACATTGGAGTTATAAGGATGATAATCCCTCGTCAACCCCTCTGAGCCAAAGAAGTAGGAGTTTTTTTTTATTTTCGAAAAATAAAACCCTTTATCATAACCTGGGGCAGGGTAGTTCTCTCAGTTGATCCAAATGCATAACAAATGGCACCAAAGAGGTCCTTACAAAAAAAAAGGAAGACAATGATGATTCTGAATAATCATAAGGATAGGCAGTCATTATATCTCAAAAAATAAAAGCCCATTAAGTCAAAACCTATGAAGGAGACTTACAAAATTGGGGCATCCCGCTGACTGTAATTCCAAAAAGAAACAGTTCAGGCAAAAAACAGGGATAATGAAAGAAAAAGAAAGAGGTCTCACAAACCCTAAACCAAACAAAAATGACTGCCTATTCAAATAAACATTCAACATCCGAACCATCATTGGAATATCAGGACAAAGACCCAAACAAGGTCAAACGCATGATCAGCTGAGTTTAGGTTTGAAGAACATTACGAAGAGCGGGTGGGTACAAATAATTTGAGCCTTTATCCTTTGTTTCTTAAACCGTGAACCAGGCCACGCTACAACCCTTAAAAGTCCTAGCTGAAGCATGGGTTAGTTCGAAAGCATACTGTTACCAAAGGTATCCTGACTCCTTAAGGCTCACGGTAAAATACGGAGTTGACATCACGTTTTACAAACATTCACTTGTTTTATGAAAAGAATGCATCTTCAAAATCTTCAAGACAGACATAAGCTTTGCATTTTTAATATAACTTTGTTTACATATGACTTTTTGTTTGAACAACATAGAAATTTGCACGACGAATGCCTAATGAACATAAGCACTTCCAATCAAGGGGCATGGCATGATCATGGTCCGTCATCTGGGGCAGTCCAGCCAAGATTCGGGGAATCTCTCGGAGGCCAAATAGCTTGGGGCAAATCTCTGCCTGAGTCACTTGGGGCATTCCAACAACGAATCCTGCCTGATCAAACACCTTCTGGTGGCATGACAAAACACTTCTAACAGGGGCAACTCCCTACATTCTGAGAGCATGGATATAGTCGAAAAGAATACTACGCGTAATCAAAGACCCGCTAGGTTGACACACCTAGGCAAAAATAAGGGCTTCCCGGCGAACCAAAAGGGTTCGGGCAAAAATAAGGGATGAAATGAAAAAATCTGTACACCCGGCAAGTCGAAAACCTGAAAAGGCGGCTTGGGCAAAAATGGGTATCCCGATGGACTGAAAACCCGAAAGGGCGGTCCAGGCAAAAGTTAGGGATCAAAGCGTACGACTATGTCCCGTCATCCTGTCACCTGCCTACCAGAAGGAGGTTTGTCTATCAACAACTATCAGCACCCCACAGGTGCCTTCTCCCATAGAAACAGGGGCAATAATGAGTGGTCTAAGCGATCTAGTTGCTCTGCCATCAAGGTACCAAGGTAAGTTCGGCTGAAGAACATAACCAATACACCTTAACTCCCCAGAGAGTGAGCCAACAGGTCAATGCACTCTCCCCAAGCAAAGTTATACTATTAGCCTTAAGGAAATTGGGTATCCCCCGCAGATCTCAACATTCCCCAGCATAATATACGAATATTCTTAACAAGCATCCCCGGCAGTCTTGATCTAAGACTGTTCCCCGACGGCATATCAAACATTCAATGGAGTCACTTCCACAATATAGTTCAAAATCTCCCCAGGAGAGTCCAATCCAGTTCCCCCAGGAAAGTTGGAGTCATCTCCCCAGCAGGAAGCTTATCCCCAGTAGGTTCTGGAAGCTTCTCCCCCGCAGAGCACGAACGCGTCTCCCAGCTTTATTCAAAGGTTATTTCCCTACCAGGATATAACTGGGTTATCCTCAGCCAAAAGCCACGGAAAGATCGTACTCGGCACAGTCTTCTTATCCCCAGCGAAGTCTATCAACACTTCCAACATAACAACGGTATCCCCAGCGAAGTTACCATCAACATCCCAGCAAGTACCTCTCTTCCCACAGAGTATTATTCCCCAGCAAAATCGCTAGAATAATTTTCTCCCCACAGAGTAATCCATTCGTCAAGTTTATTCCCCAACGGAGTTATCTTCTCCTACCGGTATTCTTGCAACTATCATCCCCAGCGGAAGCAAAGATCTATTCTCCAACATCAGCCCAGGATGTGACTTCCCGGCACCCTTCAAGGATTTACTTTCCTAGACGAAAACATACGTTCATAAACATCACCTTTCCATACATTATAGCATGCATATATGCATCATATCTTACAAATCTCATTTATGTTGAGAACATCATTGCTTGATCCATATCATGCATTGCATATGACTGACCTTTACCTTTCAGGAAAGATCCAGTTAAGTTCTCAGCTATATTTCAAGACTTTAGTCTGGTTCAGTTAAATCGATTCCTAAAGATTTTCCTGATTCTTATCCAGTCAAAGGCCTTCTCTGGTTCAGTCAGATCGACCCTAAGATCTCCCTGATTCTTGTCCAATTGAAGATATTCCAAGACCTTGTCCGGTTCAGTTAAATCGACCCTAAGATTTTCCTGATTCTTATCCAGTCAAAGGCCTTCTCTGGTTCAGTCAGATCGGCCCTAAGATCTACCTTATTCTTATCCAGTTGAAGATATTCCAAGACCTTGTCTGGTTCAGTTAAATCGTCCCTAAGATTTTCCTGATTCTTATCCAATCAAAGGCCTTCTCTGGTTCAGTCAGATCGACCCTAAGATCTCCCTGATTCTTATCCAGTTGAAGATATTCCAAGACCTTGTCCAGTTTAGTTAAATCGACCCTAAGATTTTCCTGATTCTTATCCAGTCAAAGGCCTTCTCTGGTTCAGTCAGATCGACCCTAAGATCTCCCTGATTCTTATCCAGTTGAAGATTCCAAGACCTTGCCCGGTTCAGTTAAATCGACCCTAAGATTTTCCTGATTCTTATCCAGTCAAAGGCCTTCTCCGGTTCAGTCAGATCGACCCTAAGATCTCTCTGATTCTTATCCCAGTAGAAGACATCCAAGATTCTCTCAGCGTTACTGTTGAGGTTGAAGTCTCCTATGATTCTCTCAGCGTTACTGTTGAGGTTGAAGTCGCCTATGATTCTCTCAGCGTTACTGTTGAGGTTGAAGTCGCTTATGATTCTCTCATCGTTACTGTTGAGGTTGAAATCGCCTATGATTCTCTCATCGTTACTGTTGAGGTTGAAGTCGCCTATGATTCTCTCATCGTTACTGTTGAGGTTGAAGTCGCCCAAGATTCTCTCATCGTTACTGTTGAGGTTGAAGTCGCCCAAGATTCTTTCAGCATTACTGTTGAGGTTGAAGTCGCCCAAGATTCTCTCAACGTTACTGTTGAGGTTGAAGTTGCCTATGATTCTCTCAGCGTTACTGTTGAGGTTGAAGTCGCCTATGATTCTCTCATCGTTATTGTTGAGGTTGAAGTCGCCTATGATTCTCTCATCGTTACTGTTGAGGTTGAAGTCGCCTATGATTCTCTCATCGTTACTGTTGAGGTTGAAGTCGCCCAAGATTCTCTCATCGTTACTGTTGAGGTTGAAGTCGCCCAAGATTCTCTCAGCGTTACTGTTGAGGTTGAAGTCGCCTATGATTCTCTCATTGTTACTGTTGAGGTAGTAATCGCCCCAGGTTCTCTCATCGTTACTGTTGAGGTAGTAATCGCCCCAGGTTCTCTCATCGTCCCGCTGAGGTAGTACTCATCCCTGGTTCATTCATCACCTTTTGAAGCTCCAGATTCAATTCCTGTAACCAGTCAGGGCACATCTACACAAAGGGTTTGAAGACCAGCTCCTGTAATAGGCCAGGTAATCATCTTCTTTTTTCAGGTACGCAGGTTCTCGCTAAGGAATCTCTTACGCGATCGACACCCAGATGGCATCTATAAGCCCATCCACCTTCTATCACCTCTCAGCATGGCATCTATAAGCCCATCTTCCTATCCATCAATCTCCAAATGGCATCTATAAGCCCATTCCCACCATCACACTACTATGTGAGCGCAAATTTATAGGCACTCTAGTGTCCAATCATCTTCTACCCTCGGATTACGAAAGGCACGCCAGCCAATCTACATCCTCAGGTCTAAGAAGATTGAACAGGGGCAACTGTTTTAACCCAAAATTTTCCCTCCCATATTCTTCAAGATTTGCAAAGAACATGCTTCAAAATCTCCCCAAGGGTTGCACAGTTCAATGGCCTCCTAACAGTCAAAAACTAGGGTTTTGGTTCTGTCAAAGAAATTGAAGTTTTCAAGGATCCAATCAAGTCCCACATGCCTACAAACATGTTCAAGCATCCTCATGCTAAGTTTCAAGACTTACAGCACAAAATTGCACAGTCAAAAACCCTAATTGCTCAACAGTTAACTGTAGGGGCAAAATGGTCATTTGACAGTCAAACATCCAAATTTTTGGTCAACATCTTATTTTGAAGCCACAAACATCATTTGATCAATGCTTGATCATGATTCTCAAGGCATGGCTCAAAAAGTCTCAAGATGCAAAAGTTTCTATATTTGGACAGTTGAAAAAGTCAACTGTAACTTGACCAAGGCATAACTTCCACATGGTTTATCAGAAAAATTCCATCCAAAGCTCATTTTGAATAGAAAGACATTTCCTACAACTCCTCTTCACACTTCAAGTCCAATAAATGCTCTCAAAAAAAGTTATCAATCTCAACATTATAGGTCATTTTCAAAAGTCCACAAAAAGGCACTTTAAGTCAAAGACCATAACTTGATATTGGTAAATCAAAATGAAATGGGACAAAAGGCATTGGTTAGAGGACTTCAAGACCTTTCCAAAATGTCAAAGAACATGATCAAAGCTTAAAAATTGAGCAAGATATGCCTTGTGGAAGTTGGGAAATTTTTGGGAATTTTGAAAAGTCAACTTTGCTTCAAATGCCTCAAAATTGCTAATGGGCCACAATTTCTTCCAAGAATCATTATCCAAAAGTTATGCACGACCCATTGACCCAAAGGGGAGTTATTTCATCATTTTTTATTATTTATTTGAATTTTTATCACCATTAATTCATTTAATTAAATAAAATATGACAAAAATACTCAAGCATGCATTTTAAATCTTTTTATGCAACTAATAGGTCTATCATAACTCCAAGATTTCGTGCATCACTAATATGGAAAGATTTGGCCATGATTGGTATCAAAAGGGCATAAAAAAGATTGAAAAAAGATTCATTGAAAATCAAATATTGGATTCATGAATGCAAAGGTTTCTTGGCTTGGATTTCACCCTAATTCATTCTTCATATAAACACCAAGCTAACCCTGATGCAAAGGACCTGGAAGCTGCGCCTCAGACCTCATACAAACTTTGCATTTTTTGTCAAAAAGTTCAAAACTGAAAACGCACTTAGAGCTTGTTCCAAAGCAAAATAACCATCCCAATAGCTTGCCAAGGCATCCAGGAAGCTACTCCAATCAAAATCAACTCTCCAAACGCAAAGAATTGGTAGATAGAAGTCTAACTCTTCTGTAAAATTTTGATAATCGTGTTTGCATTTTCATACGTTATTCATGACTTTTAATATGTGATTTACACTAACATGATGATTCTAAAGCCATTGTTACCATTCAATTGAGTTTTGGACGCCTGTATGCAAAGTTACCATGAACACGCATTAGGGTTTCAGAAGCTTAAAAAGAGGGCTTCATTCATATGGAAAAATCAGGCAACAAGACTAGTACCATCAAAACCAGGGCATCTGGACGAAACGATTGATCCTATCGCGCCTAATTTATATTACGTGATACTCTATTCGCTATTTTTGTAGGTACCACTTAGTGGGGGTTTAAAACCCCCGCTATCTGTTCTATATTTTCAGTCAAAACAAAGGCGTGATGGAGAAGACGCTGAGGTGTTGGACATGGGTTGGCCAGTTTGAATAGCTGGCGCGCTTTTTGCTTGGTTAATACTATAAGCGCTTGTTTCATTTATATTATTTATATTCCATTGGCTAACAAACACGCGCATACAGCTCAGATGGTGGAACGTGCATTTGGCAAACGTTGGGACCTGGGTTCGATTCCCAGGTCCCCTCCCTTCTCAATATTATTTTGCTTTCCATATTTCTGTGCAGCGTACCTTTCAGGGACCACCATACAACTCTATCTCTGGGCACGCCACATGTCTCAGGAGATGAATCCAAGGGCCAACACAGGATCTCCACCATGCACCTTAGTCAACAGATCCACACGCGTCCTTGAAAAGTCAAAAAGGGCCAAGAATCAGTGGGCCTGATTGCTTTCCATAAACCTCCAAATGGGTCAACAAACCCCCTTTGTTTGTATTTTCTTCCCTTTATTCTTTTCCCTTTTTTTTATTATTTTGTTTTAATTATTTTCTTTTAATCCTTCAAATTAATTTTAATAATATAAAAATACAAAAAAATCAGAAAGTCAAAAAATAAAAATATATTTTATTATTTAATTCAATAATGTTTTATTTTGTAAATAAATTTAATAATTAACTTAGTCTTAATTTTAGATTTAATTTTAATGTTTTTTAAATAAACTACAAAATGTAGAAATTAGGGTTTTTATACTTTTATTCTTTTTTTTCCTTTTTTTCACCATATTTAATTATTAACTATTTTTTTTGTAAATAAATTTATAATTAGGTTAAGATTAGGTCAAGATCAAACATTTTGTATATAAAATAAAAACAACTAGAATTAGGGTTTTGTTTAATTTTTAATTTTAATCCATTTTTCTCTATTATTATTAAATACCAAAAAACCAAAAAAATAATTTCTTTTTTCTTTAATCATTAATTCCAATTTAATTTCCTTAAAAGGGTCCAACGCCCTCGCATTCCCGATTTTATTTCTTTTCGCATTTACTTTTATTTCTTTTTGTAAATATAATGTATTTATCGCAAAGCCTTATAATAGATTAATTAGGACATTTATCTTTCCGCATTTTATTTTATTCAAATCGGGTCTTGGATTAATTTGGCGATGTAGACCCGCGCCTTTGTAATAGCGTAGGACTTTTACCTTCTCGCATCTTTTAACTGTTAATAACTTGCATGAAAGAATGACAGCCAAAAATAAAAACAAAGCGTAGATCACCAATGCATGAACAAGACAAATATAACTGAAAACGACACACAATTCACACACCACCCCTAGGGTACGCCTCATTGTTGCCTTGCCCCTCGAAAAGTGGTCGTCGAGTAGAGGATGTCTTAGTAAGTCCTCATGTCCATGAACATGGCATGGGGGTAGCTTCTAAGGTGTCTTCCTATTGCTCCGGTGACCACAATGTCCCGAACCCTCGAATTGACCCGAACACCTCCAATGGTGGTGCTACCTACCTCTCAATGGTGGGATGGCACTACTTTAAGGACATTCACACAGACTAATTCCTTAGGGTAGGTAGATAACTCGTAGATACTTGCTCTAAATTCAAAACAAATCAAAAACTTCTTTTCACACCGACACTTTCCAAAAAGCTTTCAAAAGCAATTTTTCAAACACTCTTGAGGACTGATACAAGAGTCGAACTGAAATTTTCAAAGAAACTTTTTTAAACCCACAGTTGAAAAGCAAACAAACACTTTTGAAAACACAATGAGCAAGTATCTAAGAGCCCATGGATAACCATGGATAGAAAGGGTGCTAGCACCTTCCCTTTCTATAAATCTACCTCCCGAACCGAGAACTAATCTCAATAAGGAATTTTTCTGTGCTTTTGTCCTTTCCATTTGGAGAAAATAAAAGACGGTGGCGACTCTTGCTTCCGTGACATTTCGCGAACCAGCGTTAAACAGTCAGTTCCAGATCCACCGATCACAGTGTTCAAATGCCAAGACTGGTCTGACCAAAACTTGCCTAAGCCGCCCCTTCGGGTTTTCAACTTAGCGAACTGTCAACTCAAACCTAAGCGAAATACTTCTTGACTGCATCGGCGTTTATGGAGCGCGGGAGCTCTTCACCGTCCATATTGGTGAGAATCAAGGCACCTCTAGAGAAAACTTTCTTAACGACATACGGTCCTTCATAATTCGGAGCCCACTTTCCCCTAGAATCAGGTTGGAAAGATAGTATCTTCTTGAGCACAAGGTCACCTTCTCTGAACTCGCGTGGTCGAACCTTCTTATCAAAAGCTTTCTTCATTCTCTGCTGATACAATTGACCGTGACACAAAGCTGTCAATCTCTTTTCTTCAATTAAATTCAACTGATCATATCTACTTTGACACCATTCAGCCTCAGAAAGTTTAGCTTCCATCAACACTCTCAGAGACGGAATCTCAACTTCCACGGGGAGTACTGCTTCCATACCATAAACTAGGGAAAAGGGGTTGCACCTGTCGAAGTTCGAACTGAAGTACGGTATCCATGCAGAGCAAACGGAAGCATTTCATGCCAATCTTTATAAGTTACCACCATCTTCTGGACAATCTTTTTGATATTCTTGTTAGCAGCCTCAATAGCCCCATTCATCTTCGGTCTGTAAGGAGAAGAATTATGATGTTCGATCTTGAACTCTTCACAAAGCTCTCTCATCATCTTGTTATTCAAATTCGAACCATTATCAGTGATGATCTTGCTCGGGATGCCGTATCGACAAATGATCTGATTCTTGATAAATCTGACTACCACCTGTCTGGTTACATTAGCATAAGATGCTGCTTCCACCCATTTAGTAAAATAATCGATCGCTACCAAGATGAAACAATGACCATTTGAAGCTTTGAGTTCAATCATTCCAATCATATCAATGCCCCACATAGAGAAAGGCCAAGGTGGAGGGATAACGTTGAGGAGGGTCAGTGGCACATGTATCTTGTCCGCATAAATCTTGCATTTATGACATTTCTTCACATATTTGCAGCAATCAGATTCCATTGTCATCCAATAGTAACCAGCTCTCAACATCTTTTTAGCCATTGCATGTCCATTGGCATGTGTGCCAAAGGATCCTTCATGTACTTCTTGCATCAGCATGTCTGCTTCACGTCTGTCTACACATCTGAGCAAGACCATGTCGTAATTCCTCTTATACAAAACTTCTTCATTGAGGAAGAAACTGCTTGCTAATCTTCTCAACGTCTTCCTATCTTTATTGGATGCCCCAGGCGGGTATTCTTGAGTTTGAAGAACACGTTTAATGTCATAGAACCATGGTTTGTCGTCGGTAACCTCTTCTACTGAGAACACATGAGCAGGTCTGTCGAGGCGCATAACCCGGATTATAGGCACGTCGTTCCAACCATTCACTTGAAACATTGAAGACAAAGTAGCTAAAGCATCAGCCATTTGGTTTTCATCTCTAGGGATATGATGTAATTCCACTTTGTTGAAGAAAGTTAACAATCTTCTAGCATAGTCTCTGTAAGGGATCAAACCAGGATGACGAGTCTCCTATTCTCCTTTGATTTGATTAATTACCAATGCCGAATCTCCGTAAATATCAAGAATCTTAATCCTTAAATCCACTGCTTCTTCGAGACCCATAATACATGCCTCATATTCAGCCATGTTGTTCGTGCAGTCAAACTTCAATCTCGCCGTGAACGGGATATGAGTACCTCGGGGAGTGACGATGATTGCCCCAATTCCATTTCCATAAGAATTCACAGCTCCATCAAATATTAAACCCCAATGGGATTCGAGATCAGGTCCTTCTTCAGGTAACGGCTCTTCACAATCTTTAGCTTTCAAGTACATAACATCTTCATCTGGGAAATCAAACTTGATGGATTGATAATCGTCAATTGGTTGGTGAGCCAAATGGTCGGCTAAAATACTCCCTTTGATTGCTTTCTGAGTGTGATACTCAATGTCATATTCGGATAACAACATATGCCAACGGGCTATTCTTCCAGATAAGGCGGGCTTCTCAAAGATATACTTGATCGGATCCATTTTGGAGATCAACCAAATGGTGTGGTTAATCATATACTGGCGCAGACGGCGAGCAGCCCAAGCTAAAGCACAACAGGTTTTCTCAAGCAATGAGTACCGAGACTCACAGTCTGTGAATTTCTTACTCAGATAATATACAGCATGTTCCTTTCTTCCAGTCTCATCTTGTTGACCAAGCACACATCCCATGGAATCTTCCAATATAGTCAGGTACATAATCAAAGGTCTTCCTTCCACTGGAGGAATCAAGATGGGAGGTTCAAGCAAATATTCTTTAATGCTATCAAAAGCTCTCTGGCAATCTTCTGTCCACACACGTCCTTGGTTCTTTCGGAGAAGCTTGAAAATCGGCCCACAGGTAGCAGTCATATGAGATATAAATCTAGAAATGTAGTTCAGTCTCCCAAGGAATCCTCTTACTTGTTTTTCCGTCTTGGGTGCGGGCATTTCCCGAATAGCTTTGACTTTATCAGGATCTACCTCAATACCTTTCTGACTGACAATGAAACCCAGAAGTCTTCCAGAACGAACACCAAAAGTGCACTTGTTGGGATTCAGACGGAGTTTATACTTTCTCAAACGCTGGAATAACTTCAATAAATGTTCTAAGTGATCTTCTTCAGTTTGTGATTTGGCAATCATGTCATCTACATACACTTCTATCTCTTTATGCATCATGTCATGGAACAAAGCAGTCATGGCCCTTTGGTATGTTGCACCAGCATTCCTCAAACCAAACGGCATAACCCGATAACAAAATGTCCCCCAAGGTGTAATGAAAGTTGTCTTCTCCATATCTTCTGGTGCCATCTTGATTTGATTGTAACCAGAGAAACCATCCATGAAAGAAAAGACTTTGAACTTTGCGGTACTGTCGACCAATACGTCAATGTGCGGTAATGGAAAGTCATCCTTTGGGCTAGCTCTATTCAGATCTCTATAGTCTACACACATTCGAACTTTGCCATCCTTCTTAGCAACAGGCACTATATTGGCTAACCATTGAGGGTAGACCGATTTAACAAGGAAACCTGCATTAATCTGTTTTTGAACTTCTTCTTTGATCTTGTCAGCCATATTGGGACGAGTCCTTCTCAACTTCTGCTTAATCGGCAGACATTCAGGTCTCAACGGTAAACGATGCTCCACAATACTATTGTCCAAACCTGGCATATCTTGGTAGGACCAAGCAAACACATCAACATACTCTTTGAGAAGCTCCAACATTTTCTCTTTGACCTCTGGGATAAGCAATGCTCCGACTTTGACTTCCTTATTATCTTCTTCATCACCCAAATTGATCAACTCTATAGGTTCTTCAAACGGTTGAATGATCTTTTCATCATGCTCAAGTAAACGGGAAATTTCAACAGGAATCTCTTCACTATCCTCTTCTTCGGCTCTGAACACAGGGAATTCAAAGTTGGGAGAGGGCATAGGATCATTGTTTTCAATGGTTAAGTCATGGATTAATCTGCACATATGATTATGCTTTATTTTAGAAATCGATTTGTACAGATAAAACAAAAAGTTATTATATTTTCCCATTACTACCAATTAATTTCCATTACTATTTCCCAGAAAAAGTGAAAAATAAAACAATAGTGGATAAAATAACATTTTTATTCATGAAGGGAAATACTTGAAACAAAGAGCCCAGACATTTCTCTTTTGCCTTGGGCAGAGCAAAAGGATTTATTTTCAACATAGCCCGACACAAATATTTTTCGCCTTGGGCAGAGCGAAAATTTTTTTTTTTTAAAAATAAAACAAAACATTACTCAGAAATGTGCATCACAACAGGAACATCAACAGCAATCCAGTTTTGGCAAGCCACTCCATGCGTTACAAAATCGGGTAAATCCTCTTCAGAATCGTCTCCTATTATAGCATCAACTTCAGGAGGAGTCGGATGGATAAAACCTGCGCTTCGGAAAACCTCCTGTATCGGACGAGTAACCACTTCCTGCTTGACTCTTGTAGACACGGGATGAAAACCAAGACCTTCTCCAGACTTGTTCTCGGGCAAAGTCAACACCTGGCCCCAACCTTCAGCCGAACCACTTTCAACCACTCGTCGCGCATCCTCAAAAGAAGAAATAGATATCCCTTGCTTCTTCACTTCATTATTAGCAACAGATAGAGCTTGGAATTGGGTTCCAACATCCTCATCAGCATCAATAAAAGAGAAAGATGACAAATGGCTTACCACCATAGCCTGCTCTCCACCAATCATTACCAGCTTTCCATGCCTCACAAACTTCAATCTTTGATGGAGCGTGGAAGTGACTGCCCCTGCATCATGGATCCATGGACGACCCAATAAGAAACTGTAGGCGGCACGAATATCCATTACTTGAAAAGTGATCTGAAAAGTATGAGGGCCAATTACTATAGGAAGATCTACTTCACCAATGACAGTCTTCCTAGAACCATCAAACGCTTTAACAATTACCCCACTAGGTCTCATGGGAGCACCTTGATATGAGAGTCGAGATAATGTAGTTTTGGGCATTACATTTAACGACGAGCCTGTATCTACCAACACACTTGATAAAGTATCATTTCCACAACTTATTGAGATATGTAAAGCCATATTATGGTTCCTTCCCTCCTCCGGGAGTTCTTCATCACTGAAACCAAGACTGTTACACGAAGTAATATTTCCCACAATTCCATCAAATTGGTCAACCGTCACATCATGATCCACGAATGCCTGGTCCAAGACCTTCATCAAAGCTTCTCTATGGGCACCAGAATCTCTCAGTAAAGCAAGCAAAGAAATCTTGGAAGGAGTTTGCAATAGTTGGTCCACAATCTTATATTCACTTATCTTGATGAGCTTCAGAATCTCATCATCATCAGGATGAGGGATAGGTTCATTGGATCGGCCTATCTCAACCCTTGGTTCAACATTTCTCGCTGGAATTTCCGCCGGTATGGGCCTCCTGACTTGAACTTCTGGTCTCTTCAAAGGTACTGCTGCAAAGACACGTCCACTTCTCGTAACTCTACTCACCTCAGCAATGTTGACAAAAGATGGCCTGGTTGGTATAGGGACTTCTACCCCATTCTCGATCATTGTGGCATTATACTTATACGGTATAGCTTGGTCTGAGTTGTAAGGTACAGGACCAGGTGGATAAATGATCAAAGGAGCAACAGGTGCAGTCTGACTGTCGTAAACGATCTCTACTGATTCAGGCAAATTTAATTGTGGTATTATAACATTCACTTCATCCTCTGGATCTCTGTCATATGTAATAGTGATAACCCTCTGGTCTAACAACTTTTGAATATCCTCCTTCACAATAGGGCAATCAACCTCTCTTGAACAAAATTCACAAACGTCATAATCATGCTGATGCCTAACAAAGGCAAGTCTTCTTAAGCTCTGATGTAACCTGATTAACGACTCTCTTATGTGTTCAACTTGAAAAACTCGAAACTTTCCCGGACAACCTTCCACCATATTCACTGATGCTGCCCCATGTCGAGGCAAAGGATTATCTCTAACATTCGGGTTAACATCCTTGAAAGACAAAATACCATTCTTAATCAACCTCTGCATGTCCGCCTTTAGAGCAAAACAATTTTCAAGGTTGTGCCCCGGCGACCCTTGATGATATTCACAAAACTGATCCGCCTTGTACCACGGAGAAGTACTATTTGGTGCGACAGGAGGAGGCTTCGTCGTTATGAGGTTCTTTCTGATAAGAGCGGGGAACAGTTCAGTATAAGTCATAGGAATGGCGTCGAATTGCGGTTTTCTTGGTGAACGGTTCTGGTTGTTGAATGGATAAGCCTGTTGTCGAGGCTGCTGCTGAAACGGCCGTTGTTGAGTTGGTGGGGTTTGATGAGCTGGGGTCATCAAAGCTGGGCAGACAGCCGGAATGACTGCCGCAACGTGTGAGTAACCTCTCCTTGGTCTCCCTGGGAAGATTGCGCTGACATCCTGTTCTTTTCTTTTTGGGAAAACACTTCCAAACTTCTTAATACTGCTAGACGGACTTCCTTCTTTAACCAAACGCCCTTCACGAATCCCTTCCTCCAACCGCATGCCCATGCTTACCATTTCGGTGAAGTCACTGGGTGCGCTGGCAATCATTCTTTCATAGTAAAAGGAACCTAAAGTCTTCAAGAATATCTTCGTCATCTCTTTCTCCTCAAGAGGAGGATAGATTTGAGCAGCAATTTCACGCCACCTCTGGGCGTATTCCTTAAAAGACTCTCTATCTCTTTGGGACATCGCCCGGAGTTGATCCCTGTCCGGCGCCATGTCAACGTTGTACTTATACTGATGGACAAAAGCTTCACTAAGATCGTTGAAGTTGCGGATCCGAATGTTGTCTAAACCCATATACCACTTTAGAGCAGCACCCGTCAAACTGTCTTGAAAATAGTGAATCAACAAGTCATGATCATCAGAATATGTAGACATATTTCTCACGTACATAGTCAAGTGACTCCGAGGACACAAATCACCCTTATATCTTTCAAAGTCTGGCACTTTGAATTTTGCTGGAATCTTGACATTCGGAACTAAACAAAGGTCATGAGTGTTCTTTCCAAACAAATCCTTCCCCTTTAACGCTCTGAGCTCCCTCTGCATTTCTTGGAATTGGTCTTGAAATTCTTCCATTCTATCAAAAAGACCCAAACTTTCAGCAGGTTCGGCAGGATAAGTAGGTTCATTCAAGTATGGCACGGAGTGAACCACAGGAGCGACAGTTGTCATCAATGGTTGCGGGAAAGGTGTCACAGACGGGATTACCGGCGGCATGGCAGTTGTCTCTGGTTGAGGAAGAGACAAAGCAGGTTGAAACAAAGGCTATGCGACAGGCTGATACCCCTCTGGCACAAAGTTGTAAGGCATTCCCCACGGAAAACCTTTTGGCATCTGATGTTGAAGCGGAGAGTTGATTTGAGTCACCGATGTTGGAACGGTGACAATCTCAGAAACCACAGTAGTTGAAGTCTGAATCTCAACAGTTGTAGTCGATGGCTGATTCTGAGCAGCCATCAAACTTTCCACTAGCGCAGTTAACTTTTCCATACCGACACGAAGGGTAGCGACCTCCTCACGAAGCTCGTGGTTTTCCTGTTCCAGATCTTCCATCTTCCTCTGACGATCGGCTCGAGTATCGTATTGATGAGACAGCTTGACAATCTATCGGAGTGGAAAAAGAAACAAGGATAAGACTCTAGAAAACATGTGAATTGTAATGTTGGATGATGCATGATATGTGATGCAAATGGTGATTCATTTTAATAGTTTTTCAAGGAACTTCGATAATTTTGCACACATCAATGGTAAAGGAATTTGGAACAACAAAAACTCATCCATTAATCAAAAGTGGTAAATTACAACTTACAACTTTGGAACAACAAAACAATAAATTACAATTTGGGATAACAACCCAATAATAAAAGCAGTAAACTACAACTTTGGAACATGAAGCCCATAATAAAGCAGTAAATTACAACTTTGGAACATGCAGCCCATAATAAAAGCAGTAAATTACAACTTTGGAACATGAAGCCCATAATAAAAGCAGTAAATTACAACTTCGGAACATGAAGCCCTTTTACAGAGTTTTACAAAATGACATCAGTAAAATAAAACTAAGAACTAAAGATCACTCAGAATCATCAGATGAGGGACCAAATGCCAACTGTAACCGGATCTTCCTGATCTTCTCTTCATAAAAGTCTTCCATCTCTTTCTTCTCAGCTACCAGTCGATCAATGATTTCCTTTTGCGGATTAGGAACGAGAGCAACGCTTAACGAACCTTCTTTCTCTCTCTTCCTTTCACTAGCATACTTCTTCAGTAAAGCGTCCTTTTGACGAAGTTTCTCATCATGATCAATGAACCAGCCGTCTTGAATAAATAGCAAATCCTCATTTTCCTTTAGTTGTCGAGCCAGGACCCGATTCTCATATTCAGACATATTATACTTTTCTTTCCAAGCATCTCTCTCGAACTTCATCCTAGCCAGATTTCCTTGGTATTCTCCCATATTCTCGATAGGGATATCAACAGATGACGATGCAACGGTAGGGAATAAAGGTTTCTCAGGTTTATAGGGCATCTTGAGAGCACAAGCCCTAGCACGGACCCATTATAGGTAAGGCTCCAACGAAACGGCACCCCTATACCCTAACATGTCTCTCCCTTTCCTATGGATGTGGCGCAAAGCTCCTTCGATCTCCCTCTTAGCTGCCTGGTGATCTTGTCCTTCTTGTAAAAAGAAACCACTCACATGGATGTTGTTTGGCTTGTCCCTCATCGGGTATCCAAACTGACGGCGCGCAAGAACAGGGTTATAGTTAATTCCACCTTTCGTACCAAGAAGAGGCACGTTAGGAAAAGCACCACAGCTATCGATGATCTTCACGTCATAGTAAACTCGATTATACCAATCAATGTCGAAATGAGTGAGAGCCATAATCTTTGGTGCCCATCGCGGCTCCTTCTCAAGATCCCAGAAAACATCAGACCTAGGTAGATGAGAAACATACCACTGATACAGCAACGGTGCACAACAAATAATCATTCCTCCTTGATAAGAGTTTCGAAGATGGATGGAGTAGTAGGTATCTCCGAGCAACGTAGGGACTGGATTTCTGATCAAGAAAATTCTGATGGCGTTGATATCCACAAACTTATCAACGTTAGGGAACAAGAATAGACCATAAGCGAGTAAAGCAAAGACGTCTTCGAAGGCCATAGTATCTTTTATCTCAGCGAAATGACGAGCTTTCCTCAACAAAAACTGCGCAGACAAGCCTCGGATTCCCCCTTTCGTAGTCATGTTCTCCTTTATCTCTGATTTCTTCAAATGGGTGATGGTCGCTATCTCGTGAGATTTGGGTTCCTCTTCTAATCCAGAAAAAGGAACACAGTCGGTGATCGGCAAACCAAGTATGTAGGAATACTCTTCTAAGGTGGGCATTAACTGGTAATCCAGAAAGGTGAAACATCGATACAAAGGATCGTAGAATTGGACCAACGTATTAAGGATGCCTTCCTTCATCTTGCGCTTCATGAGAGGTATAATGGACCCATACTTTTTCTGAAAATCCGTCGGGTTCTTGATCTTAGGAATTAAACTCTTCAGTTCTTCAATCTCGGGCTCCTTAAAACTAAAACTTCGAGTGTTTCTCCTTCCAAATTCCATAATTATAGTACCTGAGATGTCTGCAAAAATCATTCCTAAGTTCCTCGAAAAAATAAGTTTTTTACAAAAAATGTGGATGAATGCATGAATGAATGATAATGCAACAGTTACGCACAAGTTCACAAAAATGGGGTTTAAAGGTTCAACGTTTCAGCATGGAGTCGAGGGTAAAGCCCACCCCAAGGTATGTACTAACGGTTCAATCACACCTGTAAGACAAGGTTCTAAGAGTTCCCAGAGTCTACATTCCTCCTTCGGATATTGCCAACGTCTTGATTACTCAATAATTAGCAATATTCTCAAGAGAAACTCATCCGAGCGTAGCATAGCGTAACAACTACTTCCGAATTACTCCGTTATAGTCTTCGCGCTACACCTAAAAGGCCAAGATGGGTTAGGGTTCTACGGTTCTCAATTTCTCTGGCTCCCAAGTCGAAAATAATAATGTTTTCCCGATTACTCGGTAAACAAATATTATGTTCAAGAGGGCCTTCCATTGAGTGGGGGATCTCATGCCTCCTTCTTCGGGATTACTCCTTCAAAGTTAACATGACTGTACCGCCCGTCCTATTCCTTAAGTGTAACTTAATCCGGGTATAGGATTCGTCCTTTGCAAAAAACCCAAACACCCTAATTTAAACACATAATCAAACAAATCAAATAATAATAAAACAGATAAAACAAACTAGGCTTAACCCACTTAGGGATGGACCAGCAAGAGGTCAATCTCTCCCCAGCAGAGTCGCCAATTCTGTAGCGATAAAAAATATAGCGGGGTAAATCGGAGATCGAATTATTGATTAATTCGTCTCACAAAAGCAAGAGTCGCCACCGCGCTTTATTATTTCCAAGGGAAAAGGGGAAAGAGCGAAATAAAACCCTACATATGCAATGTAAAATAATACTTTCTAAAAGTAATAAAAATACAAGGCGTTTTGAAAAGAGATCTATGGTTCGGGGGTTGGTTATACAGTGGGAAAGTATTAGCACCCAATGTATCTATAGTACTCTATAGGAACCTTTTGAAATATCTGTTTATTAAAATGTTCGTTTGATTAAAAATAAATTGTTTTGGCCGAAAAGGGGTACGGATGGGTTTTTGAAGGTACGACGACCTAATGTCGAAGTTTTGGCTTAAAAGGTATAAATTTTGAAAAGGTTGAATATTTAAGGAAAAATTGTCTTAAGTTTTAATGAGATGAAGATATTCGCGTGATTGGACTTGAGGACATGAAGTCAACAAATTTAATCATTTTTCTCTTGGATTTAGGCGTAAACGGAATAATCAAATAAAGATGAAATAAATCAAACTGAAAATCAGATAGATAATGATTAAATAGCTAAATGATATATAACCACAACAATGATTAAATAACAGACTAAATGATGTGAACATGCATTTTTTATATTTTTGTTTAATATTAATTAAAGCGAGGGAATTAATTAAAGAAAATAAAATGTTTTTTAAGTTTTTATTTTTATATGTTTTTTAATATTAATATAAGGTATTATTTTAAGAATTATTAAATAATTCTAAACTAAATCAAAACTTTAAAAGTTATTAACTTAAATATAATTAAAAAAGAAAACTAACAATTACTAAATTAATCTTAAAGTTAAACTAATAAAAATTGATCAAATACTAAAATATCTAATTAATTTACACCCCTTATTTGATTAACTTATAATTAAAACTAAATTAACAAAATTCTAAAAAAAACTAAAAGAGAATAAATAGAAAGAGGTATATTAGAAATAAAGGGTCAGGTAAACAAAGTGTGGGCTAAAGAGTTTCAAGGGGCCCAATCAAAAAAACAAAAATGGGGGGTGTCTAAGGAAATTCGTTGGGCTTTAAGGCAGGGAAAAGGGTTAAGGTCCATACATAGAAACAGGGTTAGGGTTAAGCATTTGTTTTAGTTTTGGGGAAAACAGATTAGGGTTAACAAGGTGTGCAGAGCGGCGCTCATTTGCTCGTCTTCTTCGTTTTCGTTCCTCTCTTCTTCTTCTCAAGCCATGGGTTCTCAAAGGAAACTCCGTCCCTGTGCCAGGCGCCATCCTCTCTCCTCTTCATGGTCATGTCTGGGCGACGTTTGCGAAGGTAAGGGACTCATAGTTTGTGTTTTATGGTTTGTGAAACGCGCATGTTTTTTTTACTCTCTGATACAATTCTCCTCTGAACGTTTTACTATTACATGAGGTTTAAAGGAAAAGGGTGAGGAAGTTATACCTTCGTGGTCTCTGGGAAAAAACGGAGGAGGGAGCTGGAGGCGCCTAGGGCTGGCAGGGCGAAGAGACGCGATGTTGTGGCTTGCTCCGGTTTGTCTAGTATCTCACTTTGACTTTTGTGTTTTTGATGATGATTGCTGAAAAATGCATGTTGAAAAACCCTTTATCTTCTTCTTCTGCCTCGTTGCCTTCTTTGCTTTGTATGTTTCTTTGTTGCCTTGAGATATTTGTTGATATTTGTCCCTGTATGCTTCTGAATGTGCTGTTGTTGAAATGCTTTGTTTTGACCAGCTTCCCTCTTCTTCTTTCTGTGGGCTTGATGCTTTGCTTCTGTTGCTTTTTTAACGGCCTATGATGAATATTTCTGAGGCTTTTGTGTTGCCTTGAACATTGTTTTTAAGGTTTGAGTTGTTATGGTATTCTGGTTTTTTGGCTTTGGGCGTGTATGGCTTTGATGAGGCTTTACTGGTTATGGCCTTAGAACTGGCATGGAATGGTGAGGTTTGAAATAGGTACAGGCTTCGGGCCTGGGGACTGGTTTTAGGCTTTGACAAGATTCACAGGTTTTATGGTTTAGGCCATATTGGTTGGGTTTTGGTGAGGCTTTACTGGTTTATGCAGGTTGATGGAAACAGGTTGAACTGGTTTTATGTTTTTTAGGCCATATTGGTTTATGTTACTATGGCTTTGGCTTTGAAATGGATTGACATTGGTTTATGGTTTCACAGTTTATGCTGGTTTTTTGCTTCAGGTTTGGCCTGGTTTTCGTTTCAGCAGGTTTGGCCTTTGATGAGTTTATTGGTTAGGCTTTGAAATGGTCATGGTTTTGACATGGTTTTGACATGGTTTTGAATGCAGGTTATATGTATGTTTTGGTTTGTGTTGCAGTTTGAGTTATTTGAACTCAGTTTTGGTTTTAGGCTTCCAAACGTTATATCATCTCTGAACTTTTCTTGAAGGGTTTGTTGTTGTTATAACAGTTAGTTGGCCTTTTGTTTATGTTACAGGTTATGTATATTTTTAACTATATTTCTTTGATACCCTGCCCTCTCTACTGTTCCATTCAGTTTTGTTTTGTATCCTTTTTCTATGCTTCCTTCTCTTGACTGTGTTGCTGCTATTTTGTTTTCTATTCCTTTTCTGCCTAAGCCAAAACCTGTAAAACCCACACTTTTCTCTCTTCTCTCTCCTTAGTACAGTTGAAACACTAAAATGTTGTATGTACTTTTAAGTTCTGAAAAAGCAAAGCTGGAAAATGATGTAATTAGGAAATATATTTGCTTGCATATTTGGTTTTAAACTGCACATGTTTCTCTTTGTCAACTGCACTGTACAGCATGGAGCCTTGTGTTTTTTGGCCTCTTCCCACACCTTAGGTAGTTTACGTTGCATATAGGCTTTGAAAATTGCATATGTTGTTGAACTATGCATATGATGTTGATTTTGAAATATGCAGTTTTGACAAAAAATTGAATTTGTGCATATGGTTTTGAACTATGCAGTTTACTTTGAAATATGCAGTTTTGACAAAAAAATGAATTTGTGCATATTTTTAACTTGTGCATTCATTTTTATCAATAAAAAAATTCATCCCTTTTTGTGAACCGGGAGAAATCCCGTGATTTGCAAAGAGGGTAAAAACTGATTCCAGCTGTTTGCTTTTAATGATGAACGCTAAATTAATTTTCTGCTTTTAATTATATATTCATTTCTGACTTTTTCTTTTAATTCTTTGCAGGTAAAATCAAATGAGCATCAAAGAAGTATTGGATAGAAGATGAAGATCTAGAACTTAGGAAAAAAAATTAGGATAATTTTTATTTCATTTTAAACATTATAAAAATTATCATTGTAAATACGTTGTAAATAAATACGGTATTTAAACAACAATTGTAACAATAAGAATAAAATGAATAAAACTCCAATATTTTACCAATTAATTCTTTCCTTCTTTGCAATTATTTATTTTATCATTTATAATTCTTTAAATCATATAATAACTGAAAATCAATTCCAATTATTTAAATTTAGAATGATAAATAATTAAATAACTATCATTGATCAATGAACTTCTCTTCAATTATTAACTTCATTATTTATATTTCTTCTAAATTATAATAACTGAAAATAAAATTTCAATTATTTAAACTTAGAATAATAAATAATTAAATAAACATTGTTTGATCAATTAATAACCTTCTTTTCAAATATTTACTTTACTATTTATAATTCTTTAATTTA
Organism: Vicia faba; assembly: GCA_948472305.1. Lineage (NCBI taxonomy): Eukaryota > Viridiplantae > Streptophyta > Magnoliopsida > Fabales > Fabaceae > Vicia > Vicia faba. The sequence continues at coordinate 491,503,302 of OX451737.1, forward strand.
TATAATAACTGAAAAATAAGTTCCAATTATTTAAATTCAGAATAATAAATAATTAAATAAACATTGTTTTAGCATTGATCGATTAATAAATTTAGCGTTCAAAAAATAAACAGCTCTCGACTTGAAAAAGTTATGAATTTAAAAACTGCTTTGAAAATTGATAAAAATAGGTCAAAACCCTTGCAATGTAATGATGCAGATGGAAGATGGTATCTTAGGTCAAAATTTGGGGTACAACACATAGCAACATACAGAAGCAAAAGCCAACGTTCAAAAGAGGAAAAGAAGTGATCAAACAAGGTTTTCAGAAGCTCATCACAAAACCTAAAAGGCAAAAATAAAGATACCAGATTAGCAAGAGCAAGCTAGTCTCAGCATCACGTTCCTCCGCCCAAGCCATCCACAGCGCCTCCCAATCCACCTTCTCCTCCGTCCCCAAGGGTCAAGGTAGTATTTCTCTTCTTTTCCTTTCTTTCCACAACCTCAATCAGAAACAATAACAGCACTTAATCAAAACATGAAATCAAAAAACTAACGAAAACCCTAAGGCATAAGAAGGAGAGGCCGTTACCTTTGCTTATCCCTGCTTGAGCGGTCCATGGAGGGAGGAAGACGGATGTTCGCGCTCAGTGGCCCTAGGTGGAGGAAAAGCTCAGAATCCATGGCTTAGAGATGAAGACGAAGAGAAAAAGTGAACGGCGCCTCTGTCTCACAAACCCTAGCTCATTCCCAAATGAACAAAACAATTAAAACCCTTGCAATTTTTTGTGTCAAACGTTATGGGCCTTGCCCTTTCAGAAGCCTTAAGCCCATCAGATTTAGGCGCGTACCCCCCTGTCTGATTACCACCTCAAACTATGCTTTGGGCCAAGAACATCTCTAAGGCCCATTCAACATTTTCCATATCTTTTAACTCATACATCAATCTTTTATTTTATTTTGTTTTGTTACTTTACTTCTTTTTTAGTAAAATATTACATATACAATTTTTTTCTTAAAAGGTTCCTTTTTTATATTATTACAATAAAAATACATATAAAATAGGATTTCTCAAAACACCTTTCTTCCTTTTCTTTTATTAATTAAAAATTTATATATAAATACATAACTTTGTTTTTTCTCAAACTTAAAACTTCTTTATTTTAATTAAAACTCTTGTATAAAAATATTTATAGAATTGCATAAAAAATAGATTTTTTAAGTTAAATCATTTTCTTTTCTTTTATTAAATTTTCTTGTTTGTACATACTTAAACAAAAAATACAAAATGATAACAATACATAAATAAATACTTGATAATACATTAAGATTCACATTTTTCGCACTTGTAAATAAATCACATACACATTTACAATACACATTTTATCTTTCTTATACATTGATACATTTGCTTGTCCCTTTTGACATTGCTACATTACATTGTTTACATTGCGATCGATTCGATTTGGTTGTAAATATTTGGACACTACTCTCCTAATAAGTCTCATCCCCATTTGTAAATATTTGTACCCCCACTCCCGGATACTTATTTGTAATAGCGTAGACTTTAAATTCCCGCAATTTATCGCTTTCAAATATACCATGGTTAGACCTAGGGTTTGTATGTACATAAAATAAAACGCTAGATAACCTAATACAAAGACAAATACATGAAATCAATACACAATCACACTTGCACCCCTAGGGTAATCCCGCTTGTTGCCTTCTAAAATGGGCCATGCTTGCACGTTGAGTATCTTTGGAAAAACAAAACAAATCAAAATGATCATAGTCCCTCGATGACGCTTTCAAAAGTTGCCTAATCAAAATGATCATAGTCCCTTCAAGCAAAATTGCCATAGAAACTTGGCACCATTGCATTCATGGTCCATACGATGACCCGCGCCTGTCCCGTTAAACATCCTAACGCAAGATTGTCCACCAAATACAATGGTGGAACAAAATTGTTAAAAAGGGTTAAAACATGAGAAAAACCTTTGAGTAAAATTAGGGGTAGACAAACTCTTAGTTACTTGATCAAACTTGCAAAAACGCTTGCCTAATTTTCAAACCACACTCCACAAACACTTTCAAAAACAAACTTCCAAAAACATCTGAAACATCTTTTCGAAAAGATACACACCTTTGTAAAACACTCAAACACGAGTCATTACAACGGTTGCCTAGACAAGGCGTCTTCTTCAAAAACATTTTCAAAACACACACACACACCACAAGTTCAAGCAATTGAAAATCAAAGGCAAGTGATCTAAAACAAGTAACTAAGAGCCCATGGATAACCATGGATGAAAAGGGTGCTAATACCTTCCCTTTTCATAATCTACCCCCCGAACCCACGAAACGTCTCAAAAGGTTTTTCCTGTGCTTTTTAACCTTTCCTTTAGGATAAAATAAAAAGTCGGTGGCGACTCTTGCTAAACCGAACAAGTGCGAATACAAACGCAAAAACTCAAGTCAGTTCTCCCACCGTATCACACTTTCTTGCTGTTTCACGCCTCCAATCCTTATGCTTATGGTCTGGAATTATCGTGTATATGTAATAGACTGAATTAGGTTAATAAAATTGGCATGAACCTTGAGAAATAATGGAGATTTGATTTGGTTTGTTATATGCATGATATCTTTCTAAAACAAGCTTCAATCTAATCTTTTCCAATCCAAATGAATCTTGCACGAATTGGCCATCATGCTAGTTGTATATAGACTCAAAATGTGCACAAAAATCGCAAGATTTGATTTGATTTCATTATTTTACCATTTAATTTGATTTATTTTGATTTAAATGAATAAAAAATCAAAATAAATGATAAAAATAATAAAATAAGAGGTGAATGAGATCAGGGGTCGTGGGTCCTATTAGAAACATGTTTCAAGCAAGAAAACATGGGCCCCTTTGGAAAAAATGCCAATTTGATCAATGTTGACTTTTGACAATTTTCCAAAAATTACCAACTTTGACAATGCATATCTCTCTCATTTTTGACCCTAGGAGAGTTTTCTTTGTCTTTTTAGAAATATTAGGATGTCCCCTAAGCAACGCTTTTTGTTTTATCTCAATTGGATCTTCCATGTTCATGTATGAAGCTTAGACCCAAAAGGTGTTTTTTTTTTACTTTTCAAAAGGACCTATAATGTCAAAATTCATATCTTTTTGTGAGTGCATATTTTGAACTTGTGGGATGAAGATGAATTGTATGGAATTGCATCTTCTTCAAAATTAGTTTTGGATGGAAAATTTTTGATAAAGCATGTGGAAGTTATGCTTGGTCAAAGTTGGGTTGACTTTTACTGAGAAACCCTAATTTAGCAACTTTTGGGTTTTGATGAATTGTGAGCAATCCCTGAGGAATCATGATCAAACCTTGATCAAATGATGGATAAAACTTCAAAATGGTGATGTTGACCAAAAATATTGAAGTTTGACTGTATGTGGGTCACAGTTGACTTTTGACCTAATACAGTCGATTCTCAAGCCTCTGAGCAGTTGACTGAGCAAACTTCTTGTGTAAGGTATGAAACTTGACATGTAGGATCTTGAGAACATATTAATACCATTGAGAGCATATGAGACCTTTTTGGTCCACCCATCTTGATGAAGAATGAAACCCTAATTTGAGATACATTGCCTTAGGAGAGAGTTTGTCTGGTCAACTCTTGGACTTCCTTGAGCAACTTGGGGACCTCAATTGCCATTGATTGAGTAAAATGAGAGGGAAAATTTTAGGGTACAACAATGCTATTTACTACCTGAGTAAGAAATTTACCAATTGCGAGTCGAGGTACTTATTGCTGGAAAAGACTTGTTATGCACCCGTGTGGGCAGCAAAATGTCTCGGACAGTATATGATAACTCATACTACTCTCTTGATATCCAACATGGATCTGATCAAGTACATTTTTGAAAGGCCAGCTCTAACAGGAAGAGTAGCTTGTTTGCAGATGATTTTAATTGAATATGATATACAGTATACTACCCATAAAGCCATCAAGGGTAGTGTATTGGCATATTATCTTGCTCACCAGCCTATGGAAGATGACTATCAGCTGATGAAGATTGAGTTTCCAGATAAGGACATCATGTATATACGGTATTGTAATATTCCTGGCCCAGAGGAAGGATCCGAACCAGGATCGTAATAGTCGTCGGTGCTCAATGGTGCCTCAAATGTATTGGGTAATGGTGTCATTGCTATTATTACTTCTCCTGAAGGTTTCCATACTCCTTTCATTGCCAGAATATGCTTTGATTGTACTAATAACATGGATGAGTATGAAGCTTGTATTTCTGGGTAAGAAGCTGCTATTGATTTGCGAATCAAGATCTTAGAAGTCTATGGGGATTCTGCTCTAGTAATCAGTCAGATCAACGGAGATTGGGAGACTCGTCACCCTAATTTGATTTCCTATCGAGATCATGTTATGAAGTTAATCTCGTACTTTGGTGAGATTACTTTCAATCATATCCCAAGATAAGAAAAATAACTTGGTAGACGCTTTGGATACTCTGCCATCCATGTTTAAAGTCAGATGGGAAAATTAAGACCCTCTATCACCATTTTGAGGTTGGATGAGACATGGTTCTATTATGAAATAGAAGAAGGTGCTGATGAGAAACCTTGATTTTAGGATATCAAAAGACATCTTGAAATGCGAGAATACCCAGAGGATGTATCTATCACAAATAAGAAGACTTTGTGGAAGTACCCAGTTAAGTTTTTCTTCAACGGTGGGGTTTTGTACAAGAGAAACTATGTATCTATTTTGCTCAGATGCATGGATAGACACGAAGCAAACAAGATCATAGAAGAGATACATGAAGGTTCCTTCAGGACACATTCCAGTGGGCATATCATGGCCAAGAAAATCTTAAGAGTAGGTTATTATTGGTCTACAATGGAAAACGATTGTTACAATCACTCCAGAATCAGTTAAAAGTGTCAGATTTATGCCGATAAAATGCATGTGCCGCCCAATCCGCTAAATGTTTTGACTTCTCCTTGGCCCTTCGTAATGTGGGGCATCGATATGATTGGCCGGATTTAGCCGATTGCTTCCAACGGACATTGTTTTATTCTGGTTGCCATTGATTACTTCACCAAATGGGTCGAAGTTTTATCGTATGCCAACATTACCAAGCAAGTGGTTACTCGCTTCATCAAGCAGAACATCATTTGTCATTATGGGATTCCCAAAAAGATCATTACTTAGAATGGGTCGAATATCAACAATAAGATTGTGATACGGTGGCAGAACCGACTGTTTTGGAAAATGCTGGTTTGCGTTTTGCGTTTTGATTTGCAAAATGTCGCGGTAAGCAAGAGTCGCCATCGACTTTTATTTTATCCAACTGGAAAGGAAAAAAGCACAGAAAAATTCCTTTTTCGAGATTTTGAGTACGGGGGGTAGATTATAGAAAGGGAAGGTATTAGCACCCTTTCTATCTGTGGTTTTCCACGGGCTCTTAGGTACTTGCTCATCATTTTAAAAATTTCTTCCGTGTTTGTGTGTTTTGAAAAGTTTTGTTTTACTTCATTTTAACCCTTGCTTCCGTATTCAAGAGTGTTATGAAGTGTTTTTGAAAACTTTGTTTGAAAAGAGTGTAAGTGTGGAAAAGTTTGATTCTGAGCAAGTACCTACTAGCATCTACCTACTCGAAAAAAGAATGTTTTTGTACTTGTTTCCTTTAGACAGTGCTATCCTATTATTAGTGAGTAGGTAGCACCGTCGATGGAGTTGCAAGGGTCAATTCAAAAGGGACATACGATCACTAAAGCAATGTTAGGACGTCTTAGTAATAACCCTAGTGTCTTTAAGATCATATTCGAGGCAACATTTCTGAGGCAACCTTTCTGAGGCAACATTTCCGAATGGGACATTTGATCTTTGTTTAGACAAGAGAGTGACCACTAAAACACCCTATACTTAATGACAGTTTACCGAAGGCAACCGAAGTGAGAGTATACCCTAGGAGTACGCATGTGCGAGTGATTTGATTTCAAGTTATTATCTTTGTACATTTAGGGTTTACTAACCATTTTAAAATTAACATACATTCTTGTCATGCAATCTTATTATCCTACATCTAACAGTTAACATTTGCAAAAATTAAAATGCGAGAAATAAAACTACACTATTATAAGGCTTCAGGGAGGGGGATTAATTACATAGCCAAAAACCCGTAAAAAACGATAAATAAACGAAAAGTCCTAATTAAACTATTACATCCCATGAGCAGTTACATCAATATTTGCAAAAAAATAAATAAACGCCCGCGATGAAACGAGAACGAGAAGAAATTAGGATTTTGACCCCGTCTAGACCTAATTAAAAGAAAAGTCATTTTTTTTGTTGTTTTTGATTATTTTTTGAGAAAAAATAGGGTTTTAACTAAATAAACATAAACCTAATTACTAATTAAATTAAATTAAATTAAGAAAATTAATTAATTTTGACCTATTTTTGTATTTTTGTTATCTTAAGAAAAGAAAAATAAAAATTAAATTAAACAAAACCCTAATTTTCTAATTGATTTTAATTTATTTACAAAAGGTTAAAATTGCCCTAAAATTAAATTAAATTAATTAAATTAATTTTGACAAAATATATAAAAAAACCTAAATTTGATGAAATTGATTTTTATGAGTTTTTGTAAAAAAGGGAATTAATTTTATGAGAAAATAAATTAAACAAAATAAATTAAATAAAGAAAATATATAAAAGAAAAGAGAGAAATAGGCCTGGTACGCTAGCAATTTAGGGGGTGTCCATAGCAATTTTTGGGCCCAAAATCCCTTGGCCCATTTTGACTTTCAGATTCCATGTTGTACGTTGACCAGGGTGCATCATGGACCTTCAAATGATGGTCTTTGGATCCAGCTTGTGGGTAATCTGATGGTTGAAAGATGATGGACTATGGTAGTCCTTGCGTCTGTACATGTGCCTGATCATGCAAGATGTAAAATTATGAAATAATATGGGGGACCTGGGATTCGAACCCAGGCCCTTTGGCAATTTCCAACGCCTCATGACCAACTCTGCTAGCGCGCTTGTTTGTATATGGGATAACAAATAAAGATTATATGGAAAAAACACAAATTAGCATATGCCAGCGCGTGAATTTTTGAATGGACAAATGATGTGTTGCCACGCCATCTTTCTTCTCCAGCGTCCGTCGTCTTAGGTAAAACAACTTTTACCTACAGACGTTCTCTGTAGGTATAGCCCCTGCGTATTTCCAGAATCTCATACAAGCACAATAAATGAAAACTAATGGTGCTGATCAATTCGTCTTGACCTTGTGAACACCATAGTACCCCTCTTTTGGGCCAATTTTACCTGCATAAGAAATCCCTATTACGAACAAGAAAACTCTAGCAATGGTGGATCTCAGTTCATGCGTCAAAAATTCAATTGAGTATAACCAAAACATTGAAAATACATTAACAAACACATATATATCATTGAAACATGCTAATGCTGCGTAAATTGAAAGATTGGATTTTGAGTTTGAAGGGAAAACCGTGGGTCTGTGGTTCGAGTTTCTGGATGTATGGATGCTTGCAAATGATCGTATCTGCTTCAGAGAAGGTCCAGGATGCGAATAGTGGTCTTGGAATGGCCTGAATTCTCCTCCAACTGCAAGAATGATCTCACACTTTTTAATGAATTTTTTTAATCTGACTATGCTCTCTCACGCCTCCAATCCATGTGCTTTTGGTCTGAATTTTTTCTATATGTATCCTTGAGTGAATTAGGTTTACAAGTTTGCATCCAATCTTTGCAATTATGAAGATTTGATTCTTGATTCACACTTGTATCTAATCTTTCTAAAACAAGAAAAATTCAATCTTTTGTGTACAAACAAGCCTTGCACGATTTGATTCCCTTGCCAGCTATTCATGGACCTGAAATATGCACAAAATCTCAAGGTTTAAATAATTTTGATATTTTCATGATTTTATTTTGATTTAATTTGATTTAAAGGAAATCAAAATCAAAATAAATGACAAAAATAAAATAAAGGCAAATGGGAAGGATCATGGGTCGTGGACCATGTTACAAACTCAATACAAGCACAAAATGTTGGGCCCATTTGACAAAAATTGCATTTTGAGGCATATTTGACTTTTGGCAATTTTGCAAAAAAGGTAAACTTCAGCCATGCATAACTCCTTCAATTTTGACCCTAGAGATGTTTTCTTGGAATTTTTAGAAAGCTTGAGATGTCCTCTAAGCAACCCTTTTGGTCTCATCTCAATTGAGTTTTCCATGTTCATGTATGAAGCTTTTACAAAAAGGGTGTTTTTGTTGACTTTTCAAAGTGACCTATAATGTCCAAATTCATAACTTCTTATGAGTGCATATTTTGAACTTGGGAGCTGAAGATGAATTGTAGCGCATTTCATCCTCTTAAAAATTATATTTTGATGGTTCATTTCTAATAAAGTATTAGAAAGTTATGCTTGGTCAAAGTTGAGTTGAGTTTTCCTACAAAACCCTAATTTAGCAACTTTTGGATTTTGATGAATTGTGAGCAATCCTTGAGGAATTATGATCAAACCTTGATAAAATGATGAATGATACTTCAAAATGATAATGTTGACCAAAAATCTTGACATTTGACTGTATGTGGGCCACAGTTGACTTTTGCCCTAGCACAGTCGATTTTCAGGCTTTTGAGCAATTGACTGAGCAAACTTTCTCTGTAGGGCTTGAAACTTGACATGGATGATCTTGAAAATATATTAGGGAAATGGTGAGCATTTGGGGTCCCTTGGACTCAAGTATCTTGCTGCAACATGAAACCTAATTTGAGGTAGACTGCCTTAGGAGAGAGTTTGTCTGGTCAACCATTGGACTTCCTTGAGCAATTTGAGGACCTCACTTGAAATGTATTGAGGAATATGGTATGGAAAATTTTGGGGTACAACATCTGCCCCTGTTCAATCTTCTTAAACCTGAGGATGTAGATTGGCTTGCCCGCTGTTGTACCCCAAAATTTTCCCTCCCATATTTCTCAAAACATTGCAAGAACAATCTTCAAGTTGCTCAAGGTTGCTCAAAGATGGTCAGACAAGCTATCTCCTAAGGTAGTCTACCCCAAATTAGGGTTTTGTGTTGCATCAAGATATTTGAGTCCAAATGAACTCAAATTCTCCCAATGTCCTAATATGTTCTCAAGATCATCCATGTCAAATTTCATGCCTTGCAGAGGAACTTTGCTCAGTCAATTGCTCAAAGGTCCAAAAATCGATTGTGCTAGGGCAAAAGTCAACTGTGACCTACATACAGTCAAACCTCAATATTTTTTGTCAACATTCTCATTTTTACGGATATTTCATCATTTGATCAAGGGTTGATCATGATTCATCAAGGATTGCTCAAAATTCATCAAGACTCAAAAGTTGCTAAATTAGGGTTTTGCAGGAAAAGTCAACTCAACTTTGACCAAGCATAACTTTCTCATAATTTATGAGAAATGACCCATACAAAGCTCATTTTGAATAGGATGCAATTTACTACAATCCATCTTCATACCCCAAGATCAAAAAATGCACTCACAAGAAGTTATGAATTTGGACATTATAGGTCATTTTTGAAAGTCAACAAAAACACCTTTTTTGTCAAAGCTTATAACTTGAGCATGGAATATCAAAATAAGATAATACAAAAAAGGTTTATTAGAGGACATCTCAATATTTCTATAAAGTCCAATAACATCTCCAAAAGTTCAAAATTGAAGAAGTTATTCATTATTGAAGTTGGACTTTTTTGCAAAATTGCCAAAAGTCAACTATCCCCAAAACTTCAAATTTTGCCAAATGGGCCCATTCTTTTTCACTTGATTTGAGTTTGCATTATTGCCCACGTGCCCTAGCTCCAGCCATGTGTCCACATAAAATTTTTATTATTTAATTTGATTTTTATTTGAATTAATTCATTTTAAATCAAATAAAATCATATAAAATCTAAAGTATTGATAACACATGATTTTTTGGCTATTTCAGGCTCCAAATAAAGCTATCCTTGCAATCAAATTCGTATCAAATGAATCATGTGAAAAAAGATATGATTTAGGCCAAGTTTGGAAAGGTTGTAAATGGAGATCAAATCAAATATCCAAGCCTTAATATGGGAAGATTTAGACAGCCAATTGAGACCTAATGCACTGAGTAATACATAAGCAAGCAAAGCACACGAAAATAAGGGTTGGAAAGCACTTGTAGAGGCATAACAACTTTGCAAAAAATCACAAAAAAGTTGGAAATCGAAATCAAAGTTAAAGGCATTTTCAAGAGCTGAGACGTATCTCAATCGATTCCTGGCAACGCACACGAGCTAACTCGATCCAAACCAAGCATTCTCAGGCCCCCATACGCACTGTAAGTCTCACGCAACTCACTCATGTTCTTGATTTCGATTTGAGTTATTCTGGCATCTCTTGAACAAACTAATACCATATTTGTGATCACAAGAACATTTGCAAGCTTTTGGTATTAACGAATTGCATTTATATGATCTGTAACAAGAATCACCATAGTTAGGGTTCTTGGAGTTTTTTTGGGGTTTTCTGTTTCAGGTACAATTGGCCCATAAGAAGAACATGGTTGTGATCAGGAGATCATGACGAACTCAACCCTAGCCTTGAAAATCATTTATATTGCCTGAGGACGATTTTAGGATGAACCTACGTTTTTTGCTACGGATAGAAATCCACAGGTAAAGTTACAGGGGTTTGTGGAAGGGGATGAACTCGTGTCATCCATTCATTGGATCATTCAAATATTACGCGCTTTTTTTTATATTTTTTCTGGCATTGGAATTGTTTTCTTATATTATTATTAATGCTTATTATTCTAACAAACAAAGCAGCGTGGCTTAGTGGTAACCTTGGCAATGCATTCTCCTTCAGAACCTGGGTTCGAATCCCAGGTCCCCCTCTTTCTCAATATTATTATTTTTCAGGTATTCCAGTGCATACGCTAGCTTGCAATCCACCATATGCCTTCACCCATCCAAGCGCCAGATGGCCAATGGCCAGATCTGATGGTCAGTGATTGGAGGTCCACCAAGGTGTCAGTTAACACGTGTGTACCAGATCCAAAAAGTCAAATGAGCTAGCTTCTAATGGTCCAAGGAATTACTTTCAACACCACCTAAAATCAGGCCCAATTATCTCTTTGTCTTTATATTTTCTTTTTAATTTAGTTATTTTATTTAATTTCAATTAATTACTAACCAATCATTTTTTTTCTTTTTATCAAAATATCATCAAAAAATATTTTTATCCAATAAAATTTTAGAATTCATTTTTATTAATAAACACTAATTAATTAATTAGGTTTTTAATTCTAGTAAAACTTTAACCTATTTTGCAAATAATTAATTAAATTTAATTAGGTATTAACCACTAATTTAATTATTTTTAATTTCTTTCTTAAATAATCAAAAACTCCAAAAATAATTTATTTTTCATTTAATTAATTTATTAATTTAATTTAGTTATTTAACTTAGGATTAATTTCTTTCTTAAAATAAAAACAACAAAAACCAAAAAAAGACATTTTCTTTAACCAAAAGGGTCAAAACCCTAAATTTCGCATTCGATGTAATTTCTCACGCACTTTATTTATTTTTTATCCAATTATGTATCTGCTTACGGATTGTAATAGTTAAATAGGATATTTAATTATTTTTATCGCTTTATTTTATTTTCAAAGGGTTGCTTTTGGCGATGTAAATACCCGACGCCTTGTAATTTAATTTCCGCACCTTTAATTTCTGCAAATTATAACTACTAGATGTTTGATAATAGGGTTTACATGAAAAGACTGAATGTTTAAATCTTAAAATCAAATTAGATCACCCTTAACATGTACAAAGATAAAAATAACTGAAAACGACACACTCGCACATGCGCACTCTTAGGGTACACCCCACTTGGTTGCCTTCGTACACGGTCATTGAGTATAGGTCATTTTAGAGGTCGTCCTCTTGTCTAAAAGATCATAGTCGCCTCGAAATGGTTGCCTCGGATATCGTTGCCTCAAACAAATGATCTAAGACATTAGGGTTACCGCTAAGGCGTCCTAACATTGCTTTAGTGACCGTATGTCCCTCATTCGAATTGACCCTTAAAACTCCAACGACGATGCTACCTACTCATTAATAGTGGGATAGCATTGTCTAAAGGAAATTAGCATAGAACGATTCCTTTTTCGAGTAGGTAGATAGTTCTTAGATACTTTCTCATTCAAAACAAAACAAATTTTTCACACTTACACTCCTTTTCAAACAAAGTTTTCAAAACACTTCATTACACTCTTGAGGACAGAAGCAAGAGTTAAATCGAAGTTTTAAAACAAAAACTTTTTCAAACCCACAAGCACAAAGAAAATAATTTTGAAAACAATTGAGCAAGTACCTAAGAGCCCGTAGATAACTACGGATAGAAAGGGTGCTAATACCTTCCCTTTCTATAATCTACCCCCCGTACTCCGAAAATCTCAAAAAAGGAATTTTTCTGTGCTTTTTTCCTTTCCTTGTTGGATAAAATAAAAGTCGGTGGTGACTCTTGCTTACCGCGAAATTTTGCAAAAACAAATGCAAAACGCAAAACCAGCATTCTTAAAAAACAGTCAGTTCTTCCCACCGTATCACAGAACTGGCGACTCTGCTGGGGAGTGAATAAGTGGGGTGTACCTTAGGATTAGTTCATATTGTTTTCAATTGTTTGATCTGTATGCTTTATCTTTGTGGGTTTGAATCGGAGTTACTATAGATCCTAACCCGGATATGGGGGATACCTTTTAGGTAAGTAGCAATAAACTGTGAGGGAACTGTACGGCGTAGACCGATACGGTTGAAGCAGTAGCTACGTTGGTGTGGCACTTTAGTTTGCACCGATATCCCTTGTGGCGCAACGAGGAGAATATGGGTCTTCTAAGGGGTCATTAAGCACCAACTGACCTTAGCACCTATAATTGACCAACTTGGCCATAGAACAGTAGCAGTATGCTACACTCATTGAGACCAAACTCTTAGAATGATTTCGGCCGCAAGAAAAGGTTGCTAAACTGGAATTATGACCGATCGGGGGTGGTCAATGATATTGAGATCCTCTAGAACCAGGTTACTATTTCTAGGACATGTTTGAACCAACTGAACTGAAAGAGGGTAGTACCTAAGCTCCTTGTCAGCCTGAAATCTAAGGGCTATCTGTGTGACTTGTTTGCCCTTACCATGTTTGCTATTTGTGGATACTTGTGGTGTGTTTTCTATCATGACATCATGCATCATGACATTGCATGCATCTTGCATTGGACTAACCCATTTCAAAGACAGAGGGGATTCATCTTTGTTCTGTTTTATAGGTCATGGCACCCATGCGTAGAAACACTATTCGGATCAACTTTGTCCAGATTCCCACTCGGCTTAAGGAGTTGTTTGCGAAGGTTCCAGATACTTCCTCTTTTATCAGAAGACATGGGAACCTCCTTGGTTTGGTCACCTCCAAGATGGATGAACAGATGATGAGTGTCCTAGTCCAGTTCTTTGATCCACTGTACCACTGCTTTACTTTTCCAGACTACCAGTTGGTCCCTACCTTGGAAGAGTTCTCTGATCTACTTGGTATCTCTATTCTAGAGCAGACCCCGTTCATAGGTTGTGAGAAAGTCCTTAGGCCAGAAGAGATTTCTTCAGCCCTCCATCTGACAAAGGTTGAGGTAATGTCTAATTGGGAAACTCGTAGTGGGACAAAAGGCTTCTTGACTAAGTTTTTGGTTGGTAAGGCTAATCAGTTCTGGGACAGTCTAGAATTTCAGGCATTTGAAGACATTCTGGATCTTCTCATATATGGTTTGGTGTTGCTTCCTAACTCAGATTCTTTCGTCGACGTGAATTCAGTGAAGATTTTCATGTCCGGTAATCCTGTGCCCACTCTCTTGGGTGACATTTTGCATACCCTCTATGCCCGTACTGCTCGGAAACGGGGAACCCTTATGTGATGTGCACCATTGCTGGCGAGGTGGTTTATTTCTCACCTCCCCAAATCAGTTTTGAAGAACAAGGAAGGCATGGGTTGGGCCTACAGGATTATGTCCCTTGCTCACACGGACATCATTTGGACTACCAAAGACACGGAAGAAGTAGCTATTATTGATCGCTGTGGGGAATACCCCAATGTTCCACTGCTAGGAATCAATGGAGGGATCACTTATAATCCTTGTTTGGCCTTGCGCCAATTTGGGCGAGCTAGGAGGGACGGACCTCATGAGTTGCTGATGCCAAGCATTGTCTTTGACTTCCAAGGGGATAGTGACGAACATCGCCGCAGGTTCATACGAGCCTGCGATAGGGTGCACAGGTCTGATCCACACGAGTTAGGTGTGAAGACTTCTCTTCCGATGGAACCATATCTCCGGTGGGTTCGTACACATGCTCAGAAGCTAGGGATGCCCTACGAAGCTGTCTTGCCTGTGATAGTTGAACTTGTTGATGAAGAAGGGGTTCTTCCTACCATCCTCCACCCTTATATGCCTACTGACATTGGGGCATTAAAGAGGTCCTGGATCCAACTAAGGTAAGAGTGGGATACTTACAGAGAAAAGTATCACGAGCAAGAGAGGAAGATCCTGAAGTTGACAAGGCAACTGGAGAACGAGCAGATCCTCGACGACTATGTCAGCACCAACGGGAAACGACCATGGGAGCGCTGATGTCCTTTTGTTATTTCTAGTTTTGATTTACTTTTCAGTTTTTCTTTTTGTAACACCTTAAAGGCATTTGTTGAACATTGAATTCAAGTTTTATCTAATAAAAGTGTGTTTCATTTTGGTTTACGAATTTGAATCTCTAAAGTCTTTGAAATCATATCATACACATTTCATTCCCATGCACCTCATTACAGGTACCCTTACAGGTTTCTCATCTTCTTCGCTGTTTATTTCAGCACATCATGTCTTCTGAAACATCAACTGAACAAGCCATCAAGGCTCTGCAAGCTCAAAACGCCCAGTTCCAGGAAATGTTCATGAACTTGGCTAAGGGTCAGCAAGATCTGAAGACCCTTATCTTGAAAGATAAGAAGAAGAAGAAGAAGAAGAAGAAGAAGAAGAAGAAGAAGAAGAAGAAGACGATCCTACTGAATATGGGTCGCAGATTTGGAAACAACTTGCGGGAAGATGTTGATTTGTCTCACTCACCAGTAGGGGGAGAGAATCAGGAAGAAAGGAGGGCTCCTAGCCCTGTGGTTTCAGACAACGAGACTGACTTTAACGAAGACCACTATCCTTCGGCTGAGGACAGGTATAAGCAACTCGAAGACCGGTTGAGCGCAATGGAAGTCCATAAGGTACCTGGGTTGGACTTCATAGATTTGGGGTGGTGATTCCCAACAAGTTTAAAGCACCAATCTTTGCTAAATACGACGGGGTTTCTTTCCTAAAGCTGCACCTTCGCTCGTATGTTAGAAAGATCCAGCCATACACCGCTGATAAGAACCTCTGGATCCACTTCTTTCAAGATAGTCTTTTAGGGACTCAACTTGAATGGTTTTACCAGCTGGAAGGAGCTAGTATCCGTAATTGGGAGGACTTGGCTGCTGCTTTCTACAAGCAGTACCAATACAACTCCGACCTCGCTCCCACGCGTACCCAACTTCAGGGTATGTCTATGGGTGCGAGCGAAGGTTTCAAATACTACGCTCAAAAGTGGAGGGACATTGCTGGAAGAGTACAACCCCCTTTGGCTGACAGGGAGTTAGTAGATATGTTTCTGGGGATCTTGTCTGGTCCGTATTTCAACCATCTGATTGGAGTTCATCGTCCGGGTTTACAGAGCTGATTATGACTGGGGAAAGAGTTGAAGCCGGTATTAAGAGCGGTAAAATACAGAAGGGTGCTTCATCAAGCGCCGAAAAGAAGCCTTTTAAGAAAGAGTCAAGCGCAGTTTACAGCACAAAGAGCCATAATAGATCTGAGCGCCGCCAAGCAGTTAATGCGGTGGTTATATCAAGATCTGTTGTTTCTCCTCAGCGCAATAATCAGCCAAGGGCCGAGAGATCGTGAAGACAATTCACTCAGCTTCATATGACCCTGTCTCAGATTTTTCCGCAGTTATTGAAGACCAACTTGGTGATTCCGAAGGAAGCCCCGAAGAATCCCAATACAACATCACCCATGTACAATCTGAACGCTCGTTGTGATTTTCACTCCGATAGCCCGGGGCATGATACAAATGACTGTTGGGTCTTGAAGAATAAGGTACAGGACCTGATTGATGCTAAGGAGATTGAGTTCGAAGCACCTGAAAGACCTAATGTTATGACTGCTCTTATGCCCAAGCATGGAGTAAATGTTGTAGATGAAGACTCGTTTGTGGTTTTTGTGAAAGATATTACTACTCCATTAATGACTGTGAAGAAGAACCTTTTGTTAGCCGGTTTATTTCCGGGTTATGGCGAAGGTTATCATCTGTGTTCCGTCCTACCTACCGGTTGCCATCTTTTGAAGTCAGGTGTCCAACGCCTGATGGATAATAAAGAAATTATGTTTGAGAAGACTTTTGTTCCTTTGGTTCCTGTTGAAGAAGTTGCTATAATCACCATTTTCGACAATTCTTCCAAGGCTTCCTCGAGAAAGCCTGTTAGAATTACATTTGTTCTGAGAATTGCACTGTTGATCATTACCATTCCTAGGCCTATCCCCTATACGTCAGATAAAGCTGTCCCATGGCACTATGGGGCTGACGTGTATTATCACGGGGTTAAACAAGACTTGAATGCTGAAGAGGCTGATACTGACATCAGCAACATTGTTGGATCTAGTAAATTCACCCGCAACGGAAGGATTTTCTCCCCTGAGATCTCTCCACCAACTGTTCGGAAGCCTGTTGTTATTACACCTACCAGTACATCTACTACTGTCCCTGTTCAAGTTCCAATCCTTACCCCTGTCGCCGAGTCATCTGACACTCGGGGCAAAGGGATCACCGGTGAGCTTGCCCAGACGGAGGCACCGAAGAAGATTACTGTTGAAGCCTCTAGACAAGAGATGGAGGAAATTTTGAAGATCATCAAAAAGAGAGACTACAACATAGTCGAGCAGCTGGGGCAGACCCCGTCCAAGATCTCTATGTTGTGTTTGTTGCTATGATCAGAAGCCCATGCCAAGGCTCTGATTGCTTTCCTGAAAATTGCGTACGTGCCGTAAGAAACATCCGATGATCAGTTCAAAGACTGTGTGGCGAGTTTAACTGCTGATAATGGGTTGGGTTTCTCTGACGCCGACTTAACTGCCAAGGGGAAGAATCACAATGACGCCCTGCATGTTTCAATTGAGTGCAGGGGCACTACTCTGGCTCACGTGTTGGTGGATATTGGGTCCTCGCTGAATGTTTTACCCAAGAAGGCATTAGACCAGTTAGACTGTGAAGGGTTAGAGCTGAAGCCGAGTAACATTTTAGTCAGGGCTTTTGATGGGTCCAAGAGAATGGTACACAGAGAAGTGTATATTCCAGTTAAGGTTGGTTCTCAGATTTTCGCGTCTACATTCTATGTGATCGACATTCGGCCATCTTATTCTTGTTTGCTGGGTCGCCCGTGGATCCACAAAGTTGGGGCCGTAACTTCTACGCTCCACCAGATGCTGAAATACCATGTGAAGGGGAAAATCGTTACAGTACGAGGGGAAGAGGAGTACATGGTGAGCCACCTCAACTCTCTTCGGTATGTGGAAATGGACGGGGAGTTCATTGAAACCCCATGTCAACATTTTGAAGAAGTCCCCCAAACGCTGACATCAACTGAAACTGTTACTGAAGATCCTCCAATGAAGATGGCTTCCCTCAAGGATACCCGGGCTGTTGTGGAGAAAGGTGGGTGTGCAAATTGGGGCCAACTCCCTGATTTTGCACATAAGACTAACAAGTTTGGTTTGGGTTTCACTGCAGAAGCTCAAAGGGCTGTTTGGCATACACGGATCGGAGGACCTCCCCTGTTTATCAGCAATTCAGGAGTGAATGCCATTGAAGATGATGTTGAAGAGTCTGAGTTTGACAGTTGGATTTACCCAACTGTCGACAGTGGATTAAGCAATTGGACGGCAAAGGACTTCGTCCCAATTTCTTTTATTACCCAGTAATGAGACTTTTGTTTTGAATTTGTAATAGATAATTTTTAAACTTTACGGCCCGGTGTCTTACCCGAGGCACTGTGGCTTTGTTTGTGAGGGCTTTATGTGTCATTACCATATATCATTAATAAAATCATTGGACGTTTCTTGCATTTCAAATTTTGCGCTCCTTGTCTTTCTTTTTCTATCTTGCAAAACAGCTATTTTACACACTCACATATACAGGTCTACATCCACTCTGGATCCCACTGATAACGACTCTGCTACTGCCAGTTATTACTTCAAAAGTCCGATCAACTTAGCTGAAGACGAAGGTGAAGATGATTACGAAGTGCCTGGTGAACTTGCTAGACTGCTACTTCAGGAAGAGAGGGCCATACAGCCGCATGAGGAGCCCGTGGAAACAATAAATCTGGGTACGGAAGAAGACAATAAAGAGGTCAAGATCGGTGCAAATCTGGAACCTAGTGTCAAGCAATGGTTGATTCAGATGATGTGTGACTATGTTGAGATCTTTGCCTGGTCTTATGAAGATATTCCTGGGTTGGATACTGATATAGTGCTTCACCACCTGCCTACCAAGGAATATTGTCCTCCAGTAAAACAGTAGGTCCGTCGAATGCGCCCAGAGATGTCTGAGAAAATCAAGGCTGAAGTTATGAAACAGTTTGATGTCGGTTTTCTAGCAGTTACTTCTTACCCACAGTGGGTGGCCAACGTGGTTCCAGTGCCGAAAAAGGATGGAAAGGTTCATATGTGCGTTGACTATAGGGATCTGAACAGGGCGAGCCCCAAGGATGATTTCCCTTTGCCTCATATCGACATTCTAGTTGACAACACAGCACAGCATAAGGTCTTCTCCTTTATGGATGGTTTCTCCGGTTATAATCATATTAAGATGGCTCCCAAAGACATGGAGAAGACAACCTTTGTTACACAGTGGGGTACCTTTTGCTACAAAGTCATGCCTTTCGGATTGAAGAATGTTGGGGCAACGTATCAGCGCGCCATGGTCGCCTTGTTCCACGACATGATCCATCATGAGATTGAGGTATACGTTGACGACATGATTGCAAGATCCCAGACTAAAGAAGAACATTTGGACCACCTTCAGAAGCTATTTGACAAGTTAAAGTTGTACAAGATGAGGTTAAACCCGAACAAGTGCACCTTCAGAGTGAGATCTGGTAAGCTGCTGGGTTTCGTCGTAAGTGATAAAGGCATTCAAGTGGATCCTGCCAAGGTGAAGGCTATACAGGAAATTCCAGCTCCCCGAACAGAAAAAGAAGTCAGAGGTTTTCTGGGACGTTTGAACTATATTTCCCGATTCATCTCACACATGACTGCTACTTGTGAGCCAATCTTCAAGCTACTGAGGAAAGATCAAGTGGTAAGATGGAATGATGAATGTCAGGCCGCTTTGGAAAGGATCAAAGAATATCTCCAAGAGCCACCCATCCTGATGCCTCCAGTTGAAGGGAGACCTTTGATCTTATACTTGACAGTACTCGACAACTCAATGGGGTGTGTGCTGAGTCAGCATGACGAGTCTGGCCAAAAAGAGCATGCTATTTATTACCTTAGCAAAAGGTTTACCGACTGCGAGACCCGATACTCTTTGCTTGAGAAAACTTGTTGCGCTTTGGCATGGGCTGCTCGCCGGCTGAGACAGTATATGCTGACTCACACTACTCTATTGATATCAAATATGGATCCAATCAAGTATATCTTTGAGAAGCCTGCCTTGTCCGGAAGAATAGCAAGATGGCAGATGATCTTGACTGAGTATGACATCCAATACACGACCCAAAAAGCAATCAAGGGAAGTGTGTTGGCAGATCATTTGGCACATCAAGCAGTGGATGATTACCAGTCTATGAACTTTGAATTTCCGGATGAGAATATCATGATAGTAATCGACTGTGAAGAACCTGGACCAGATGAAGGACCTGAGGAAGGATCCCGATGGTCTATGTACTTTGATGGAGCCTCAAACGCTTTGGGCAATGGCATTGGCGTCGTGATCATACCTCCTAAAGGCTCTCATACTCCATTCACCGCCCGACTATGTTTCAACTGCACCAACAATATGGTGGAGTATGAAGCGTGCATCATGGGTCTTCGAGCAACAATTGACCTAAGGATTAATTATCTAAGTGTATTCGGAGATTCCGCTCTCGTGATCAGTCAGATCAAAGGCGAGTGGGATACGAAACACCCAAATCTTATTCCTTACAAGGAGTATGTATTGATGTTGCTTCCACATTTCGAAGAGATAACCTTTGAACACTTCCCAAGAGAGGAGAATCAGTTAGCGGACGCGTTGGCTACGATGTCTTCTATGTTCAAAGTCAATTGGGACAACGAAGCTCCCCGGATTATCATTGGAAGGTTGGACGAACCTGCACATTGCTGTGATATTGATACTGAAGAGGTAACAGATAAACCCTGGTTCCACGAGGTGAAGAGATACCTTGAGGCTCAGGAGTACCCCGAGGGTGCATCTGTTAATGATAAGAAGTTTCTGAGGAGGTTCGCGGCAAAGTTCTTCATCAGCAATGGTATTCTTTACAAGCGTAACCATGATTCAACCTTAATGCGATGTGTGGATAAGAACGAGGCAGAAAGGATTATGGAAGAGTTACATGAAGGTACTTTCGGGACCCATTCCAATGGACACGCCATGGCAAAGAAAATCCTACGGGCAGGATATTATTGGTCTACAATGGAAGCCGACTATTATCAGCATTCTCGGACATGTCACAAGTGCCAGGTCAATGCTGACAAGGTGCACATACCTCCGGTTCCTTTGAACGTCTTGACAGCTCCGTGGCCTTTTGCAATGTGGGGCATTAATATGATCAGCGAGATCAGACCTACGGCATCCAACGGGCATCGTTTCATCCTAGTAGCTATTGATTACTTTACGAAGTGGGTTGAAGCAGCTTCCTTTGCTACTGTAACTAAGAACGTTGTGGCACATTTCATTCGGTACAATCTGATTTATCGATATGGTGTACCCGAGAGGATCATTACGGACAATGGTACAAATCTCAATAATAAGATGATCACCAAACTCTGCAAGCAGTTCAAGATACAACATCACAACTCTTCTCCCTACCAGCCGAAGATGAATGGGGCTGTCGAAGCGGCTAATAAGAACATTAAGAAGATTGTGTAGAAGATGACGGTGACATACAAAGATTGGCACGAGATGTTGCCATTTGCTCTTCATGGGTACCGTACCTCAGCAAGGACGTCAACAGGGGCAACACCCTATTCCTTGGTATATGTTATAGAGGTAGTCTTGCCCGTTGAAGTTCAGATACCCTCTCTTCGGATTATGAAGGATGCAGGTTTGAGCGAAGATGACTGGATTCAGACCCGGCTTGATCAGGTGAATTTAATCGACGAAAAGAGACTTACTGCTATTTGTCATGGTCAAACGTATCAAAAGCGAATGATCAAGGCATTTAAGAAGAAAGTTATACGACAAGAGTATCAAGTTGGGGACCTAGTGATCAAGCGCATTATCCTACCTCAAGGTGATCCCAGGGGCAAACGGACCCTTACTTACGAAGGGCCATTTGTGGTTAAGAACATTTTCTCAGGAGGAGCTATGATTCTAACCACCATGGATAGTGACGACCTTCCTCACCCCGTCAATGCAGACATAGTGAAAAGATACTACGCATAATCAAAGACCCGCTAGGTCGACTGGCCTAGGCAAAAATAAGGGCTTCCCAGCGAACCAAAAGGGTTCAGGAAAAAATAAGGGATGAAAATGAAAAAATATGTACACCCGGCAAGTCGAAAACCTGAAAAGGCGGCTTGGGAAAAAAAGGGTATCCCGGTGGACTGAAAACCCGAAGGGGAGGTCCAGGCAAAAATTAGGGATCAAAACGTAACATTATGTCTCATTGGATCACCTTGTAACCTGACTTCGGTGTCAACTATCAAGCTCGGACGGCCCTAATCAATCTGATCTACCTTCAACCACTAGCAAAGTGATGAGATGCTCGAGGACATAAAGGCAATAGCAGAGTTGGAACCCAGTAGGATTATTCACGTAGTTGTTTTGTTTAGTTTTTCACAAATTGTGTAAATTCTATTATTCGGCGCCGTTCTCCTACTAGGACGTCAGCCTCTTGTACAAAAACGCCTATTTACAGGCCAAACTTCAAAATCAATACAATTCATTTTCAGAGAAATTTCAAACTGTTTTTCCTTTTTCTGTTTTGATTTGCAAAAACGTCCAATGTTCATTTTTGATATATGCATTTGACATTAATTGTTGCTCATAAATATTTACATGCGAAACAAAAGACGATTACTCGTAATATCAAAAACAGGGGCAATAAGATTTGTCCAAGCTCTACAGGCTCTATCCACCAGGTACAAAGGTAAATTTATCTGAAGGATATGGCCAAGGTGCATTCACTCCCTGCGGAGTAAGAGAAAGACAGTAATGTTAGCTCTCCCTAGCTGAGACTTGTAACTGTGAATGAATCAGTAATATTCTCCCCAAGCAGAGTTTATCTACCATCAACACTGAAAGGTCTTAATATTCCCCGGCAGAGTACAAGATATCCCCAGTGGAGTCTGGAATTTTTCCCAGTGCAGTCTGAAAAAGCTTCCCCAGTGGAGTTTGGAGAATCATCCCCAGTAGACTTTGGAAGATTGTCCCCAGCAGAGCTCAAAGGATTATCCCCATAAGAGTCTAAAAGGTTATCCTCAGTGAAGTCGCAACTGAAGGATCATCCCCAGTGGAGTTCTTTCCTTTCACAAACAAGAAATTCAATCCCCAACAGGATTCGGTATCACCAGCAACGGTAATTCATCCCCAACGGAATTTATCGGTGGAATCCTCAGCAGAGCATCTCTTCCCCACAGAGTAATCTCCTCATCAGTTTATTCCCCAACGGAGTTATCCTCTCCTACAGGTTTATTCTCACAATCATCTTCGTTCGCCATCCCCAGCGGAAACGAAGAATTCAACTCTTTTCTCCAAAAGCTATCCAGGATTTATTTTCCCCAGCTAAAAACATTACATTTCCATACATCATGACACATGCATATACGCATCATACAACACAATCTCATTTATTTTGAGAACATCATTGCTTGATATATATCATGCATTACATACAACTGACCTTTACCTTTCAGGAAGGATGCGGTTAAAATCTCATAAAAGTCAGAAGCTATGAAGCTTTTACCCAAGTCGAATTACTGACCAGTTCTTAAATCTCAACAGAATTATCCTCAGTTGAATTACAGATAAGGTCCTAAATCTCGACAAAGTCCTCCGTCAAATTACAGACGAGTTCCTAAATCTCAGCAGAGTTCTCTCAATTGAATTACGGGCGAGTTCTTAAATCTTGATGGAGATGTTTCCCCAAATTCGAACTACTGACCAGTTCTTAAATCTCAACAGAATTATCCTCAGTTGAATTACAGACAAGGTCCTAAATCTCGACAAGTTCCTCCGTCGAATTACAGACGAGTTCCTAAATCTCAGCAGAGTTTTCTCAGTTGAATTACGGGAAAGTTCTTAAATCTCGATGAAGATGTTTCCCAAAGTCGAATTATTGACCAGTTCTTAAATCTCAACAGAATTATCCTCAGTTGAATTACAGACAAGGTCCTAAATCTCGACAAAGTTCCTCCGACGAATTACAGACGAGTTCCTAAATCTCAACAGAGTTTTCTCAGTTGAATTACGGGCTAGTTCTTAAATCTCGATGAAGATGTTTCCCCCCCAGTTGAATTACGGGCAAGTTCTTAAAACTCGGCAGAGATGTTCTCTCAGCTGAAGTACAGGAAAGTTCCTAAACCTCAACAAAGAGCAGACTTCCCCAGCGGAATCTTCCACAACAACGGGTATACAAGCTCTCGCTAAGGAATCTCTTACGCGATTGACACTCCTCCAAATGGCATCTGTAAGCCCATTCCCGGCATCACAAGGCTGATACCACTTCATGCGAGTGCAAATTTATGGGCACTCTAGTGTTCAATCATCTTCCACCTTCGGATCACGAAAGGCATGAAAGCCAATCTACACCCTCAGGTTTAAGAAGATTGAACAGTGGCAGCTGTTGTACCCCAAAATTTTCCCTCCCATATTTCTCAAAACATTGCAAGAACAATCTTCAAGTTGCTCAAGGTTGCTCAAAGATGGTCAGACAAGCTATCTCTTAAGGCATACTACCCCAAATTAGGGTTTTGTGTTGCATCAAGATCTTTGAGCCCAAATGACCTCAAATTCTCACCAATGTCCTAATATGTTCTCAATATCATCCATGTCAATTTTCATGCCTTGCAGAGGAAGTTTGCTCAGTCAATTGCTCAAAGGTCCAAAAATTGACTATGTTAGGGCAAAAGTCAACTGTGACCTACATACAGTCAAACTTCAAGATTTTTTGTCAACATTCTCATTTTGAAGGATATTTCATCATTTGATCAAGGGTTGATCATGATTCATCAAGGATTGCTCAAAATTCATCAAGACTCAAAAGTTTCTAAATTAGGGTTTTGTAGGAAAAGTCAACTCAACTTTGACCAAGCATAACTTTCTCATACTTAGGGGTGTTCAAATCCAAACCAATCCAAATAAAAAACCGAAAACCGATCCAAAAAACCGAAAACCATAAAAAACCAAAAGTTATTGGTTGTGTTTGGATGTTATTTTATGAAAACCGATCGGTTCGGATTGGATTTAGGATGAATTTTTCAAAACCGATCCAAACCAAACCGAACCGCATAAATATATTTTGATACTTATTTACTTCTTATTAGTATGACATGTTATGTGAATTTATTATTAGATGATAATAATTTTTTTAATAATATTTATTAGTTTGGTATAATCTATTTATTTTTATTATTTCAAGCATAATCAATCACTCTCATTTTGTAATATTAACTTTTAATATACTATATGTTATATATTATATCAAATCTATGATTTATTAGTAGTTTTATAATATTAATAAAAATATAATGTGTAATTTGGATATCCAAAAACCGATCCAAATTAAACCGCATAAAATTGGATCGGATCAGATTGGATTTTTTTAAATATATCATCCAAAACCGAACCGAACCTTAAGTGAATTAATCTTTGGATCGGATGAGTTTTTGCTTTAAAACCGATCCAAACCGAACCGCGAACACCCCTACTCATACTTTATGAGAAATGACCCATCAAAAGCTCATTTTGAAGAGGATGCAATTTCCTACAATCCATCTTCATACCCCAAGATCAAAAAATGTACTCACAAGAAGTTATGATTTGGACATTATAGGTCATTTTTGAAAGTCAACAAAAACACCTTTTTTGTCAAAGCTTATAACTTGAGCATGGAATATCAAAATAAGATTAGAGCAACAGGGTTGATTAGAGGACATCTCAAGATTTCTATAAAGTCCAAGAACATCTCCAAAAGTTCAAAATTGAAGAAGTTATGCATTGTTGAAGTTGTACTTTTTTGCAAAATTGCCAAAAGTCAACTATCCCAAAAACATCAAATTTTGCCAAATGGGCCCATTCTTTTTCACTTGATTTGAGTTTGAATTATTTCCCACGTGCCCTAGCTCCAACCATGTGTCCATATCACATTTTTATTATTTATTTTTATTTTTATTTGAATTAATTTATTTTAAATCAAATAAAATCATATAAAATCTAAAGTATTGATAACACATGATTTTTTGGCTATTTCAGGCTCCAAATACAGCTATCCTTGCAATCAAATTCGTATCAAATGAATCATGTGCAAAAAGATATGATTTAGGCCAAGTTTGGAAAGGTTGTAAATGGAGATCAAATCAAATATCCAAGCCTTAATATGGGAAGATTTGGACAGCCAATTGAGACCTAATGCACTGAGTAATACATAAGCAAGCAAAGCACACGAAAATAAGGGTTGGCAAGCACTTGTAGAGGCAGAACAACTTTGCAAAAAATCACAAAAAAGTTGGAAATCAAAATCAAAGTTAAAGGCATTTTCAAGAGCTGAGACATATCTCAATCGGTTCCTGGCAATGCACACAAGCTAACTCAATCCAAACCAAGCATTCTCAGGCCCCCATACACACTGTAAGTCTCACACAACTCACTCCTGTTCTTGATTTCGATTTGAGTTATTCTGGCATATATTGAACAAACTAATAGCATATTTGTGATCACAAGAACATTTACAAGCTTTTGGTATTAACAAATTGCATTTATATGATCTGTAACAAGAATCACCATAGTTAGGGTTCTTGGAGTTTTTTTGGGGTTTTCTGTTTCAGGTACAATTGGCCCATAAGAAGAACATGGTTGTGATCAGGAGATCATGACGAACTCAACCCTAGCCTTGAAAATCATTTATATGGCCTGAGGACGATTTTAGGATGAACCTGCGTTTTTTGCTGCGGATAGAAATCCGCAGGTAAAGTTACAGGGGTTTGAGGAAGGGGATGAACTCGTGTCATCCATTCATTGGATCATTCAAATATTACGTGCTTTTTTTTTCTGGCATTGGAATTGTTTTCTTATATTATTATTAGTGCTTATTATTCTAACAAACAAAGCAGTGTGGCTTAGTGGTAACCTTGGAAATGCATTCTCCTTCAGGACCTGGGTTCGAATCCCAGGTCCCCCTCTTTCTCAATATTATTATTTTTCAGGTGTTCCAGTGCATACGCTAGCTTGCAATCCACCATATGCCCTCACCCATCCAAGCTCCAGATGGCTAATGGCCAGATCTGATGGTCAGTGATTGGAGGTCCACCAAGGTGCCAATCAACGCGTGTGTACCAGATCCAAAAAGTCAAACGAGCCAGCTTCTAATGGGCCAAGGAATTGCTTTCCACACAACCTAAAATCAGGCCCAATTATCTCTTTGTCTTTATATTTTCTTTTTAATTTAGTTGTTTTATTTAATTTCAATTAATTACTAACCAATCATTTTTTTTCTTTTTATCAAAAAATTATCAAAAAATATTTTTATCCAATAAAATTTTAGAATTCATTTTTATTAATAAACACTAATTAATTAATTAGGTTTTTAATTCTAGTAAAACTTTAACCTATTTTGCAAATAAATAATTAATTAAATTTAATTAGGTATTAACCACTAATTTAATTATTTTTAATTTCTTTCTTAAATAATCAAAAACTCCAAAAAAAAAATTATTTTTCATTTAATTAATTTATTAATTTAATTTAGTTATTTAACTTAGGATTCATTTCTTTCTTAAAATAAAAATAACAAAAACCAAAAAAAAGACATTTTCTTTAACCAAAAGGGTCAAAACCCTAAATTTCGCATTCGATGTAATTTCTCGCGCGCTTTATTTATTTTTTATCCAATTATGTATCTGCTTACGGATTATAATAGTTAAATAGGATATTTAATTATTTTTATCGCTTTATTTTATTTTCAAAGGGTTGCTTTTGGCGATGTAAATACCCGACGCCTTGTAATTTAATTTCCGCACCTTTAATTTCTGCAAATTATAATTGCTAGATGTTTGATAATAGGGTTTACATGACAAGACTGAATGTTTAAATCTTAAAATTAAATTAGATCACCCTTAACATGTACAAAGATAAAAATAACTGAAAACGACACACTCGCACATGCGCACTCTTAGGGTACACCCCACTTGGTTGCCTTCGTACACGGTCATTGAGTATAGGTCGTTTTAGAGGTCGTCCTCTTGTCTAAAAGATCATAGTCGCCTCGAAATGGTTGCCTCAGATATCGTTGCCTCAAACAAATGATCTAAGACACTAGGGTTACGGCTAAGGCGTCCTAACATTGCTTTAGTGACCGTATGTCCCTCATTCGAATTGACCCTTAAAACTCCAACGACGGTGCTACCTACTCATTAATAGTGGGATAGCATTGTCTAAAGGAAATTAGCATAGAACGATTCCTTTTTCGAGTAGGTAGATAGTTCTTAGATACTTGCTCATTCAAAACAAAACAAATTTTTCACACTTACACTCCTTTTCAAATAAAGTTTTCAAAACACTTCATTACACTCTTGAGGACAGAAGCAAGAGTTAAATTGAAGTTTTAAAACAAAAAATTTTTCAAACCCACAAGCACAAAGAAAACAATTTTGAAAACAATTGAGCAAGTACCTAAGAGCCCGTAGATAACTACGGATAGAAAGGGTGCTAATACCTTCCCTTTCTATAATCTACCCCACGTACTCCGAGAATCTCAAAAAATGATTTTTTTGTGCTTTTTTCCTTTCCTTGTTGGATAAAATAAAAGCCGGTGGCGACTCTTGCTTACCGCGACATTTTGCAAAAACAAACGCAAAACGCAAAACCAGCATTCTTAAAAAACAGTCAGTTCTTCCCACCGTATCACACCCACCTTTCGTGATCTGAAGGTTGAAGATGATTGAACACTAGAGTGCCCAAGAAATTTACACTCGCATGAAGTGGTACTTGTCTTGTGATGTCGGGAATGGGCTTATAGATGCCATTTGGAAATTGACGGTGGAAGATGGGCTTAAAGATGTCATCCGAAGGAGTGTCAATCGCATAAGAGATTCCTTAGCGAGAACCCGTATACCTGTTGTTGGGGAAGATTTCGCTGGGGAATGCTTGTTCTTTATCTTGAGAAAAGTTGAATTTTAGGATCTTCGGTCATCCATTATTCTACTGGGTAATCGTCTCTTGGTCGAAGAAGTGAAAATGAAACTACTATTTGGTCGTGATCCAGGCTTCATAGTGATAAGATCGATTGTTATATGGTCGTGCTCCAGGCTTTACAGTGACTTACTGGGGAGATGAGATTAAACTTGATATCCGGTCGTAATCCAGGCTTCATAATTTCTCAATTCTTATCTGGTCGTACTCTAGGCTTCAGAAGGAATTAAGTTGTTATCCGGTTGCATCCGGGCTTCAACTTGAATTTAGGGCACACTAATATCCGGTCGACTCCGGGCTTCTTAGTAATTGTACAGGTAAACTCCTATTTGGTCAAAATCCAAGCTTCGCAATGTCTTGTACTGTTATCTGGTCGTAATCCCAAGCTTCGGTGTCCTTTACCGCTATCTGGTTGTAATCCAGGCTTCACGATGTTTCATACCATTATCTGGTCGAATCCAGGCTTCATGGTGTCCTGTACTGCTATCTGGTCGATTCCAGGCTTCACAATACCTTACTTCTTATTTGGTCATATTCTAGGCTTCCGAAGAAATCAAATGGTTATCCAGTCGCATCCGGGCTTCCATTTGATTTTTAGGCCTACTAATATCTGGTCAACTTCGGGCTTCATAGTAATTGGCCGGGTAGACTGATATTTGGTCGAAATTCAAGCTTCGCAGTGTCCCTTACTGTTACCTGGTCGTAATCCAGGCTTCAGTGTCTTTTACTGCTATCTGGTCGTAATCCAGGCTTCACGATGTATTATACCATTATCTGATCGAATCCAGGCTTCATGGCGTTCGGAGAAATCAAGATATTATCTGGTCGAATCCGGGCTTCATAACTTGCATTAAAGATATACCACTATCTGGTCGACTCCAGGCTTCGCAGTATTCTTGGCTGCTATTTGGTCGTAATCCAAGTTTCACAGTACCTTGTTAAGCTATTATCCGGTCTACTTCTGGGCTTCATGGCTTGTGTTTATGATATACCACTATCTGGTCGATTCCAGGCTTCATGGTGTTTTGCACTATTATCTGGTCGTAATCCAGGCTTCACAGTAACTTGCTGGAGATCAAACTATTATCTGGTCGAATCCGGGCTTCATAGCTTGTTTTTAAGAGATACCACTATCTGATCGATTCCAGGCTTCGCGGTATTCTGATACTGTTATCCGGTCGTTCTCCGGGCTTCACAATATGATGGAGAAATCAAGATATTATCTGGTCGGACCCGGGCTTCATAGCTTGAACTTTGTGAGAATTTGATTGTATCTTTTCCTGAAATGTAAAGAGTTAGTCGTATGTAATGCCATGATGTATGAAATGTATTGAGCAATGATGTTCTAAAAATAAATGAGATTGTGCTGTTATGATGCTTATGCACATGTCATGATGTATGGATATGCAATGTTCTCGTGATGTTTTCTAGCTGGGGAAAATAAATCTCGTACTGCTGTTGGAGAATATGAAGAGTTTCGCTCGCTGGGGATAACGACTGAAGATGATTCAAGAATAAATTGGTGGCAGAATAACTCAGCTGGAGAATAAACTATCGAGAAAATGGCTCTGTGGGGAAGAGAGATACTCTGCCAGAAGGTCCGCTGATTTGGGGAAATAACCTCACTTGGGGATAAATTATCGTTGCTGGAGATAATGAACCCTGTTGGGGACTGAGTTTCTTCCTGTGGAAGAAATAAACTCCACTAGGGATAGGCCTCTATTGTTGATGATAGATGAACTCTGCTTGGGGAGAATTAACACCATTGTTTTTTGGCATTTCCTACTATGCGGGGAGTATGTGCACTTTTAGTCATTTTCTCAAGCTGGGTCTATCCCTGTACCTGGTGGGTAGAGCAACTGTAAGGTTTGGACACTTCTGTTTGCCCCTGTTCCTGGAATTACGAGCGTCTTTTATTTCGCATGTAAATACTTATGAGCCACAATTATTTTCAAATGCATATATCAAAAATGAATCATTGGACGTTCTTGCAAAACAAAACAGGAAAAGAAAAACAATTTTGAAATTTGTTGAAAAATGAATTGTATTGATTTTGAAGTTGGCCTGTAATAGGCGTTTGTACAAGAGGCTGACGTCCTAGTAAGAGAATGCCGCCAAAAGATAGAAATTATACAATTTGTGTAAAAGGAATAAAAACAGCTATGTGAAACAATCCCATTGGGTTCCAACTCTGCTATTGCCTTTATACCTTCAAGCATCTCATCACTTTACTACTTGGTTGAAGGTAGATCAAATTGATTGGCATCGTCCGAGCTTGATAGTCGATACCGAAGTCTGGTTGCAAAATGATCCAATGAGACATAATGTTACGCTTTGATCCCTAATTTTTGCCTGGACCGCCCTTTCAGGTTTTCAGTCCACCAGGATACCCTTTTTTGCCCAAGCCGCCTTTTCAGGTTTTCAACTTGCCGGGTGTACAGTTTTTTTTTCCATTTCCATCCCTTATTTTTGCTCGAACCCTTTTGGTTCGCCGGAAAGCCCTTATTTTTGCCTAGGCCAGTCGACCTAGCGGGTCTTTGATTATGCGTAGTATTTTTTCACTATCTCTGCATTGACGGGGTGAGGAAGGTCGTCACCATCCATGATGGTTAGAATCATAGCTCCTCCCGAGAAAATGTTCTTAACCATACTCGTCATGCTGCCAGACTCGTCATGCAGTGAGTATCGGGTCTCACAGTCGGTAAAATTTTTGCTAAGGTGGTAAAGATCGTGCTCTTTTCGGCCAGACTCGTCATGCTGCCCCAGCACACACCCCATTGAATTATCCAATACTGTCAAGTATAAAATCAAAGGTCTTCCTTCAACTGGAGGTATCAGAATTGGTGGCTCTTGGAGGTATTCCTTGATCCTTTCGAAAGCAGTCTGACATTCATCATTCCATTTTACTACTTGATTTTTCTTCAGCATCTTGAAGATCGACTCACAAGTAGCGGTCAGATGTGAAATGAATCTGGCAATGTAATTCAGACGTCCCAAAAATCCTCTAACTTCCTTTTCTGTTCGGGGAGCTGGCATCTCCTGTATAGCCTTCACCTTTGCGGGATCCACCTGAATACCTTTATCACTAACAACGAAACCCAGCAGCTTACCAGACCTCACCCCGAAGGTGCACTTGTTCGGATTTAACCTCAGCTTGTACATTTTCAACCTGTCAAATAGTTTCTGGAGATGGTCAAGGCGTTCTTCTTCAGTCTGGGACCTTGCAATCATGTCATCAACGTAAACCTCAATCTCATGGTGAATCATGTCGTGGAACAAAGCGACCATGGCGCGCTGATACGTTGCCCCAGCATTCTTCAACACAAAAGGCATTACCTTGTAGCAAAAGGTGCCCCACTGCGTAAAGAAGGTTGTCTTCTCTATGTCTTCGGGAGCCATCTTGATCTGATTGTAACCAGAAAAACCATCCATAAAGGAGAAGACCGTATGATGTGCGGTGTTATCGACCAGAACATCAATGTGAGGCAGTGGGAAATCATCCTTGGGGCTCGCTCTGTTCAGATCTCTATAGTCCATACACATCCGTACCTTACCATCTTTCTTAGGCACCGGAACCACGTTGGCAACCCACTGTGGGTAAGAAGTGACAGCTAGAAACCCGGCGTCAAACTGTTTCATGACTTCAGCTTTGATTTTCTCAGACATCTCGGGGCGCATATGGCGAACCTTCTGCTTTACCAGAGGGCAATCTTCTTTAGTTGGCAGGCGGTGTACCACAATGTCAGTATCAAAACCAGGCATATCTTCATAAGACCAAGCGAAGATCTCAACATAGTCACGTAGCATCTGTATCAACCGTTGTTTGACATTAGGCTCCAGATTTGCACCTATCTTGACCTCTTTCTTGTCTTCCTCTGTACCCAAATTCACTGATTCCACTGGCTCTTCATAAGGCTGTATGGCCCTTTCTTCCTGTAGTAACAGTTTAGCAAGTTCCCTGGGTACCTCACAATCATCCTCACCTTCGTCCTCGGCTTGGTTGATTGGATTTTCGAAGTCATAACTGGCAGTAGCAGAGTCGTTATCAATGGGATCCATAGTGGATGTGGATCTGCATTATGATATGTAAGTGTGTGTAAGACAATAGCTGTTTTGATAAAGTGCGAGATAGAAAGGAAAAAAAAGGAGCACAAAACTTGTAATGCAAGAAAACGTCCAATGCTTTATTGATGATATATGAAAATGACAAATAATAAGCCCTCACAAACAAAAGCCAAGGTGCCTCGGGCAAGGCACCGGGCCGTAAAGTTTCAAACTGTCTGTTACAAATCTAAAAAAAAGAAGTCAATTACTGTGTAATAAAAGAAACGGGTATGTAGTCCTTCGCCGTCCAGTTGTTCAATACACCGTTGGTAGTCGGGTAGATCCAGCTGTCAACATCCAAGTTCTCATCGTCAGCATCTTCTGTGGCAGAGACAATCTTAATAGCATTGATTCCCGATTCATGCTTGGGCATAGAAGCAGTTATGACATTGAGTTTCTCTGGAGCGTCAAACTCAATCTCTTTGGCTTCGATCAAGTCTTGCACCTTATTCTTCAAGGCCCAACAGTTGTTTGTATCATGACCTGGACTATTGGAGTGACAGGCACAGTGGGCGTTCAGATTATATAACGGAGATGTGGTGTTGGGATTCTTCGGGGCTTCCCTCAGAGTTACCATGTTGGTCTTCAACAATTGTGGTAGAAGTTGAGATAAGGTCATATTAAGCCGAGTGTACTGTCTCTGCGGTCTTTACATCCTTTGCTGATTGTTGCATTGTGGAGCAACGATGGGTCTTGATATCACTACTGCATTCACTGCTTGACGGTGTTCAGGTCTGCTTTGGCTCCTCGAGCCATAGACTGCACTATCTTCTTTTTTAACATTGAAAGGTTTCTTTACTGCACTTGACGACGTATCCTTCTGTATTTTACCACTTCTGATACCAGCTTCTACTCTCTCCCCAGTCAAAATCAATTCAGTAAACCCAGATGACGAACTGCCGATCAGATGATTGAAAAATGGACCAGACAACGTCCCTAGAAACATATCAACCAACTCCCTATCAGAAAAAGGGGGTTGGACTCTTCCAGCCAAATATCTCCACTTCTGAGCATAGTCCTTAAAACCTTCACTTGCACCCATAGACATACCCTGAAGCTGAGTACGCGTGGGAGCAAGGTCAGCGTTATACTGGTACTGCTTGTAGAAAGCAGCAGCAAGGTCCTCCCAGTTTCGGACATTAGCTCCTTCCAATTGATAAAACCATTCAAGCTGAGTCCCTGACAGACTATCTTGAAAGAAATACACCTAAAAATTTCTATCAGCAGTATAAGGTTGAATTTTTCTGATGTGCGAGCGGAGATGGAGTTTTGGACAGGATACTCCATCGTATTTGGCAAAAACAGGTGCTTTGAACTTATGAGGGATCACCACTCTAGATGCCAGTCCCAGATCTCCGAAATCCAAACCAGGGATCTTCTGAATCTCCATAGCACTCTGACGGTCTTCAAGTTGTTTGTACATATCCTCAGCAGGAGGATATTGCTCATCATCAAAATCAGTATCATTATCAGAGACTACAGGACTAAGACCCTTTTCTTCTTCTTGGTTCTCCTCTCCTTTGGATGAAAGAGACAAATCAGCTTCTTGTCGCAACCTATTCCCAAATCTGTTACCCATGTTCAGAAGAACCACCTTCTTCTTCTTCTTCTCCTTCAGGATGGGAGTCTTCAAATCCTCTTGCCCTTTAGCCAAGTTCAAGAACATCTCTTGGAATTGGGCATTATTTGCCTGAAGAGCTTTGATGGCTTGATCGGTAGGTATTTCAGAAGACATTTCATACTAAAATAAACAGCGAAGAAGATGAGAAACCTGTAATGGTACCTGTAATGATGTGCATGATAATGGGATGCGTATGTAATGATTTCAAAGACTTTGGGAGATTTAAATTTGCAAACCAAGAAATAAACAAACTTTATTAGATTAACTTGTAAAAATGTTTAATAATGCCTTTAAGGCGTTTACAAAGAAATAACTGAAAAACAAATCTAAACTAGAAAAAGCAAAATCAGAAATCCCATGGGCGCTTCCCCTTCGTGCTGACGTAGTCATTGATTGTCCTTTCATTCTCAAGTTGCCTCGTGAGCTTCAAGATCTTCCTCTCTTTCTCATGGTACTTCTCCCGGTAGGTATCCCTCTCCTCTTTCAGTTGAATCCAAGATCTCTTCAATGCCCCCAAGATCAGTGGGCATGTAGGGATAAAGGACTGTATAAGGAATGCCTTCTTCATTGGTGGGCTCCACAATCACTGGCAAAACAGCTTCATAAGGCATCCCAAGCTTCTGGGCTCGAGCTCGGACCCACTGGAGATAAGGCTGCATAGGGAGAGAAGTCCTTGGTCCTAGCTCTTGAGGGTCAGATCTATTCACCATGCCCCAAGCTCGTACAAACCTCCGGCGATGCTCGTCAACGTCTTCCTTGTAGTCAAAGGCAATATCTGTAAGAAGTAGCTCATGAGGACCGTCTCTCCGAGCACGACCAAACTGTCGCAAATCCAAACAAGGACTGTAGGTTATTCCCCCTCTAATTCCAAGCAACGGGACATTAGGGTATCCCCCACATTGATCAATGACAGCAATGCTTTCCATAGCCTTAGAGCTCCAAAGAATGTCTGTATGGGAAAGGGACATTATCCTGTAAGACCATCCTAAACCTTCCTCATTCTTCAATACAGACTTGGGGAGGTGCGAAATAAACCACCTCGCCAGCAGCGGCATGCAACACATGAGGGTCCCTCTTCTTCGCATAGTACGGGTGTAGAGGGTATGCAAGATATCACCCAGTAGAGTAGGTACAGAATTGCGAGACAGGAAGATCTTAACCGCATTCACATCTATGAAGGAGTCTGGATTCGGGAAAAGAACCAAACCATAGATAAGGAGATCTAAGATGTCTTCAAAAGCCTGAAAGTCCAAGTTATCCCAGAATAGTTGAGCTTGATCCATCAGAAACTTGGCTAAGAAACCTTCAACCCTGCTTCGTGTTTCCTAATTATATACTACATCAGCCCGTTTCAAATGTAGAGCTGAAGCAATATCCTCTGGTCTAGGAGTCTCTTTCAAACCTGTGAAGGGCATCTGCTCAAGGATGGATATACCCAATAAGTGAGAAAACTCTTCCATAGTGGGAACTAGCTGATAATCCGGGAAAGTGAAGCAATGATGCACCGGATCGAAGAACTGGAAAAGCACACTCATTATCTGCTCATCAAATTTGAGGTAACCAAGCTAAGAAGCTGGCCATGTCTCCTAATGAATGAAGAAGTATCAGAAACTCTCGAGGCTAAATATTTGAGTTGAGCAGGTATTTGCACAAAGTTAACTCGAATGGTGTTTCTGCGCACGTAAGCCATAATCTGCAAAACAGAACAAAGATAAATTCCCTCGGTCTTTGAAATGGTTAGTATAATGAGGTATGCATGCTATGTTATAATGTATGATGTCATGATAAAACACACAACAAGTATAGCAGATAACAGATATGATAAAGGCAAACAAGTCACATAAAAGCCCTTAAGTTTAAGGCTTGCATGGGGTCTAGGTATTACCCTCTTGAAGTTCAGTTGGTTTCAACCTATCCTAATAATAGTAACCGAGTTCTAGAGGTTCTCAATATCACTGACCATCCTCCATCGGTCATGGTTTCAGCTCACGCAATCTTTTCTTGCAGCCGGAACTATCTCGAGAGTATGGTCTCAATAAGTGTAGTATCGAGTATCAACCAGTTCCCAGCTTTACACCGAGACCAGCTATCTCACTACTTCCTATGGCCAAGTTGGTCAATTATAGGTTCTAAGGTTAGTTGATGCTTAACGACACACATAGCAGCCCCGTATTCTCCTCGTTTCTCCATAAGGGATACCAATACCAGCCAATGTGCCACATCAATGTAGCTACTGCTTCAACCGTATCGTTCTACGTCGTACAGTTCCCTCATAGTTTATTGCTACTTACCAAAAAGGTGTTCCCCAGATCCGAGTTAGGATCTATAGTAACTCCCAATACAAAACCCTCAAAAGTAAAGTAATCAAATCAAACAAGAGAAGCAAATTATGATGAACTAATCCTAAGGTATATCCCACTTATTAATTCCCCAACAGAGTCTCCAGTTCTGTGATACGGTGGCAGAACCGACTGTTTTGGAAAATGCTGGTTTGCGTTTTGTGTTTTATTCGTAAAATGTCGCGGTAAGCAAGAGTCGCCACCGACTTTTATTTTATCCAACTGGAAAGGAAAAAAGCATAGAAAAATTCCTTTTTCGAGATTTTGAGTACGGGGGGTAGATTATAGAAAGGGAAGGTTTTACTTCGTTTTGAAAAGTTTTGTTTTACTTCGTTTTAACCCTTGCTTCTGTCTTCAAGAGTGTTACGAAGTGTTTTTTAAAACTTCGTTTGAAAAGAGTGTAAGTGTGGAAAAGTTTGGTTCTGAGCAAGTACCTACTAGCATCTACCTACTCGAAAAAAGAATGTTTCTGTTCTTGTTTCCTTTTGACAGCGCTATCCTACTATTAGTGAGTAGGTAGCACCGTCGTTGGAGTTGTAAGGGTCAATTCGAAAGGAACATACGATCACTAAAGCAATGTTAGGACGTCTTAGTAATAACCCTAGTGTCTTTAAGATCATATTCGAGGCAACATTTCTGAGGCAACCTTTCCGAGGAAACATTTCTGAACGGGACATTTGATATTTGTTTAGACAAGAGAGTGACCACTAAAACACCCTATACTTAATGACCGTTTACCGAAGGCAACCGAAGTGAGAGTATACCCTAGGAGTGCGCATGTGCGAGTGATTTGATTTCAAGTTATTATCTTTGTACATTTAGGGTTTACTAACCATTTTAAAATTAACATACATTCTTGTCATGCAATCCTATTATCATACATCTAACAGTTAATATTGCGAAAATTAAAATGCGAGAAATAAAACTACACTATTACAAGGCTTCGGGGAGGGGGATTAATTACATAGCCAAAAACCCATAAAAAATGATAAATAAACGAAAAGTCCTAATTAAACTATTACATCCCATGAGCAGTTACATCAATATTTGCAAAAAATAAATAAACGCGCGCGATGAAACGAGAACGAGAAGAAATTAGGGTTTTGACCCCGTCTAGACCTAATTAAAATAAAAGTCAATTTTTTGTTGTTTTTGATTATTTTTTGAGAAAAAAATAGGGTTTTAACTAAATAAACATAAACCTAATTACTAATTAAATTAAATTAAGAAAATTAATTAATTTTGACCTATTTTTGTATTTTTGTTATCTTAAGAAAATAAAAATAAAAATTAAATTAAACAAAACCCTAATTTTCTAATTGATTTTAATTTATTTACAAAAGTTTAAAATTGCCCTAAAATTAAATTAAACTAATTAAATTAATTTTGACGAAATATATAAAAAAAACCTAAATTTGATGAAATTGATTTTTATGAGTTTTTGTAAAAAAGGAATTAATTTTGTGAGAAAATAAATTAAACAAAATTAATTAAATAAATAAAATATATAAAAGAAAAGAGAGAAATGGGTCTGGTACGCTAGCAATTGAGGGGGTGTCCATAGCAATTTCTGGGCCCAAAATCCCTTGGCCCGCGTTTGACTTTCAGATTCCATGTTGTACGTTGACCAGGGTGCATCATGGACCTTCAAATGATGGCCTTTGGATCCAGCTTGTGGGCAATCTGATGGTTGAAAGAGGATGGAGTATGGTAGTCTTTGCGCCTGTACATGTGCCTGATCATGCAAGAAGTAAAATTATGAAATAATATAGGGGACCTGGGATTTGAACCCAGGCCCTTTGGCAATTTCCAACGCCTCATGACCAACTCTGCTAGCACGCTTGTTTGTATATGGGATAACAAATAAAGATTATATGGAAAAAACAAAAATTAGCATATGCCAACGCGCGAATTTTTGAATGGACAAATGATGTGTTGACACGCCACCTTTCTTCTCCAGCTTCCGTCGTCTTAGGTAAAACAACTTTTACCTACAGACGTTCTCTGTAGGTATAGCCCCTGCATATTTCCAGAATCTCATACAAGCACAATAAATGAAAACTAATGGTGCGGATCAATTCGTCTTAACCTTGTTAACACCATAGTACCCCTCTTTTGGGCCAATTTTACATGCATAAGAAATCCCTAAAACAAACAAGAAAACCCTAGCAATGGTGGATCTCAGTTCATGCGTCAAAAATTCAATTGAGTATAACCAAAACATTGCAAATACATTAACAAACACATATATATCATTGAAACATGCTAATGCTGCGTAAATTGCAAGAATGGATTTTGTGTTTGAAGGGAAAACCGTGGGTCTGTGGTTCGAGTTTCTGGTTGTATGGATGCTTGCAAATGATCGTATATGCTTCAGAGAAGGTCCAAGATGCGAATAGTGGTCTTGGAATGGCCTGAATTCTCCTCCAACTGCAAGAATGATCTCACACTTTTTAATGAATTTTTTGAATCTGACTATGCTCTCTCACGCCTCCAATCCCTGTGCTTTTGGTCTGAATTTGTTCTATATGTATCCTTGAGTGAATTAGGTTTACAAGTTTGCATCCAATCTTTGCAATTATGAAGATTTGATGCTTGATTCACACTTGTATCCAATCTTTCAAAAACAAGAAAAATTCAATCTTTTTGTGTACAAACAAGCCTTGCACGATTTGATTCCCTTTCCAGCTATTCATGGACCTGAAATATGCACAAAATCTCAAGGTTTAAATGATTTTGATATTTTCATGATTTTATTTTGATTTAATTTGATTTAAATGAAATAAAAATCAAAATAAAATACAAAAATAAAATAAAGGAAAATGGGGAGGATCATGGGTCGTGGACCATGTTACAAACTCAATACAAGCACAAAAAGTTGGGCCCATTTGACAAAAATTGCATTTTGAGGCATATTTGACTTTTGGCAATTTTGCAAAAAAGGTCAACTTCACCCATGCATAACTCCTTCAATTTTGACCCTAGAGATGTGTTCTTGGACTTTTTAGAAAGTTTGATATGTCCTATAATAAACCCTTTTGGTCTCATCTCAATTGAGTCTTCCATGTTCATGTATGAAGCTTTGACAAAAAGGGTGTTTTTGTTGACTTTTCAAAGTGACCTATAATGTCCAAATTCATAACTTCTTGTGAGTGCATATTTTGAACTTGGGAGATGAAGATGAATTGTAGGGAATTTCATCCTATTCAAAATGATCTTTGTATGGGTCATTTAGAATAAAGTATGAGAAAGTTATGCTTGGTCAAAGTTGAGTTGACTTTTCCTACAAAACCCTAATTTAGCAACTTTTGGGTTTTGATGAATTGTGATCAATCCTTGAGGAATCATGATCAACCCTTGATCAAATGATGAATGATACTTCAAAATTAGAATGTTGACCAAAAATCTTGACATTTGACTGTATTTGGGCCACAGTTGACTTTTGCCCTACCACAGTCGATTTTCAGGCCTTTGAGCAATTGACTGAGCAAACTTTCTCTGTAGGGCTTGAAACTTGACATGGATGATATTGAAAATATATTAGGGAAATGGTGAGCATTTGGGGTCCCTTGGACTCAAGTATCTTTATGCAACATGAAACCCTAATTTGAGGTAGACTGTCTTAGGAGCGAGTTTGTCTGGACAACCCTTGGACTTCCTTGAGCAATTTGAGGACCTCACTTGAAATGTATTGAGGAATGTGGGAGGGAAAATTTTGGGGTACAACAAAGATGATGAAAGAGCTGTGTGAAACCTTCAAGATAAAATATCACAATTCTTCTTCATATCATTCAAAAATGAATGGTGTTGTTGAGACAACAAACGAGAATGTTGCTGAATATGAAGCTTGTATATTGGGTTTAGAAGTTGCTATTGATCTAAGGATTAAATACCTCGAAGTATATAGAGACTCAGCGTTAGTCATATACCAGGCCAAAGGTGAATGGGACGCTTGACATCCCAAATTAATTCCATATCGGGATTATGTTTTGGAGTTAGCTACAGAATTCATGGAGATTACTTTCACTCATATTCCTCGAGAAGAAAATCAAATGGTAGACGCCTTGGCAACCTTGTCAGCCATGTTTAAAGTAACTTGACCTAATCATGAACCACACATAACAATCAGACACTTCGAAGAGCCAGCACATTATCTCGCAGTCGAAGAAGGAACTGATAATATACCTTGGTTCTATGATATCAAAAGGTATTTAGAAAAACAAGAATTCTATGAAAGCTATGAAGGTGCCTCAATTATTGACAAGCGAATTCTATGAAAGCTAGCTGCAAAGTTATTCTTAAATGGTGATGTATTGTACAAAATGAACTATGATATGGTGTTACTCTGATGCATGGAGAAACATGAAGCAAATACACTTATGAGAGAGATCCATGAAGGAACCTTTGGGACTCATACGAACGGACATGCCATGGATAGAAAAATCTTGAGAACAGGTTACTATTGGTTGACAATGGAAGATGATTGCTATCATTATACAAAGACATGCCACAAGTACCGCTAACTCCTCTAAATGTCCTAAGTTCACCATGGTTGTTCTCAATATGGGGAATTGATATGATAGGAATGATCGAACCAAAGGCTTCTAATGGACATCGATTCATACTAGTTGCCATTGATTATTTTACCGAGTGGGTAGAAGTTGCGTCTTACGCAAATATGACCAAGCAAGTGGTCACTCGATTTATCAAGCAGAACATTATATGTAGATATGGGGTTCCTAGCAGAATTATTATAGACAATAGGTCCAATTTGAACAGTAAAATGATGAAGGAGTTATGTGATGATTTCAAGATTGAACATCATAACTCATCACCTTATCGACCCAAGATGAATGGGGTTGTTGATGCTGCCAATAAAAATATCAAGAAAATCATTCAGAAAATTGTGAAGATATATAAAGATTGGCACAAAATGCTTCCATTTTCTCTACATGGCTATCGTACCTCAATGCATACTTCGACAGGTGCAACTCATTTCTCTCTTTTTTATGGTGTGAAGGTTGTACTCCCTATTGAAGTGGAGATTCCATCACTATCAATTCTCATGGAAACCAAGCTTGAAGAATCATAATGGGTTCAGACACGACTTGATCAGCTCAACCTCATTGAAGAAAAATGCTTGACAGCTCTATGCCATGGTCAGTTAAACCAAAAGCGGATGAAGAAAGCATTTGATAAAAAGGTTTGTCCTCGAGTGTTCAAAGAAGGAGACTTAGCTCTAAATAAGATTCTGCTACCCCGTCTAGATGCACGTAGTAAATGGACACCTAACTACGAAGGTCCATATGTGGTTAAAACAACATTCTCAGGTGAAGGTCTTATCCTCACAACAATGGATGGGGAAGAACTACCACATTCGAAAAACTATGACACAGTAAAAAAATACTATGTATAAAAGGTCTGCTAAGTCGAAACCCTAAACGGGTAACTTAGAAAAAAAAAGGATGTCCCGGTGAATTGAAAACCCTAAAGGGAGGTCCAGGTAAAAATTAGGGACATATAAGCAAAAACATTATTCCGGTGGATTGAAAACCCAAAAGGGCGATCCAGGAAAAAGTTAGGGATCTTATCCAAAAAATGGACAAATAGACTCTGATTCAAAAACTCACTACTACAACCATAAAAGAGTAGGGTTAATCTAAATCATTTGACTCAGAAGCAAAAGAGATTGGAGTTATCAAAGTACATTGGAGAAATAGCAGTATCAATTATCATTTTCATTGCCATTTTTAAATTTTGTTAAAATTTTCTGTAATTACCTCTTTTAAGGAATTGCATCTTGTACTTTCGCATGTTCAAAGGCATTATCATCAATAAAAAATTTATTTTTCAAATTCTATTCAACTGTGTTTTTCCTTTTTTATGACTTGTTTGTAAAATACTACGTTGTTTCTTGTAAACAGTGCATTGAAATTATTTTGGGGACTTAACATAAAATAAAAGCATTAGATAAAACATCAAAAAGTATTTTGGCTCAAAAAATGTCAAAAGAGATCCACGCTTACGCCTACAATACAATAATCAATAACACATTAGAATTGTTCACCATGATATATCAAAATAAAAATTAACTTGGGGATATCACAACCAGCAACAAACAACATTGGGAAGTCGGTGACTTAGGAAACCCAATGTTTAAAAGGAGAAAAATATCAAAAATATTCACAAAACACTTGGTACATGTACATACGAAACATTTGGTGCATATATAACACATTTGGGTATCATGTCAATAACATCATCGTTGGGTATCATATAGGGCATTGTGCATATACATTATACATTACATTTCCAAACTACTTTGGTCAAAAGTACTACGAAACATCTTGGAGCTTATTACAAGTTAACTTATCTATGCAAACTGAAAGTTTGAACATTACCATTAGCAACAAATACCTCGGTTGATAATAGGCACAACCGATAGATTAGGACTTCACTAAGTGGCATGTTTTCGATCTATATCTTTGGCTTAGTTATCTAAGATTCAGTTATCAAACTCAAATTTAAATGTCAAACTCGTGTTATCTACCCCCTAGGTTGCATAGGTAATGCGAAAATCTGCGATATGATTTATTGTATCAGTCTCCAAGCAATGATGAATTGTCAAGTTTGTGGTATTTATCCTCTAGGTTGTGATAAATACGCAAGTCTACGATATAACTTTGTTAGAACATAGTTTAGTTCTACATCTTAGTAATAGATTTGATGATAACAAATACATGATATATATAAAGAACAAATATGCTCTCTAATAAATTATTTAAATATGCATAAAAGTTCTGACAAAAGAGCATGGAAGATGATAAGAGTATTTGTGTTTTGAAGTTCTGATTAGACGAAGCGTACAAACTTAGAAGAAAAT
The DNA here is from genome assembly GCA_948472305.1 of Vicia faba. Lineage (NCBI taxonomy): Eukaryota > Viridiplantae > Streptophyta > Magnoliopsida > Fabales > Fabaceae > Vicia > Vicia faba. The sequence goes on from OX451737.1 coordinate 491,547,043, forward strand.
TCATGTAACACACTTAATAGAAGAAGTGTTGATGTTATAACTTCTGAAGCACCAAAGCTGCAAGCTAAATTATGATACTCTGATAAGTTTAGTTCTGGAAGAACAAAGGAAGTCTCAACACACTCATCTATTATGAAGTTCTAAGACTCATCACTTAAGCTCAAGAAATAATCTGATAAGTGAAGTTCTGGAAGAACAAAGTAAGTCTCAACACACTCATCTATTCTGAAGTTCTAATACTCAACACTTAAGCACAAGTTATACTCTGATAAGTGAATATTCTGAAAGTATAAAGAAGCTTCAACGTGTCGGTCTCATTCAAGTTCTGATCATATGAATCTCAAAAACTCTGATGATCTAAAGTCTCAACGTTAATATTCTTATTTTGGTCAGGTTTCAAAGAAGAAAAGTTCGGATGCATTACAATTCATTCATTACAAATCAAAGAGTAACGACTGGAACAAGACAAGATCTGTATTTTTGGAAGTTCATTAACAACATTGTATCAACCTTCCAAAGATAATTTCTTATGTCTCCAACGGTTCAATTCACTTCCTCTATATAAAGAAGACTATGAATAAGAATCAAACATCACTCATACATACCAACAAGAGCGATAAAAAACATTCTCTATTTTTTTTATCTCGTGAATTATCATTGTGCTTTAATCTTGTGTAAACATCACAGTTCTGATATAGCTTTTTAGAATCATTTGTTAAACACATTATTTCTGTTAAAAAATTGTAATTCCTTGAGAAACCAAGTTGTGGTTTAGTATCAAGAAGACATTGACGGTAGTCTTTGTGAGTTGTAGTTCCTTGAGAAACCAAGTTGTGGTTTGATCTCAAGAAGACGTTGACAGTTGTCTTCATGAAATTGTAATCAAAGTTTTGATTAGTGGATTAAGACCTCGATTGAGAGAGGTGAAATCATCTTGGCGGGTGGAATGAAGTAGTTTGAGTTCAAACGAATCGGGATAACCAAATGTGTCATATTGTCTTTAATTTTTTAAAACCCCGATTCAAACCCCCCCCCCTTTCTTGTGTTTTTCTATCCTTCAACCTTACTATGTTAGTCTCGAAGCTTTAGTACAATATTTTCAAACCTGTATTATTTGCTCCCTTGGTTGTAGTAGATATACAAATTTGCGACATAACTCATTGTGTTAGTCTCGAAGCAGCAATAAGTTATCTATTTTCTATGATATAATTCATTGTGTTGGTCTCCAAGCAACAATGAATTATGAAAATTTGTGTTATTTATCCCCTAGGCCGTGATGAGTATGCAGAATCTACATTGTAGCTTACTATGTTAGTCTGGAAGCATTAGTAAGTTATTTCTCAAACTGGCGTTATTTACCCTCTAGGTCATGGTAAATATGTAATAACTACGGTATAACTTGTTGCATCAGTCTCAAAGCAGCAATGAGTTATCTTTTTCAAACCTGTGCTATTTATCTCCTAGGTTATGATAAATACACAAACCAACAATTACTTTACTCAGGCATCGGTGGGATAACTACATCATCCTTGCCTATCTATCTTTTGGTTTATCTTACGGTATCATTCTAAATCGTTTGGTAAAATCTTGGGATCTTCCATTATTTAATAACCCTCTTATCTGAATGTGTGAGACCTTCGTATTCTCGCACCCTTCAATCGAAGAGTAATTAAATAGAGGAAGCTGTCATATCCCAAAATTGACCTCTTATAATTATATTTTTCAGTTCAAAATGTGCATACATTAGTAAAATTGATGATTAACCATTTGGTTAACCCATTCAACATATTTATTATTTAACTCTAGGTATATTATATGTATAAATATGTATGTTGTGTATAATTAAAGGGAGGGGTGTGTTTCATATTATTGTGTTTTATTTTGGGTCCAAATTGTTTTTGTTAAAAGCCCATTCTCACATTTTTGGTTGTTGACCCAAAAGTCAACATAAGAATTATTTTTGTTTTTATTTATTATTGTTTTGTTGAGATAATGAATAATGGAGGATGGGCTGACCCGGAGCCAACACCTTCTGATTATAAAAGCTATCCTTATTTTTATTTATTATTATTATTTTCATTTATTTATGAGAATTTATTGACCAAGTCAACAAAGGGGTAAAACCCTAATTCTCAATTTTGCGCCCAATACAAGATCAAAAGCCCAGGAATTCAATTTTTTTGGATCAAATCTGAATCAAATATTTGCTTAAAATTTGTTTTTTATTGATTAAATGAATCACAGATACATTGCAATCCAATTACATCATAATAAAAATCCTAATTCTATTCTATAACAAAATTTCAAATCAAATCCTAATCTAACTAAAATCAAATCTTTGATTTACAATTACAAATCAATCAACTCTAATTTACAATCTAAAAATGCCAATCACTAATGTAATTCCTAATTCTAACATATAACTACTAAAATCCCAAGACTATAAATTAAACCCTAAACTATTTGATTGAAAATAAAACCCTTGGAGAATTCTTGTTGTTGCTGCGCATTTCATACCCTCACTAAAGCTCTGCCTCAGTGGAAAACGTGGGTTTCATGTCTAAACCCTAAGTTCTTCAGAGATCAACCCCAGTGCCCCGTTCCAAGTACTTGTGAAGAAAAAGAAAAGGGAGATTATAAGAGGAGATCAGAGAACCAGAAGAGGAAATTACACAAAGATTCACTGCATCGGACGGTATGCTTGAGAACTCTTAGCTTTAAGGTTTGCTGATGATGATGCTTAATGTTTGATGTTGCTCTAATTGGGGTTTTTTTTTGAAGAAAATTTGGGTTTATGGGTTGATTTAGGGTTAGGGTTCCCAAACCCTAGCATTAGGGTTCATGTTTAGGTTTAGGGTTCTAAGTGTATAGGGTTAGGGTTCATGTGTTTGGGGTTACTGGGTTGCTGGGGTTCTTCGTAAGGGTTAGGGTTCATACATGAACCCTAGGGTTCATAGGGTTGGTTGAAGATCTGGGTTGGTTTGGATGAAGATCATCAAGATCTGGTTTTATTTGGATGAACATATGAAGATTCACGATGGTTCAGGGTGGTTTCTGGGAATTTTGTATGGATTTCACCAACGGAGGCGATTTTTGGCCAGTGGTTGGGCGAGGTTTCTTAGAGAGAGGTTAGAGCCTCTCTCTCTCTCTGTGTTGTACACAGTTTGTTTGGTGTTTGGATTTAGAGAGAGAAAGAAGTGGAAAAATGAACCCCGAGATGGACTTGGGATTTATATAAGCGTCTCTCTTGCACTGATGCGCGCCAGGTGCCTCCTTGAGAGCCCCTGGATGGGAGTGACCATTTATCGGTCACCTACGCCCTTTTCCCCCATGCAACCTAGTCAACTTCGGATATGAACTCTCCATTCTGATTAACTGCAAATCAACGCTCCGGGACTAGATCTTGAGGGCTGTTGGATTAGATGAACACTTTCGATCTATGTTAGTCCATCATAAACGCGTGTACTCACCCACACACTGCTCAGACGAACCCAAAGTTTATCTTGGGATCTCGTACAAAATCCCGGGCCTTAACCCTTTCGGATCACACCTCCTATTTTACTTCATCAACTATAATTCTTACCTGCTGCGTATTTGGACTGAAACAAAATACTGGGCTTAAGTCCGTAATAATAACACCTCCCTATTTTACTAGTAAAGTAAAAATACACCCCCTGGAATTATTCTAATAATTTATTTAATTTTATTATTTAATTTATTTAATTTCTTTAATTTGATTATCTATTCTAATTTATTTATATTACATATTTATAAAAAAAATCTCTCGTCATTTTTATTATTTTGGTACAGTAAAATATTTTTCGTATAAAATCATATTGATAAATAAATATTGGATTATTATTAAAAATATTTAATATATTTTTAATGACAAGAAAATATTTATTTATTAATTATTTTCTAAAAATACTAACTTTTTTCATATATTCATCAAGCATATTTTTATCATTCAAACTCTTTTTTTTTATAAATTGCACCATGCATTCTAAGACAAGTCACCCATCAAATGTAACAACTTTTTCACTAACTTAATTTCAAATTCAACTTTATTTCAAAAAAGGATTGTGGATATATTTTCTACTTAATTGCGAACTTCGTGTACGACTACGCTATTTTCGAATTCAGATAATTTTAAAGGATAATTCTAAAATATTTCTACAATTTATAAAAAAAAAACTAACCAAACACATTCGAACTACGAATTTTAGCTCTGATTATTCACAAGGAGATACGTAGGCACACTGTTAAAACTAAGGCGAGTTCATAACTAAAAAACTAAAATTATTTCCTTAAGCATATATAAACAATATACCTCTGAAACTCCCATCTTACCCTTAGACCTAAAAGTGAAGCCCCTTGAGAACAAGGGAGATGGAGGGTGCCTAACACCTTCCTTTTGTCTAATTGTCTTACGAACTTAGAATCTCTACACAATTAGGGTTACCCGTTATTTCCCCGCTTTTAGGATAAAAACTAATGGTGGCATCTCTCGTATTTTTTGTCAGTTTCGACAATAGACGCGTGCCAGATCAGTTGAGAAGAAAGCTTGTTGACAAGTCAAATAAAATTATCCTAATATGATATCATTCTACTGGAGGATACAAGTTGTTCGATCCAGTGAACAAGCAAGTAGTGATCAACAGGGACGTGATCATAAATGAGCTTAAGGAATGAGATTGGACTAAAAATGTAAAGAAAGATTCAGTGAGAATATTATGTGAGGAACCAACAAGTAAAGTCGAAAGAGAAGTTCGACAAGAAGAAGTCAAAGATCAATTAGACCCAAGAAGACCTCAAAGAAGAAGATGCATGCCTGCAAGGTTGCAGGAATGTGTAATTACATTAGATGATGCATTCGATAATGAAGGTGAGTTGGTACATTATGATTTCTATGCAGATGTCGAACTAGTCAATGAAAATTAGGAATTGAAGGATTAAAAATGGATAAAAACAATGAATAAGGATCTGAAGTCCATCGAAGTCAACAACACTTGGTCACTTGTCGAATTGCCTCAAGGCAAGAAGACAATCGATGTGAAGTGGATATATAAGATGAAGTTGAATCCCAAAGGGGAAGTAACTTGACACAAGGCTAGACTTGTGGAAAAAGGATTTCTTTAGAAAGAAGGAATCAACTTTGATGAAGTGTTTGCACCTGTTGCTGGGATCGAAACAATCAAGTTGGTTGTTGGTCTAGCAAATATGAACACTTGGAGCATATGTCAGATGGATGTGAAATGTGAATTTCTAAATGGCCCTTTAGGTGAAGAATTTTATGTTGCACAACCAGTTGGATTTGTAAAACAAGGCAAAGAAAGAATGATGTACATGATGCATAAAGCCTTATATGGACTTAAACAAGCTCCAAGAGCTTGAAATAACAAGATAGATTGTTTCCTAAGGGAGAAGGAATTTTTGAAGTGCACAATTAAGAATGAAGTAAATGTAAGAATAAGCAAGAGTGAATTTCTTATACTATGTCTCTATGTAGATGACTTGTTGATAACAGGTAGTTGTAAGAAAGAGATCAAAGACTTCAAAGGTGATCTTAGCAAGGAGTTCGAAATGTTCGATTTGGGAAATATTTCATACTTCCTTGGAATCTAATTCTACAAGAGTAGTAGAGGATTGATGATACATCAAGAAGATATGCAAGTGAAATACTCATGAGATTTGAGATGGAAGAATACAACTCAACTTCGACACCTGCTGAACCAAGACTGAAATTGTCAAAAGACTCAAATGAAGATGATGTCGATCCAACAAAGTACAAAAGACTTATTAGGTCATTAAGATACCTCTGTCACGCGAGGTCTGATCTAGCATACAACGTGGGTATGATGAGTAGATTCATGCAGAAGTCAAAGGTATCACATCTAACAACGACGAACAGGATACTAAGGTATCTGAAAGGAACTTTCGACTATGTCATTTTATTTCTTGTAGACGATGAAGGAAAATAGTGCAAGTTAGTAGGTTACACCGACTCAAGTTAGTGTAGTGATGCTGAGGATAGAAAATCCATAACTGGTTATGTGTTTATGCTAGGTGGTGCACCAGTTGCTTGGAGTTCAAGAAAATAACCAATAGTAGAAGTATCGTCATGTGAATCAAACTATATAGTTGCTTCTCTTTGTTCATGTCAAGCAACATGAATGGTGAATTTGGTCGAATAAATTATAGGGAAGGATCATGGAGTAATTACCATGAAAGATCGACAACATGTCAGCTATCAACCTGGCGAAGAATTCGATAACACGTGGAAAAAGCAAACATATTAAAATAAGGTTTCATTATCTTTGTGAGCAGGTAGAAAATGGGAAGTTGAACTTGTAACACTGCACAATTGAGAATCAGATTGCAGATATCTTGAGAATGGAGTGCATGTCAAAGTGTTCAAGAAATTAAGATCTATGATAAATGTAGATAACTTAGAGACAATGCATTAGGTGGTGTGTTGAGAATGTAATTCCTTGTGTCGAAGCTGTTTGCTCGACAGAAACAAGGTAGTGTCAGAATAGCCTAGTGTGTGTCGAAGTTGTGCAGTTATCGAACTGTCGAAGGAGTTAACCTGGACATGGATTTCGACTTAAGCCTAATATTATAGTGTTACCAGAATTAGGTATTTTGGGCTTTTCTTAGGGAGCAAGCAAACCCAAAATCCATAAATAGGGAGTAACCCTTATCATTGTATCAGACTTGCAGTCGCAAAGAATAAAATCATATATTGTGAGCAAAGAGAAGCTCTGCTTATAATTCTCCTTGCCTTATTTTTATTCAAACTCTAATTCACATTTCTTCCAATTCATCTTTTCTTTCTTCTTCCATTAACAATTGTGTAGTAGAATCATCTTGCAATCAAGGTTGGTTGATTCACTTGAGTGAAGAGTGAAGAACAAAAGGTAATTTGATCGGTTGATTGAATCTTGTTCATCAAGATAAATTCGAAATTCTCCATAGATTTGATGTAATTCCAACATTCTTTATATTATATTTATTTTAATTTACATATCAACAAAAAATAAAATATTATTTATTTATAAATAATATTTTTTTATTTGAACTAAAACTATTGCATATTTATTTTTATTTTTAATTTTTTAACATTGTTAAGAATAAGATTAAAAGAAAAAAATTATATATATATATATATATATATATATATATATATATATATATATATATATATATATATATATATATATATATATATATATATATATATATATATATATATATATATATATATATATATATATATATATATATATATATATATATATATATATATATATATATATATATATAAAATAAAGAAATTATAGTGTTATCAAGCTATCTTAGTCATATGCATAGACTTGTTTATAAGTACACAAAATAGTCTTTCAAATTCATTTAAGAATACAATTAAATGTATATTCTTATTTAGATATAAGATAAAAATGGTAAGACGCACTTCATAATTATGTATCAAATTATAAACATTTTAATAATTATAAATTTATTTATGATAATATATGAATGACTAAATATAAAATTATGGTGTCCTCTATATATGTGTATGTATGATTCTCTAAAAAATTTGTAAAAAAATTGAACCAATCGAACTAACCCAAATCATATTAGTTTGATTTGGTTTGATTCAATTTTATTTTTAAAAGTCAATGGAACCAAATTGAATCATACGTTTTTTTCTCTTATAGCTCAGATGATTTTTAACATTAAAATCGCCCAAACTGCACCACGAACATCCCTTATCATACACGATAAAATAAATAAATAATTGAAATTAAAATGTTAAAATTAAATTAATAAGAAAAAGTAATGAAGAATATACCATAGTTGTGGTATGTTGTTCCATTATCTGCCTCTTCTTCTTCCTCTCCGTTGCCATCACTACTTTCATGACAACTATGACTGTCCTAACCCCTAAACTTGTATTTCATCCGTTTCAAAATGACTGTCGTTTAAAATTTTTGTACACAGATTAAAGAATGCAATAATATTGTCATAAGACATTACATTTTTACAAAACTAAACTTATTAATATATTGGAAGTACGGTCAAAAGTAAAAACTAAATAATACAATTGAAAAAATGGTAATCATTATTACATTGAAAAGTAAAAATGACAATCATTTTAAAATAAATTTTATTTGATAAAACGAGAATCATTTTAAAATCGAGGAAATATCAATATTTAGAATTACATTGAGAGCTTTTCTCAAGGGATCGTTAATCCATGACTGCTCATTGGAGACATCAACGAGACTCATCTCTTTATCTCTGCTTCACGATCACAACATGGTCTCTCGGCCATGTACTCCAAAAGTTGCCTAGAAGAGGAGTCATTACTTTGTGTTTGCAATTGTGGGAATTCTAGAAACTTTTAGTTGTATAAAAAAATATAAAGGCGACAAGAAATAACAATAGATGAAGAATATAAAAAATAAAAGCGGAAGAACAAAAAAAAAAATATAAAAGCAAAAGGAATAATAACAGACAAAGAATATAAAATGTAAAAGCGAAATAACACAAAAAATATAAAGGCAACAAGAGAGAACAACAGAAGAACAAAAAACATAAAAGCGGAAGAACACAAATAAATATAAAAGCAACAAATAATTTTATGTTAAAGCTTGACGTGTCTACTTACATTGATCTCCTGATTCACAACTCCTCTCCTCCAAATTGAACAACCTCTTTGATGCAGACGCTGCAGAAACTTTATTTTAATATTATAGTTTTTTTTTTCCTTTTCTTTTATTTTAACTTTGTAACAAAAGAAAGATAGGTGATCTACATAGTAGACTAATGCTTAATTGCTGTTCTTGTTGAAAAACTGTAAGGAGACTATACTGGATTCTTTCTCTGATATTATTCTATCTGTCAGTGTACAATCTGACAGTTCCTATAGTATTTATTTACCTGTAAAAAAAAAAAAAACAATAGGTACAACCAAACTATAACAGCACTCTTAAATTCGCCAGCACCTTAATCAATGTCCAAATGTGTACGCAGTCCTGCCACCAGGTAACTAACTCAACGTACCTACCAACAAACCAAACCCTTCACAGATTTTCTGTCACATTTATTGCTTGGCTTTTTTGCAGCTACATGTCAATAACTTGGCAACTAACTAGTTCAGCCTGTCCCAAACACCTACTTGCAATCATTTTCCAAACAGCGGCATCTGTTTCGACTGGCGGGTCCACAAATTCATGCACGGAACTTTGTGACAGAGTCGAGGAGGGCGACGATGGTGAAGAGTCCAAATTATTGCACAGCTCAGCTTGCAGAACAGAAATATTATGATTGCTGTCTTTTGTAATGACATGAAGCTTTCCATGGAAACCAGCAAGTAGATAAGGAGATTCCGAATCATCAGAACCGTATATAGGGACTTTTCCAATAACAACTTTCCAAGCATCTTCTCCTTGATCATATACCTTGATCCTTCCACTGTCCATAGTATTAGAAGGATCAAAAGCATATAATTTGCCATCCACCACGACGCTTAATTTTGTACCTGCTTGCCGTGCAGGCCAACCCTCGCCCATTCCAGTTGGCATTTCTATCCACGAGTTTGTTTCAGGATCATAGATTTCTCCACCAACATCGACAAAGAAGGGCCATGAATACAAACTCTGCGGAACACATAACCTTCCCATGTATGGTGTCAACCCTGTGGCAATTGGCTTTAACATGTCGGCCAAGAAGGCGTTGGGAAGGACCTGAGCTCTTGAGAATGGCATACTAGGTACGTCTGACCATGTACCTGTGGAAGGATCAAAAACTTCAGCAGATTGAAGAGGTAGCAATCCAGCTGAACCTTGACTAACCCCTCCAACAACATAAAGCTTGTTGTTTAAGATTCCTGTCTTACAATATGCCCGACCCGTAGACATAGAACTCACTTCACTCCACGTATTTTGTATTGGATCGAATCGCCAGACGCACCTCATAGTCGAAGCTTTAGAGAATCCACCTAAAACATAGAGATATCCACCAACAGCTCCAATAGCACAACCACAAAACGGCATTTCATCAAATGCATTCTTCTGTCCAAAAAAGCCTCTAATAACTTCAGCAATTCTCATACCTTCCACCATGTTCCACATCCAAAGCCTGGAAGAACCCTTTCTAGATTCCTCTTCATCAACAACATTAGGCATAGTGGGTAGTCTCTGCCATATCCGAGACCGAGGATCAACAGCATGCCACAAAAGCTGATTTTCTTCTACCTTAACCAACATATATAGCCACTCTTCCGTTGTCCCTAGTTCTTTCCTTATTTTATACAACTCCAAACTCATGATAGTCGATTTCCACTTCCTTGACACCAACCTTACATTGAAGTAACAAATTCTCGGAACTCTAGCAATAATTTGAATCGATACCTCATCAGGAAGATTAGGGAATAATCTCAGATTCTCTTCGTCCATCGTAGGCGACAATCTTTGTCTCTTACATGTCTCATTTGAAGAGACTCCATCCCACTCACTCTTATCAGAATCAGTATTACCCGCCCTCGCGACACTAAAAAACGAACCCATCTTGGCGAAAAACTCAATATCTGCAACAAAACCAAATTATCTAGAGAGGAACTTTCTTCTCAAAACTAAAAGCATCAATCAATCAACTAGAGGAGTTTTCAGCAATAATATATAAATTCAGTAATCAGATAGAAAAACCGAGAGAATCAATTATCAATGAAACTCATAAAACCTTGTCCACAGTACCAACCAGAAACAGGTAATAGAAACAAGAAAAAACAAGATAAGAAATTAACTATAACCTCACTCATGAAATCATCCTATCTAGATCCAAGACCTTATAGAACTGAAATCTACCATGGTATACTTCAGAAAGTACAAGAATTATCTTCAATCATCAATTGAAGAATAAAATCAGAGTCATAAATTGAACAGCCAACAATCAAAATTATATGAAAAAAAAGTAGAAAAAAAATGAAAAAGATAATCACAGTTACAGTGAAAGAAGATGAAGAAAGAGTAATATAGGTACCTATTTGGGGTTGGTGAAAAAATGGATCGACGTTGGGATGAAGGAAACGTAAAAATGAGGCAAAGTGGCATTGCATTCGGAAACATCACCGTAACCGTATCATGTGTAGTTTTTTTTTTTCAAACTTCAAACACACGAAGTTGAATTTGAAGCATAGACAAATCTTCTAACGAGAAATATATGGTGTATGTCGAATAATTTATTGTATAGATTATAAACTGTCTAATATAATGTAGTAGATATTGTAGTATGTTGAAATCATATTTTGGGTTTTAGTGTGTTTTGTCTAATTGAGTCTAAATATTATTTGCCTATATAAAGAGAGGCTGAGTTTGTAATCAATGTGTAATCAATAATAAAATTTTCACAATTCAGTTAGAAACACAACAAACTTTCAATCTCTCTCTCTCTTTTTCTTCTTCCTCTTCCAAAAATCATCTTTCTTGAAAACTCTTTGTTCCAACAAATTGGTATAACAGAGCCCGGTTGCGATTCAGAGCGAATCTAATGACAAACGGAAAAATAACGTCAACGCAGTTTTCAGCGAATCTACCAGTTTTTAAAGGTGAAAACTATCAGCGGTAGGTTGCGCAGATGAAGGTTATTTTCAGATTTCAAGATGTTGTTAAAATCTTGAATGATGGAGTATTAGAACTGGAAGCAAATGCGACAGAAGCCCAGAAAACCGCGCACAGAGATCAGAGGAAGAAAGATGGTAAAGCCTTGTTCTTGATTCATCGGTGTGTGGATTCTGATGTATTTGAGAAGATAATTGAAGAAGAAACAACAAAAGAAGCTTGTGAAAAGTTAAAGAACTTGTATGGTGGAGATGACAAATTGAAGAAGGTGAAGTTGCAGACGCTAAGGAAGCAATAAGAGATGCTTCAAATGAAAGAAGATAAATCAATTTCTGCATATTTCTCAAGAATTATGACGCTAACAAACCAGATGAAGGCATGTGGTGAATCGGTTACAGCTCTGCATAAGATAGAAAAGGTGTTGAGATCTTTAACTGCAGATTTTGACTACATTCTTGTGACAATTGAAGAGGCCAATACTCTATCTGAGATGAAGTTGGAAGAACTTCAAGCTTCATTGGAGGCTCATGAAATGAGGTTGAAGCAGAAAAATTCAGAAAGAGAGAAGGTGACTGAACATGCATTGCAATCAAGATTCAAGAAAGCTGTAAAAGATAAGTCAAAGCAGCGAAAGAATCTTGCTAGTGATGAGAAATCAAGAAAGAATACTGATTCGATCAAGAAAGGTGTGGCAACAAGTATTCTGGGAAGAAAGTTGACACAAAAGACGTACAATATTACAATTGTCAAGGTTTTGGTCACTATGCTAGAGACTGTCGAAGAAAGAAAGTTGCGAGGGTGAAAGGTAGTGATGAAGCTCAATATGCACGAGTTGGAGATAATGATTCTGATGATGTGTTGTTGATGGTGAACACTCAGTTGAACTCTGAGAAAAACAACATGTGGTATCTGGATTCAAGATGCAGCAACCACATGACTGGTAATAAAAACTGATTTACCAAGTTAGATGAGTCAGTTAAAAAGTGATAAAGTTTGCAGATGGAAGACACGTCAAATCAGGCGGTAAATGAGATATTTTAATTGTCAGGAAGGATAATCGAAAAGCTACTATCACTGAAGTGCTATATGTACCTTCTATGACAAGTAACTTGATAAATGTAGGTCAATTACTTGCAAAAGGCTTCAATATGAAGTTGGAGAAAAATCTGATGAAGGTATATAGGACTAATGGGAGGGTAATAATGAAAGCATCATTGAAGGAGAACAAAAAATTCAAAGTTGAACTCAACACATCAGATCACAAATGTCTTGCTTTAACTACAGAAGAAGATAAAAACTGGCTATGGCATCATAAGTATGAACATCTAAACTTCAGAAGTTTATGTGTGCTCAATAAAAAAAGGATGGTGTTTGGGTTGCCGTATGTAAAGGAACCAAAGCAGGTATGTGAGGCATGCTGCAAAGCAAAACAAGCTAGGAAGGCATTCAAATATGACTTGCCCATGAAATCAAAGCAAAAACGAGAGGTGGTTCATTCTGGTGTGTGTTAACCCTTTGAAGTAAAGTTAAATGGAGGTAATAGGTATTTCCTTACTTTCATTGATGAATTCACCAAACATATATGTATTTACCTTATTTAAAGGAAGATTTAGGTATTCACACAGTTCAAGAGGTTCAAGTTTCATGTTGAGAAACAAAATGGCTGTTGTGATACGCTGGCAGAACCGACTGTTTGAATGATGGTTTGCATTTTACGTTTTTTGTTTGCAAAATGTCGCGGTAAGAAAGAGTCACCACCGACTTTTATTTCATCCAATCGGAAAGGAAAAAGTACAGAAAAAATCCTTTTTCGAGATATTCTGAGTACAGGGGGTATATTATAGAAAGGGAAGATGTTAGCACCCTTTCTATCCATGGTTTTTCACGGGCTCTTAGGTACTTGCTCATCTTCTTAAAATTGCTTCTGTATGTGCTTTGTTTTGAAAAGTTTGACTTCGTGATAACCCTTGTATCAGTCCTCAAAGGTGTTACGAAGTTGTTTTGAAAATTATTTTGAAAATGTGTATGTGTGAAGAGTTTTGATTTGAGCAAGTACCTACTAGCATCTACCTACTCGAAAAAAGATCGTTTCTATTCTTGTTTCCTTTAGACAACGCTATCCTACTATTGAGAAATAGGTAACACCATCGTTGGAGTTGTAAGGGTCAATTCGAAAGGGACGTACGATCACCAAAGCAATGTTAGGACACCTTAGTAATAACCCTAGAGTCTTAAGATCATATTCGAGGCAACATTTCCGAGGCAACATTTCCGAGGCAACATTTCCGGGGCAACATTCGAACGGGACATTTGATCTTTTTAGACAGGAGGGAAACCACTAAGACACCCTATACTTAATGATTGTTTACCGAAGGCAACCGAAGTGAGGGTATACCCTAAGAGTGATATGTGCGAGTGATTAGTTTCAGTTATTTATCTTTGCACATTAGGATTTTCTAACTGTATTAAATTTGTCATGCATTCTTATCATACAATCCTATTAGCATACATCTAAACAGTTAAATATTTGTGGGAATTGAAAATGCGAGAAAGTAAATCTACACTATTACAAGGCTTCGGGGAAGGGGATTAATTACATAGCCAAAAAACCCAGGAAAAAGCGATAAATAAAAGTCCTAGATTAAACTATTACAAACCATGAACAGTTACAACAATATTGACAAAAAATAAATAACACGCGTGCGATAAATAGAATACGAGACAACTAGGGTTTTGACCCTTGCCTAAACCTAATTGCGATTGATTAAAACTTTTTTTGTCATGTTTTGTTATTTAAGAAAATAGAGAAATTATTAAATTAAAAATAAAGTCCTAATCCTAATGAATTTTAATTTAAGAAAAAAATAATAAATTAATTCTAAAACCTATTTTTGTATTTTTATTTGTTTTGAGAAAAAAAGAGAAAAATAAAATTAAATCAAAAGTTTAACCTAATTTCTATTTTGATTTTATTTATGAAAATAAATTACAATTTCCTAAGTTAAACTAAATTAAATTCATTTTGATAAATAAAAAAACTAATCCTAATTTTGTGAATTATTGACTTTATGACTTTTATGAAAAATAAATTAATTTATGAATTAAAATAAATAAAGAAAAATTAAAAGAATAATAAATGAAAGAAAAGAAATAAATAAATAAAAGTAGTAAATAGGCCTGGTGGTGTTGCTGAAAAGGGGGGTTTGAATATGAATTTCTGGGCCCAAGGTTGATGGCCCGTTTGACTTCGTTCAATCCAGTGTGTGCGCTGACCTGAGGAACATGGTAGGCCCCTTGCTACATGACGTTGGATCCACATGGCTGATGGATCTGATGGTGGAACACAAAGGTGTACAGTAGGCGCATGTTATTGTGTGGTATGGGATCTACCTGAAAGGAGCAAGAAAATAATAAAATGCACACGCCTGAGATCAAACCCAAGACGTGTGCATCAAAGGCCTTCACCCCAGCCATCTGAGCCATGGTGTTAACTTGTAAGTAATATGAAAACATAATATAATATGCAAAAACAAGCTAGTGGGGCCAACCAACGCGCGAAATTCAACCAAGCAAATCAGGGAGTACCACGCATCATCTTCTTCCTCCCAACCGTCGTTTTAGCCCAGGATACCTTTACCTACAGACATGGCGTTGTAGATACAAACCTATGTATTTCAAAAATTGTCCACAAGCAATATAAAATGGCCATGACTTGTACCAATCCACTCGTCTCATCCCCACGAGTATCATGGTACCAGAATCAACGTTCAATTTCACCTATATTGCAAAACCCTAAAACTAAACAAAAAAACCTAGCCATGGCAGATTCACATATAGTCATGAAAAATGCAATTGAATATAGTGATTAGCTTGCAAACTCAATAAGGAACAAGAATATGCAATCAAAACGTGCAAATGATATATAAATCAATAAAAACGAAAACGAGTTTTCAAGCTAACTGTGTGACTGCTAGAACGTGTTTCAGGATGTGGGGAGGCTTGTTAATGATTGAAACACGATACTGAGACGTCCAACAATCGATTGGCAAGGTGAGGATGGCTTGTGATGGCCTGTAATTTGGAATTGGATCTGCACTTTTTCTTAAAAAAATTTATTTTGTTCTTGCTCTGCACGACTGTTCAACCCCTTTTCTTGCCTTGGACTGCTTCTGTATATGTAATGTGACATGTTAGGTTAACAAAAATGAAATCAATCTTGCCCATTATGAAGATTTGATTTGGTTTTTCATGGCATATGATATCTTTCCAAACTTGCTTCAATTCAATCTTTTTCCACCCAAATTAGCCTTGCACGAATTGCTTCTCATTGACAACACATAAGATCTTCCTTCAATGCAAAAATCATCCCTAAAACACATTATATGATTTATTTAGATTTATTTGATTTTATTTGGATTTTAAGTGAATAAAAATCAAAATAAATTAAATAAATAAAACATGGAGGGTCCCATAGGTCGTGGACTATGCTAGGAATGAGATGCAATCTTAAAAAGATGGGCCCATGTGGGAAAAAATGCAATTTTAACCAATGTTGACTTTTGGTAATTTTGCAAAAAAGGTCAACTTAGACAATGCATAACTCTCTCAATTTTGACCCTAGAGAGGTGTTCTTGGACTTTTTAGAAAGCTTAGGATGTCCTATAAGCAACCCTTTTGGTCTCATCTCAATTGAGTCTTCCATGTTCATGTATGAAGCTTTGACCCAAAAGGTGTTTTGTTGACTTTCCAAAATGACCTATAATGTCAAAATTCATATCTTTTTGTGAGTGCATATTTTGAACTTGGTAGATGAAGATGAATTGTAGGGAATTGCATCCTCTTCAAAATGAGATTTTGATGGGTCATTCTTGATAAAGTATGAGAAAGTTATGCTTGGTCAAAGTTGAGTTAACTTTTCCTGCAAAACCCTAATTTAGCAACTTTTGGGTTTTGATGAATTGTGAGCAATCCTTGATGAATCATGATCAACCCTTGATAAAATGATTAATGATACTTCAAAATGAGGATGTTGACCAAAAATCTTGAGGTTTGACTGTATGTTGGCCACGGTTGAGTTTTGACCTAATGTAGTTGATTTTCAGGCCTTTGAGCAATTGACTAAGCAAACTTCTTCTGCAAGGCTTAAAACCTGACATGGATGATCTTGAGAAAATATTAGGAAAATGGTGATCATTTGCGATCCTTTGGACTCAAGCATCTTGATGCAAAATGAAACCCTAATTTGAAGTAGACTGCCTTAGGAGAGAGTTTGTCTGATCAACTTTTGAACTTCCTTGAGCAATTTAAGGACCTCACTTGACATGTATTGTGAAATATGGGAGGGAAATTTTTGGTGTACAACAGCTGCCCCTGTTCAATCTTCTTAAACCTGAGGATATAGATTGGCTCGTCTGCCTTTTGTGTTCTGAAGGTGGAAGATGATTGAACACTAGAGTGCCCAGAAATTTGCACTCGCATGAAGTGATACTTGACTTGCGATATCGAGAATGGGTTTATATATGCCATTTGGTAGTTTCTAGAGAATTGTCGGAGATGGGCTTAAAGATGCCATCCGAGGAAGCGTCGATTGCATAAGAGATTCCTTTGCGAGATCCTGTATACCTGTTGTTGAGGAGGACTTCGTTAGGGAATGTTGGTCTTTGTCTTGAGAGAAATAGAGTTTTAGGAGTTTCAGTTGTCCGTTACTCTACTGGGGAATAATTCCAATTTGGGAAGCGGAAGCGAACTGCGTGTTTGGTCGGGGTATATGTTGCACCGCGACTTACTGGGGAAATGTGGAATCAATTGTGCTTGATTGGGTTCCGGCCTTACAGTGCTGTGGACTGCTGTCTGGGGATAAGAAAGGAAGAATTTGGATAGTAAGGTTATGAGAAGGAACCTGGATAGTAGGGTTACTTCGATATGAAATCCTGGATAGTAGGGTTGTGAGAAGGAACCTGGATAGTAGGGTTACTTCGATATGAAAGCCTGGGTAGTAGGGCTGTGAGAAGGAACCTGGATAGTAGGGTTACTTTAATATGAAAGTCTGGATAGTAGGGATGTGAGAAGGAACCTAGATAGTAGGGTTACTTTGATATGAAAGCCTGGATAGTAGGGCTGTGAGAAGGAACCTGAGTAGTAGGGTTACTTCGATATGAAAGCCTGGATAGTAGGGTTGTGAGAAGGAACTTGGATAGTAGGGTTACCTTGATATGAAAGCCTAGATAGTAGGGTTGTGAGAAGGAACCTGGATGGTAGGGTTACCTTGATATGAATTTGGGTAAAACTGCAGAGGGAACCTGGTTAAGGTTGCTTTTGTCGCACCGATGATTACTCTGTTTAGCCTCGAGTGTTGATCATGGACTTGCTGGAAGTTATTGATAATAATGGTCTTTCCTGAAAGAAATACAGGGTTAGTTATACGCGATACATGAGATGCATTGTATGATGACGTTCTCAAAACAAATGAGACTATGTTATATGTGATGTATGTGTATGTCATGATGTATGAACATGAAATGCTGACGTAACAAACTGAGTTTGGGAAAATAAATCCCTGACTGTTGTAAAAAACCATAGTTCCTCTGCTTCTGTTGGGGGTGATGAACAAGGATGACTAGCTGGGGATTTGCCCCTCGACTGGAGAATATTCGGTCGAAAGCGACCCTGTCTAAGGATAACTCTGCGGGGAATAACTCTATTGGAGAGGAGACACTCTATTGATAGATCTATTGATTCATCTGAGGATGAATTTCCGTTGCTGGTGATAATGAATGCTGTCGGGATTGAATTTCTGCTTGCGAGAGAAATAAACTCTGCTTGGGGAACAATTTACCGACTTACTCGCGATTGCGAACTTCAGTAAGGGAGAGTTATGTCCTGCTCGGGGAAGCATGACACTTGTCTTTAGATACTTTTTATTCTTGTGGGGAGTGTAGGTACCACTGCTTATATTCTCAAGCTAGCTATATCCCTGTACCTAATGGGCAGAGTAACTGTAGGGTTTGGGCACTTCTTGTTTGTCCCTGTTCTTGGAATTATGAGTAGTCGTCTTTTGTTTCTTATGTAAATATTTATGAGTGACAATTATTTTCAAATGCATATATCAAAAATGAATAATTGGACGTTCTTGCAAAACAAAACAGAAAAAGAAAAACAATTTGGAATTTTCTTGTGAAAACGAATTGTATTGATTTTTGAAGTTGGCCTATAGTAGGCGTTTGTACAAAGAGGATGACATCCCAGTAAGAGAACGCCGCCGAAAGATAGAAATTACAATTTGTGTAAAATAAAATCAGCTATGTGAAACAATCCCATTGGGTTCCAACTCTGCTATTGCCTTTATATCTTCAAGCGTCTCATCACTTTGCTGCTTGGTCGAAGGTGGATCAGATTGATTGGCATCGTCTGAGCTTGATAGTCGATACCGAAGTCTGGCTGCGAGATGATCCAATGAGACATAGTGTTACGCTTCAATCCCTAATTTTTTCCTGGACAGCCCTTTCGGGTTTTCAGTCCACCAGGATACCCTTTTTTTCCCAAGTCTCCTTTTCAGGTTTTCGACTTGCCGGGTGCACAATTTTTTTTTCATTTTCATCCCTTACTTTTTCCCGAACCCTTTTGGTTCGCCGGGAAGCCCTTATTTTTGCCTAGGCCAGTCAACCTAGCGGGTCTTTGATTATGCATAGTATCTTTTCACTATGTCTGCATTGACGGGGTGAGGAAGGTCGTCACCATCCATGGTGGTTAGAATCACAGCTCCTCCCGAGAAAATGTTCTTAACCACAAATGGCCCTTCGTATGTGGGGGTCCATTTTCCCCTGGGATCACCTTGTGGTAGTATGATGCGTTTGATCACTAAATCCCCGACTTGATATTCCTGACACCTGACTTTCTTGTTAAAAGCCTTGGTCATTCGCTTTTGATACGTCTGACCATGATAGATAGCAGTAAGTCTATTTTCATCGATTAGATTCAGCTGATCAAGTCGGGTTTGGATCCAGTCGTCTTTGTTCAAACCTGCATCCTTCATAATCCTGAGAGAGGGTATCTGGACTTCGAAGTGTAGGACTTCCTCCATGCCATACACCAAAGAGTAGGGTGTTGCCCCCGTCGACGTCCGTGCTGAGGTACAGTACCCATGAAGAGCAAATGGTAACATCTTGTGCTAGTCTTTGTATGTCACCGTCATCTTCTGTATAATCTTCTTGATGTTCTTGTTAGCTGCTTCAACAACCCCATTCATCTTCAGATGGTAGGGAGAAGAGTTATGATGTTGTATCTTAAACTATTTACAGAGCTCGGTGATCATTGTATTGTTGATATTTGTACCATTGTCAGTAATGATTCTCTCCGGTACGCCATATCAACAAATCAGACTGTGTCGGATGAACCGCGCCACGACGTTCTTGGTTACTGTAGCAAAGGAAGCTGCCTCAACCCACTTCATGAAATAATCAATAGCCACCAGAATGAAACGATGCCCGTTAGATGCGGTAGGTCTGATCTCGTCGATCATGTCGATGCCCCACATTGCAAAAGGCCAAGGAGCTGTCAAAACATTTAGGGGAACCAGAGGTACATGCACCTTATCAGCATAGACTTGACACTTATGACAGGTTCGAGAATTTTGATAACAATCGGCTTCCATAGTAAACCAGTAATATCCTGCCCATAGGATTTTCTTCGCCATAGTATGTCCACTGGAATGAGTTCCAAAGGTACCTTCATGTAACTCTTCCATGATTCTTTCCGCCTCGCTTTTGTCTACACACCGCAGTAAGGTTGAATCATGGTTACGCTTATAGAGGATTCCATTACTGATGAAGAACTACGCATCAAACCTTCTCAGAAACTTCTTATCATTAACAGATGCCCCCGCGCGGTATTTCTGAACTTCGAGATACCTTTTTACCTCGTGAAACCAGGGTTTATCTGCTACCTCTTCAGTCTCAATGTCACAACAATGTGCGAGTTCATCCAACCTTTCAATGGTAATCTGGGGAGCTTCATTGTCCCACCTGACTTTGAACATAGAAGACATGGTAGCTAGCGTGTCCGCTGACTGGTTCTCCTCTCGTGGGAAATGTTCAAAGGTTATCTCTTCGAAGTTTGGGAGCAATGTCAGTATATACTCTTTGTAAGAAATAAGATTCGGGTGCTTCGTATCCCACTCGCCTTTGATCTGACTTATCACCAGAGCGGAATCTCTTAATACACTTAGGAACTTAATCCTCAGGTCAGTAGCAGCTCGAAGACCCATGATACATGCTTCATACTCCGCCATGTTGTTGGTGCAGTTAAAACATAATCGGACGGTGAACAGAGTATGACAGCCCTCCGGAGATATGATTACAGCGCCAATATCATTACCCAATGCATTCGAGGCTCCATCAAAATACATAGACCATCGGGATCCCTCCTCGGGTCCTTCATCCGGTCCAGGTTCTTCGCAGCCAGTCACTAACATGATATTCTCATCCAGGAACTCGAAATTCATGGACTGGTAGTCATCCACGGTCTGATGCGCCAAATGATCCGCCAATACACTCCCCTTGATTGCTTTTTGGGTTTTGTATTGGATGTCGTACTCAGTTAAGATCATCTGCCATCTTGCTATCCTTCCAGAGAGAGCGGGCTTCTCGAAAATATACTTGATCGGATCCATCTTTGATATCAATAAGGTAGTGTGAGTCAGCATATACTGTCTCAGTCAGCGAACAGCCCATGCCAAAGCGTAGCAAGTTTTCTCGAGCAATGAGTATCGGGTCTCACAGTCGGTAAACTTTTTGCTAAGGTAGTAAATGGCGTGCTCTTTTCGGCCAGACTCGTCATGCTGCCCCAGTACACACCCCATTGAATTGTCTAGCACCGTCAAGTATAATATCAAAGGTCTTCCTTCAACTGGAGGCATCAAAATTGGTGGTTCTTGAAGGTATTCTTTGATTCTTTCAAAATCAGTCTGGCACTCATCATTCCACTTTACCACTTGATCTTTCTTCAGCAGCTTAAAGATTGGCTCACAAGTAGCAGTCAGATGTGAAATGAACCTTGCGATGTAATTCAGACGTCCCAAGAAACCTCTGACTTCTTTTTCTATGCGAGGTATCGGCATCTCTTGTATGGCCTTTACCTTTGCGGGGTCCACCTGAATACCTTTGTCACTGACAATAAAACCCAAAAGCTTACCAGACCTTACCCCGAAGGTACACTTGTTCGGATTCAACCTCAGCTTGTACGTCTTCAACCTGTCAAATAGTTTCTGGAGATGATCAAGGTGCTCTTCCTCAGTCTGGGACCTGGCTATCATGTCATTAACATAAACCTCAATCTCATGGTGAATCATATCATGGAACAAAGCGACCATGGCGCGCTGATAAGTTGCCCCAGCATTCTTCAATCCAAAAGGCATCACCTTGTAACAAAAGGTGCCCCACTGTGTAACGAAGGTTGTCTTCTCCATGTCCTCAAGAGCCATTTTGATTTGGTTGTAGCCAGAAAAGCCATCCATGAAGGAGAAGATCTTGTGTTGCGCGGTGTTGTCGACTAGAACATCAATGTGAGGAAGCGGGAAATCATCCTTGGGGCTTGCCCTGTTCAGATCTCTATAGCCCACACACATCCGTACCTTACCGTCCTTCTTAGGTACCGGAACGACGTTGGTAACCCACTGCGGATAAGAAGTGACAGCTAAGAACCCTGCGTTGAACTGTTTCATGACTTTTGCCTTGATTTTCTCTGACATTTCGGGGCGTATACGGCGAACCTTCTACTTTACCAGAGGGCAGTCTTCTTTAGTCGGAAAGCGATGAACCACAATATCAGTGTCTAAACCAGGCATATCTTCATAGGACCAGGCGAAGATCTCAACATAGTCGTGTAGCATCTATATTAACCGTTGTTTGACACTAGGCTCCAGATTCCCACCTATCTTAACCTCTTTCTTGTCTTCCTCTGTACCCAAATTCACTAACTCAACTGGCTCTTCATGAGGCTGTATGGACCTTTCTTCCTGTTGTAACAGTCTAGCAAGTTCTCCAGGAACCTCACAATCATCCTCACCTTCTTCCTCGGCTTGGTTGATCGGATTTTTGAAGTCATAACTGGCAGTAGCAGAGTTGTTATCAATGGGATCCAGAGTGGATACGGATCTGCAGTATGATACGTGAGTGTGTGTAAGCGAATAGCTATTTTGATAAAGTGGGAAACAGAAAAGAAAAACAAAGAGCGTAAAATTTGTAATGCAAGAAACGTCCAATGCTTTATTAATGATATATGAAATGCCAAATAATAAGCCCTCACAAGCAAAGCCAAGGTGCCTCATGTAAGGCACCGGGCCATAAAGTTTCGAATTGTTTATTACAAATCTTAAAACAAAAGTTAATTACTGCAGAATAAAAGAAACAGATATGAAGTCCTTCGTCGTCCAATTGTTCAGTCCACCGTTGGTTGTCGGGTAGATCCAGCTGTCAACATCTGGGTTCTCATCATCAATATCCTCTGTGGCGGAGGTAACCTCAATAGCATTGATTCCCGAGCCATGCTTGGGCATGGGTGAAGTTATGACGTTGGGCTTCTCTGAAGCGTCAAACTCAATCTCTTTGGCTTCGATCAGGTCCTGCACCTTATTTTTCAGGGCCTAACAGTCGTTTGTATCATGACCTGGACTTTCAGAGTGATAAGCGCAGCGGGAATTCAGGTTATAGCGGGGAGATGTGGTGTTGGGATTCTTTGGGGCTTCCCTCAGAGTTACCAAATTGGTCTTTAATAATTATGGTAAAATTTGAGACAGAGTCATATTGCCGGGTGAACTGCCTCTGTGGTATTTCCACTCTTTGTTGATTGTTGCATTGTGGAGCAACTTCGGGTCTTGGTATCACTACAACATTTACCGTTTGACGGTGTTCAGATCTGTTCTGGCCCCTTGGACTATAGACTGCACTAGCTTCCTTCTTACCGGTGAAAGGCTTCTTTGCTGAACTTTATGAAGCATCCTTCTGTATTTTACCACTTCGAATGCCAGCTTCTACTCTTTCTCCAGTCAAAATTAACTCAGTAAAACCAGATGACAAGCTGCCGATCAAGTGATTGAAAAATGGACCAGATAGCGTCCCTAGAAACATGTCAACCAACTCCCTATCAGACAAAGGGGGTTGGACTGTTCCAGCCAAGTCTCTCCACTTTTGAGCATTTTTCTTAAAACCTTCACCTGCACCCATGGACATACCCTGGAGCTGAGTACGAGTGGGAGCAAGGTCGGCATTATACTGATACTACTTGTAAAAAGCAGCAGCAAGATCTTCCCAGTTTCAGACATTAGCCCCCTCCAACTGATATAACCATTCAAGCCGAGTCCCTGACATAATATCTTTAAAGAAATGCACCCACAAATTTCTATCCGCAGTGTGGGGTTGGATCTTTCTAACATACGAGCGGAGATGGAGTTTTGGACAGGATACTCTATCGTACTTGGCGAAAATCGGAGCTTTGAACTTATGAGGGATGACCACTCCCGATACCAGTCCCAATTCTCTGAAGTCCAAACCAGGTATTTTCTGAATCTCCATAGCACTCAGACGGTCTTCTAACTTCTTGTACCTATCCTCAGCAGGAGGATATTTCTCATCATCATAATCTGTATCATTATCAGAAACTGTAGGACTAGGGTCCTTTGCTCTTTCTTGGTTCTCCCCGTCCTTGGATGAGGAGGTCAGATTAGCTGGTTGTCTCAACCTTTCTCCGAATCTTCTACCCATGTTCAGAATTCCGACCTTCTTCTTCTTCTTCTTCTTCTTCTTCTTCTCTTTCAGAATAAGGGTCTTCAGATCCTCTTGCCCTTTAGCCAGACTCATGAACATCTGTTGGGATTGGGTGTTCTGTGCCTGAAGATCTTTGATGGCTTGATCGGAATACATTTCTGCTGAAATAAACAGCGAAGAAGATGAGAAACCTGTAATGGTACCTGTAATGATGTGCATGATAATGGGATGCGCATGTAATTATTTCAAAGACTTTGGGAGATTTAAATTTGTAAACCAAAAATAAACAAAACTTTATTAGTTTAAACTTGAAGGGTTCAACAATGCCTTTAAGGCGTTACAAAGAAGTAAATAAAACAAATCTAAAACTAGAAAAAGCAAAATCAAAAGTCCCATGGTCGCTTCCTCTTTGTGTTGATGTAGTCATTGATCACTCTTTCTTCCTCGAGCTGCCTGGTGAGCTTCAAACCCTTCCTTTCTTGCTCATGGTATTGCTCCCGGTAAGTATCCCACTCATTCCTCAGCTGAATCCAAGACCTCTGTAACTCCCCAGGATCAGTGGGCATGTAAGGATAGAGAACCGTGTAAGGAATTCCTTCTTCATTAGTGGGCTCCACAATCACTGGTAATACGGCCTCACAGGGCATCCCAAGCTTCTGGGCACGAGCTCGGACCCATTGAAGGTAAGGCTGCATAGGAAGGGAAGTTCCTGGTCCCAACTCTTGGGGGTCATATCTGTTCACCATGCCCCAAGCTCGTATAAACCTCCGGCGATGCTCCTTAACATCCTCCTTATAGTCAAATACAATGTCCTCAAGAAGTAACTCATGGGGACCATCTCTTCGAGCACGACCAAATTTTCGCAAAGTCGGACAAGGATTGTAAGTTATACCTCCTCTAATTCCAAGCAATGGGACATTAGGGTATTCCCCACAACGGTCAATAACAACAGTGTCTTCCATAGCCCGAGAACACCAAAGAATATATGTATGAGCAAGTGACATTATTCTATAGGACCAACCCAAACCTTCTTCGTTCTTCAGCACAGACTTAGGGAGGTGGGAAATAAACCACCCTGACAGCAACGGCATGAAACACATAAGAGTTCCTCTTCTCCTCATAGTACGGGTGTGGAGAGCATGCAAAATATCTCCCAGCAAGGTAGGAACAGGGTTGCGAGAAAGGAAAATCTTGACAGCATTCACATCTACAAAGGAATCCGGATTCGGGAAGATAACCAAACCATAGATAAGGAGAGCCGAGACATCTTTAAAAGCTTGAAAATCTAAATCATCCCAGAATAGTTGAGCCCGGTCTATCAGAAATTTGGCTAGAAAACCTTCGACCTCACTTCGTGTTTCCCAATTGGATACCACATCAGCTTGTTTCAAATGCAGAGCTGAGGCAATGTCTTCTGGTCTAGGAACTTCTTCCATACCTGTGAAGGGTACCTGTTCAAGGATGGATATGCCCAATAGATGAGAGAACTCTTCCAAGGTGGGTACCAGCTGGTAATCTGGAAAGGTGAAGCAATGATGCACGGGATCAAAGAACTGAAATAGTATGCTCATCATCTGCTCATCAAGATTTGAAGTAACCAGGTTGAGAAGTTGACTGTGTCTCTTAATCAACATAGAAGTCTCAGAAACTCTTGAGGCTAGCTCTTTAAGTTGGGCAGGTATTTGCACAAAGTTGAATCAGATGGTATTTCTGCGCACAGAATCCATAATCTGCAAAACAAAACAAAGATAAATTCCCTTGGTCTTTGAAATGGTTAGTGTAATGAAGCATGAATTCCATGTTATGATGCATGATGTCATGGTAAACCACATGTATAACAAACAACAGGTATTGCAAACACAGTCAAATCACACAAAACCCTTAGGTTTAAGGCTTGCATGATGTCAAAGCTATTATCCTCTTGAAGTTAAGTTGGTTTCAACCTGTCCTAGAAAAAAGCAACTGGGTTTTGGAGGATCTCAATATCACTGACCATCCTCCATTGGTCATGGTTTCAGCTCACGCAATCTTTTCTTGCGACCGGAACTATCTCGAGACTATGGTCTCAATGAGTGTAGCATCGAGTATCAACCAGTTCTCAGCTTTACACTCAGGCCGGCTATCTCACTACTTTCTAATGGCCAAGTTGGGCGATGAAAGGTTCTAAGGTCAGTTGATTCTTAACGACACCACGCAGCGGCCCCGTATTCTCCTCGTTTCTCCACAAGGTATACCGGTACCAACCAACGTGCCACATCAATGTAGCTACTGCTTCAACCGTATCGGTCTATGCTATACAGTTCCCTCACAGTCTATTGCTACTTACCTAAAAGGTGTCCCCAGATCTAGGTTAGGATATTTAGTAACCCCAAACAAAACCCTTTAAAAGTAAAGCAAACAAAGCAATCAAGAGAAGCAATTATGATGAACTAGATCCTAAGGTATACCCCACTTATAAATATTCCCCAGCAGAGTCGCCAGTTCTGTGATACGGTGGCAGAACCGACTGTTTGAATGCTGGTTTGCATTTTGCATTTTTTGTTTGCAAAATGTCGCGGTAAGTAAGAGTCGCCACCGACTTTTATTTCATCCAATCAGAAAGATAAAAAGTACAGAAAAAAATCCTTTTTCGAGATATTCTGACTACGGGGGGTAGCTTATAGAAAGAGAAGGTGTTAACACCCTTTCTATATATGGTTTTCCATGGGCTCTTAGGTACTTGCTCATCTTTTTAAAATTTCTTGTGTATGTGCTTTGTTTTGAAAAGTTTGACTTCGTGATAACCCTTGTATCAGTCCTCAAAGGTGTGACGAAGTTGTTTTGAAAATTGTTTTGAAAATGTGTAAGTGTGAAGAGTTTTGATTTGAGCAAGTACCTACTAGCATCTACCTACTCGAAAAAGATCGTTTCTATTCTTGTTTCCTTTAGAAAACTCTATTCTACTATTGAGAAATAGGTAACACCATCGTTGGAGTTGTAAGGGTCAATTCGAAAGGGACGTACGATCACCAAAGCAATGTTAGGACACCTTAGTAATAACCCTAGAGTCTTAAGATCATATTCGAGGTAACATTTCCGAGGCAACATTCGAACGAGACATTTGATCTTTTTAGACAGGAGGGAAACCACTAAGACACCCTATACTTAATGATCGTTTACCGAAGGCAACCGAAGTGAGGGTATACCCTAAGAGTGATATGTGCGAGTGATTAGTTTCAGTTATTTATCTTTGCACATTAGGGTTTTCTAACCGTATTAAATTTGTCATGCATTCTTGTCATACAATCCTATTAGCATACATCTAAACAATTAAATATTTGCGGGAATTGAAAATGCGAGAAAGTAAATCTACGCTATTACAAGGCTTCGGGGAAGGGGATTAATTACATAGCCAAAAAACCCGGGAAAAAGCGATAAATAAAAGCCCTAGATTAAACTATTACAAACCATGAACAATTACAACAATATTGACAAAAAAATAAATAACACGCGCGCGATGAATCGAATACGAGACAACTAGGGTTTTGACCCTTGCCTAAACCTAATTGCGATTGATTAAAATTTTTTTTGTCATGTTTTGTTATTTAAGAAAATAGAGAAATTATTAAATTAAAAAGAAAGTACTAATCCTAATTAATTTTAATTTAAGAAAAAAAATAATAAATTAATTCTAAATCCTATTTTTGTATTTTTATTTGTTTTGAGAAAAAAAGAGCAAAATAAAATTAAATCAAAAGCTTAACCTAATTTCTATTTTGATTTTATTTATGAAAATAAATTACAATTTTCTAAGTTAAACTAAATTTAATTAATTTTGATAAATAAAAAAACTAATCCTAATTTTGTGAATTATTGATTTTATGACTTTTATGAAAAATAAATTAATTTGTGAATTAAAATAAATAAAGAAAAATTAAAAGAATAATAAATGAAAGAAAAGAAATAAATAAAAAAGTAGTAAATAGGCCTGGTGGTGTTGCTGAAAAGGGGGGTTTGAATATGAATTTCTGGGCCCAAGGTTGATGGCCTGTTTGACTTCGTTCAATCCAGTGTGTGTGTTGACCTGAGAAACATGGTAGGCCCCTTGCTACATGACGTTGGATCCACATGGCTGATGGATCTGATGGTGGAACACAAAGGTGTACAGTTGGCGCATGCTATTGTGTGGTATGGGATCTACTTGAAAGGAGCAAGAAAATAATAAAATGCACACACCTGGGATCGAACCCAGGACGTGTGCATCAAAGGCCTTCGCCCCAGCCATCTGAGCCATGGTGTTAACTTGCAAGTAATATGAAAACAGAATATAATATACAAAAACAAGCTAGTGGGGCCAACCAACACGCAAAATTCAAACAAGCAAATCAAAGAGTGCCATGCATCATCTTCTTCCTCCCAACCGTCGTTTTAGCCCAGGATACCTTTACCTACGGACATGGCATTGTAGCTACAAACCTGTGTATTTCAAAAATTTTCCACATGCAATATAAATGGCCATGGCTGTTACCAATCCACTCATCTCATCCCCACGAGTATCATGGTACTAGAATCAACATTCAATTCCACCTATATTGCAAAACCCTAAAACTAAACAAAAAAACCTAGCCATGGTAGATTCACATATAGTCATGAAAAATGCAATTGAATATAGTGATTAGCTTGCAAAATCAATAAGGAACAAGAATATGCAATCAAAACGTGCAAATGATGTATAAATCAATAAAAACGAAAAACGAGTTTTCAAGCTAACTGTGTGACTGCTACAACGTGTTTCAAGATGTGGGGAGGCTTGCTAATGATTGAAACACGATCCTGAGACGTCCAGCAATCGATTGGCAAGGTGAGGATGGCTTGTGATGGCCTGTAATTTGGAATTGGATCTGCACTTTTTCTTGAAATTTTTTAGTTTTGTTCTTGCTCTGCACGACTGTTCAACCCCTTTTCTTGCCTTGGACTGCTTCTGTATATGTAATGTAACATGTTAGGTTAACAAAAGCGAAATCAATCTTGCCCATTATGAAGATTTGATTTGGTTTTTCATGGCATATGATATCTTTCCAAACTTGCTTCAATTCAATCTTTTTCCACCCAAATTATCCTTGCACGAATTGATTCTCAATTGACAGCACATAAGATCTTCCTTCAATGCAAAAATCATCCCTAAAACACATTATATGATTTATTTAGATTTATTTGATTTTATTTGGATTTTAAGTGAATAAAAATCAAAATAAATTAAATAAATAAATAAATAAAGCATGAAGGGTCCCATAGGTCGTGGACTATGCTATGAATGATATGCAATCTTAAAAAGACGGGCCCATGTGGAAAAAATGCAATTTTAACCAATGTTGACTTTTGGCAATTTTGCAAAAAAGGTCAACTTGGCCAATGCATAACTCTCTCAATTTTGACTCTAGAGAGGTGTTATTGGACTTTTTATAAAGCTTAGGATGTACTATAAGCAACCATTTTGGTCTCATCTCAATTGAGTCTTCCATGTTCATGTATGAAGCTTTGACCCAAAAGGTATTTTTGTTGACTTTCCAAAATGACCTATAATGTCAAAATTCATATCTTTTTGTGAGTGCATATTTTGAACTTGGTAGATGAAGATGAATTGTAGGGAATTGCATCCTCTTCAAAATTAGATTTGTATGGGTCATTCTTGATAAAGTATGAGAAAGTTATGCTTGGTCAAAGTTGAGTTGACTTTTCCTACAAAACCCTAATTTAGCAACTTTTGGGTTTTGATGAATTGTGAGCAATCCTTGATGAATCATGATCAACCCTTGATAAAATGATTAATGATACTTCAAAATGAGGATGTTGACCAAAAATCTTGAGGTTTGACTGTATGTGGGCCACGGTTGAGTTTTGACCTAATGTAGTTGATTTTGAGGCCTTTGAGCAATTGACTGAGCAAACTTCTTCTGCAAGGATTGAAACTTGACATGGATGATCTTGAGAACATATTAGGACAATGGTGAGCATTTGGGATCCTTTGGACTCAAGCATCTTGATGCAAAATGAAACCCTAATTTGAAGTAGACTGCCTTAGGAGAGAGTTTGTCTGGTCAACTTTTGAACTTCCTTGAGCAATTTGAGGACCTTACTTGACATGTATTGAGAAATATGGGAGGGCAAATTTTGGGGTACAACAACTGAAAATTGAAGAAATTAAGAACTGATGGTGGTGGTGAATATACTTCTGCTGAATTTGCTAGATTTTGCAATGAGGAAGGTATAGATCATGAGGTTATTGCACCTTAAACGCCTCAGCATAATGGCATAGATGAGAGAAAGAATAGAAGTATATTGAACATGACGAGAAGTATGTTGAAAGCTAAATATATGCCTAAGAGATTTTGGACTGAAGCAGCTTCGACAGCAGTATATATTCTAAATAGATGTCCAACGAAGAAGATGGTCAAAAAGACACCGCATGAGGCTTAGACAGGGTCGAAGCCAAATGTGACTCATCTTAGAGTTTTTGGATAAATGTGCTTTAGGCATGTACCTGAAAAATTGAGAAAGAAGTTAAGTGATCAAAGTGAAGTCATGGTGCTCATAGGTTACCATTCGACTGGTGCATACAAGTTGTATTCGCCAAACGAAGATAAACTACTAATCAGTCGAGATGTTCTTGTAGACGAAAGAAAAGGGTGAGACTGGAGTCAAAGTTCAGTTCAACGAGAATCAAATATAGTCACAATTGTGTTCGAAGAATATGAATAGAATAGAGCTTCAACTAATCGAAATAAACAGGATGATGCTTCAACCAGTCAAAATGAAGAACCACCTGTGCAAAATGAAAGAAGGTTGATAAGAACAAGAACAAAGTCGACAAGGCTAATTGGATATAAAAGGTTTCCAAATCAAGAAGTTAATACAGACGGTGACTTAATCGAAGAAGCCATGATTATGGCTGAAGCAGAACCAATTGATTTGGGTGAAGTCATGGGCAATTCGAATTGGTGTGAAGACATGAAAGAAGAACTCATAGCTATTCAGAAGAACAAGACCTAGGAGATTGTCGAAAGAACCAACAAGAAACCAATTGATGTAAAGTGGATTTACAAGGTGAAATGAAGGCCAAATGGTGAGATTGCGAAGTATAAAGCAATATTGGTAGCGAGAGGTTTTCTAGAAAAACCTGGTTTTGACTTTGACGAAGTATATGCACCTGTTGCGAGGAATTAATGTAGGAATTTGAAATGTTCGACTTAGGGAATATCTCATATTTCCTAGGGATGGAATTCAAATATACTGAAGAAGGAGTATTCTTACATCAAATGAAGTATGCTCAAGATATTTTGAAGAGGTTTAAAATGAGCAACCGTAATGAAGTTGTCACTCCGTTAGAAACTGGAACAAAGTTGAAAAAGGAAACAAATGATGGATTTGTAAGTTAGACCCTTTACAAACAAATCATTGGATCCTTGATATATCTTTGCAATACTAGACCAGATATATCCCAAAGTGTAGGATTGTTGAGTAGATTTATGGAGAAACCAGAAGAATGTCATCTCAGCGCAGTAAAGAGGGTGTTGAGATATGCAAGGGAAAAATTGATCATGGTGTGTTGTTACCAAAGAAGTCGAAAAATAGCATAGATGTAGAACTTTATGGATACACTGACTCAGATTTCAGTGGAGATCAAGACTAAAAGAAAATTATTGCATGCTACACCTTCATGATCGAAGGTGCTCCAATATCTTGGAGTTCGAGAAAGCAAAGCATTATGGCTTTGTCATCATGCGAAGCAAAATATGTGGATGCATCATATGATGCATGCCAGGCATCATGGATTGAAATGTTACTTGAAGAACTCAGGATAATGGAACCTAAGAAGATGAAGTTCTTTGTCGATAACAAGTCAGATATTAACCTGGTGAATCACCCAGTGTGTCATGGTCGAAGTAAGCACATAGAAAGAAGGTATCATTTTTGAGGGGTCAAGTCAACAAAGGGAAGCTTGAGATAAAGAATTGTAAGACAGAAGTGCAACTAGTTGACATATTTACCAAACCTCTGAAGAAAGTCAGATTTGACGAGTTAAAGAGAAGCATCAGGATGAGAAGTATCGAGAACATAAATTAGGGGTGTGTTAGAAGTATAATTCGTGTTCCGTCAAAATACATGTGTGTTGTATGTCGAATAGATTATTGTATAGTGTTGTACCCCAAATTTGTCCTACCTCGATGGTTTTATTTTTTGAGATTAAAATAGAAGAAATATTTAATTAAAGACGGTACAGCAGTATATGATGGCCCGTCTTTATCTGACTAGGGGGTGTATTTTTAATTCAGGAAAGCAGGGCTTTCTAAATCAGAAGGACTCATAAATTCGTTTGCGAGGCATATTGGCCGATCGCCCATGCAATTAGAAAATACATCCGAGTAATTAATAAATTATTAGTTTATTAAAACTACTTAGGTCTAATTTGCTGTTAAGTATCTAATCTCATTTACATTTAAGTGTTATTTGCTGTTATGGGGAGTGAGACTGCAACACGCTGGCCCATTTATGTTAATCCATTTCTGTTCTATCTGTAAATAAAAAAAATAGGAGATATAGTTACAAATAACATGCCCATTAAGGTTTTAATAAAACTAATGCATTTGTAGTCTCACGTTATTACTGGTTTAAAAAGACAGGGGAATTACTGTTAAAGCTTGTGTTATTGTAAAAGAGGTGATAAAATGGTTTTTAAGAAAAGTGTGCTGCTAAACTTTTTAATCAATACAATATTGTTTCTATTACATTGGTTTAGGAGTTTTCTGTTTTTAAAAAAGGTTCCGTTTGGATCAATTTTTTTGGCCCAATCCAAAGGGCAGTGAAAAGAAAAAAAGGTGTCTGAAATTGCTGGACAAAAAACACAAGGCCCAAGGGTTATTTAAAAAAAAACTGTTTGATTTTTTTGTTTAAAAAAAAATAACAGTAAAGATGTAATGTTTCTTACAAGACTATTTCTAAAATGTTGTTTAGTTATTAAAAAAAAGGGAAAGAGGAAAGCATTGGGATGAATTAATATTTTTTTACAAGGCCCAAACGTCCAAAAAAACATTGACTGTATCAATTACGCGCGTTGTTACTCCACAAACAGTCACTGTATCCATTCATGCGTGTTTTTTCTTAATGAACATATACTGTTCAAATCAAAACCAATATCCAAAACCAAATCTAAAAAACCTAAAACAAATCTAGAACAGAAATAATTAACACATCAAATCTGGAAATCAAATTGCAAACCGTAAAACGCAATCTCTGCAAATCAAATCTAACAGAATAACAAATCCAAAACAATCTTATTATATTCAATACAAAATCAATAATTAACATTAAAAATCCAATCTATATCCGAAAATTACACAAACCAGTCTAATTTACAAAATCAAATCAATTACATACCCCTAATTTAAGCTTATAACGAAATCAAAACCTTAAATTTCTAAAGCTATAAATACAAAAGAAAATTTGATACAGAGGGGGGGGGGGATTTTTGACAGAACTGAGGCGGAGGGAATAAACAGAACTAAGTATACTGAAGAAGCTTGAATATAGAGGCAAGAAAAAGAAGAACACAGTAACAGAGGCGGGGGGATTCGTGGACGAAGAATAAAGTACCTATCGCCGGTCGCTGAAGAGAACTGAGGGTTGACGTGATTGGGGTTCGATCTCCGAAGCCCTAATCGTGGGAGCATGTAGCCGATGTTGAACCATCCATTGCCCTCTCTAATCACCGCTGGAACTGTATACAAAAGGAAGAAGAAAGGTAAGGTTGTGCAGCTTTTAATGTTGTTGTTTGATTAGGAACACAAAAGGGGTGAGGAAGAGAGAGGGGTTAAGGGTTAGTTGATTACGGCACCGCTGCAGTGGTATGTTGTTAGGGTTAGGGGTGAGGAAGAGAGGAGGGTCTGAGAAGAAGAAGACAAAAGGGTGTGCTGGGAAAAGGGGTAGTTGCTAAAAAATCTGGAAATGAGTAATAAGAGTAATGAAGAAATGAAGTGTAATCTGTTAAGATCCTATGTGATGCGCCCATAGTATCTAGTGTGCTCCCACGAGCTTACCCGCGAGATATCCATCAGACGGCCAGGGGCTAAGTCTGTACGATAGTTACCATGCCCTCGCTACATATGATTAACCTGACCCCCTCCAATTCACTTAATGGGTCGAGCCCAGCGCTGTTGACACACCCCCCCCCCCCCCCCCCCCCCCCCCCCCCCCCCCCGTTCCTAAGTTACTAGAATCTCAAAACAAACGCACCCCCCTCCCTGCCTGAATTATTCTGGGCCTAGCCCAGCCTCCTTTTAGTACCCCCATTATTTACTTAGTAACAAGAAAATACACCCCCCCTGGTCTTAACTAAATTAAATTCTTTTTTACTTTTAATTCCATTTTTCTCATACTAATTATTATTATTTTTTTATTATTTCTTTTATATTATTTTATACTATATTTTATTCTTATTATCATTATTAATTATTTATTTCCTTTTTTTATTATTATATTATAATTATTAGCTATTAATTTTATTCCCTTATTTTTATTAGATGCAAATATTATTTATCTCTTAGGTATATATGATTATTTATAATCCCTTTATATAAATATTATTATTCCTATATTTTATTCACTATTCCGATAATATAATATGATCAAATAAATTATTTTTATATTAAATTTACATATATTATCTTACATATATTATTTGCATTAAATCTTTTCTAATCATACATTAATCAAGATTTTCGCAACTAATACAATTGAAAAACACAAACAAATCTCAAACTATTTTCGCAATAAACTAAACTAATCAACTGTCTTTTGCAACATGGTTTCAAACTGGTTTTGACTTACTGCATTCTCAGTCAAAATCTCCGCAATCACTACTCTCGACCAGAGTGCAACGTGATTCAAAATATGTTTGCAAACCCCTAAAAAACACTAACCCATACGAACTACGAATTGGGACTCTGATTCCTCATAAGAGGATACGTAAGCATACAATCAAAAATCGTAGCGAGTTCTACTATAAAAATTGTAAGCCCTTTCTTGCTAATTAAAACTTAAAACCATGTTTATCCCAAACCTAAACTTAGAGCTTAATATCCTTGTGAACAAGGTGGATGAAAGGTGCCCAACACCTTCCTTTCGTCTAATTGAGTCCGAAACCTAGAATCTCTGTCCGTGAATTAGGGTTCACTATTAGGTTACCTTCCATAGGATAAAAACTAATAGTGGTGACTCTTGTTTTAAAAACCAGTTGCTACAGCTTGCGACTCAGATGGGGACTCTCCTTAGCCCTAGGTTTTAGGTTTTACTTTGGGTTTTTTTATTTTATTTATTTGCATTAATTATATTTATTGCGTTTTGTTGTACCCCAAAATTTGCCCTCCCATATTCTTCAAGATTTTCCAAGATCATGGTTCAAAATCTCTCAAGGGTTGCACAGTCCAATTGCCTCCTAACACAGTCAAAATTAGGGTTTTGGTTCTGGCAAAGAAATTGAGGTTTTCAAGGGTCCAATCAAGTCCCACATGCCTATATACATTGTCAAGCATTCATATGTCAAGTTTCAAGACTCACAGCATCAAGTTGCACAGTCAAAAACCCTAAATGCTCCACAGTCAATTGCAAGGGCAAAATGGTCATTTGACAGTCAAAAGTCAAAAATTTTGGTCAACATCTTATTTTGAAGCCACAAACATCATTTGATCAATTCTTGATCATGATTCCAAAAGCATGGCTCTAAAAGTCTCAAGATGCAAAAGTTTCTATTTTTGGACAGTTGAAAAGTCAACTGCAAATTGACCAGGGCATAACTTCCTCATGGTTTATCAGAAAAATTCCATCCAAAGCTCATTTTGAAGAGAATGACATTTCCTATAACTCATCTTCACACTTCAAGTCCAAGAAATGCTCTCACAAAAAGTTATTAATTTCAACATTATAGGTTATTTTCAAAAGTCAACAAAAAGGCACTTTAAGTCAAAGACCATAACTTGATATTGGTAAATCAAAATGACATGGGACCAAATACATTGGTTAGAGGAATTCAAGACCTTTCCAAAATGTCCAAGAACATGATCATAGCTTAAAAATTGAGCAAGATATGCATTGGAGAAGTTGGGAAATTTTTGGGAATTTTGAAAAGTCAACTTTGCTTCAAAAGCTTCAAAAATGCTAATGGGCCTCAAATTCTTCCTTGAATCATTACCCAAAGCATATGCACGACCCATTGAGCTAAAAATGATTTATTTTCTTATTTTTAATTAATTAATTGAATTTTTATTCTTATTAATTCATTTAATTAGATTTAATTATGAGAAAAATATCAAATAATGGTTTTAAATCTTTTTTGTGCAGCAAATATGTTCATTATATGCAAAAGATTTCGTGCATCATCTCAAGGGGACAAGATCATCCATATTTGGCAAGATTTGCATGGGAAAAAGATTGGAAAAGATGTGATAAAAATCAAATATTCAAAACATAAATGCATGGATCTTTGGGCTTGTTTTTGACCTAATTTCATTCACTTACTTATGCACAACTCAACCCTATTCTAAAATACACGAAAAGCTGCTCAGAAAGAGAGAACCACTTTGCAAAATTTCCATCAAAACTTGAAAACTGAAATCATAGTTACAGGGCGTTTCAAAGCATAACAAGCATTCTAATACGTTCCTGACATTGCTAGGAGTCGATTGCAATCAAGAACAAGCCCCCATACTCCAAGAACTGGTAGAACAGAATCACCCTTTTCATGAATATGTCCATAATCGATTTTTGATTTCCATGCATTATTCATATGTTTTAATTGTTGATTCTTGCTACTAATGATCTTCTGAAACTTTTGGCATAGTTTAATTGTTCTAAAAATGCTTGAAACGAGATTCACCATTGATGAAACCTAGGGTTTCATAAGCTCCAAATTAGGGGTTCTCATATATGGAAAAATTAGACCACCAAACATACATGGTTGAATTCGTTGCAAGAAACCTGACTCAACCAATACCTCGCGCTCAATTTATGTTACCTGTACGCCTATTCGCTATTATGCACTGTGCTATTTAGTGGGGGTTTAAAACCCCCGCTATTTGTTTTATAATTGCAGGGAAAACCAGGAAGAAGATGGACGTGGCTTAGGATGACTGGAGCATTTGAAATCTGGCGCGTTTTCGTTTGTCCCATATCATTAGCTTTTGTTTCTTTTATATTATTTGTGTTCCACTAACATTACAAACGCACGCGTTAGCTCAGTTGTTGGATGAGTTGTCTTGCAGGTATAGGGACCTGGGTTCGATTCCCAGGTCCCCCCACTTAATTCATAAATTTTGTTATAATGTGTTTCTATGCAGCATCCCTTCAACGCTCCACCATACATCCTCACACGTTAGCCTGCCACGCACTCACGTTGATTAATCCAATGGCTAGATAATGCAGTCCATGGTACACTCAGTCAATCATCCCACACGTGATCCCAAGAAGTCAAACAAGGCTTTTGTTCTAGTGGGCCTGAATTTCTTACAAGCACCTCCCTTTGGGGCTTGAAACCCCCTGGTTTGCAATCTTTTAATTTTATTTTCTTTTCAATTTTAATTCTTTTTAAATTGTTTTAATTTGTTTTTTATTGTTTTCTTTAATTTCATAAAATAATTTTCTATAAAAAAATCAGAAACCAAAAATTGTAATATATTTAATTATATTTAATTTCACCATTAAAATGTTTTTGTAAATAAACTCTAACCATTAACTTAGTAAATTAGGTTTTAAACTTTAATCTTTTCTTAATAAATAAAATAGGTAGAATTAGGGTTTTTTGACCTTTTCATCTTTTTTTTAATAAATAATTTTCTCTCATTATTATTATTATTAATTACTAAATATTTTGTAAATAATATATGTAAATTAACTAATTAGTTAATTTAGGTTTTAACTTTAATATTTTTCATTAATAATTAAAAATAATCTAGAATTAGGGTTTCCTTGTAAATTCTTTATTTTCATAAATACAAAAAACATAAAGACAATTTCTTTTCTTAATTAAATAATTAATTAGCTTTTTAATTCAATTTAATTTCAAAAGGGTCAAAACCCTCGGACTGTCAATTTTAATTTCTATTTCGCACATTTATTTTATTTTCGAATATTATGTAACTGCTCAAGGATTGTAATAGTAATTAGGTCTTTTTACTTTCCGCATTTTTATCAAACGGGTCTTTGTAATTTGGTGATGTATAGACCTGCGCCTTGTAATAGCGTAGGATTTATCTTTCCGCATTTAAATTTCCGCACTTTTAAATTCTAAAATTTGCATGAAAGAATGTATGGTTAATTAAAAACAAGCGTAGCTCACAATACAATGAATCAAAGATAATTGCTAAACATGAAAACAACACACAAATTCACACACCACTCTTAGGGTACGCCTCACCTGTTGCCTTGCCTTCGAAACGTGGTCGTCGAGTATAGGACGTTTTAGTAAGTCCTTATATCCATGATCCAGTTGCCTCGAAACGGTTGCCCCGGATTAAAAAAGGATCAAGGGCATAAGGGTAGCTTCTAAGGTATCCTACTGTTGCTCTGGTGACCACACTGTCCCTAAACTCGAATTGACCCGAACACCTCCAACGGTGGTGCTACCTACCTCTCAATGGTGGGATGGCACTACCTTAAGGACATTTACACAGCCTAATTCCTTAGGGTAGGTAGATGACTCATAGATACTTGCTCTACTCTAAAAAACAATCAAAACTCTTTTCACACTGACACTTTCAAAAAGCTTTCAAAACAATTTTTCAAACACTCTTGAGGACAGATACAAGAGTCATTCTGAAATCTTTAAACGAAACTTTTTCAAACCCACTCACACTTGAAAAGCAAACAAACATTTTGAAAACATAAGAGCAAGTACCTAAGAGCCCATGGATAACCATGGATAGAAAGGGTGTTAATACCTTCCCTTTCTATAAATCTACCTCCTGAACCGAGAAACTATCTCATAAGGAATTTTGCTGTGCTTTTGTCCTGTCCATGTTGGAGAAAATAAAAGACGGTGGCGACTCTTGCTTCCGCGACATTTCGCGAACCATCGTTAAACAGTCAGTTCTAAATCCACCGATCACAGAACTGGCGACTCTGCTGGGGACACTTAATAAGTGAGGTGTACCTTAGGATTAGATCATACTTATGTTTTCAATTGCTTGCTTTGATTGCTTTAATTTTGTGGGCTTGCATCAGAGTTTCATAGATCCTAACCCGGATCTGGGGAATACCCTTTAGGTAGCATAAGCTGTGAGGGACCTGTCCGGCGTAGACCGACACGGGTGAAGCAGTGGCTACGTTGGTGTGACACCTTGGTCTGTACCGATATCCCTTGTGTTGCAACGAGGAGAATATGGGTCTTCTGAGGAGTCATTAAGCACCAACCGACCTTAGAACCTTAAATGACCCAACTTGGCCAATAGAACAGTAGCAGTATGCTACACCCATTGAGGCTAAACTCTCGCGATGGTTCTGGCCGCAAGAAAAGATTGCGATGCTGGAGTTATGACCGATTGAGGGTAGTCAGTGATATTGGGATCCTCTAGAACCTGGTTACTTCTGATAGGACATGTCTTAACCAACAAACTGAAAGAGGGTAATACCTAGACCCCATGCTGGCCTAAACCCTAAGGGCTGTCTTGTGTGACTTGTGTGCCTTATCATGTTTGCCTTTGTGAATATTTGTGGTGTGCTTTATCATAACATCATGCCATCATAAACATTGCATGCATCCTGCATAAGGACAGACCATTTCAAAGACAAGAGGGTTTCACCTTTGCTCTGTTTTGTAGGACATCATGATTCCTATGCGAAGGAACACTATCCGGTTCAATTTTGTTCACCCACCTGAGTTGCTTGAATAATTGGTTAGCAGAATTCCAAATACTACTTCCTTCATCCAGAGGCATGGTTCTCTTCTCAGTTTAGTCACGGCAAAGTGGGACCAACAACTAATGAGTGTCCTGACCCAGTTTTATGACCCTCTGTACCAGTGCTTCACCTTTCAAGACTTCCAGCTGGTCCCTACCCTGGAAGAGTTCTCTGATTTGCTTGGCATCCCTATCTTGGATCAGACTCCCTTCACTGGTTAGGAAAAGACTCTTAGGCTTGAGGAGATTGCTGCAGCCCTCCCTTTGACCCACAAGGAGGTAATGGACAACTGGGTGACTAGAAGCAAAGTTAAGGGTTTCTTGGCCAAGTTTCTGATTGGTAAGGCTAATAGTTTCTGGAATGACCTGGACTTTAGGGCGTATGAAGACATTCTGGCTCTCTTAATCTATGGTCTAGTCTTGTTTCCTAATCCTGATAACTTCATTAACGTCACTGCCATAAGGATCTTCATGTCTCGGAACCCTGTGCCCACTCTCTTGGGTGATATCCTACAACAACTTTATGCTCGTACTGCCCGAAGACGAGGAACTCTATGGTGTTGTATTCCTTTGTTAGTGAGGTGGTTTATTTTGCACCTCCCTAAGTTCGTGCCGAAGAAAAAAGAAGGAAGAGGTTGGGCTCATAGGTTAATGTCACTCACTGATAATGACATTATTTGAACTCTCAGAGGTTTGGATGAGGTAGCTGTTATTGATCGTTGCGGAGAATATCCCAATGTTCCTTTGATTGGTACCCAAGGAGGGATCTCTTATAATCCATGTCTAGCTCTCCGTCAGTTTGGAAGAGCCAGAAGAGAAGGGCCTCATGAGATGTTGGTGCCTCACATCAGTTTTGAGTTTCAGGTAGATAGTGACGAGCTGCGTCGTAGGTTCATCAAGGCTTGGGACAAAATTCACAAAGCTGACCCACAAGAGCTGGGACCAAAGACTTCTCTACCTATGGAAGCCTACTACAAATGGGTCCGCATCCGTGCTCAGAAGTTAGGTATGCCATATGAAGCTGTCAGACCCATCATTCTTGAATATCCTGATAGAGATGGGGCTCCTCCCACTGTTCTCCCTCCTCAGATACCTACTGATGTTGATACACTAAAGAGGTCTTGGTTGCAACTATGAGAAGAACGGGATTCTTATCGGGAAAAGTTCAACGAGCAGGAATTGAAGATCCAGAAGCTGACAAAGCAGTTAGAGAATGAGCGGGCCTTGAATGACTACATCTCTACTGAGAAGAGGAGACCCTGGGATCAATGATGAGCTTTGGATGTTCTTTTACAGTTTTTATTTCCCTTTTCAGTATTTCCATTTTATGTAACGCCTAAGGGAAATCTGTTGAACAATTTAAATTTCAAAGTTGAATCTAATGAAGTGTGTTCTTTTTTTGTTTACAAAGTTGAATCCTGATTGTCTTTGAAAACATAAATCATACGCATTCCATTCATCATATGCATCACAGGTACTCTTCTTGTCAGGTAGCTTAATGTTCTTCGCTGTTTATTTCAGTATCATGAATCCTGAATCATCTAC
Organism: Vicia faba; assembly: GCA_948472305.1. Lineage (NCBI taxonomy): Eukaryota > Viridiplantae > Streptophyta > Magnoliopsida > Fabales > Fabaceae > Vicia > Vicia faba. Next base: position 491,588,893 of record OX451737.1, read on the forward strand.
CGAGCAATCCATCAAGGCCCTCCAGGCCCAAAACGCCCAATTCCAAGAGCTGATCATGAGTTTGGCCCAAGGACAGGAGGAATTGAAGGCTCTGCTAGTCAAGAAGAAGAAGAAGAGAACTGTACTATTCACCACTGGCCGGAGGTTTGGTAACACACTACAAAATGAGGTTGATCAAGCTGGTTCTTCTATGGGAAAAGGTAGTCCCCAAGGGGGAAGGGTTCCTAGTCCGGTGGCCTCTGACAACGAGACTGATTTTAATGAGGAGCAGTATCCTCCAGCTGAAGACAAGTACAAGCAGTTGGAAGACCGTCTGAATGCCATGGAAATTCAACAAGTGCCTGGTTTGGATTTCGGAGACTTGGGTTTATCTTCTGGTGTGGTGATCCCACACAAATTCAAAGCACCATCTTTCGCAAAGTATGACGGGGCGTCCTGCCCTAAGCTACATCTCAGATCTTATGTGCGGAAGATTCGGCCGTACACTGTGGAGAAGAACTTATGGATCCATTTCTTCCAGGAGAGTCTTTCAGGGACTCATCTCGAATGGTTCTATCAGCTGGATGGAACCAAGATTCGTAACTGGGAGGAATTGGCTACTGCTTTTTACAAGCAGTATCAGTATAATGCCGACCTCACTCCTACACGTATCCAACTCCAGGGTATGGCGCTAGGATCGGGAGAAGGTTTTAAAGAGTATGCGCAGAAGTGGAGGGACCTGGCTGGCAGGGTGCAGCCACCATTGACCGACCGTGAACTAGTAGACATGTTCTTGGGGACCCTATCCGGGCCATTCTTCAACCATCTCATTGGTAATTCGTCTGCAGGGTTTATAGATCTCATTCTGACTGGGGAAAGGATAGAGGCTGGTTTGAAATCAGGGAAGATTCAGAAAGGTGCGTCTTCAAGTTCTGAGAAAAAGCCTTTCAAGAAAGAAGCCAGTGCTGTGTATGGGCCTAGAAGGCAAAATAAACCAGAGCGCCGCCAAGCTGTCAACGCGGTGGTGATTGCAAAGCCTGCTGCCGCTCCTCGGCAACCTAACCAACCAAGGGCTGAGAGACCCAGAAGAGAATTCACTCGGCTTAGTATGACCTTGTCACAGATCTTGCCGCAACTGCTATCGACCAACTTGGTAACCGTCAGAGAGGCTCCAAAGGTGGTGAACACAACCTCTCCGAAGTATAATCCTAATGCTCGCTGTGCTTATCACTCTGATAGCCCGGGGCACTCTACTGATGATTGTTGGGCCCTAAGAAATAAGGTTCGAGACCTTATTGATGCGAAGGAAATACAATTTGAGGCGCCCGAGAGGCCCAACGTTGTGACTGCTCCTATGCCCCAGCATGGGGTAAATGCCATTGAGGAAGACTTATATGCAGTTTTGGTGGATGATGTTGCTACCCCTTTATTGACTGTCAAGAGGAACCTATTGCTAGCCGGTTTATTTCCGGGTTGTAGTAAGGGTTGCCTTCTGTGTGCTGTTTCCCCTACTGGTTGCCCGTTGCTAAAGTCAGGTATCCAAAGCCTGATGGATAGCAAAGAAATTTTGTTCAAGAAGACCGTTGTTCCTTTTGTTCCCAATGAAGAAGTATCCGTTGTTACCATCTTTAACAATCCTACCAAGGCTCCCCCGAGGAAGCCAGTCAAAATCATGTCTGTTGCACCCATTATCATTACTGTTCCGGGGCCCCTCCCCTATGAATCTGACAAGGCCGTCCCATGGCACTATGGGGCAGATGTGTATGTACTTGGAGTAAAGCAGGAGTTCAACACCGGTACCAGTATCAGCAACATCACCGGTCCCGCTAAAGTTACTCGCAGTGGCAGGCTCTCCTCGCCTGACATCGCGCCACCAGTTATCCGAAGACCTCTTATAATTACGCCTGCAAGTGCGCCTGTTTCTCCTTCTGATCAAGTTTCTACCCCTGCTGCCGAGTCATCTAATACTCGGGGTAAAGGGATTGATCATGTGCCTGCCCGGATGGAGGCACCAAAGACCGTCAATGTTGAAGCCTCCCAGCAAGAGATGGAGGAAATTCTTAAGATAATCAAGAAGAATGACTTCAACGTCGTTGAACAGCTGGGGCATACCCCCTCCAAGATCTCTATGCTATCATTGCTGTTGTGCTCAGAGGCCCATGCCAAGGCCCTGATTTCATTTCTGAAGACGGCTCATGTGCCACAAGAGACATCTGCAGATCAATTCACTGATTGTGTGGCCAATTTGACCGCTGACAATGGTTTGGGTTTCTCGGATGCTGATCTTACTGCTAAGGGAAAGAACCACAATGATGCCCTGCATGTCTCCATAGAATGCAGGGGCACTACTCTCGCACACGTGTTGGTGGACACCGGTTCTTCGCTGAATGTATTGCCCAAGAAGGCCTTAGACAGGCTGGATTGTGAGGGTCTAGAGTTGAAGCCTAGTAACATCATTGTCCGAGCCTTTGACGGGTCGAAGAGAATGGTACATGGTGAAGTGGACATTCCGATTCGTGTTGGTTCTCAAGTCTTTGACTCAACGTTCTATGTGATGGACATTCGTCCATCTTATTCCTATTTGCTGGGTCGACCTTGGATTCACAAGGCTGGGGCTGTGACCTCCACTCTACACCAGAAGCTCAAGTACCCTGTCAGAGGGAAGATTGTTACAGTGCAGGGGGAGGAAGAATACATGGTTAGTCATCTGAATTCGTTCCGGTATATAGAGATGGACGGGGAGTTTATTGAAACCCCCTTTCAACATTTTGAAGAGGTACCTCCAACATTGGCGTCAGCGGAGTCAGTGATTGAAGAAGACTTTCCTCTGAAGATGGCTTCCTTGAAGGACGCCCGGGCTGTAATTGAGAAAGGTGAATGTGCTAACTGGGGCAGGCTCCCTGATTTTACTCCTAAAACTGACAAGTTTGGGCTGGGTTTCACTGCAGAGGCTCAAAAGGCTGTGCGCAAAGCAAGGATCGGAAGACCTCCCGTGTTCATCACCAACCCGGGAGTGAATGCTATTGAAGGCGATGCGGAGGAATCAAAGTTTGATAGCTGGATCTACCCGACGACCGACGGTGGACTGAACAATTGGACTGCAAAAGATCACATACCTGTTACTTTTGTTACGCAGTAATGAATTCCTTTGTTTTTTTTAAATTTATAATAAATAATAAATTGAAACTTTATGGCCCGGTGTCTTACCCGGGGCACCGTTGGATTCATTTGTGAGGGCTTATTACTTGTCATTTCCATATATCATGAATAAAGACATTGGACGTTTTTCGCATCTCAAATCTTGTGCTCCCTTTCTTTCTTTCTTTTTTATATATCGCAAAACAACTATATTTACACACACTCACTCATACAGGTTTCAATCCACTCTGGATCTCACTGGTAACGACTCTGCTACCGCCAGTTATGACTTCGAAAATCCGATCAACTTAGCCGAAGACGAAGGTGAAGATGATTGCGAAGTGCCTGGTGAGCTTGCAAGACTGTTACTCCAGGAAGAGAGGGCCATTCAGCCACATGAAGAGCCAGTGGAAACGGTAAATCTGGGTACTGAGACAGACGTAAAGGAAGTTAAGATTGGTGCTAATCTAGAGCTCAGTGTGAAACAACGGTTGATCTAGATGTTGCACGATTATGTGGAAATCTTCGCCCGGTCTTACGAAGACATGCATGGGTTGGATACTGACATTGTGGTCCATCACTTGCCTACCAAGGAAGAATGCCCTCCGGTTAAACAAAAGGTCCGCCGTATGCGTCCCGAGATGTCCGAGAAGATCAAAGCTGAGGTTATAAAGCAATTCAATGCCGGTTTTCTAGCAGTGACTTCTTACCCTCAGTGGGTTGCCAACGTGGTTCCGATACCGAAGAAAGATGGCAAGGTCAGAATGTGTGTTGACTACAGGGATTTGAACAGGGCCATCCCCAAGGATGATTTCCCTCTGCCTCACATCGACGTTCTGGTTGACAATACTTCTCAGCACAAGGTGTTCTCCTTCATGGACGACTTTTCAGGTTATAATCAGATCAAGATGGCTCTTGAAGATATGGAAAAGACTACCTTTGTTACTCAGTGGGGCACCTTCTGCTACAAGTCATGCCTTTTGGACTGAAAAATGCTGGGGCAACCTACCAACATGCCATGGTTGCTCTATTTCATGACATGATCCATCACGAGATTAAAGTGTATGTCGATGATATGATTGCAAGGTCCCAAACTGAGGAGGAACACCTTGACCATCTACAGAAGTTGTTTAACCGTCTGAAGTTATATAAGCTGAGGTTGAACCCGAACAAGTGCACCTTTGGGGTAAGATCTGGAAAGTTGCTAGGCTTCGTCGTAAGCGACAAAGGTATTCAAGTGGACCCTGCCAAGGTTAAAGCCATACAAGAGATGCCAATTCCTAAGACAGAGAAAGAAGTCAGAGGTTTTCTAGGACGTCTGAATTACATCGCCCGATTCATCTCGCATCTAACCGCTACCTGTGAACTAATCTTCAAGCTGCTGAAGAAAGATCAGGTAGTACGTTGGAATGATGAATGTCAGGCCGCTTTTGACAGAATCAAAGAGTATCTCCAAGAACCACCCATTCTTATGCCACCGGTTGAAGGGAGACCCCTAATACTATACTTGACAGTACTTGACAGCTCAATGGGGTGTGTGTTGGGGCAGCATGACGAGTCTGGCCGAAAAGAGCACGCCATTTATTACCTTAGCAAAAAGTTTACCGACTGTGAAACCCGATACTCACTGCTCGAGAAAACTTGCTGCGCTTTGGTATGGGCTGCTCGCCGGCTGAGACAGTATATGCTGACTCACACTACTCTGTTGATTTCAAAGATGGACCCAATAAAGTACATATTCGAAAAGCCTGCTCTGTCTGGAAGGATAGCAAGATGGCAAATGATCTTGACAGAATACGACATCCAGTACGCGAATCAGAAAGCAATCAAAGGAAGTGTATTGGCAGACCACTTGGCACACCAGGCTTAGACGACTATCAGTCAATGAACTTCGAATTTCCTGACGAGAGCATCATGATAGTAACTGATTGTGAGGTACCTGGACCGGATGAAGGACCTGAGGAAGGATCCCGATGGTCTATGCACTTTGACGGAGCCTCCAACGCTTTGGGTAACAACATCGGCTCTGTGATCATATCCCCTCAAGGCACTTATACTCCACTTACTGCCCGGCTATGTTTCAACTGCACCAACAACATGGCGGATTATGAGGCATGTATCATGGGTCTTCAAGCTGCAATTGACTTAAGGATCAAGTTTCTGAGTGTCTTCGGAGATTCCGCTCTCGTGATCAATCAGATCAAAGGAGAGTGGGATACGAAACACCCAAACCTTATTTCTTACAAAGAGTGTGTGTTGACACTGATTCCCCATTTCACAGAGATCACTTTTGAACACTTTCCAAGAGAGGAGAATCAGTTGGCGGACGCGTTAGCTACGATGTCTTCCATGTTCAAAGTCAAGTGGGACAATGAGGCTCCCTGGATCATTATCTGGAAATTGGATGAACCGACATATTGTTGTGATCTTGAGGCTGAGACAGTGACTGAAAAACCTTGGTATCATGAGGTGAAGAGGTACTTGGAAGTTCAAGAATATCCTGAAGGTGCATCCATCAACAACAAAAAGTTTCTGAGAAGATTCGCAGCGAAGTTCTTCCTTAGCAACGACATTCTGTACAAGAGAAACCATGATTCAACCTTGCTGCGTTGTGTGGATAAGACTGAAGCAGAAAGGATCATGGCAGAGCTGCATGAAGGTACCTTCGGAACGCATTCCAGTGGACATACTATGGCAAAGAAAATCCTTCGGGCAGGATATTTCTGGTCCACAATGGAAGCCGACTGCTACCAACATTCTCGGACATGTCACAAGTGCCAGATCTATGCAGATAAGGTGCATGTTCCTCCAGTTCCTCTGAATGTCTTGACAGCGCCTTGGCCTTTTGCAATATGGGGCATTGATATGATCGGCGAGATTAAACCTATGGCATCCAATGGGCATCGCTTCTTCTTGGTGGCGATCGATTACTTTACAAAGTGGGTGGAAGCAGCTTCCTACGCTACAGTAACCAAGAATGTCGTGGCACGGTTCATTCGACACAACCTGATCTGTCGATACAGCGTCCCAGAAAGGATCATTACGGATAATGGTACCAATCTTAACAACAAGATGATCACTGAGCTCTGCGAGCAATTCAAGATACAGCACCACAACTCTTCTCCTTATCGACCGAAGATGAATGGGGCTGTAGAAGCAGCTAATAAGAATATCAAGAAGATTGTGCAGAAGATGACAGTGACATATAAAGATTGGCACGAGATGTTACCGTTTGCTCTTCACGGGTACCGTACTTCAGCAAGAACGTCAACCGGGGCAACTCCTTTTTCCTTGGTCTATGGCATGGAGGCAGTCTTGCCGATTGAAGTCCAGATACCCTCTCTCCGGATAATGAAGGATGCAGATTTGAGCGAAGATGACTGGATCCAGACTCGACTCGACCAATTAAACCTAATTGATGAAAAGAGACTCACCGCTATATGTCATGGTCAAACGTACCAAAAACGAATGATCAGGGCATTTAACAAGAAAGTCAGACCACAAGAGTATCAAGTTGGGGACCTGGTAATCAAACGCATCATCCTTCCTCAGAGTGATCCCAGGGGCAAATGGACCCCCACATACGAAGGGCCATTTGTGGTTAAACATGTGTTCTCAGGAGGAGCCATGATCCTAACCACCATGGATGGTGACGACCTTCCTCACCCCGCTAATGCAGACATAGTAAAAAGATACTACGCATGATAAAAGACCCGCTAGGTTGACATACCTAGGCAAAAATTAGGGCTTCCCGGCGAACCAAAAGGGTTCGGGCAAAATGAGGGATGAAATGGAAAAAATCTGTACACCCGGCAAGTCGAAAACCTGAAAATCCGGCTTGGGAAAAAATGGGTATCCCGGTGGACTGAAAACCCGAAAGGGCGGTCCAGGCAAAAGTTAGGGATTAAAGCGTAATACTATGTCTCATTGGATCACTTTTCATCCAGAATCCGGTATCAACTATCAAGTTCAGACGGCATCGATCAATCAGCTTCATCTTCAACTGAGCAGCCAAGTGATGAGACGCTCGAAGATATAATGGCGACAGCAGAATTGGAACCCAGTGGGATTATTCTTTTCACATAGCTGTTTTGTTTTCCCTTTTTCACAAAATTGTATAAACTCTGTTGTTCAGCGGCGTTCTCTTACTAGGACGTCAGCCTCTTGTACATAAATGCCTATTTTCAGGCAAATTCAAAAATCAATACAAATTCACTTTTCAGACCAATTGCCAATTGTTTTTCCTTTTTCTGTTTTGTTTTGTGAAGAACGTCCAATGTTCAATTTTTGATATATACATTTGACACTAATTGCTAACTCATAAATATTTGCATACGAAACAAAGGATTAATTACAGGTGACATTAGAAACAGGGGCAATAATGAGTTGTCTAAACGATCTAATTGCTCTGTCCACCAAGGTACCAAGGTAAGTTCGGCTGAAGAATGCAACCAAGATACCTTAATTCACCAGAGAGTGAGCCAAGATTCAACAATTCTCTCCCAAGCAGTTGATCTCCAACCAGCCCTAAAAGGCACAGTGTCTCTAGCAAGTCAACGATACTCTCCCCAAGCAGAGTTAGCCTACTGTCAGCCTCAAGGAAGTTGGATTATCCCCCGCAGATCTCAACATTCCTCAACGGAGTCTACAAACATTCCTAAACAAGTATCCCCGGCAGTCTTGATCTAAGATTGTTCCCCGGCGGCATACAAGACACCCCAGTGGAGCCATTCCCCAATGCAATCCCAAAAGTCTCCCCAGGAAAGTTCAATCAATCTCCCCAGCAGGTCTTAAAGCTTATCCCCAGTAGATTCTGGAAGCTTGTCACCTACAGAGCACGAACGCTCTCCCCGGCTTTATTCAAAGGTTATTTCCCCACCAGGATATAACTGGGTTATCCCCAGCCAATAACAACGGAAAGATCATCCTCGGCGAAGTCTTCCTATCCCCATCGGAGTTCATCAAATCTTCCAACAGATCTTAACAATGGTATCCCAGCGGAGTTATCATCAACATCTCAACAAAGTACCTCTCTCTCCCCACAGAGTAATTCCCTGCAGAGCAATCGATTCGCCAAGTTTATTCCCCAACGGAGTCATCTTCTCCTACCGGTATTCTTGCAACCATCATCCCCAGCGGAAACAAAAGCTCTACTCTTCAGCATCAGCCCAGGATTCAACTTCCCGGCATTCGTCAAGGATTTACTGTCCTAGAAAAAAAATACAGTCATAAACATCGCATCTTCATACATTATAGCATGCACATACGCATCATGAACATACAATCTCATTCATTCTGAGAACATCACGCATGTCATACATCATGACATTGCATACAACTAACGTTTTGTCTTTTCAGGACAAAGATCAATACAAAGATAATTACTATCAATGGTCGTGATTCCAGATCTGATTCCTGTATCTTGCCAGGGTGTATCTGTTGACGACTATATTCCAGACTCGATTCCTGTATCTTGCCAGGGCACGTCTGAAGAGTTTGAGGATCCGATTCCTGTATCTTGCCAGGGTGTATCTGTTGACGACTACATTACCAGACTCGATTCCTGTATCTTGCCAGGGCACGTCTGAAGAGTTCGAAGATCCGATTCCTGTATCTTGCCAGGGTGTATCTGTTGACGACTATATTCCAGACTCGATTCCTGTATCTTGCCAGGGCACGTCTGAAGAGTTCGAAGATCCGATTCCTGCATCTTGCCAGGGTGTATCTGTTGACGACTATATTCCAGACTCGATTCCTGTATCTTGCCAGGGCACGTCTGAAGAGTTCGAAGATCCGATTCCTGTATCTTTCCAGGGTCTATCTGTTGACGACTATTCTCCAGATTCGATTCCTGTATCTTGCCAGGGCACGTTTGAAGAGTTCGAAGATCCGATTCCTGTATCTTGCCAGGGTGTATCTGTTGACGACTATATTCCAAACTCGATTCCTGTATCCTGCCAGGGCACGTCTGAAGAGTTTAAAGATTCGATTCCTGTATCCGGCCAGGGCACATCTACATGAAGAGTTTGAAGATCAACTCCTGTAACAAGCCAGGTAATTATCTTTTTTCTCAGGTACGCAAGTTCTCGCTAAGGAATCTCTTACGCGATCGACAACCTCCCGATGGCATCTATAAGCCCATCCACATACCAACAGTCTCCAAATGGCGTCTATAAGCCCATTCCCGACAAGGTTCTGTCACACCTCCAAATGGAGTCTATAAGCCCATTCCCAACAAGGTTCTGTCACACTTCCAGATGGCATCTATAAGCCCATTCCCACCATCACACTGCTAACATGTGAGCGCAAATTTCTGGGCACTCCAGTGTTCAATCATCTTCTACCTTCGGATTATGAAAGGCACGCCAGCCAATCTACATCCTCAGGTCTAAGAAGATTGAACAGGGGCAACTGTTGTACCCCAAAATTTGCCCTCCCATATTCTTCAAGATTTGCCAAGATCATGGTTCAAAATCTCTCAAGGGTTGCACAGTCCAATTGCCTCCTAACACAGTCAAAATTAGGGTTTTGGTTCTGGCAAAGAAATTGAGGTTTTCAAGGGTCCAATCAAGTTCCACATGCCTATATACATTGTCAAGCATTCATATGTCAAGTTTCAAGACTCACAACATCAAGTTGCACAGTCAAAAACCCTAAATGCTCCACAGTCAACTGCAAGGGCAAAATGGTCATTTGACAATTAAAAGTCAAAATTTTTGGTCAACATATTATTTTGAAGCCACAAACATCATTTGATCAATTCTTGATCATGATTCCAAAAGCATGGCTCAAAAAGTCTCAAGATGCAAAAGTTTCTATTTTTGGACAGCTGAAAAGTCAACTGCAAATTAACCAGGGCATAACTTCCTCATGGTTTATCAGAAAAATTTCATCCAAATCTCATTTTGAAGAGAATGACATTTCCTACAACTCATCTTCACACTTCAAGTCCAAGAAATGCTCTCACAAAAAGTTATCAATTTCAACATTATAGGTCATTTTCAAAAGTCAACAAAAAGGCACTTTAAGTCAAAGACCATAACTTGAGATTGGTAAATCAAAATGATATGGGACCAAAGACATTGGTTAGAGGACTTCAAGACCTTTCCAAAATGTCCAAGAACATGATCATAGCTTAAAAATTGAGCAAGATATGCATTGGAGAAGTTGGGAAATTTTTGGGAATTTTGAAAAGTCAACTTTGCTTCAAAAGCTTCAAAAATGCTAATGGGCCTCAAATTCTTCCTTGAATCATTACCCAAAGCATATGCACGACCCATTGAGCTAAAAATGACTTATTTTTCTTATTTTTAATTAATTAATTGAATTTTTATTCTTATTAATTCATTTAATTGGATTTAATTATGAGAAAAATATCAAATAATGGTTTTAAATATTTTTTGTGCAGCAAATATGTTCATTATATGCAAAAGATTTCGTGCATCATCTCAAGGGGACAAGATCATCCATATTTGGCAAGATTTGCATGGGAAAAAGATTGGAAAAGATGTGATAAAAATCAAATATTCAAAACATAAATTATGGATCTTTGGGCTTGTTTTTGACCTAATTTCATTCACTTACTTATGCACAACTCAACCCTATTCTAAAATACACGAAAAGTTGCTCAGAAAGAGAGAACCACTTTGCAAAATTTCCACCAAAACTTGAAAACTGAAATCATAGTTACAGGGCGTTTCAAAGCATAACAAGCATTCTAATACGTTCCTGACATTGCTAGGAGTCGATTGCAATCAAGAACAAGCCCCCATACTCCAAGAATTGGTAGAACAAAATCACCCTTTTCATGAATATGTCCATAATCGATTTTTGATTTCCATGCATTATTCATATGTTTTAATTGTTGATTCTTGCTACTAATGATCTTCTGAAACTTTTGGCATAGTTTAATTGTTCTAAAAATGCTTGAAACGAGATTCACCATTGATGAAACCTAGGGTTTCAGAAGCTCCAAATTAGGGGTTCTCATATATGGAAAAATTAGACCACCAAACATACATGGTTGAATTCGTTGCAAGAAACCTGACTCAACCAATACCTCGCGCTCAATTTATGTTACCTGTACGCCTATTCGCTATTATGCACTGTGCTATTTAGTGGGGGTTTAAAACCCCCGCTATTTGTTTTATAATTGCAGGGAAAACCAGGAAGAAGATGGACGTGGCTTAGGATGACTGGAGCATTTGAAATCTGGCGCGTTTTCGTTTGTCCCATATCATTAGCTTTTGTTTCTTTTATATTATTTGTGTTCCACTAACATTACAAACGCACGCGTTAGCTCAGTTGGTGGATGAGTTATCTTGCAGGTATAGGGACCTGGGTTCGATTCCCAGGTCCCCCCACTTAATTCATAAATTTTGTTATAATGTGTTTCTATGCAACATCCCTTCAACGCTCCACCATACATCCTCACACGTTAGCCTACCACGCACTCACGTTGATTAATCCAATGGCCAGATAATGCAGTCCATGGTACACTCAGTCAATCATCCCACACGTGATCCCAAGAAGTCAAACAAGGCTTTTGTTCTAGTGGGCCTGAATTTCTTACAAGCACCTCCCTTTGGGGCCTGAAACCCCCTGGTTTGCAATCTTTTAATTTTATTTTCTTTTCAATTTTAATTCTTTTTAAATTGTTTTAATTTGTTTTTGATTGTTTTCTTTAATTTCATAAAATAATTTTCTATAAAAAAATCAGAAACCAAAAATTGTAATATATTTAATTATATTTAATTTCACCATTAAAATGTTTTTGTAAATAAAATCTAACCATTAATTTAGTAAATTAGGTTTTAAACTTTAATCTTTTCTTAATAAATAAAATAGGTAGAATTAGGGTTTTTTGACCTTTTCATCTTTTTTTTTAATAAATAATTTTCTCTCATTATTATTATTATTAATTACTAAATATTTTGTAAATAAATATGTAAATTAACTAATTAGTTAATTTAGGTTTTAACTTTAATATTTTTCATTAATAATTAAAAATAATCTAGAATTAGGGTTTCCTTGTAAATTCTTTATTTTCATAAATACAAAAAACATAAAGACAATTTCTTTTCTTAATTAAATAATTAATTAGCTTTTTAATTCAATTTAATTTCAAAAGGGTCAAAACCCTCGGACTGTCAATTTTAATTTCTATTTCGCACATTTATTTTCTTTTCGAATATTATGTAACTGCTCAAGGATTGTAATAGTAATTAGGTCTTTTTACTTTCCGCATTTTTATGAAACGGGTCTTTGTAATTTGGCGATGTATAGACCCACGCCTTGTAATAGCGTAGGATTTATCTTTCCGCATTTAAATTTCCGCACTTTTAAATTCTAAACTTTGCATGAAAGAATGTATGGTTAATTAAAAACAAGCGTGGCTCACAATACAATGAATCAAAGATAATTGCTAAACATGAAAACAACACACAAATTCACACACCACTCTTAGGGTACGCCTCATCTGTTGCCTTGACTTCGAAACGTGGTCGTCGAGTATAGGACGTTTTAGTAAGTCCTTATGTCCATGATCCAGTTGCCTCGAAACGGTTGCCTCAGATTAAAAAAGGATCAAGGGCATAAGGGTAGCTTCTAAAGTATCATACTGTTGCTCTGGTGACCACACTGTCCCTAAACTCGAATTGACCCGAACACATCCAACGGTGGTGCTACCTACCTCTCAATGGTGGGATGGCACTACCTTAAGGACATTTACACAGCCTAAGAGCCCATGGATAAACAAACAAACATTTTGAAAACATAAGAGCAAGTACCTAAGAGCCCATGGATAAACATGGATAGAAAGGGTGCTAATACCTTCCCTTTCTATAAATCTACCTCCCGAACCGAGAAACTATCTCATAAGGAGTTTTGCTGTGATTTTGTCCTGTCCATGTTGGAGAAAATAAAAGACGGTGACGACTCTTGCTTCTGCGACATTTCGCGAACCAGCGTTAAACAGTCAGTTCTAAATCCACCGATCACACGTTTATTTATTTATTGTCAATTTTTCTTATCATCATATATACTGCATGGCGTGTTTTTATTTCAAATAAAAAATATTTTCAATAACCCTTAGAAAGAAGGTTCGTCTATTAGCTTAGGGGGTACATCATCCCTGCAAGTTTATGTGACGACTTCGCCTAGAGTCGATGGACTTCCGAACAAGGAATACTTATCGAGAGATATCCTCTTGACAAGTAGGACTTTGGAAGGTCACTCATGACTCTTTGTAACGACCTTAACCCAAAATATCATGACAAGATCTTTCACGACTTTGAGACGAAAGTCTCAGTCCGTAAAAAGGCTCCACCTAAGGGAGGCCCTTGTGCCTTTTCCCTCTAGTGTTATTCATGACACCCTTAAGGAAGACACCTTTTGGGAGGGTAGATAAACTGTAGGTCAAGATTAAGGAACCTACCTTCTATGGGTACTTATCACAAAATCTCGTCACTCAACCTCACACCTACGCATTCATACATTTCATGTATTCGTCATGCATTTCATATATTCATCACCCGTACATGCGTGTTATTCACAAGGAGTATAAAAGATGATAATAAACTCAAGATCTCAGTGACTGTCTTTTAATATGGATACCGAAGGAAACAACTTGCCTGCGTCAACATGCCAAACATGTCTGAAATCAAGGCCATGAAAAGGAAATAATGTGCTGAAGATTTCCTCAAGCTTTGTCAGGTCAAGGTGAATGACTTCCAGATCAGATATCTGCAGGCGCACCTAGAAGATTTATTTCTTTTTGCTTGATTTCACGCTGTGATACAATGGCAGAACCGACTGTTTTGAAAATTCTGGTTTGCGTTTTATATTCGCAAAATGTCGCGGTAAGCAAGAGTCACCATCGACTTTTATTTCATCCAACCAGAAAGAAAAAAAGCACAAAAAATAATCCTTTTTCGAGATATTCTGAGTACGGGGGGTAGATTATAGAAAGGGAAGGTGTTAGAACCCTTTCTATCCATGGTTTTCTATAGGCTCTTAGGTACTTGCTCATCTTTTTAAAATTGCTTGTGTAGGTGCTTTGTTTTGAAAAGTTTGACTTCGTGATAACCCTTGTATCAGTCCTCAAAGGTGTGACGAAGTCATTTTTGAAAATTGTTTTGAAATGTGTAAGTGTGAAAAGTTTTGATTTGAGAAAGTACCTACTAGCGTCTACCTACTCGAAAAAGGATTGTTTCTATTCTCGTTTCCTTTAGACAGCGATATCCCACTATTGAGAAATAGGTAGCACCGTCGTTGGAATTGTAAGGGTCAATTTGAAAGGGATGTACGATCACTAAAGCAATATTTAGGACGTCTTAGTAATAACCCTAGAGTCTTAAGATCATATTCGAGGCAACATTTTCGAGGCGACATTTTCGAGGCAACATTTCTGAACGGGGCATTTGATCTTTGTTAAACAGGGGGTAACCACTAAGACACCCTATGCTTAATGATCATTTATCGAAGGCAACCGAAGTGAGAGTATACCCTAAGAGTGCGCATGTGCGAGTGATTTGATTTCAGTTATTATCTTTGCACATCAGGGTTTTCTAGCCATTTTAAATTATCATGCAATCTTGTCATAAAATCCTATCAACACACATCTAAACAGTCAATATTTGCGAGAATTAAAATGCGAGAAAATAAAATCTACGCTATTACAAGGCTTCGGGGAGGGGATTAATTACATAGCCAAAAAAACCCGTAAAAGACGATAAATAAAAGAAAGTCCTAGATTAAGCTATTACATACCGTGGACAGTTACATCATAATTGCAAAAATAATAAACGTGTGCGATGAATCGAATGCAAAATAATTAGGGTTTTGACCCCAACTATAACTAATTGTAATTTAAAGGGAAAATCATTTTTTTGTCGTTTTTGTGTTATTTGAGAAAATAAAGCTCAATTGAATAATAATAACAACACCTAATTACTTAATTAATTTTAATTTAAGAAAAATAATTAAATTAACCTATTTTTTTATTTTTTATTTTTGAGAAAGAAATAAATATTAAATCAAGAGCCTAACCCTAATTTTTCTAATTGGTTTTAATTATATAAAAAAGGTTAGAATTTCCCTAAATAAAATTAAAATAAATTATATTAACAAAATTAGATTTTGATAAAATTAAAATCTAATTCTAATTTTTTGTGAATTTTTGATTTTATGATTTTTTTTGTGAAAAAATAAATTAATTTTGTTAAAAATAATTAAGCAAATTAAATTAAATAAAAGAAATAAATTAGAGAAAAGAACAAAGAATGGGCCTGATTGCTTAGCAAGATGGGGGGGTGCTGTTTGCAATTCTGAGCCCAACAAGTCCAGGCCTTGTTGACTTCACCCAATCCTGTGTGCATGCTTGACTCAGGCGCATGGTGGACCTTCAAGGGATAGCCTTGGATCTGGGGCGTTGATGGATGGGACGGTTAGATCTTGAGTTGTCTGGGGGATGTTTGGTCTTATGGGGGTACAGAACCCTGCAAGAAAGCCTTAGAAAAAAATGGAAAATGCAAGAGGCAGGGATTGAACCCCTGCCCTTGCACACTGTAGCGCCTTAACATCCCTCACTCTTGCCACTGGACCAAATTACTCAATCGTTAATATAATACAACAAAAATAATATGATAGTGAATCAGGCCTATGCCTAACTGTCACACACGCGCCCCAACTGGGTCCCTGGGAATTTGAATGAACCAATCAGCAAACTCCCTTTAGCCACGCCAGCGTCTCCTTCGTTGATCCATTGCTTTTGACCTGATACTTTTACCTATGGTCATATTCGTCGCTATAGGCTATAGCGACGGCTTTTGTCAGTAGCTACAAACCTGCAAATCTTTAAAACGCAATTCAAGCAAAACAAATTCCAATCAAGGGCACATATCAACTGTATTTCCTCCCCTGTACATGAAAATGCCTTTAATTTGGCCCAATTTTGCCTCTAGCTAGGGTTCCCAAATTTGGAGCTTATGAACCCTAACTATGGCAAGTGGCCATTCCAGCATCGAAACTCAAATCCAGGCTATCAAAAAGATTCTCAGCATGATTATGAACATGTCTATGCAAGCGAATTAGATTCAAAACACGTAAAACTGAAGAAACAAGTTTGAGTTCAGAGGGTGCAGACCTTGAGGTGTAGCTGACGATTCTGCAGGTTTTATGCCTTGATAGCGATTGGAATGGCTTCACTCCATGCCCAGGAATAGATTGCTGGCTTTAAATTTCCTTGAATCGTTCTCTAAACCGGAATTCGAAACCCACTTTTTTGCAAAAACTCACTTTTGTTTTTTGACTTTCACGGACTCTCACCTCTCTCTTTTGGTCTGCATTTGTTCCTTATGTATACTAGAGTGTATCAGGGTTCAAGTTTGTATCAAATCTTTTCCAATTATGAAGATTGATCCATGATTTAATCCTTGCACCAAATCTTTCCAAAACAAACAATTTCAATCTTTTTGTGTCCATATGAATCCTTGCACGATTTGATTTTGTCTCCAGCTGTGTAATGAATCTAATCAAGCACAAAATCTCAAGGTTTAATTAGTTTTTGATATTTTCATTATTTTATATTAATTTTATTTGATTTAAATGAAATAAAATCAAAATAAATAACAAAAATAAAAGAATGACAAGTGGAAAGGCTCATGGGTCGCGGATCACATTACAAACTCAGTGCAAGCATAAAAAGTTGGGCCCATTTAGCAAAAAATGCAATTTTGGACACATTTGACTTTTGGCAATTTTTCAAAAAGGGTCAACTTGGCCAATGCATAACTCTCTCAATTTTGACCCTAGATATGTGTTCTTGGACTTTTTAGAAAGCTTGGGATGTCCTCTAAGCAACCCTTTTGGTATCATCTCAATTGAGTCTTCCATGTTCATGTATGAAGCTTTGACCTAAAAGGTGTTTTTGTTGACTTTTCAAAATGACCTATAATGTCCAAATTCATATCTTCTTGTGAGTGCATATTTTGAACTTGGAAGCTGAAGATGAATTGTAGGGAATTGCATCCTCTTCAAAATGAGCTTTAGATGGGTCATTTTTGATAAAGTGTGAGAAAGTTATGCTTGGTCAAAGTTGAGTTGACTTTTCCTTCAAAACCCTAATTTAGCAACTTTTGGGTTTTGATGAATTGTGAGCAATCCTTGTGGAATCATGATCAACCCTTGATAAAATGATGAATAGTACTTCAAAATGAGAATTTTGACCAAAAATCTTGAAGTTTGACTGTATGTGGGCCACAGTTAACTTTTGCCCTAGCACAGTCGATTTTCAGGCCTTTGAGCAACTGACTGAGCAAATTTTCTATGCAAGGCTTGAAACTTGACATGGATGATCTTGAGAACATATTAGGACAATGGTGAGCATTTGGAATCCTTTGGACTCAAGCATCTTGTTGCAAAATGAAACCCTAATTTGGGGTAGACTGTCTTAGGAGAGGGTTTGTCTGGTCAACTCTTGGACTTCCTTGAGAAATTTGAAGACCTCACTTGAAATGTATTGCCAAATATGGGAGGGCAAATTTTGGGGTACAACAGCTGCCCCTGTTCAATCTTCTTAAACTTGAGGATGTAGATTGGCTTGTCTGCCTTTCGTGATCTGAAGGTGGAAAATGATTGAACACTAGAGTGCCCAGAAATTTGCACTCGCATGAAGTGTTGCTTGTCTTGCGATATCGGGAATGGGCTTATAGATGCCATTTGGAAGTCAATGACGAAAGATGGGCTTAAAGACGCCATCCGAAGAAGTGTTGATCGCATAAGAGATTCCTTTGCGAGAACTCGTATACCTGTTGTTGAGGAGGATTTCGTCGGGGGTACGCTGGTCTTTGTCTTGGGAGAAATAGAATTTTAGGAGCTTCAGTTGTCCATTACTCTACTGGGGAATCATCTCTTAGTTGAGGAGGTGACAATGAACTGCTATCTGGTCGTGCTCCAGGCCTTACAGTGATTTACTGGGGAGATGAGATTAAACTTGCTATCTGGTTATCCTCCAGGCTTTGCAATTTCTCAATTCTTATCTGGTCGTGCTCCAGGCTTCAGAAGGAATTAAGTGGTTATCTGGTCGCATCTGGGTTTCAACTTGAATTTAAGGCATACTGATATCCGGTCAATTTTCGGGCTTCATAGTAATTGGCCGAGTAAACTGCTATTTGGTCGAATTCCAAGCTTCGTAGTACCTTGTACTGTTATCTGGTTGTGTCCCAGGCTTCATTGTCCTTTGCCACTATCTGGTCTTGCTCTAGTCTACACAGTATCTTATATCGTTATCTGGTCATGCGCCAGGCTTCACGGTGTCTTATACCACTGTCTGGTCGCTTCCAGGCTTCATGGTATCTTGTACTGCTATCTGGTCAATTTCTAGGCTTCACAATAACTTGCTGAGGGTTAAGCTATTTTCCGGTCGATTTCCGGGCTTCAAAGCTTGAACTGGAATAGAAATCTTAGTATCGATTTGACTGAACCAGGGAAAACTTGTGGGAACTTCAACTGGGAGAGAAATCTTAGTGTCGATTTGACCGATCCCGAGAGAGGTCTCGGATTAACTTTGAATGTCATAAAAATCAGGGGAATCCTAGCGGCGATTCGGATGACCCAGACGAAAGTCTTAAAATGTATTCAACTAGAATAGAAACCTTAGTGTCAGTTTGACTGAACTAGAGAAAACTTGTCAGAACTTGATTGCATCTTTCCCCGAAAGGTAAAGAGTTAGTCGTATGTAATGTCATGATGTATGAAATGTATTGAGTAATGATGTTCTCAAAATAAATGAGATTGTGCTGCATGATACATATACGCATGTCACAATGTATGGATATGCAATGTTCTTGTGATATTCTCCGCCTAGGAAGAATAAATCCCGGACTGCTGTTAGGGAGTATAAGGAGTTGAGTTCTTCGTTCTCGCTGGGGATAGTGACCGAAGATGATTAGCTGGAGACTTGCATCCGTTCTGCTCGAGAATATTCCGCCGGGAGAGACTCTGTTTGAGAATAATCCTGTGGGAGAATGACTTTATGGGGAAGAGAGATACTCTATTGGACGACCTGCTGATTTGGAGAAATAAACTTAGCTGGTGGTGAACTTATATTGCTGGTGATGGATAAACTCTGCTTGGGGAGAATTTTTCCGACTCATTCGCGATTATGAACCTTGGCTAGGGAGAGCTAAAACCATTGTCTTTGGGTACTTCTTACTCTACAGGGAGTGTATGTACCTTTAGTCCTATTCTCAAGCTGGCTCTATCCCTGTACATGGTGGGTAGAGTAACTGTAAGGTTTGGACACTTCTTGTTTTCCCCGTTTCCTGGAATTACGTGTAATTGTCTTTTGTTTCTTATGTAAATATTTATGAGCAACAATTATTTTCAAATGCATATATAAAAAAATGAATCATTGGACGTTCTTGCAAAACAAAGCAGAAAAAGAAAAAAACAAGTTGAAATTTCTTGTGAAAATGAATTGTATTGATCTTTAAAATTGGCCTGTAACAGGCGTTTTGTACAAAGAGGCTGACGTCTTGGTAAGAGAATTCCGTTGAAAGACATGAATTATACATTTTGTGAAAAAGAAAGAAAAACAACTATGTGAACAATCCCATTGGGTTCCAACTCTACTATTGCCTTTATATCTTCAAGCGTCTCATCACTTTGCTACTCAGTCGAAGGTAGATCAGATTGATTGGCGCCATCCAAGCTTGAGTCGATACGGAAGTCTGGTTACAAGATGATCCAACGAGACATAGTGTTGCACTTCAATCCCTAATTTTTTCCTGGACCGCCCTTTCGGGTTTTCAATCCACCGGGATACCCTTTTTTGCCCAAGCCGCCTTTTCAGGTTTTCGACTTGCCGGGTGTACAGTTTTGCATTTTCATCCCTTACTTTTGCCCGAACCCTTTTGGTTCACCGGGAAGCCCGTATTTTTTCCTAGGCTAGTCAACCTAGCGGGTCTTTGATTATGCGTAGTATCTTTTCACTATGTCTGCATTGACGGGGTGAGGAAGGTCGTCACCATCCATGGTGGTTAGAATCATAGCTCCTCCCGAGAAAATGTTCTTAACCACAAATGGCCCTTCGTATGTAGGGGTCCATTTTCCCCTGGGATCACCTTGCGGCAGTATGATGTGTTTGATCACCAGATCCCCGACTTGATATTCTTGGCGTCTGACTTTCTTGTTAAATGCCTTAATCATTTGCTTTTGATACGTCTGACCATGACAAATAGCAGTAAGCCTCTTTTCATCAATTAGATTCAGCTGATCAAGTCGGGTCTGGATCCAATCGTCTTCGCTCAAACCCGCATCCTTCATAATCCAGAGAGAGAGAGTATCTGTACTTCGATGGGTATGACTGCCTCCATGCCATACACCAGAGAGTAGGGTGTTGCCCCTGTCGACGTCCGTGCTGAGGCGCGGTACCCATGAAGAGCGAATGGTAACATCTCGTGCCAGTCTTTGTATGTCATTGTCATCTTCTGTACAATCTTCTTGATATTCTTATTAGCTGCCTCAACAACCCCATTCATCTTCGGCCGATAGGGTAAAGAGTTATGATGCTGTATCTTGAACTGTTTGAAGAGATCGATGATTATCGTGTTGTTGAGATTTGTACCATTGTCTGTGATGATTCCCTCTGGTACACCGTATCGACATATCAAATTATGTCGGATAAACCACACCACGACGTTCTTGGTTACTGTAGCAAAGGAAGCTGCCTCAACCCACTTTGTGAAATAATCAATGGCTACCAGAATGAAGTGATGTCCGTTAGACGTTGTAGGTCTGATCTCGCCAATCATATCGATGCCCCACATTACGAAAGGCCAACGGGCTATCAAAACATTCAGGAGAACTGGAGGTACGTGCACCTTATCTGCATAGACTTGGCACTTATGACAGGTTCGAGAATGATGATAACAGTGGGCTTCCATAGTGGACCAGTAATATCCTTCTCGTAGGATTTTCTTTGCCATGGTATGTCCACTGGAATGAGTTCCGAAGGTACCTTCATGTAACTCTGCCATGATCCTTTCTGCCTCGCTTTTGTCCACACATCATATTAAGGTTGAATCATGGTTACGCTTATAGAGGATCCCATTACTGATGAAGAATTTTGCAGCGAACCTTCTCAAAAACTTCTTATCATTAACAGATTCCCTCTCGGGGTATTCTTGAGCCTCAAGATACCTCTTTACCTCGTGAAACCACGGTTTATCTGCTACCTCTTCGGTGTAGATCTCACAACAATGTGCGGGTTCATCCAACCTCTCAATGGTAATCTGGGGAGTTTCATTGTCCCACCTGACTTTGAACATAGAAGACATGGTAGCTAGAGCGTCCGCTAACTGGTTCTCTTCTCTCGGGAAGTGTTCAAAGGTTATCTCCTCAAAGTGTGGGAGCAACGTCAATACATGCTCTTTGTAAGGAATAAGATTTGGGTGCTTCGTATCCTACTCACCTTTGATCTGACTGATCACTAGAGCAGAATCCCCGAATACCCTTAAGAACCTGATCCTTAGGTCAATAGCAGCTCGAAGACCCATGATGCACGCTTCATACTCTGCCATATTGTTGGTTCAGTTGAAACATAATCAGGCGGTGAATGGAGTATAACAGCCCTCAGGAGATATAATTACAGTGCCAACGCCATTACCCAATGCGTTTGATGCTCCATCAAAATACATAGACCATCGGGATCCCTCCTCGGGTCCTTCATTCGGTCCAGGTTCTTCACAGTCGGTCACCAACATGATGTTCTCATCCGGGAACTCGAAATTCATGGATTGGTAGTCATTCACGGCCTGATGCGCCAAATGATCCGCCAATACACTCCCCTTGATTGCTTTTTGGGTGGTGTATTGGATGTCGTACTCAGTTAAGATAATCTGCCATCTCGCTATTCTTCCGGATAAGGAGGGCTTTTCGAAGATATACTTGATTGGATCCATTTTTTATATCAACAAAGTGGTGTGAGTCAGCATATACTGTCTCAGTCGGCGAGCAGCCCATGCCAAAGCGCAGCAAGTTTTCTCGAGCAATGAGTATCGGGTCTCACAGTCGCTAACCTTTTGCTAAGGTAGTAAATATCGTGCTCTTTTCGGCCAGACTCGTCATGCTGCCCCAACACACACCCCATTGAATTATCCAATACTGTCAAATATAAGATCAAATGTCTTCCTTCAACTGGAGGCATCAGAATTGGTGGCTTATGGAGGTATTCCTTGATTCTTTCGAAAGCAGTCTGACATTCATCATTCCATTTTACCACTTGATCTTTCTTCAGCAGCTTGAAGATTGGCTCACAAGTAGCAGTCAAGTGTGAAATGAACCTGACAATGTAATTTAGACGTCCCAAAAAGCCTCTAACTTCCTTTTCTGTGCGGGGAGCCAACATCTCCTGTATGGCTTTTACCTTGGCAGGGTCCACCTAAATACCCTTATCACTGACGACGAAACCCAACAGCTTACCAGACCTTACCCAGAAGGTGCACTTGTTCGGGTTTAACCTCAGCTTGTACATCTTCAATCTGTCGAATAGTTTCTGGAGATGATCTAGGTGCTCTTCCTCAGTCTGGGACCTAGCTATCATGTCATCAACATAAACCTCAATCTCATGGTGGATCATGTCGTGGAACAAAGCGACCATGGCGCGCTGATAAGTTGCCCCAACATTCTTCAACCCGAAAGGCATTACCTTGTAACAGAAGGTGCCCCACTGTGTAATGAAGGTTATCTTCTCCATGTTTTCAGGAGCCATCTTGATCTGGTTGTAGCCAGAAAAACCATCCATGAAGGAGAAGATCTTATGCTGCATGGTGTTGTCGACCAGAACATCGATGTGAGGAAGTGGGAAATCATCCTTGGGGCTTGCCCTGTTCAGATCTCTATAGTCCACACACATCCGTACCTTACCATCCTTCTTAGGCACCGGAACAACATTGGCAACCCACTGCGGATAAGAAGTGACAGCTAAAAATCCCGCGTCGAACTGTTTCATGACCTTAGCTTTGATTTTCTCAGAAATCTCGGGGCTCATACGGCGAACCTTCTGCTTTACCGGAGGACAATCTTCTTTGGTTGGTAGGCGGTGTACCACAATATCAGTGTCTAAACCAGGCATATCTTCATATGACTAAGCAAAAATCTTGACATAGTCGCGTAGCATCTGTATTAATCGTTGCTTGACACTAGGCTCCAGATTCGCCCCTATCTTAACCTCTTTCCTATCTTCCTCTGTACCCAAGTTTACTGACTCAACTAGCTCTTCATGAGGCTGTATGGCCCTTTCTTCCTGCAGTAATAGTCTAGCAAGTTCTCCAGGCACCTCACAATCATCCTCACCTTCGTCCTCAGCTTGGTTGATCGGATTTTTAAAGTCATAACTGGCAGTAGCAGAGTCGTTATCAATGGGATCCAGAGTGGATATGAATCTGCATTATGATATGTGAGTATGTGTAAGAGAATAGCTGTTTTAATAGAGTGGGAGACAGAAAAGAAAAATAAAGATTGCAAGATTTGTAATACAAGAAACGTCCAATGTTTTATTAATGATATATGAAATGACAAATAATAAGCCCTCACAAGCAAAGCCAAGGTGCCTCGGGCAAGGCACCGGGCCGTAAAGTTTCAAACTATTTATTATAAATCCTAAAACAAAAGTAAATTACTGTGGAATAAAAGAAACATATATGAAGTCCTTCGCCTTCCAGTTGTTCAATCCACCATTGGTTGTAGGGTAGATCCAGCTGTTGATATCTGAATCTTCTTCACCATCTTCAATTGCATTAACTCACTGATTGCTTATGTGCAGAGGAGGTCTTCCAATCCGCGCGCGCCTAATAGCCCTTTGAGCCCCTTCTTCAATTACAGCCCTGGCATCCTTGAGAGAAGCCATCTTCATCAAAGGTTTGTCGGTAGCAACTTCAGTTGATGCCAAAGTATGAGGGACCTCTTCGAAATTCTGACAAGGGGTTTCGATGAATTCCCCATCCATCTCCACGTAGCAGAAGGAGTTGAGATGACTCACCATATACTCCCCTTCACCTCGTACCGTGACAATCTTCCCCTTTACCAGATATTTCAACATTTGATGGAGCGTGGAAGTCACTGCCCCAGCCTTATGAATCTAAGGGCGACCCAGCAAGCAAGAATATGATGGTCTGATATCCATCACATAAAAGGTGGATGCAAAAGTCTGAGAGCCAACTTTAACAGGGATGTCCACCTCCCCGTGCACCATCCTTTTTGACCCGTCGAAAGCCCTGACCACAATATTGCTCGACTTTAGAATCAAATCTTCATAATCCAGACAGTCTAATGCTTTCTTTGGCAGAACATTCAATGAGGACCTGGTATCCACCAGTACATGGGCCATAGTGGTGCCTCTGCACTCGATCGAGACGTGCAGAGCATCATTATGATTCCTTCCTTTAGCAATCAGATCTGCATCTGAGAAACCCAACCCATTGTCGGCAGTCAGGCTAGCTATGCAATCTTTGAACTGATCAGCTGAAGTTTCCTGCGGCACATGTGTAGTTTTGAGGAATGCAATTAAAGCCTTTGCATGGGCTTTAGAACACAACAACAAGGACAACATGGAGATTTTTGACGGGGCCTGCCCCAGCTGCTCGACTACGTTGTAGTTGCTCTTCTTGATTATTTTCAAAATTTCCTCTATCTCTTGTTTCGAGGTTTCTACAATGATCTTCTTAGGTGCCTCCGTCCGGGAAGGCTCACCTATGATTTCTTTGCCCCGAGTCCCAGATGGCTCGGCGACAGGGGTGATGACTGGAATAGGAACTGGGATAGTAGTTGATGTACTAGTAGATGGAATGATAACAGGTTTATGGACAGCCGGAGGGGAAATATCGGGAGAAAAGAGTCTTCCACTTCTGGTGACCTTGCTAGCCCCAACAATATTGATGACATCAACATCAGCTTCCTCACTTTTTAAGTCTTGTTTAACTCCATGGTAATACACGTCAGCACCATAGTGCCAAGGGACAGCCTTATCCAAAGTGTATGGGATAGGACCAGGGATAGTAATTATTAACGGAGCAATTCTTGGGACGGGTGTAATCCTAACAGGTTTTCTCGAGGAAACCTTGGAAGGATTGGCGGAAATGGTTATGATGGCAACATCTTCAACTGGAACCAGCGGAATCATAGTCTTTTCAAACATGATCTCTTTGTTATCCATCAGGCGCTGAACACCTGATTTCAATAAGCGGCAACCAGCAGGTAGAATCGAGCACATGTGGCAACCTTCACCACAACCCAAAAATAAACCGACCAATAGCAAATTCTTCTTAACTATTGTCAAAGGAGTAGAAATTTCTTCCACAGAGGTCACAAATAAATCATCGTCTATAGCATTTACTCCATGACCATGTTTGGGCATGGGAGCAGTTATGACGTTGGGCTTCTCCGGAGCGTCAAACTCAATCTCTTTGGCTTCGATCAAGTCTTGCACCTTGTTTTTCAAGGCCCAACATTTGTTTGTATCATGACCTGGACTTTCAGAGTGATAGGCGTAGCGGGCATTCGGGTTATAGTGGGGAGACGTGGTGTTGGGGTTCTTCGGGACTTCCCTCAGAGTTACCAGATTGGTCTTTAATAATTATGGTAGAATTTGAGACAAGGTCATATTGAGCCGAGTGAACTGCCTCTGTGGTTTTTCCATCCTTTGTTGATTGTTGCATTGTGGAGCAACTGTGGGTCTTGATATCACTACTGCATTTACTGCTTGACGGTGTTCAGGTCTGCTTTGGCCCTCGGGTCGTAGACTGCACTAGCTTCTTTCTTACCGGTGAAAGGCTTCTTTGTTGTACTTGATGAAGTATCCTTCTGTATCTTACCACTTCGGATACCAGCTTCTACTCTCTCTCCAGTTAAAATTAACTCAGTAAACCCAGATGACACACTGCCGATCAAATGATTGAAAAATGGACCAGATAGCGTCCTTAGAAACATGTCAACCAACTCCCTATCAGACAAAGGGGGTTGGACTCTTCCAGCCAAGTCTCTCCACTTTTGAGCATAGTCCTTAAAACCCTCACTAGCATCCATAGACATACCCTGGAGCTGAGTACGAGTGGGAGCAAGGTCGGCGTTATACTGATACTGCCTGTAAAAAGTAGCAGCAAGGTCTTCCCGGTTTCGGACACTGGCTCCTTCCAACTGATAAAACCATTCAAGCTGAGTCCCTGACAGACTATCTTGAAAGAAATGTACCCACAAATTTATATCAGTAGTGTGAGGTTGGATTTTTCTGACGTACGAGCGAAGATGGAGTTTTGGACAGGATACTCCATCGTACTTGGCAAAAATCGGAGCTTTGAACTTATGAGGGATCACCACTCCCGATACCAATCCCAGTTCTCAAAAATCTAAACCAGGGATCTTCTGAATCTCCATAACACTCATACGGTCTTCTAGCTGCTTGTATCTATCCTCAGCAGGAGGATATTGTTCATCATCGTAATCCGTATCGTTATCAGAAACTGCTGGAATAGGGTCCTTTGTCCTTTCTTGGTTCTCCCCATCTTTGGATGAGGAGGTCAGATCAGCTGATTGTCTTATCCTTTCTCCGAATCTTCTACCCATGTTCAGAATACCAAACTTCTTCTTCTTCTTCTTCTTCTTCTTCTTCTTCTTCTTCTTCTTCTTCTTCTTCTCTTTCAGAATTAGGGCCTTCAAATCCTTTTGCCCTTTAGCCAAGCTTAAGAACATCTGTTGGAATTGGGCGTTCTGTGCCTAAAGATCTTTGATGGCTTGATCGGAAGACATTTATGCTGAAATAAACAGCGAAGAAGATGAGAAACCTGTAATGGTACTTGTAATGGTGTGCATGATAATGGGATGGACATGTAATGATTTCAAAGACTTTGGGGAATTTAAATTTGTAAACAAAAAATAAACAAACTTTATTAGATTAACTTGTAAAAGGTTCAACAATGCCTTTAAGGCGTTACAAAGAAATAATTGGAAAACAAATCTAGAACTAGAAAAGAAAAATCAAAAGTCCCATGGACGCTTCCTCTTCGTTCTGATGTAGTCATTGATCACTCTTTCTTCATCGAGCTTCCTGGTGAGCTTCAAGATCTTCCTTTCTTGCTCGTGGTACTTTTCTCGGTAAGTATCCCTCTCCTCTTTCAGCTGAATCCAAGACCTCTACAACTCCCCAGGATCAGTGGGAATGTAAGGATAAATAACTATGTAAGGAACGCTGTTGTACCCCAAAATTTTCCCTCCCATATTTCTCAAAAAACATATCAAGAAAGATCCCCAAGTTGCTCAAGGTAGTCCAAGGGTTGGCCAGACAAGCTCTCTCCTAAGGCAGTCTACCTCAAATTAGGGTTTTATGTTGCATCAAGATACTTGAGTCCAAGGGATCCCAAATGCTCATCAATGTCTTAATATGTTATCAAGATCATCCATGTCAAGTTTCAAGTCTTGCAGAGGAAGTTTGCTCAGTCAATTGCTCAAAGGCCTGAAAATCGACTGTGCTAGGGCAAAAGTCAACTGTGGCCCACATACAGTCAAACTTCAAGATATTTAGTCAACATTCTAATTTTGAAGTATATTTCATCATTTGATTAAGGGTTGATCATGATTCATCAAGGATTGCTCATAATTCCTCAAGAATCAAAAGTTGCTAAATTAGGGTTTTGTAGGAAAAGTCAACTCAACTTTGACCAAGCATAACTTTCTCATACTTTATGAGAAATGACCCATCCAAAGCTAATTTTGAATATGATACAATTCCTTACAATCCATCTTCAACTCCAAAGTTCAAAATATGCACTCACAAGAAGTTATGAATTTGGACATTATAGGTCATTTTGGAAAGTCAACAAAACACCTTTTTTGTCAAAGCTTCATACATGAGCATGGAATATCAAAATGATATGACACCAAAAGGGTTGCTTAAAGGACATCTCAATATTTCTAAAAAGTCAAAGAACACCTCCAAAGAATCAAAATCGAGGAAGTTATGCATAGGTGAAGTTGACCTTTTTTGCAAAATTGCCAAAAGTCAACTATGCCTAAAACTTCAAATTTTGCCAAATGGGCCCAATCTTTTTCACTTGTTTTGAGTTGGCAACATATTCCACGAGATCTAGCCCTTGCCACTTGTCATTATCATGTTTTTATTATTTATTTTGATTTTGATTTGATTTAAATCGATTTTAATCAAAATAAATCATATAAAATCCAAAATATTGAAAACAAAAGATTTTGTGCTTGTTTCAGGTTTCAATTACAGCTAGCATCAAATCAAACTCGTGCAAGGCATTAGGGTGGAAAAAAAGATTGATTTTAGGCTAACTTTGGATAGATTTTTAAGGTGTATCAAATCAAGATCAAATTCATTGATGGAGGAAGATTGAGATCAGTTATCAACCCTAATCCAGTCCTTGATACATATAGAACGTGTGTAGACTCAAAACTAGGTTAGAAAGAGGCGTGTGGTCAAGAACAAAAACTTGAAAAAACAAGAAAAAGTGTAAGCACGAATTCCTGTTTCCAGGCATCCTCAAGGCCTTCTAGCTATCTCAATCGATTCCTGGGATCCTCAGTAAGCTAAAACAATCACGAGTAGGCATTTTCAAGCCCTATATCTCACTGTAAGTCAGTCACGATACCTAACTTTTCTTGAATTCGAATTCCATGATTTAGGCATTGATAGCATGAACTAATGTTATATTCTTGATCCGTAAGATATATGCAAGCTTTCTGTATTGTTTAATTGCATTTATATGGCCTATATCAGATTTCACCATTGTTAGGGTTTGTAGCTTCAAATTGGGATCTTGGTGTACAGGTGAAATTGGGCCACGATTAGGGTACCATGAAGTTCGTGAGACTGAGACGAATGGATTGGTACCATCACCATTGATTTATTGTGCTTGTACATGATTATTGATATGGACAGGTGTTGTATCCCAAAATTTTCCCTACCATATTTCTCAAAAACATTGCAAGAAAAATATCCAAGTTGCTCAAGGTAGTCCAAGGGTTGGCCAGTCAAGCTCTCTCCTAAGGCAGTCTACCCCAAATTAGGGTTTCATGTTGCATCAAGATACTTGATTCAAAGTGACCCCAAGTTCTCACCAATGTACTAATATGTTATCAAGATCATCCATGTCAAGTTTTAAGCCTTGTAGGGGAAGTTTGCTCAGTCAATTTCTCAAAAGTCCAAAAATCGACTATGCTAGGGCAAAAGTCAACTGTGACCCAAATACAGTCAAACTTCAAGATTTTTTGTCAACATTCTCATTTTGAAGGATATTTCATCATTTGATCAAGTTTTGATCATGATTCATCAAGGATTGCTCACAATTCATCAAGATTCAAAAGTTGCTAAATTAGGGATTTGCAGGAAACGTCAACCCAACTTTGACCAATCATAACTTTCTCATACTTTATGAGAAATGACCCATCCAAAGCTAATTTTAAAGAGGATGAAATTCCATACAATCCATATTCATACCCCAAGATCAAAATATGCAATCACAAGAAGTTATGAATTTTGACATTATAGGTCATTTTTGAAAGTCAACAAAAACACCTTTTTTGTCAAAGCTTATAACTTGAGCATGGAATATCAAAATGCGATGAGACCAAAAGGGTTGGTTATACAACATCTCAAGCTTTCTAAA
Organism: Vicia faba; assembly: GCA_948472305.1. Taxonomy (NCBI): domain Eukaryota; kingdom Viridiplantae; phylum Streptophyta; class Magnoliopsida; order Fabales; family Fabaceae; genus Vicia; species Vicia faba. The sequence continues at coordinate 491,618,688 of OX451737.1, forward strand.
ACATCCAAGAACACCTCCAAAGAGTCAAAATTGAGGAAGTTATGCATTGTTGAAGTTGGACTTTTTTGCAAAATTGCCAAAAGTCAACTATCCTCAAAACTTCAAAATTTGCCAAATGGGCCCATTCTTTTTCACTTGTTTTGAGTTTGCATTATTGCCTATGTGGCCATGTGTTCATATTATATTTTTATTATTTAATTTGATTTTTATTTGAATTAATTCATTTTAAACCAAATTAAATCAAATAAAATAAAAAATATTGATAACCAAAGATCTTTTGATGATTATAGGTTTCAATGGACAGCTTGCATCACATAAAACTCGTATCAAAGCAATTGTACACAAAAAGATTGAAATCAAGCCAATTTTGAAAGGTTGTTCAAAGCAAATCAAATCCACATCAAGAGCATTGATAGAGAAAGATTTGGACAAAGAATTCATACCTAATGTATTGTGCATTACATAAAGAAGCGAGGCAGGCAAGAATAGGGGTTGGAGAGCAGTTGTAGAGGCAAAACAAAGTTTGCAAAAAACCAGAAAAAGCTTGAGATCAAAATCAATCATAGAGGAATCCTCAGGACTTGGAAAGTATCCCAATCTCGTCCTGGCCATCTCCACAAGCGAAACCAATAAAAACCACACGTTTTCCAGCTTCCCAGAGCACTGTAAGTCCCTCACGAATCTGCCATATTTTTGAATTCGATTTGCACTATTCTTGCATCCATTGTATAAAATAATTGCATATTTTAAATCTACAAATCATTTGCAAGCTTTTTGTAATAACCAATTGCATTTATCTGACCTATATGGAGATCCACCATTGCTAGGGTTTCGTTCTTGTTTTTGTGTTTTTTCGTTTCAGGAAAAATTGGCCATGATAATGGCTATGGTTGTGATCAGCAGGTTGAGACGAACTCAACTAAGGTCTTAGAATGTATTTCCATGGCCTATGCAAGATTTTGGAATGGACAGGGTTTGTAGTGACGGACATCTGTCCGTGGGTATAGCTTGGTTTGGTTTTTAGCCACGGTTGGAGGACAGGGATGATGCGTTGTCACGCCATCATTCGCCCATTCAAATACACGCGCGCTTTTTCTTTTTTATGACCATTGATTTTTGTTTCTTTATATTATTATTAATTTGCGTTGTATTAACAAATGAAGCAGCATGGTTTGGTGGTAGCCACGTAAGCCTTAAAGGACCCAAAGGCTGGAGGTCAGGGGTTCGATCCCTGTCTCCAGCAATTTGCATTTTCTCACTTGTTTTTAGGTAATCCAATATGTGCCTAGGCCAGGAGTTCCACCATGCTCATCCCTCATCCATGTGCCAGATGGCCAGATGGCCAGATCTGGTGGTCAATCTTTGAAGGCGTACCATAAGCCAGTCAACGCATGGGCACTGGATCAGAAAAAGTCACATGGATCAGCCTTAATGGGCCAGCGAAATTGTTATTCAAACACCCAAATCAGGCCCATCTTATCCTTTTCTTTATATTTTGTTTATTTAATTTAGTTATTTTATTTTGTTTTTATTAATTTACTAACCAATCACATATTTTCTTTTTTTAATCAAAAAATCACCAAAAACATTTTTTGTCCAATTAAAATTCTAGAACTCTTTTTTTATTTAATAAACACTAATTAACTAATTAGGATATTAATTAGGTAACCTTAATTTATTTTTGTAAATAAATAAAATCAATTAGAAATCATTAGGTTTTAACATAATTTAATTATTTTATGGTCTTTCCTAAATTAACAAAAAAATCCAAAAATATGTCATTTATTATTTTTCATTTAATTAATTTAATTTCTAATTTAGTATTTAATTTAGGATTTAATTTCTTTTCTTAAAATAAAAACAACAAAAAAGGCATTTTCTTTTAAAAAAGGGTCAAAACCCTAACTCGCATTCGATTTAATTTCCCTCGCGCTTTATTTTTCTTTATCCAATTAATGTATCTGCTTCTGGTATGTAATAATTAATTAGGACATTTATTTATTTTACCGCTTTATTTTATTTTCAAAGGGTTTCTTTTGGCGATGTAAATACCCGACGCCTTGTAAGAATTAGTTTTAATTTCCGCAAATTATACAACTGTTAGATGTTTGATAATAGGGTTTGCATGATAAGAATGAATGCTTAATCTTAAAATCAAATTAGATCACCCTTAACATGTGCAAAGATAAAAGTAATTGCAATCAACACACTCGCACATGCGCACTCTTAGGGTACACCCCACTTGGTTGCCTTCGTACACGGTCATTGAGTATAAGTCGTTTTAGAGGTCGTCCTCTTGTCTAAAAGATCATAGTTGCCTCGAAACGGTTGCCTCGGATATTGTTGCCTCGAACAAATGATCTAAGACATTAGATTTACCGCTAAGGCGTCCTAACATTGCTTTAGTGACCGTATGTCCCTCATTCGAATTGACCCTCAAACTCCAACGACGATGCTAACTACTCACTAATAGTGGGATAGCATTGTCTAAAGGAAATTAGCATAGAACGATTCCTTTTCCGAGTAGGCAGATAGTTCTTAGATACTTGCTCATCTAAAACAAAACAAATTTTTTACACTTACACTCCTTTTCAAACAAAGTTTTCAAAAGCACTTCATTACACTCTTGAGGACATAAGCAAGAGTTAAATCGAAGTTAAAACAAAAACTTTTCAAACCCACAAGCACAAAGAAAACAATTTTGAAAATGATGAGCAAGTACCTAAGAGCCCGTAGATAACTACGGATAGAAAGGGTGCTAATACCTTCCCTTTCTATAATCTACCCCCGTACTCAGAAAATCTCGAAAAAGGAATTTTTCTATGCTTTTTTCCTTTCCTTGTTGGATAAAATAAAAGTCGGCGAAGACTCTTGCTTACCGCGACATTTTGCGAATACAAAACGCATGCAAACCAGCATTCCAACAAACAGTCAGTTCTTCCCACCGTATCACAGAACTGGCGACTCTGCTAGGGAGACTAATAAGTGGGGTGTACCTTAGGAATAGTTCATCATATTGTTTTCTATTGTTTGATTTGTATGCTTTATCTTTTTGGGTTTGAATCGGAGTTACTATAGATCCTAACCCGGATCTAGGGATACCTTTTAGGTAAGTAGCAATAGACTGTGATGGAACTGTACAGCGTAGACCGATACGGTTGAAGCAGTAGCTACGTTGGTGTGGCACTTTAGTTTGTACCGATATCCCTTATGGTGGAACAAGGATAATATGGGTCTTCTAAGGGGTCATTAAGCACCAACTGACCTTAGAACCTATAATTGACCAACTTGGCCATAGAAAAGTAGCAGTATGCTACACTCATTGAGACCAAACTCTCGCGATGATTCCGACTGTAAGAAAAGGTTGCTAAACTGGAATTATGACCGATCGAGGATGGTCAGTGATATTGAGAACCTCTAGAACCCAGTTACTATTACTAGGACAGGTTGAACCAACTAAATTGAAAGAGGGTAATACCTAAACTCCATGCCAGCCTGAAATTTAAGGGCTATTATGTGACTTGTGTGCTTTCAACTTGAACTACTTGCACATGTTTGTTATCTAATAACTTGAGTTCCTTGCAGGTTTTGTTTACAGTCCTTATCCAATACCTTGGATTTCTTGTCGAATTTACTTATTTACATTACCTCGTACTTTTGCTTAAATGCATAACATACACATCATAACATCATGCCTTAACATTTCCTTAACCATTTCAAGGATCTCAAAGGTTTGTGATGCATGTTATGGTAAATCAAACGTCTAGCAAGGGAAAAAGGGGATTTATTTTCCTCTAGCCAATGTCATCTAGAGATCAAAACACGATAATTTAGTCGGTGGCTATGACCCACTCAATATGGTGAGCTTGACTCTTGAAGAAGGACTCTTGATGACACGAAGTTTCTTCAATCAAAGATGCAAAATTCAAATTCTAACAGTTTCTTGTTTACCCCGCGAGATCCTTGAAAACATTACATACATATATCATACATATCATTGCATAACAGGTCTCCCAGTACAGGTCTCTCATGTTCTCGCTGTTTATTTCAGCAATGGCTCTCCAACAAGACAACCAAGATCTTCAAACTCAAGAAGCTCAATTCAGGGACGTATTCCTAAACCTATCCAAGGGGCAGGAAGAGTTGAAAACACTCCTCGTCGGGAACTTGGTCAAGAAAAGTCCTGAAGATAATAAGGACGAACGGATGGAACAACTGCAAGCTGAGTTAGGTGCCATGAAAACCCAGATGTTGGGGCAGATGGATCTTATCCAAGGCTTAGCTCGGGAACAAGAAGAGGTGAGAACCATTATCAACCAGCTTCATCAAGACAAATATAACAGTATGAAGCAAACAGTCGAGGCCGGAGACAAAGTCATTGATCAGCCTCCAAAAAGAAGAGGGTTTGGTTTGGTGAAGAATGGACCTCTCCAGGTTGCTACTACCTCATGGGTCCAACAAAAACCTCGCCATAAACAGACGGTTGATCAGAGTAAGCCGAATAGGCCTAAGAAGAAGTTTACCAAGATCAATATGCCGCTGTCCCAAGCTTTGCAACAACTATTGAGATTGAATCTGGTGACATTGGTAGGACCTCATCCGAATCCCAAGACTTCTTCACCTAACTACAATCCTGATGCAAGGTGTGCATACCATTCCAACAGCCAGGGGCATGATACTGACGACTGTTGGAAGTTGAAGTACAAAATTCAAAACCTGATTGATGAAGGAGCATTGGAATTCACACAAGATGGTCAACTGGAATGTTTATGTCAATCCTCCAAGGCTCACCATTTGAAGTGACAAGTTCTGACAAGAGAGGCTTGTTGTTCATTAAAATTTTCGATTTGTAATTTTCTTTTGATTGTTCAAACATTTATTCACGACAAACTTTGTTATTTTTATCAATGCATTGCATATGTGTGTTTTGAATCAATCCATTCGTATTAACTATATTCAAATTGCTTTCATTTTTGTGATGCTCAACTCTCGATTAAAAAATTCTAAGCCTTTAGAAGGAGGATGACGAAAGTGATATCAAAATCTCTACAGTATGCTTTTGAACAGACCCCGCTGATGATGTACAGGCGTTGTTTCAAATCTTAAACAGTGGAGTTATAAGGAAGATCATCCCTATTCAACCCCTTTGAGCCAAAGAAGTTGGAGTTTTTCTTTTCACACAAATTAAAACCCTTAATCACAACCTGGGGCAGGGTAGTTTCTCAGTTAATTCGGGTGCATAATGAATGGCATCAAAGAGGTCCTTCCAAAATAAAAGATGGTGATGGTTCCTTATAATCGTCAGGATAGGCAGTCATTATCTCTCGGAAATAAAAGCCCATTAATTCAAAACCTATGAAGGAGACTTACAAAACTGGGGCATCTCGCTGACTGTAATCACAAAAGAAATAGTTCAGGAAAAAGACAGGGATAATAAAATAAAAAAGAAAGAGATCCTACAACTCTCAACAAAAATGACGGCCTGTTCAAAATAAACTGTCAGTATCCGAACCATCACTAGAATATCAGAGTAAAGACTCAAACGAGATCTAAATGCACAATTAGCTGAGTTTAGGATCGAAGAACATCACGAAGAACGGGTGGGTACAAATAAAATTTGAGCCTTTACCCTTTGTTTCTTAAACCGTGAACCAGGCCACGTTATAACCCTTAAAAGTCCTAGCTAAAGCATGGGTTAGTTCGAAAGCATACCGTTACAAAAGGTATCCTGACTCCTGTAGGGCTTGCTGTAAATCCTGAGTTGACGTCACATTTTACAAAATTTTCCTATCTTACTGAAAAAATGCATTTTCAAAAACTTCAAGACAGACATAAGCTTTGCATTCTTTAAAATAACATTGTTTGCATATGACTATTTGTTCAAACAGCAGAGAAATTCGCACGACGAATATCTAGTGAACAAAAAACCTTCTCAATAAAAAAGATCACCTCAAGTGGAAAAAAACTTCCAACCAAGGGGCATGGCATGATCATTGTCCATCATTTGGGGCAATCAAGTCAAGATTCAGAGAATCTCTCAAAGATGCCAGGTAGCCAGGGGCAAATCTCCATCTGAGTCACTTGGGGCATTAGACATGGATTCTCGCAACGAATCTTGCATGATCAAACAAATATCTTCTGGTAGTATGGAAACACGACACTACCGACAGTGACAACTCCCTACGCTCTGAGAGCATGGACATGGTCAGAAAATACTGCGCATAAACAAAGACCCGCTAGGTTGACACACCTAGGCAAAAATAAGAGCATCCCGGCGAACCAAAAAGGTTCGGGCAAAATTAGGGATAAAAAAAAAAAGATATGTACACCTGGCAAGTCGAAAACCTGAAAAGGCGGCTTGGGCAAAAAAGGGTATCCCGGTGGACTGAAAATCTGAAAAGACAGTCCAGGCAAAAGTTAGGGATTAAAGCGTACGACTATGTCCCGTCATCTCGTCACTTGCCTACCAGAAGAAGATTTGTCATTTCAATCGGCAGTTACCAAGCACCTCATAGGTTGGGATAATAATCGATCCACAAGGCCTCCACAGGCACCTTCTCCCGTAGAAACAGGGACAGAAAAGTCTCGATGCAAAGTCATCGTCATATCCTCAGCATGCGTCCTAATAACATTCACTACCTGCAGAGTAAGAGAGAGACGATGGTGTTAATTCTCCCCAGCTGATACTTGCAACCACTAATGAATCGATAATATTATCCCCAAGCAGAGTTTATCTATCATCAGCACTGAAAAATCTTATCATCCCCGGCGGAGTATAAAATATCCCCAGTAGAGTTTGAAAATTCTCCCCAGCACAGTCTGAAAAAGCTCCCCAGTAGAGTTTGGAGAATCATCCTCAGTAGACTTTGAAAGGTTATCCCTAGTGAAGTCGCAACTGAAAGATCATCCCCAACGGAGTTCTTTCCTTTCACAAACAGAAACTCAAATCCCCAACAGGATTCAGTATCACCAGCAACGGTAATTCATCCCCAGCGGAATTTATTATTGGAATCCTCTACAGAGCATCTCTTCCCCACAGAGTAATCTCCTCATCAGTTTATTCCCCAGCGAAGTTATCCTCTCCTGCAGGTTTATTCTCACAAACATCTTCATTCGCTATCCCCAGCGGAAATGAAGAATTCAGCTCTTTTCTCCAGCAGCTATCCGGGATTTATTTTCCCTAGCTAAAAATCATTACATTTCCATACATTATGACACATGCATATACGCATCATACAACACAATCTCATTTATTTTGAGAAAATCATTGCCTGAGACATATCATGCATTACATACAACTAACCTTTATCTTTCAGGAAGGATACAGTTAAATTCTCACAAACTCAAAGCTATGAAGCTTTTACCTCCGTTGAAGTACAGACGAGTTCCTAAATCTCAGCAGAGAAGTTTTCTCAGTTGAATTACGGGCGAGTTCTTAAATCTCGACGAAGATGTTTCCCTCCAGTCGAATTACTGACAAGTTCTTAAATCTCAGCAGAGATGTTTTTCTCAGTTGAATTACAGACAAGGTCCTAAATCTGGACAAAGTTCCTCCGTTGAATTACAGACAAGTTCCTAAATCTCATCAGAGAAGTTTTCTCAGTTGAATTACGGGCAAGTTCTTAAATCTCGACGAAGATGTTTCCCCAAGTCGAATTACTGACAAGTTCTTAAATCTCAGCAGAGATGTTTTTCTCAGTTGAATTACAGACAAAGTCCTAAATCTCGACAAAGTTCCTCCGTTGAATTACAGACAAGTTCCTAAATCTCATCAGAGAAGTTTTCTCAGTTGAATTACGGGCAAGTTCTTAAATCTCGACGAAGATGTTTCCCCAAGTCGAATTACTGACAAGTTCTTAAATCTCAGCAGAGATGTTTTTCTCAGTTGAATTACAGACAAAGTCCTAAATCTCGACAAAGTGTTCCTCCGTTGAAGTACATACAAGTTCATAAATCTCAGCAGAGAAGTTTTCTCAGTTGAATTACGGGCGAGTTCTTAAATCTCGACGAAGATGTTTCCCCAAGTCGAATTACTGACAAGTTCTTAAATCTCAGCAGAGATGTTTTCTCAGTTGAAGTATAAGCGAGTTCCTAAATCTTGACAAAGTGTTCCTCTGTTGAAGTACGGGCAAGTTCCTAAATCTCAGCAGAGAAGTTTTCTCAGTTGAATTACGAGCAAGTTCTTAAATCTCGACGAAGATGTTTCCCTCCAGTTGAATTACGGACGAGTTCTTAAAACTCAACAAAGATGTTTTCTCAATTGAAGTACAAACAAGTTCCTAAATCTCGACAAATGTGTTCCTCCGTTGAATTACAGACGAATTCCTAAATCTCAGCAGAGAAGTTTTCTCAGTTGAATTACGAGCGAGTTCTTAAATCACGACGAAGATGTTTCCCCAGTTGAATTACAGACAAGTTCTTAAAACTCAACAGAGATGTTTTCTCAGTTGAAGTACATGAAAGTTCCTAAATCTCGACAAATGTGTTCCTCCGTTGAATTACAGACGAGTTCCTAAATCTCAGCAGAGAGGTTTTCTCAGTTGAATTACGGGCGAGTTCTTAAATCTCGGCGAAGATGTTTCCCCAGTTGAATTACGGACGAGTTCTTAAAACTCAGCAGAGATGTTTTCTCAGTTGAAGTACAGAGAAGTACCTAAATCTCGACAAATGTGTTCCTTCGTTGAATTGTAGATGAGTTCCTAAATCTCAGCAGAGAAGTTTTCTCAGTTGAATTACGTGCGAGTTCTTAAATCTTGATGAAGATGTTTCCCCAGTTGAATTACGGACGAGTTCTTAAAACTCAACAAAGATGTTTTCTCAATTGAAGTACAGACAAGTTCCTAAATCTAGACAAAAGTGTTCCTCCGTTGAATTACAGACGAGTTCCTAAATCCTAGCAGAGAAGTTTTCTCAGTTGAATTACGGGCGAGTTCTTAAATCTCGACGAAGATGTTTCCCCCCAGTTGAATTACGGACAAGTTCTTAAAACTCAGCAGAGATGTTTTCTCAGTTGAAGTACAGGAAAGTTCCTAAATCTCGACAAATGTGTTCCTCCATTGAATTACAGACGAGTTCCTAAATCTCAGCAGAAAGGTTTTCTCAGTTGAATTACGGGCGAGTTCTTAAATCTCGACGAATATGTTTCCCCCCAGTTGAATTACGGATAAGTTCTTAAAACTCAGCAGAGATGTTTTCTCAGTTGAAGTACAAGCAAGTTCCTAAATCTCAACAAATGTGTTCCTCCATTGAATTACAGACGAGTTCCTAAATCTTAGCAGAGAGGTTTTCTCCGTTGAATTACGGGCGAGTTCTTAAATCTTGACGAAGATGTTTCCCCAGTTGAATTACGGACGAGTTCTTAAAACTCAACAGAGATATTTTCTCAGTTGAAGTACAAACAAGTTCCTAAATCTCGACAAATGTGTTCCTCCGTTGAATTGTAGATGAGTTCCTAAATCTCAGCAGAGAAGTTTTCTCAGTTGAATTACGGGCGAGTTCTTAAATCTTGACGAAGATGTTTCCCCAGTTGAATTACGGACGAGTTCTTAAAACTCAGCAGAGATGTTTTCTCAGTTGAAGTACAGACAAGTTCCTAAATCTCGACAAAAGTGTTCCTCCGTTGAATTACAGACGAGTTCCTAAATCTCAGCAGAGAAGTTTTCTCAGTTGAATTACGGGCGAGTTCTTAAATCTCGACGAAGATGTTTCCCCCTAGTTGAATTACGGGCAAGTTCCTAAATCTCGACACCTCAGTTGAATTACGGGCAAGTTCCTAAATCTCGACACCTCAGTTGAATTACGTGCGAGTTCCTTTCCCTTAACAAAAATCAGACTTCCCCAGCGGAATCTTCCTCAACAGCAGGTATGCAAGCTCTCGCTAAGAAATCTCTTATGCGATCTACACTTCTCCAAATGGCATCTGTAAGCCCATTCCCGACATCACAAAGCAACTACCACTTCATGCGAGTGCAAATTTCGGGGCACTCTAGTGTTCAATCCCCTTCCACCTTCGGATCACGAAATGCACGAAAGCCAATCTACATCCTCAGGTTTAAGAAGATTGAACAGGGGCAGCTGTTGTACCCCAAAATTTTCCCTCCCATATTTCTCAAAAACATTGTAAGAAAAATATCCAAGTTGCTCAAGGTAGTCCAAGGGTTGGCCAGTCAAGCTCTCTCCTAAGGCAGTCTACCCCAAATTAGGGTTTCATGTTGCATCAAGATCCTTGAGTCCAAGTGACCCCAAGTTCTAACCAATGTCCTAATATATTCTCATGATCATCCATGTCAAGTTTCAAGCCTTACAGAGGAAGTTTGCTCAGTCAATTGCTCAAAAGTCCAAAAATCGACTATGCTAGGGCAAAAGTCAACTGTGACCCAAATACAGTCAAACTTCAAGATATTTTGTCAACATTCTCATTTTGAAGGATATTTCATCATTTGATCACGGGTTGATCATGATTCATCAAGGATTGCTCACAATTCATCAAGATTCAAAAGTTGCTAAATTAGGGATTTGTAGGAAAAGTCAACCCAACTTTGACCAAGCATAACTTTCTCATAATTTATGAGAAATGACCCATCCAAAGCTCATTTTTAATAGGATGAAATTATCTACAATACATATTCATACCCCAAGATCAAAAGATGCAATCACAAGAAGTTATGAATTTTGACATTATAGGTCATTTTTGAAAGTCAACAAAAACACCTTTTTTGTCAAAGCTTATAAGTTGAGCATGGAATATCAAAATGAGATGATACCAAAAGGGTTGGTTAGAGGACATCTCAGGATTTCTAAAAAATCCAAGAACACCTCCAAAGAGTCAAAATTGAGGAAGTTATGCATTGTTGAAGTTGGACTTTTTTGCAAAATTGCCAAAAGTCAACTATCCTCAAAACTTCAAATTTTGCCAAATGGGCCCATTCTTTTTCACTTGTTTTGAGTTTGCATTATTTCCCACGTGCTCTAGCCTTGGACATGTGTTCATATTATATTTTTATTATTTAATTTGATTTTTATTTGAATTAATTCATTTTAAACCAAATTAAATCAAATAAAATAAAAAAGATTGATAACCAAAGATCTTTTGATGATTATAGGTTTCAATGGATAGCTTGCATCACATAAAACTCGTATCAAAGCAATTGTACACAAAATATTGAAATCAAGCCAATTTTGGAAGGTTGTTCAAAGTAAATCAAATCCACATCAAGAGCATTGATAGAGAAAGATTTGGACAAAGAATTCAGACCTAATGTATTATGCATTACATAAAGAAGCGAGGCAGGCAAGAATAGGGGTTAGAGAGCAGTTGTAGAGGCAAAACAAAGTTTGTTGTAAGTGTTTAGTTATTGGCATGTATTTTTGGTAAAACCAGGTGTGTAAATGTCATGATTGATGTCATAACATTCTAGATTATTAGGTACTTTATGCAGAAAAAGCATGGCATACAGTAGCTACTGTTTATGAGTGTGTATCTGAGCATTTTGCAATGATCACATTTATTGGCTTCTACCAAAATCAGTAAACAAGAATTCTGATGTCATAACAAATGTTAAGACATCCTGTACTGATCTAACAGATATGCAGTTTGGTTAATTCTGAGATTTTTCAGGAAGATGGCTCATTCTTTCCAGAACAGAATCTCACGTGGACTTTGGGTTAACCTAGATCAACCCTAATCTGGTTGATAAAGTCTTATGACCTAGTCTGGAGGTTAACCCTAATTAACCCTAGCTTTTCGTGGAAGCCCTAAACTGAAGAAACAGCTGCATATATATATTCAACAGGATTGCTGTTTGGAAAGTAAATCTTTTGACTGAAGATCAATTAGGAGCTGTATAGTTCTAACTGTTGTAATCCAAGCAAGTATCATTGTGATAAGTGACTTGGAATAGGTTTTGATTGTAAGGGTTTTTGTATCACTCAAAGCTTTGAAGCAAGAGTGTTTGTGTCTCTTGACTAAAGCTTTGAAGCAAAGTCAAGTTAGGTTTATGTATCACTCAAAGCTGTGAAGCACGAGTATTTGTGTTACTTGATTAAAAAGCTCTGAAGCATAATCAAGTGTATGTTCTGAAGAGTGTCTTCATTAATTCATTAGTCAATTGTTTTAAGTATCACTGCTGTGATTGAGGGGGAGTGAGTAGGAACTCAGGTTTAAGTTGAACTTAGATTGAAGTTGCATTGGGTAGGTCTTAAGTGAAGGAGATAAACTGGTTAGTTTATTCCTGAATTAATATCTCTTATAGTGGATTTCCTCCATGGCTTGGTAGCCCCCAGAGTAGGTGTTGTTTCACACTGAACTGGGTAAACAATTGACTGTGTTCTTTACTATTTTTATTTACTGTCTTATAGAAAGTCAGATACGGTGTCATAACATTCACTGTGACATTGAGTATCTGCTACCAGAATTTCAATTGGTATCAGAGCAGGCACCCTGCCTGTATTACTGGGTGAGATCTATGGATATCACTTTCTGGCACTATGGACAAAGAAGGAGTTTTTGGAAATAGACCACCCATTCTGGATGGAACAAATTATGAGTACTGGAAACCTCGTATGATTGCCTTCTTAAAATCACTGGACAAAAAGGCTTGGAGAGCTGCTGACAAAGGATGGAACCATCCCACCATAACTGAGAAAGATGGGACAATCAGTCTGAAGCCTGAGGAAGAATGGAGCAAAGAAGAAGATGAGTTGGCCCTGGGTAATTCCAAAGCTTTAAATGCCTTGTTCAATGGAATTGATAGAAACATATTCAGACTAGTACATCAACGTGAACTGGCCAAGGAAGTGTGGGACACTCTCAAAACTACCCATGAGGGCACATCCAAAGTAAAAATGTCAAGGCTTCAGATGCTGACTACCAAGTTTGAGAACCTAAGGATGAAGGAAGATGAAACCATTCATGAGGTTCACATGAACATCTTGGAGATTGCCAACACCTCAGGAGCATTGGGTGAAAAGATGTCTGAAGAAAAACTGGTGAGAAATATTCTCAGCTCCCTGCCTAAAAGATTTGCAATGAAGGTAACTGCTATAGAGGAAGCCCAGGATATCAGCAAGTTAAAGGTGGATGAACTCATTGGGTCTCTTCAGACTTTTGAGATGGGGATCAGTGACAATGTTGACAAGAAAAACAAGAGCATAGCACTTGTATCCAAAACTGAAGATGAAAACTAGGAGGATGAAGAAGAAAATATTTCAGAAGCTATAGCCATGCTTGGAAGACAATTCAACAAACTCATCAAGAGAATGGATCCAAAGTCAAGGTCAAATGTTGAGAACATCCCCTATAACATTAACAGATCTTATGACTCCAGCAGAAGACCAAGGTCTGAAGAGAAGGGAAATCAAGGCAGAGGAATTCAATGTCATGGTTGTGAAGGATATGGGCATATTCGAGCTGAATGTCCTACCTTTCTTAAGAAACAAAAGAAAGGAATGACTGTTACCTGGTCTGACTGTGATTCAGAAAGTAATTCTGAAGAAGAATCTGCCAAACTAGTTACTGCACTAACTGGTGTTTGTACCTCTGAAAGTGACACTAGTGATGAGGAAGTGACATTTGAAGAACTGGCTGATACTTACAAGAAATTGTGTATCAGAAGTGCTGAAGTCTGTGTGCAAAATGAGAGACAAACAAAACTCATCATAAAGTTGGAGGCTGAAAAAAGGGCAGACCTTGAAACTATAAGTCATCTAGAAGGGGAAGTTTAAATGTTGAACTCAAAACTGAACCAGATGACCAAATCTGTCAAGATGCTGACAAATGGAACTGACAAATTGGAAGAAATCCTCCAGGTTGGACAAAATGTGGGAAACAAGTCTGGTCTAGGATTTGTGGCAGCAAAGAAATCTGGTGCAGACAAGAAGATCAGGTCTGATAAAAAAATGTCAAAGCAGATGTCACAACATAACACTCAACATCGGGAACAGAGAAATATGAAGAAAAAGTACCAAAGATGGAGATGTCATCATTGTGGGAGGTTTGGTCACATAAAGCCTTTCTGCTTCAGATTGTATGGATACCCTAATCAGAAACCAGGTGTCAAACCTAAGTCTAATAGGGTACCACATACTCCACAATGGAAGAAAAAGGCTACTGCCCTGATAGCCCACACTTCCCTGAGAGTCTCTGCAAAGGAAGACTGGTACTTTGATAGTGGGTGTTCTAAACACATGACTGGAATCAAGAACCTTCTCAATAATGTCAAACCTCACACCACTAGTTATGTGACCTTTGGAGATGGTGCTAGAGGTGAAATCAAAGGAGTTGGTAATTTGGACTGCCCTGGAGTTCCAAATCTAAATGAAGTACTATTGGTAAAAGGCCTGACTGCTAATCTCATTAGTATCAGTCAATTATGTGATCTAGGATTCAAGGTCAACTTCTCAAAATCTGAATGTCTTGTAACTAATGAAAAACAAGAAGTTGTAATGAAAGGAGTCAGATCTAAAGACAACTGTTACTTGTGGGAGCCTGAGAACACTAATTACTCCACTGTGTGTTCTATTGCCAAAGAAGAAAAAGAGGTGAAAATGTGGCACCAAAAACTTGGCCATCTTCATCTAAGAGGAATGAAAAGGATTATCTCCATGGAGGCAGTCAGAGGGATTCCAAGACTGCAAATTGATGAAGGGAGAGTTTGTGGTGAATGTCAGGTTGGTAAGCAGACTAGGATGTCACAACCAAAGTCAAGACATCTGACCACCTCTAAGGTTCTAGAACTTCTTCATATGGGACCAATGCAGGTGGAAAGTCTTGGTGGAAAGAGATATGCCTATGTTGTGGTGGATGACTTTTCCAGATTCACCTGTATTAACTTCATTAGGGAAAAATATGATGTGTTTGAAGTTTTTAAAGAACTGTGCAAAAGAATTCAAAGAGAAAAAGAAGGGTGTATTGTCAGAATCAGAAGTGATCATGGCAAGGAATTTGAAAACAGTAAGTTTAATGAGTTTTGTTCCTCAGAAGGAATTAGTCATGAATTCTCTTCTCCTATAACTCCTCAACAAAATGGAGTTGAAGAGAGGAAAAATAGGACCATACAGGAATCTGCCAGAGCTATGATACATGCCAACAGACTTCCTTTTCATTTTTGTGCTGAAGCTGAATACATTGCAGCTGGTAGTAGCTGTTCTCAAATTATCTGGATGACACAGATGCTCACTGAGTATAATGTCACACAAGATGTTATCACATTGTACTGTGACAATCTGAGTACAATCAACAGTTCCAAGAACCCTATTCAGCATAGCAGGACCAAGCACATTGACATTAGACATCACTTAATCAGAGACCTTGTAGAGGAGAAAACAATTAATCTGGAACATGTTGCCACTGAGCTACAGCTGGCTGACATTTTTACCAAGGCACTTGATGCAAATCAATTTGAAAACTTGAGGGGCAAGTTGGGTATTTGCCAACATGAGAAATTGTAGCAATTAATTTTGCTTAAAACAAGGGTTGAAGGAGTTATTTTTGTTAAGTCTATTTTGAGTGGGTTAATCATATGTTTTCCCAATTCTTTCAAAATTATTAAGAAGTTGAATAGACACTCATTTGCCTCCTTCCTCTCTCGACTTTGCAACAAATCCCTTTCTCTCAATCAAAGGTTTCTCTCTAGTTGCTACTGGTTTTCTAAGTCAATCAAAATGTCTCAAACATCATCCTCATCCAAGACGACCGTTTCATCTTCATCATCTGATCAAGATTCTCGGGCAATCACCTCATGCATGGATTCTGAAGTCCTGGAGATTACTCCTCTTAGAGAAATGGCAACTAACCCCTCCAAGGTCAAAAAGATGAGAACAAGGCATGCAGGAAGGTCTCAAGCTACTTCATCCAGTAATCCCTCTCAACCTTCATCTTCTGTACCAAATAGGGAAGGATCAACTTATGTACATCAAGCAATATCTAGGCTTGTTACAAGAATACTGAGTGAGAACCACTCTGTACCGGGGATTTCTGTTCCATTAAATCAAGAATCAGCAAGCCCAAATGTTGAAGCAAATCCAGATGTCTCTGAGAATGTTGAGACACCAAATGACAACATTCATAAATCATCTGAAAACCTTGATGATATTCAGAACCCTTCAGAGAAGAATGTTGAACCACCTGTTATTGATGTGGATGGGGAATACTCAGATAATGACCTAATTGCAAATATCAACCCTAGAATAGCTAGGAGAATGATGAACAGAAAGGGTAATCAGGATGCTGCAAAATGTCTGACCAAAGAGAAACCTGCTGATAAGAAAACCAGGACTGAAGGCAAGACTGGTGTAGAAACTGTGAAGACTGGACTGTCCAAAGGGAAGGTGAAAGCCCAAGTGCATACTGGGAGTCTCTCAAAGCCTGCGAGACAACCAATAACAAAGAAGAGAAAAGAACCTGAGCCTTCTGATTCTGATGAGGAATCAGTATTTGAAATTGATGCTGAAGACATTCCTCTCAGAAGGAAACTCCCTTCCAGCAAAATGGCCAGAGTTCCTGAAGTCCCCACTGACAACATTTCATTTCACCACCCTGAAAATGCCAACAAATGGAAGTATGTTTGCTTGAAGAGAATAGCCTTGGAAAGAGAACTAAACAATGGTGCCATGGATTGTAAGGAAATCATGGACCTGATCAAAGCTGCTGGACTAATGAAGACTGTGGTAAAATTTACCAAATGCTATGAAAATCTGGTCAAGGAATTCATAGTGAATCTGTCTGATGAATGTGCTGATGGAAGGTCAGTTGACTTTGAATGTGTCTATGTGAGAGGAAGAAGGGTTAATTTCTCTCCATATGAAATTGACAAATTTCTTGGAAGATCAAATGAGGCTTGCCCTGAACTAGAAGTCACTGACAATGAAGTATGCCAAACCATCACAGCAAGACAAGTCAAGTGCTGGCCCTTAAAAGGCAAGCTGAATGCCAGCAAACTAAGCATGAAATTTGCCATCCTGCACAAGATTGGTGCAGCCAACTGGGTCCCTACCAACCATAAATCAACCATCTCCACAGGATTGGGGAGATTCATTTATGCTGTTGGAACCAAGACTGAATTTGACTATGGCAGGTATATTTTTTATCAAAATTTAAAACATGCTGGTAGCTATGCTGTTAAAGGCCCTATTGCCTTTCCCTCCCTCCTATGTGGAATTATCCTTGCTCAGTACCCTGATATCCTGGTGGAAAGAGATACTGCTTGCAAAAGAGCTCCTGCTCTTGGGTTACACTACAAGCTATTTCAGGGATCTCATGTTCCTGACATTGTCATAACATCAGCTGAGACATCATCTGTAAAAACTCAGTCCAAGACATCTGATGTTATAACTGTATTGAAAGAGACCTGCAAAGAGCTGGAGACAAGGAAAAAGACTTTAGAAAACCTAATTGCCAGATTAGAACAGGAGGAGACTGAAGGAAACAGAAGGGAAGAGGGTGCTGCTGAAGATCAGCTCAATGCTGAAGAAAGTAGCTCCTCTGAAGATGACAATGCTTAAAGTTTGGTGGAGTTGACAAGCCTGATGCTGGTTCCTGTTGATGCAAGTGTTTTCAAATTTTATTTGTTGTTTTTATTACTTATTTTGGATGACTGTATAACATATAAGTACATGTATCTTTGGCCTATTTGTGGCTAAAGAGGGGGAGATATTTTGTGTTAATTACTTGGTAGACATCATATTTTTTCTGCAGTCATATTCATTCTGCTGCTCTCTATTCTCTGATTGCTTAGGGGTTTTAGCCAAAAATCTGCCAAAGGGGGAGTTTGTAAGTGTTTAGTTATTGGCATGTATTTTTGGTAAAACCAGGTGTGTAAATGTCATGACTGATGTCATAACATTCCGGATTATTAGGTACTTTATGCAGAAAAAGTATGGCATACAGTAGCTACTGTTTATGAGTGTGTATCTGAGCATTTTGCAATGATCACATTTATTGGCTTCTACCAAAATCAGTAAACAAGAATTCTGATGTCATAACAAATGTTAAGACATCCTGTACTGATCTAACATATATGCAGTTTGGTTAATTCTGAGATTTTTCAGGAAGATGACTCATTCTTTCCAGAACAGAATCTCACGTGAACTTTGGGTTAACCTAGCTCAAACCTAATCTGGTTGATAAAGTCTTATGACCTAGTCTTGAGGTTAACCCTAGATTTTCGTGGAAGCCCTAAACTGAAGAAACACCTGCATATATATATATATTCAACAGGATTGCTGTTTGGAAAGTAACTCTTTTGACTGAAGATCAATTAGGAGCTGTATAGTTTTAACTGCTGTAATCCAAGCAAGTATCATTGTGATAAGTGACTTGGAATAGGTTTTGATTGTAAGGGTTTTTGTATCACTCAAAGCTTTGAAGCAAGAGTGTTTGTGTCTCTTGACTAAAGCTTTGAAGCAAAGTCAAGTTAGGTTTATGTATCACTCAAAGCTGTGAAGCACGAGTGTTTGTGTTACTTGATTAAAAAGATCTGAAGCATAATCAAGTGTATGTTCTGAAGAGTGTCTTTATTAATTCATTAGTCAATTGTTTTAAGTATCACTGCTGGGATTGAGGGGGAGTGAGTAGGAACTCAGGTTTAAGTTGAACTTAGATTGAAGTTGCATTGGGTAGGTCTTAAGTGAAGGAGATAAACTGGTTGGTTTATTCCTGAATTAATATCTCTTATAGTGGATTTCCTCCCTGGCTTGGTAGCCCCCAGAGTAGGTGTTGTTTCACACTGAACTGGGTAAACAATTGACTGTGTTCTTTACTGTTTTTATTTACTGTCTTATAGAAAGTCAGATACGGTGTCATAACATTCACTGTGACATTGAGTATCTGCTGCCAGAATTTCATTTGCAAAAAACCAGAAAAAGCTTGAGATCAAAATCAATCATAGAGGCATCCTCAGAGATTGGCAAGTATCCCAATCTTTTCCTGGCCATCTCCACAAGCGAAACCAATAAAAACCACACGTTTTCCAGCTTCCCAGAGCACTGTAAGTCCCTCACGAATCCTCCATATTTTTGAATTCAATTTGCACTATTCTTGCATCCATTGTATAAAATAATTGCATATTTTGAATCTACAAATCATTTGCAAGCTTTTTGTAATAACCAATTGAATTTATTTGACCTATATGGAGATCCACCATTGCTAGGGTTTGGTTCTTGTTTTTGGGTTTTTTTGTTTCAGGAAAAATTGGCCATGATAATGGCTATGGTTGTGATCAACAGGTTGAGACGAACTCAACCATGGTCTTAGAATGCATTTCCATGACCTATGCAAGATTTTGGAATGGACAGGGTTTGTAGTGACGGACATATGTCCGTGGGTATAGCTTGGTTTGGTTTTTAGCCACGGTTGGAGGACAGGGGTGATGCGTTGTCATGCCATCATTCGCCCATTCAAATACACGCGCGCTTTTTCTTTTTTCTGACCATTGATTTTTGTTTCTTTATATTATTATTAATTTGTGTTGTATTAACAAATGAAGCAGCATGGTTTGGTGGTAGCCACGTAAGCCTTAAAGGACCCAAAGGCTGGAGGTCAGGGGTTTGATCCCTGCCTCCAGCAATTTGCATTTTCTCACTTGTTTTCAGGTAATCCAATATGCTCCTAGGCCAGGAGTTCCACCATGCTCATCCCTCATCCATGTGCCAGATGGCCAGATGGCTAGATTTGGTGGTCAATCTTTGAAGGCGTACCATAAGCCAGTCAACGCATGAGCACTATATCAGAAAAAGTCACATGGATCAGCCTTAATGGGCCAGCGAAATTGCTATTCAAACACCCAAATCAGGCCCATCTTATCCTTTTCTTTATATTTTGTTTATTTAATTTAGTTATTTTATTTTGTTTTTATTAATTTACTAACCAATCACATATATTTTTTTTAATCAAAAAATCACCAAAAACATTTTTTGTCCAATTAAAATTCTAGAACTCTTTTTTTATTTAAATAATACTAATTAACTAATTAGGATATTAATTAGGTAACCTTAATTTATTTTTGTAAATAAATAAAATCAATTAGAAATCATTAGGTTTTAACATAATTTAATTATTTTATGGTCTTTCCTAAATTAACAAAACAATCCAAAAATATGTCATTTATTATTTTTCATTTAATTAATTTAATTTCTAATTTAGTATTTAATTTAGGATTTAATTTCTTTTCTTAAAATAAAAACAACAAAAAAAGGCATTTTCTTTTAAAAAAGGGTCAAAACCCTAACTCGCATTCGATTTAATTTCCCTCGCGCTTTAATTTTCTTTATCCAATTAATATATCTACTTCCGGTATGTAATAATTAATTAGGACATTTATTTATTTTACCGCTTTATTTTATTTTCAAAGGGTTGCTTTTGGCGATGTAAACACCCGACGCCTTGTAATAATTAGTTTTAATTTCCGTATTTTAATTCCGCAAATTATACAACTGTTAGATGTTTGATAATAGGGTTTGCATGACAAGAATGAATGCTTAATCTTAAAATCAAATTAGATCACCCTTAACATGTGCAAAGATAAAAGTAAATGAAATCAACACACTCGCACATGCGCACTCTTAGGGTACACCCCACTTGGTTGCCTTTGTACACGGTCATTGAGTATAGGTCGTTTTAGAGGTCGTCCTCTTGTCTAAAAGATCATAGTTGCCTCGAAACGGTTGCCTCGGATATTGTTGCCTCGAACAAATGATCTAAGACATTAGGGTTACCGCTAAGGCGTCCTAACATTGCTTTAGTGACCGTATGTCCCTCATTCAAATTGACCCTCAAACTCCAACGATGGTGCTACCTACTCACTAATAGTGGGATAGCATTGTCTAAAGGAAATTAGCATAGAACGATTCCTTTTCCGAGTAGGTAGATAGTTCTTAGATACTTGCTCATCCAAAACAAAACAATTTTTTTACACTTACACTCCTTTTCAAACAAAGTTTTCAAAAACACTTCATTACACTCTTGAGGACAGAAGCAAGAGTTAAATCGAAGTTAAAACAAAAACTTTTCAAACCCACAAGCACAAAGAATTTTTTTTTGAAAATGATGAGCAAGTACCTAAGAGCCCGTAGATAACTACGGATAGAAAGGGTGCTAATACCTTCCCTTTCTATAATCTACCCCCCGTACTCAGAAAATCTCGAAAAAGGAATTTTTCTGTGCTTTTTTCCTTTCCTTATTGGATAAAATAAAAGTCGGTGACGACTCTTGCTTACCGCGACATTTTGCGAATATAAAACGCAAAATGCAAACCAGCATTCCAAAAAACGGTCAGTTCTTCCCACCATATCACACCAGGGTTTTAGCTATGGAGAATGTCCGTTGGTATAGGTCTGTTGTCTAAAACAACAGATCCTTGGAGAAGGTGAAGACGTGGCGGTCAACCATTCGCGCCTTTGAATTTTCGCGCGTTTTGAATTCAGTGCTTTGCTTTTCATATTTTATTATTATTATTATGTATTTTATGAACAAACAAACACAAGCGGTGCAGTGTTGAGTGTTGCGTTGGTAATTGCTTCAGGACCTGGGTTCGAATCCCAGGTCCCCCAAATTTCTCCATATTATTTTCCTTTTCAGGATCCAGCGTGTTTACAAACCAAGGGTCCACCATACGTCTTCACAATCCAGCAAGCCAAGTGTCAGGAGACCAAATCCAAAGGCTAGCATATGAGAGACCATCATGACGTCTAGTCAACACAACATACTGAATCCAGGAGGTCAACGTGGACTTCCATCTTTGGGCCCAAAATTCTGCTTCTTGCACCCCCTAATTGCAGGCCCAATATCTCTTCTTTATCTTTTTTTATATATTTATTTTATTTCTTTTAATTTACTTATTTATTTACTAACCAATTAAATTATTTTCTTTTTATCAAAAAAACACAAAAAATATTACCCTTCATAAATTAGGTCTAGATTTTATTTTTATTAAAAAATTAATTAATTTAATTAGGTTTGTTAATTTAGATAACTTTAATTTCTTTTTTGTACATAATTAAAAATAATTAGAATAATTAGGTTTTTATTCCACATTTAATTTTTCTTTCTTTTCTTAAAAATAACCCAAAAAACACAAAAATAGGTCATTTTAATTATTTTCATTAATTAATGTAATCACTAATTAATTTAGTATTTAATTTTAAAACCTAAATTCTTTTCTTTAAAAAATATTAAAAACAACAAAAACTTTTTTTCTTTTGATTAGGTTAGAAGGGACAAAACCCTAATTTCTTCCCGATCTTAATTTTTCTCGCGCGCTTTATTTTATTATTTCTATCCCATTATTGTAACTGCCTACAATTTGTAATAGTTAATTAGGACTTTTTATTTCCATTTATCGCTTTAATTTCAAAGGGTTTATTTTTGGCTATGTAAATACCCGAAGCCTTGTAATAGTGTAGTTTAATTTCCGTATTTTAAAATTCTGCAAATATTTAACTGTTAGATGTATGATATTAGGATGCATGACAAGAATGTATGAAAAACTTTAAAACAGTTAGATAACCCTAAACATGTGCAAAGATAAAAAATATGA
Organism: Vicia faba; assembly: GCA_948472305.1. Taxonomy (NCBI): domain Eukaryota; kingdom Viridiplantae; phylum Streptophyta; class Magnoliopsida; order Fabales; family Fabaceae; genus Vicia; species Vicia faba. The sequence continues at coordinate 491,641,217 of OX451737.1, forward strand.
AATTGAATCACTCGCACATACGCACTCCTAGGGTACACTCCCACTTGGTTGCCTTCGGTAAACGGTCATTAAGTATAGGATGCTTTAGTGGTCGTCCTTTTGTCTAAATATCATAGTTGCCTCGGAAAGGTTGCCTCAGATATTGTTGCCTCGGATAATTGATCTAAGACATTAGGGTTATTACTAAGACGTCCTAACATTGCTTTAGTGACCGTACGTTCTTTTTTGAATTGACCCTCAAACTCCAACGACGGTGCTACCTACTCACTAATAGTGGGATAGCGCTGTCTAAAGGAAATAAACATAGAACGGTTATTTTTTCGAGTAGGTAGATTAGTTCTTAAATGCTTGCTCAATCAAAACAAACTTTTTCACACTTACACTCCTTTACAAACAAGTTTTCAAAAACACTTCATTACACTCTTGAAGACAGAAGCAAGAGTTAAATCTAAGTCAAAACAAAAACTTTTCAAAGCACACAAACACAAAGAAAACAATTTTGAAAATGATGAGCAAGTACCTAAGAGCCCGTAGATAACTACGGATAGAAAGGGTGCTAATACCTCCCCTTTCTATAATCTACCCCCCGTACTCAGAAATATCTCGAAAAAGGAATTTTTCTGTGCTTTTTTTCCTTTCCTTGTTGGATAAAATAAAAGACGATGGCGACTCTTGCTTACCGCGACATTTTGCAAACACAAACGCAAAACACAAACCAGCAATTCCTTAAAAAAGGGAAACATGTCCCGGTTCTGGCCACCGTATCACAGAATTGGAGACTCTGCTGGGGAGTTAATAAGTGGGGTGTACCTTAGGAATAGTTCATTATATTGTTTTCAATTGTTTGATCTGTTTGCTTTATCTTTGTGGGCTTTGTATTGGAGTTACTATAGATCCTAACCCGAATCTGGGGATACCTTTTAGGTAAGTAGCAATAGACTGTGAGGGAACTGTACGGTGTAGACCGATATGGTTGAAGCAGTAGCTACGTTGGTGTGACACATTAGTTAGTACCGATATCCCTTGTGGAGGAACAAGGAGAGTATGGGGCTGCTAATGGGTCATTAAGCATCAATTGACCTTAGAACCTATAATTGACCAACTTGGCCATAGAAAGTAGCAGCATGCTACACTCATTGAGACCATACTCTCACGATGTTTTCGGCCACAAGAAAAGGTTGCTAAGCTGAAACTATGACCGATCGAGGATGGTCAATGATATTGAGAACCTCTAGAACCCGGTTACTATTATTAGGACAGGTTGAACCAACTAAACTGCAAGAGGGTAGTACCTAAACTCCATGCCAGCCTGAAATTTAAGGGCTATTGTGTGACTTGTTTTCCCTTACCATGTTTGCTATCTGTGGTACCTGTGGTGTGTTTTTATCATGAAATCATGCATCATGACATGCATGCATATTTCATTAGACTAACCATTTCAAAGACCGAGGGGATTCATCTTTGTTCTGTTTTGCAGATCATGGCATCTATGCGCAGAAATACCATTCGAATCAGCTTCGTGCAGATACCTGCTCATCTTAGAGAGTTGGTTTCAAAGGTTCCCGATACTTCTTCCTTTTTTAGAAGACATGGTCATCTCCTCAGCCTGGTCACTTCCAAGTTGGATGAGCAAATGATGAGCGTGTTGTTCCAGTTCTTTGACCCGTTGCATCACTGTTTCACTTTCCCAGACTATCAGCTAGTCCCTACTTTGGAGGAGTTCTCTGATTTACTTGGCATATCTATTCTAGAGCAGACACCCTTTACAGGTTTGGAGATAGCTCCTAGGCCAGAGGATATTGCTTCAGCCCTCCATCTAACAATGGCTGATGTAGTATCTAAGTGGGACACTTGGAGTGGGATGAAAGGTTTCTTGGCTAAGTTTTTGATTGATCAAGCTCAACAGTTCTGGGATAGTTTGGACTTTCAAGCATTTGAAGACATCTTGGCTCTCCTCATCTATGGCTTGGTTCTGTTCCCAAATTCAGATTCTTTTGTCGATGTGAACACAGTCAAGATCTTCATGTTCCGTAACCCAGTGCCCACTCTTCTAGGTGATATTCTACATGCTCTTTATACCCGTACTGTTCGGAGAAGAGGAACTCTCATGTGTTGTACGCCGCTGCTGGCGAGGTGGTTTATTTCTCACCTTCCCAAATCTGTATTGAAGAATGAGGAAGGTATGGGTTGGGCTTACAGAATCATGTCCCTTGCTCATACGGACATCCTTTGGAGTACTAAAGATATGGAAAAAGTAGTTGTCATCGATCGCTGTGGGGAATACCCCAATGTTCCATTGCTGGGAATTAGAGGAAGGATAACCTATAATCCTTGTTTGGCCTTACTACAGTTTGGACGAGCTCGAAGGGACGGTCCTCCTGAGTTGCTGCTTCCAGACATTGACTTTGACTTCAAGGGGGATGTTAAGGGACATCGTCGCCGGTTTATACGATCTTGGGACAGGGTGAACAGGTCTGATCCACATGAGCTAGGAATGAAGACTTCTCTCCCGACGCAACCGTATCTCCAGTGGGTTCGAGCCCGTGATCAAAAGCTGGGGATGCCATACGAAGCTGTCTTGCCGGTGATTGTGGAACATACTGATGAAGAAGGGGTTCCTTATACGATCCTCCATCCCTATATGCCTACTGATCTGGGGGCATTAAAGAGGTCTTGGATCCAGTTAAGGGAAGAAAGGGATACCTACAGAGAGAAGTATCATGAGCAAGAACGGAAGATCCTGAAGCTTACAAGGCAGCTGGAGACTGAGAGGACAATCAACGATTATGTCAGCACGAAAGGAAAACGACCATGGAAATTCTGATGACTTTTATTATTTCTAGTTTAGATTTGCTTTTCAGTATTTCTTTTGTAACGCCTTAAAGGCATTTGTTAAACATTGTTTCAAGTTTTTATCTAATAAAGTGTGTTTCATTTTGGTTTACAAATTTGAATCTCCCTAAGTCTTTGGAATCATTTCATACGCATTCCATTCCCATGCACCTCATTACAGGTACCCTTACAAGTTTCTTATCTTCTTCGCTGTTTATTTCAGCACAACATATCTTCTGAAACATCTACTGATCAAGCTATTAAGGATCTTCAAGCTCAGAATGCTCAGTTCCAAGAGATGTTCTTGAACTTGGCCAAGAGTCAACAAGATTTGAAGACTCTTATCTTGAAGGACAAGAAGAAGAAGAAGAAGAAGGTGGTCCTCCTGAATATGGGTCACAGGTTTGGGAACAGGTTGAGACAGGAAGTTGATTTATCTCATTCATCTGGAGGAGGAGAGAATCAAGAGGAAAGGAAGGGTCCTAGCCCCGTGGTTTCTTACAATGACACTGATTTTGATGAAGACCAGTATCCTCCTGCTGAGGATAGGTATAAGCAACTTGAAGACCGGTTAAGCGCAATGGAGATCCAGAAAGTCCCTGGTCTGGACTTCGGAGATTTGGGTTTGGCATCTGGGGTGGTGATCCCACACAAGTTTAAAGCTCCTGTCTTTGCTAAGTACGATGGGGTATCCTGTCCGAAGTTACACCTCCGCTTGTATGTTAGAAAGATTCAACCATATACTGCTGATAGGAACCTCTGGGTTCATTTCTTTCAAGATAGTCTGTCAGGGACTCAACTTGAATGGTTCTACCAACTGGAAGGAGCTAACGTCCATAACTGGGAGGACCTTGCTGCTTCTTTTTACAAGAAATACCAGTATAATGCCGACCTTGCTCCCACGCGTACCCAACTTCAGGGTATGTCTATGGGTGCGAGCGAAGGTTTCAAGGACTATGCTAAGAAATGGAGAGATCTGGCAGGAAGAGTACAACCCCCTCTGACTGATAGGGAGTTGGTGGATATGTTTCTTGGGACTTTGTCTGGTCCGTATTTCAATCATTTGATCGGTAGTTCATCGTCTGGGTTCACTGAATTGATTATGACTGGGGAGAGAGTTGAGGCTGGTATCAAGAGTGGCAAGATACAGAAAGGTACTTCGTCAAATACAAAGAAGAAGCCTTTCAAGAAGGAATCTAGTGCAGTTTACAGCTCGAGAAGCCAAAATCGACCTGAACACCGCCAAGCAGTTAATGCGATGGTAATATCAAGACCTATTGTTGCCCCACAATGCAACAATCAACAAAGAGTAGAGAGACCGCAAAGACAGTATACTCGGCTCAGTATGACCTCATCTCAAATTCTGCCGCAATTACTGAAGACCAACTTGGTGATTCTAAAGGAGGCTCCAAAGAATCCCAGTACTACATCACCGCTGTATAATCTGAACGTCCGCTGTGCTTATCACTCCGATAGCCCAGGGCATGATACCAATAACTGTTGGGCTTTGAAGAATAAAGTGCAGGATCTGATTGATGCTAAGGAGATTGAGTTTGAAGCACCAGAAAAGCCTAATTCCATGACTGCTCCTATGCCCAAGCATGGAGTGAATGCCGTGGATGATGACTCGTTTATGACTTCCGTGAAAGACATTTCTACCCCGTTGATGACCGTAAAGAAGAACTTATTATTGGCCGGTTTATTTCCGGGATGGGGTGAAGGTTGCCACCTGTGTTCCATCCTACCTGCTGGTTGCCATCAATTGAAGTCAGGTGTCCAACACCTGATGGATAACAAAGAAATCTTGTTTAAGAAAACTCTGGTTCCATTGATTCCTGTTGAAGATGTTTCCATAATCACCATTTCCGCCAATTCTTCCAAGGCTTCCTCGAGAAAGCCTGTTAGAATTACATCTGTTCCGAGAGTTTCTCCATTGATCATTACTATTCCTGGACATGTCCCTTACAATTTGGATAAGGCTGTCCCGTGGCATTATGGGGCCGATGTGTATTATCATGGGATCAAACAAGACTTGAAGGTTGAAGAGGCTGATACTGATGTCAACAATATTGTTGGGTCTAGCAAGGTCACCCGAAGCGGAAGACTTTTCTCTCCTGAGATTTCTCCTCCGATTGTCCAAAAACCTGTTGCTATTTCACTTGCCAGTACATCTGCTACTGTCCCTGTTCATGTTCCAATCATTACCCCTATCGCCGAGTCATCTGATACTCAGGTCAAAGAGATCACCGATGAGCCTGCCCGGACGGAGGCACCGAAGAAAATTATTGTTGAAACCTCTAGGCAGGTGATAGAGGAAATTTTGAAGATCATCAAGAAAAGCGACTACAACATAGTCGAACAGCTGGGGCAAACCCCGTCGAATATCTCTATGTTGTCTTTATTGTTGTTCTCAGAAGCCCATGCTAAGGCTCTGATTGCTTTCCTTAAAACAACGCATGTGCCATAGGAGATATCTGCTGACCAGTTCAAAGACTGTGTGGCTAGTTTGACAGCTGACAACGGGTTGGGTTTCTCCGACGCAGATTTGACTGCCAAAGGAAAGAATCACAATGATGCTCTGCATGTTTCAATCGAGTTCAGGGGCACTACTTTGGCCCATGTACTGGTGGATATTGGGTCCTCGTTAAATGTTTTACCCAAGAAAGCGTTAGACCGGTTGGACTGTAAAGAGTTGGTGCTGAAGCCAAGTAATATTGTGGTTAGGGCCTTTGATGGGTCCAAAAGGATGGTACACGGGGAGGTGGATGTCCCTGTTAAAGTTGGTTCCCAGACTTTCGCATCTACATTCTATGTGATGGACATCCGACCATCCTATTCTTGTTTGTTGGGTCGCCCGTGGATTCATAAGGCTGGGGCAGTAACTTCTACGCTCCGTCAGATGTTAAAATATCCAGTGAAGGGGAAAATTGTTACAGTACGAGGAGAAGAGGAGTACATGGTAAGCCACCTCAACTCTTTTCGGTATGTGGAGATGGATATGGAGTTCATTGAAACCCTGTGTCAAAACTTAGAAGAAGTCCCCCAGACTTTGGCGTCGACTGAAACTGTTGTTGAAGATCCTCCAATGAAGATGGCTTCCCTCAAGGATGCTCGGGCTGTTATTGAAAAAGGTGGGTGTGTGAATTGGGGCCAACTCCATGACTTTTCACACAAGACTGACAAGTTTGGTTTGGGTTTTACTGCAGAAGCTCAAAGGGCTGTTCGGCATGCGCGGATTGGAAGACCTCCCCTGCGTATCAGTAATCCGAAAGTGAATGCAATTAATGATGATGAAGAGTCTGAGTTTGACACCTGGATTTACCCGACTACTGATGATGGATTAAGAAATTGGACGGCAAAGGACTTCATGCCCATTTATTTTATTACACAGTAATAAGACTTTTGTTTTGAGTTTTGTAACAGACAATCTTAAACTTTATGGCCCAGTGTCTTACCCGAGGCACCGTGGCTTTGTTTGTGAGGGCTTAATATTTGTCATTTCCATATATCATCAATAAAATCATTGGACGTTTTCTTGCATTACGAATTTTGCGCTCCTTGTTTTTATTTTCTATCTTGCAAAACAGCTATTGTCTTACACACACTCACATATCATAATACAAGTCCACATCCACTCTGGATCCCACTGATAACGACTCTGCTACTTCCAGTTATGACACTGAAAATCCGATCAACCAAGCCGAGGACGAAGGTGAGGATGATTGTGAAGTGCCTGGGGAGCTTACTAGACTGTTACTACAGGAAGAGAGGGCCATACAACCTCCAAGAACCACCAATTCTGATGCCTCCAGTTGAAGGAAGACCGTTGATCTTATACTTGGCAGTGCTGGATAGTACAATGAGAGGCGTGCTGGGGCAGCATGACGAGTCTGGCCGAAAAGAGCATGCTATTTACTGCTTTAGCAAAAAGTTTATTGACTGTGAGATCTGATACTCACTGCTCGAGAAAACTTGCCGCACTTTGGCATGGGTTGCTCACCGGCTGAGACAATATATGTTGGCTTACACTACCCTATTAATATCAAAGATGTGAATGTTTTGACAGCACCTTGGCCTTTTGCAATGTGGGGTATCGACATGATCGGCGAGATCAGACCTACTGCATCCAACGAGCATCATTTCATCCTGGTAGCTATTGATTACTTTACAAAGTGGGTTGAAGCAGCTTACTTTGCTACTGTAACCAAGAGCGTCGTGGCACGGTTTATTCGGCACAATCTGATCTGTCGATATGGTGTACCAGAGAGGATCATTACGGACAATGGTACAAATCTCAACAATACGATGATTACCGAGCTCTGCAAGCAGTTCAAGATACATCATCACAACTCTTCTCTTTAACGGCCGAAGATGAATGGGGCTGTGGAAGCGACTAATAAGAACATCAAGAAGATTCTGCAGAAGATGACGATGAGATACAAAGACTGGCATGAGATGTTACCATTTGCTCTCCATGGATACCGTACCTCAGCGCGGACATTAACAGGGGCATCCCCCTATTCTTTTGTATATGGTATAGAGGCAGTCTTGCCCATTGAAGTTCAGATACCCTCTCTTCGGATTATGAAGGATGTAGGTTTGAGCGAAGATGACTGGATTCAGACCCCGCTTGATCAACTGAACTTAATCGACGAAAAGAGACTTACTGCTATTTGTCATGGTCAAACGTATCAAAAATAGATGATCAAGGCATTTAACAAGAAAGTTAAACGACAAGAGTATCAAGTTGGGGATCTGGTGATCAAACGCATCATCTTACCTCAAGGTGATCCCAGGGGCAAATGGACCCCTACTTACGAAGGGCCATTTGTGGTTAAGAACATTTTCTCGGGAGGAGCTATGATTCTAACCACCATGAACGGTGACGAACTTCCTCACCCCGTCAATGCAGACATAGTGAAAAAATACTACACATAATCAAAGACCCGCTAGGTCGACTGGCCTAGGCAAAGAAAAGGGGCTTCCCGGCGAATCAAAAGGGTTCGGGCAAAAATAAGGGATGAAAATGAAAACATCTGTACACCCGGCAAGTCGAAAACCTGAAAAGGCGGCTTGGGCAAAAAGGGGTATCCCGGTGGACTGAAAACCCGAAAGGGCAGTCCAAGCAAAAATTAGGGATTAAAGCGTAACACTATGTCTCATTGGATCATCTTGCAACCAGACTTCGGTATCGACTATCAAGCTCGGACGACACTAATCAATCTGATATACCTTCAACCAAGTAGCAAAGTGATGAGATGCTCGAAGATATAAAGGAAATAGCAGAAATGGAAGCCAGTGGGATTATTCACATAGCTGTTTTTCTTTGTTTTACACAAACTGTATAAATTCTATTGTTCGGCGGCGTTCTCTTACTAGGACGTCAGCCTTTTGTACAAAAACGCCTATTTACAGGCCAAACTTCAAAGTTAATACAATTCATTTTCACAAATAAATTTCAAATGGTTTTTCTTTTTTCTGTTTTGTTTTGCAAGAACGACCAATGTTCATTTTTGATATATGCATTTGACAATAATTGTTGTTCATAAATATTTGCATACGAAACAAAAGATGATTACTCGTAATATCAGAAACAGTGGCAAATAAGAAATGTCCAGACCTTACAGTTGCTCTGTCCACCAGGTACATGGATAGATTTAGATGAAGAACATGACTAAGGTATATTCACTCCCCACAGAGTAAGAAAAAGATAGTAGTGTTAACTCTCCCCAGCTGAGGCTCGCAACCACGAATGAGTCGGTAAATTCTCCCCAAGCAGAGTTTATCTATCATCAGCATTGGAAAATTATCCCCAGTGGAGTTTGGAGAATTATCCCCAGTAGAGGCTGGAGGATTGTCCCCAGAAGAGCCTAAAAAGTTATCCCCAGTGAAGTCGCAACTGGAAAATCATCCCCAGCGGAGTTCATTCCTTTTACAAATAAAAATTCAATCCCCAACAAGTTTCATTATCACCGGTAACGGTAATTCATCCCCGGCTGGGGTTATTCTTCCAAATCAACAGGTCCTCTAGCAGAGTATGTCCTCCCCACAGAGTCATTTCCTCATTAGTTTATTCCCCAACGGAGTTATCCCCCCTTACAGGTTTATTCTCACAATCATCTTCATTCACTATCCCCAGCGGAAACGAAGAATTCAAGTCTTTTCTCCAGCAACAATCCAGGATTTATTTTCCCCAACTAAAAACATCACATTTCCATACATCATGACATACATACGCATCATACAACACAATCTCATTTATTTTGAGAACATCATTGCCTGATACATATCATGCATTACATACAACTAACCTTTACCTTTCAGGAAATATACAATCAAATTCTCACAAAATTCAAGCTGTGAAGCCCGGGTACGACTGATAATAGTTTAATCCCCAGTTGAATAACGGATGACCGAAGCTCCTAAAATTCAACTTTCCTCTTCAATAGAGATGATTCCTCAGTTGAATAACGGACGACCGAAGTTCCTAAATGTCAACAGAGATGATTCCTCAGTTGAATAATAGACGACCGAAGTTCCTAAATGTCAACAGAAATGATTCCCCAATTGAATAACGGACGACCGAAGTTCCTAAAATTCAACTTTCCTCTTCAATAGAGATGATTCCTCAGTAGAATACGGATGACAGAAGTTCCTAAAATTCAACAGAGATGATTCCTCAGTTGAATACGGATGATCGAAGTTCCTAAAATTCAACAGAGATGATTCCTCAGTTGAATACGAACGACCGAAGTTCCTAAAATTCAACAGAGATGATTCCTCAGTAGAATACAAACGACCGAAGTTCCTAAAATTCAACAGAGATGTTTCCTCAGTAGAATACAGACGACTGAAGTTCCTAAAATTCAACAGAGATGATTCCTCAATAGAATACGTACGACCGAAGTTCCTAAAATTCAACAGAGATGATTCCTCAGTAGAATACAGATGACTGAAGTTCCTAAAATTCAACAGAGATGATTCCTCAGTAGAATACGGATGACCGAAGTTCCTAAAATTCAACATAGATGATTCCTCAGTAGAATACGAACGACCGAAGTTCCTAAAATTCAACAGAGATGTTTCCTCAGTAGAATACGGACGACCGAAGTTCCTAAAATTGAACAGAGATGATTCCTCAGTAGAATACGGATGACCGAAGTTCCTAAAATTCAATAGAGATGTTTCCTCAGTAGAATACGGACTACCGAAGTTCCTAAAATTCAACAGAGATGATTCCTCAGTAGAATACGGACGACCGAAGTTCCTAAAATTCAAACAGAGACGACCCACCAGCAGAATAACGGACGACCGAAGCTCCTAAAATGCTACTTCTCTCAACAAAGATCAGCCTTCCCTAGCGCAATCTTCCTCAACGACAGGTATACAAGCTCTCGCTAAGGAATCTCTTATGCGATCGACACTCCTTCGGATGGCATCTTTAAGCCCATCTCCCGTCATTACTTTCCAAATGGCATCTGTAAGCCCATTCCCGACATCACAAGACAATTACCACTTCATGCGAGTGCAAATTTCTGGGCACTCTAGTGTTCAATCATCTTCCACCTTCAGATCACGAAAGGCAGACAAGCCAATCTAAATCTTCAGGTTTAAGAAAATTGAACAGGGGCAGCTGTTGTACCCCAAAATTTTCCCTCCCATATTTCTCAAAAAACATTTCAAGAAAGATCCCCAAGTTGCTCAAGGTAGTCCAAGGGTTGGCCAGACAAGCTCTCTCCTAAGGCAGTCTACCTCAAATTAGGGTTTCATGTTGCATCAAGATACTTGAGTCTAAGGGTCAATGTCTTAATATGTTATCAAGATCATCCATGTCAAGTTTCAAGCCTTGCAGAGGAAGTTTGCTTAGTCAATTGCTCAAAGGCCTGGAAATCGACTATGCTAGGGCAAAAGTCAACTGTGGCCCACATACAGTCAAACTTCAAGATTTTTAGTAAAAATTCTCATTTTGAAGTATATTTCATCATTTTATCAAGGGTTGATCATGATTCATCAAGGATTGCTCATAATTCCTCAAGAATCAAAAGTTGCTAAATTAGGGTTTTGTAGGAAAAGTCAACTCAACTTTGACCAAGCATAACTTTCTCATACTTTATGATAAATGACCCATACAAAGCTCATTTTGAAGAGGATTAAATTCCCTACAATACATATTCAGCTCCCAAGTTCGAAATATGCACTCACAAGAAGTTATGAATTTGGACATTATAGGTCATTTTGGAAAGTCAACAAAAACACCTTTTTTGTCAAAGCTTCATACATGAGCATGGACTATCAAAATGAGATGATACCAAAAGGGTTGCTTAGAGGACATATCAAGATTTCTAAAAAGTCTAAGAACACCTCCAAAGAGTCAAAATTGAGGAAGTTATGCATTGGTGAAGTTGACCTTTTTTGCAAAATTGCCAAAAGTCAACTATGCCTAAATATCAAATTTTGCCAAATGGGACCAATCTTTTTCACTTGTTTTGAATGGGAAATATAGTCCACGAGCTCTAGCCCTTGCCACTTGTCATTATCATGTTTTTATTATTTATTTTGATTTTTATTTGATTTAAATCAATTTTAATCAAAATAAATCATACAAAATCCAAAATATTGAAAACAAAAGATTTTGTGCTTGTTTCAGGTTTCAATTACAGCTAGCATCAAATCAAACTCGTGCAAGGCATTAGGGTGGACAAAAAGATTGATTTTAGGCAAATTTTGGAAAGATTTTTAAGGTGTATAAAATCAAGATCCAATTCATTGATGGAGGAAGATTGAGATCAGTTATCAACCCTAATCCATTCCTTGATACATATAGAACGTGTGCAGACTCAAAACTAGGTTAGAAAGAGGCGTGTGGCCAAGAATAAAAACTTGAAAAAACAAGAAAAAGTGTAAGCACGAATTCCTGTTTCCAGGCATCCTCAAGGCCTTCTAGCTATCTCAATCGATTCCTGGGATCCTCAGCAAGCTAAAACAATCAAGAGCAGGCATTTTCAAGCCCTATATCTCACTGTAAGTCAGTCACGATACCTAACTTTTCTTGAATTCAAATTCCATGATTTAGGCATTGATAGCATGAACTAATGGTATATTCTTGATCCTTAAGACATATGCAAGCTTTCTGTATTGTTTAATTGTGTTTATATGGCCTATATCGGATTTCACCATTGTTAGGGTTTGTAGCTTCAAATTGGGATCTTGGTGTACAGGTGAAATTGGGCCACGATTAGGGTACCATGAAGTTCGTGAGACTGGGACAAATGGATTGGTACCATCACCATCGATTTATTGTGCTTGTACATGATTATTGATATGGCCAGGGTTTTAGCTATGGAGAATGTCCGTTAGTATAGGTCTGTTGTCTAAAACAACAGATCCTTGGAGAAGATGAAGACGTGGCGGCCAACCATTCGCGCATTTGAATTTTCGCGCGTTTTGAATTCAGTGCTTTGCTTTTCATATATTATTATTATGTATTTTATGAACAAAAAAACACAAGCGGTGCAATGGTGAGTGTAGCGTTGGTAATTGCTTCAGGACCTGAGTTCGAATCCCAGGTCCCCCAAATTTCTCCATATTATTTTCCTTTTCAGGATCCAGCGTGTTTACAAACCAAGGGTCCACCATACGTCTTCACAATCCAGCAAGCCAAGTGTCAGGAGACCAAATCCAAAGGCTAGCATATGAGAGACCATAATGAGGTCTAGTTAACACAACATACTGAATCTAGGAGGTCAACGTGGACTTCCATCTTTGGGCCCAGAATTCTGCTTCTTGCACCCCCTAATTGTAGGCCCAATATCTCTTCTTTATCTTTTTTTATATATTTATTTTATTTCTTTTAATTTACTTATTTATTTACTAACCAATTAAATTATTTCCTTTTTATAAAAAAAAACACAAAAAATATTACTCTTCATAAATTAGGTCTAGATTTTATTTTTATAAAAAAATTAATTAATTTAATTAGGTTTGTTAATTTAGATAACTTTAATTTCTTTTTTGTACATAATTAAAAATAATTAGAATAATTAGGTTTTTATTCCACATTTAATTTTTCTTTCTTTTCTTAAAAATAACCCAAAAAACACAAAAATAGGTCATTTTAATTATTTTCATTAATTAATTTAATCACTAATTAATTTAGTATTTAATTTTAAAACCTAAATTATTTTCTTTAAAAAATATTAAAAACAACAAAAACTTTTTTTCTTTTGATTAGGTTAGAAGGGTCAAAACCCTAATTTCTTCCCGATCTTAATTTTTCTCGCACGCTTTATTTTATTATTTCTATCTCATTATTGTAACTGCCTACAGTTTGTAATAGTTAATTAGGACTTTTTATTTCCATTTATCGCTTTAATTTCAAAGGTTTTTTTTTGTGGCTATGTAAATACCCAAAGCCTTGTAATAGCGTAGTTTAATTTCCACATTTTAAAATTTTGCAAATATTTAACTGTTAGATGTATGATATTAGGATGCATGACAAGAATATATGAAAAAACTTTAAAACAGTTAGATAACCCTAAACATGTGCAAAGATAAATAATCTGAAATTGAATCACTCGCACATGCGCACTCCTAGGGTACACTCCCACTTGGTTGCCTTCGGTAAACGGTCATTGAGTATAGGATGCTTTAGTGGTCGTCCTTTTGTCTAAAGATCATAGTTGCCTCAGAAAGGTTTCCTCAGATATTGTTGCCTCGGATAATTGATCTAAGACATTAGGGTTATTACTAAGACGTCCTAACATTGCTTTAGTGACCGTACGTCCCTTTTCGAATTGACCCTCAAACTCCAACGACAGTGCTACCTACTCACTAATAGTGGGATAGCGCTGTCTAAAGGAAATAAACATAGAACGATTCTTTTTTCGAGTAGGTAGATTAGTTCTTAAGTACTTGCTCAATCAAAACAAACTTTTTCACACTTACACTCCTTTACAAACAAGTTTTCAAAAACACTTCATTACACTCTTGAAGACAAAAGCAAGAGTTAAATCAAAGTCAAAACAAAAACTTTTCAAAGCACACAAACTTAAAGAAAACAATTTTGAAAATGATGAGCAAGTACCTAAGAGCCCGTAGATAACTACGGATAAAAAGGGTGCTAATACCTTCCCTTTCTATAATTTACCCCCCGTACTCAGAAATATCTCGAAAAAGGAATTTTTCTGTGCTTTTTTCCTTTCCTTGTTGGATAAAATAAAAGACGGTGGCGACTCTTGCTTACCGCGACATTTTGCGAACACAAACGCAAAACACAAACCAGCAATTCCTTAAAAAAAGGGAAACACGTCCCGGTTCTGGCCACCGTATCACAAACACCCTCTTCATTAGTGGGCTCCACAATCACTGGTAACACGGCCTCATAGGGCATCCCAAGATTCTGGGCACGAGCTCGGACCTATTGTAGGTAAGGCTGCATAGGAAGGGAAGTCTTTGGTCCCGGCTCTTGGGGGTCAGATCTGTTCACCATTCCCCAAGCTCGTATAAACCTACGACGATGCTCCTCAACGTCTTCCTTATAGTCGAATGCAATATCCTCAAGAAGTAGCTCATGGGGACCATCTCTCCGAGCACGACCAAATTGTCGCAAAGCTAGACAAGGATTGTAAGTTATACCCCCTCTGATTCCAAGCAATGGGACATTAGGGTATCCTCCATAACGATCAATAACTGCAGTGTCTTCCATAGCCCGAGAGCTCCAAAGAATATCTGTATGGGCAAGTGACATTATCCTGTAGGACCAACCCAAACCTTCTTCATTCTTCAACACATACTTGGGGAGGTGCGAAATAAACCACCTCGACAGCAACGACGTGCAACACATAAGAGTCCCTCTTCTTCGCATAGTACGAGTGTAGAGGGCATGCAAGATATCACCCAGTAGAGTAGGCACAGGATTACGAGAAAGGAAAATCTTGACCGCGTTCACATCTACAAAGGAATCCGGATTCGGAAAGAGAACCAAACCGTAGATACGGAGAGCCAAGACATCTTCAAAAGCCTGAAAATCCAAATTATCCCAAAATAGCTAGGCCTGGTCAATCATAAATTTGGCTAAGAAACCTTCGACCCCGCTTCGTGTTTCCCAATTGGATACTACATCAGCCCGTTTTAGATGCAGAGCCGAGGCAATGTTTTCTGGTCTAGGAACCTCTTCCATACCTGTGAAGGGTACTTGTCCAAGGATGGATATTCCCAATAAGTGAGAGAACTCTTCCAAAGTGGGAACCAGCTGGTAATCTGGAAAGGTGAAGCAATGATGCACAGGATCGAAGAACTGGAAAAGTACACTAATCATCTTCTCATCAAGCTTTAAGGTGACCAGGCTAAGAAGCTGACCATGTCTCTTAATGAACATAGAAGTCTCAGAAACTCTTGAGGCTAACTCTTTAAGTTGAGCAGGTATTTGCACAAAGTTAACTCGGATGGTATTTCTGCGCACGGAAGCCATAATCTGCAAAATAGAACAAAGATAAATTCCATTGGTCTTTGAAATGGTTAGTATAATGAAGTATGAATGCCATGTTATGATACATGATGTCATGATAAAAAAAACAACAGGTATAGCAGATAACAGGCATGGCAAAGGCAAACAAGTCACACAAAGCCCTTAAGTTTAAGGCTTGCATGAGGTTAAAGGTAGTACCCTCTTGAAGTTCAGTTGGTTTCAACCTGTCCTAGCAAAAGTAATCGGGTTTTAGAGGTTCTCAATATCACTGACCATCCTCCATCGGTCATGGTTTCAGCTCACACAATCTTTTCTTGTGGCCGGAACTATCTCGAGACTATGGTCTCAATGAGTGTAGCATCGAGTATCAACCAGTTCTCAGCTTTACACCGAGGCCTGCTATCTCACTACTTTCTAATGGCCAAGTTGGTCGATTAAAGGTTCTAAGGTTAGTTGATGCTTAACGACACCATGCAGCGGCCCTGTATTTTCCTCGTTTCTCCACAAGGGATACCAGTACCAACCAATTTGCCACATCAACGTAGCTACTACTTCAACCGTATCGGTCTACGCTGTACAGTTCCCTTACAGTTTATTGCTACTTACCTAAAAGGTGTCCCCAGATCCGGGTTAGGATCTATAGTAAATCCCAAACAAAACCCTTAAAAGTAAAGCAAACAAAACAATCAAGAGAAGCAATTATGGTGAACTAGATCCTAAGGTATACCCCACTTATACTTTCCCCTGCAGAGTCGCCAGTTCTGTGATACGGTGGCAGAACCGACTATTTTGAAAATGCTGGTTTGCGTTTTGCGTTTTATATTCGCAAAATTTCGCGGTAAGCAAGAGTCGCCACCGACTTTTATTTCATCCAACCGGAAAGGAAAAAAGCACAGAAAAATCCTTTTTCGAGATATTCTGAGTACGGGGAAGGTGTTAGCACCCTTTCTATCCATGGTTTTCCATGGGCTCTTAGGTACTTGCTCATCTTTTTAAAATTGCTTGTGTAGGTGCTTTGTTTTGAAAAGTTTAACTTTGTGATAACCCTTTTATCAGTCCTCAAAGGTGTGACGAAGTCATTTTTGAAAATTGTTTTGAAATGTGTAAGTGTGAAAAGTTTTGATTTGAGCAAGTACCTACTAGCGTCTACCTACTCGAAAAAGGATTGTTTCTATTCTCGTTTCCTTTAGACAGCGCTATCCGACTATTGAGAAATAGGTAGCACCGTCGTTGGAATTGTAAGGGTCAATTCGAAAGGGACGTACGATCACTAAAGCAATATTTAGGACGTCTTAGTAATAACCCTAGAGTCTTAAGATCATATTCGAGGCAACATTTCCGAGGCGATGTTTCCGAGGCAACATTTCCGAACGGGGCATTTGATCTTTGTTAAACAGGAGGGTAGCCACTAAGACACCCTATGCTTAATGATCATTTACCGAAGGCAACCGAAGTGAGAGTATACCCTAAGAGTGCGCATGTGCGAGTGATTTGATTTTAGTTATTATCTTTGCACATTAGGGTTTTCAAGCAATTTTAAATTATCATGCAATCTTGTCATACAATCCTATCAACACACATCTAAACAGTCAATATTTGCAAGAATTAAAATGCGAGAAAATAAAACCTACGCTATTACAAGGCTTTGGGGAGGGGATTAATTACATAGCCAAAAAAACCCCGTAAAAGACGATAAATAAAAAAAGTCCTAGATTAAGCTATTACATACCGTGGACAGTTACATAAATATTGCAAAAATAATAAACGCGCGCGATGAATCGAATGCAAAGTAATTAGGGTTTTGACCCCAACTATACCTAATTGTAATTTAAAGGGAAAATCATTTTTTTGTCGTTTTTGTGTTATTTGAGAAAATAAAGCTCAATTGAATAATAATAACAAAACCTAATTACTTAATTAATTTTAATTTAAGAAAAATAATTAAATTAACCTATTTTTTTATTTTTTTTTATTTTTGAGAAAGAAATAAATATTAAATCAAGCGTCTAACCCTAATTTTTCTAATTGGTTTTAATTATATAAAAAAGGTTAGAATTTCCCTAAATAAAATTAAACTAAATTATATTAACAAAATTAATTTTTGATAAAATTAAAATCTAATTCTAATTTTTTGTGAATTTTTGATTTTATGATTTTTTTTGTGAAAAAAAAATATTAATTTTGTTAAAAATAATTAAGCAAATTAAATTAAATAAAAGAAATAAATTAGAGAAAAGAATAAAGAATGGGCCTGATTGCTTAGCAAGAGGGGGGTGCTGTTTGCAATTCTGAGCCCAGCAAGTCCATGCCTTGTTGACTTCTCCCAATCCTGTGTGCATGCTTGACCCAAGCGCATGGTGGACCTTCAAGGGATAGCCTTGGATCTGGGGCGTTGATGGATGGGACGACCAGATCTTGAGTTGCTTGGTGGACGTTTGGTCTTATGGGGGTACAAAATCCTACAAGAAAGCCTTAGAAAAAATGGAAAATGCAAGAGGCAGGGATCGAATCCCTACCCTTGCACACTGTAGCGCCTTAACTTCCCTCACTCTTACCACTGGACCAAATTACTCAATCGTTAATATAATACAACAAAAATAATATGATAGTGAATCAGGCCTATGCTCAACTGTCACACGCGCGTCCCAAGTGGGTCCTTGGGAATCTGAATGAACCAATCAACAAACTCCCTTCAGCCACACCAACGTCTCCTTCGTTGACCCGTTGCTTTTGACCTGATACTTTCACCTACGGTCATATTCTTCGCTATAGGCTATAGTGACGGCTTTTGTATGTAGCTACAAACCTGCAAATCTTTAAAACGCAATTCAAGCAAAACAAATTCCAATCAAGGGCACATATCAACTGTATTTCCTCCCCTGTACATGAAAATGCCTTTAATTTGGCCCAATTTTTCCTCTAGCTAGGGTTCCCCAATTTGGAGCTTACGAACCCTATCTATGGCAAGTGGCCATTCCTGCATCGAAACTCAAATCCAGGCTATCAAGAAGATTCTCAGAATGATTATGAACATGTCTATGCAAGCGAATTAGATTCAAAACACGTAAAACTGAAGAAACAAGTTTGAGTTCAGAGGGTGCAGACCTTGAGGTGTAGCTGACGATTCTGCAGGTATTCTGCCTTGATAGCGATTGGAATGGCTTCACTCCACGCCCAAGAATAGATTGATGGCTTTAAATTGCCTTGAATTGTTCTCTAAACCGGAATTCGAAACCCACTTTTTTTGCAAAAACTCACTTTTGTTTTTTGACTTTCACGGCCTCTCACCTCTCTCTTTTGGTCTGCATTTGTTCCTTATGTATACTAGAGTATATTAGGGTTCAAGTTTGTATCAAATCTTTTCCAATTATGAAGATTGATCCATGATTTAATCCTTGCACCAAATCTTTCCAAAACAAGCAATTTTAATCTTTTTGTGTCCATATGAAGCCTTGCACGATTTGATTTTGTCTCCAGCTGTGTAATGAATCTAATCAAGCACAAAATCTCAAGGTTTAATTAGTTTTTGATATTTTCATTATTTTATATTGATTTTATTTGATTTAAATAAAATAAAATCAAAATAAATAACAAAAATAAAAGAATGACAAGTGGAAAGGCTCATGGGTCGTGGATAACATTACAAACTCAGTGCAAGCATAAAAAGTTAGTCCCATTTAGCAAAAAATGCAATTTTGGACACATTTGACTTTTGGCAATTTTGCAAAAAGGGTCAACTTGGCCAATGCACAAGTCTCTTAATTTTGATCCTAGAGATGTGTTCTTGAACTTTTTAGAAATCTTAGGATGTCCTCTAAGCAACCCTTTTGGTCTCATCTCAATTGATTCTTCCATGTTCATGTATGAAGCTTTGACCTAAAAGGTGTTTTTGTTGACTTTTCAAAATGACCTATAATGTCCAAATTCATATCTTCTTGTGAGTGCATATTTTGAACTTGGGAGATGAAGATTAATTGTATGGAGTTTCATCCTATTCAAAATGAGCTTTGGATGGATAATTTTTGATAAATTATGAGAAAGTTATGCTTGGTCAAAGTTGAGTTGACTTTTCCTTCAAAACCCTAATTTAGCAACTTTTGGGTTTTGATGAATTGTGAGCAATCCTTGTGGAATCATGATAAAACCTTGATCAAATGATGATAGTACTTCAAAATGAGAATGTTGACCAAAAATATTGAAGTTTGACTGTATGTGGGCCACCGTTGACTTTTGCCCTAACACAATCGATTTTCAGGCCTTTGAGCAACTGACTGAGCAAATTTTCTTTGCAAGGCTTGAAACTTGACATGGATGATCTTGAAAACATATTAGGACAATGGTGAGCATTTGGGATCCTTTGTACTCAAGCATCTTGTTGCAAAATGAAACCCTAATTTGGAGTAGACTGTCTTAGGAGAGGGTTTGTCTGGTCAACTCTTGGACTTCCTTGAGCAATTTGAAGACCTCACTTGAAATGTATAGCCAAATATGGGAGGGAAAATTTTGGGGTACAACAAACGCAAATAAAGTATTGGTTTAAGATCGTAATATTTTTCAATATCTGAATTACGTTACCCATCAACAAAGGCATTTTGTTTCCACATCTCGTTTGTGTATCTATTTTAAAGCCAGTCATCAAGTAAAATACTAATAAAGGATAAACATGTACCCAAGTGAATAAGACATTTGGCACAGTAACCATTTCATATCCATACCCATTCGCACGCATGCATTTACGAACACCTGCATATCATGTCAAATATCATTTTTCACAAACATCTCTCCAGCTAAACCATTGGTAGAAGAAGATCCCCACTTTCTTGGCCTCGAATCAAACCAGGGCCTATTAACAAAAAGTAATGGAGAAAATCGAGGAAACTCAGGATGCGTTCAAAGAGGATCTCGACCAAGTAAAGGGTGACATCACCTTAATGAAAGGAGATTTGAGTCAAGTTCTCCTAGCTTTAAAGAACATTATTGACAGGCAATACCAGATTCCCAGGGCAACTTTCGAAGAAGCAGCCCAGACTATTGGTGCATCAAGCGGTCACCAACCAAGGAAAGAGTCAGAGGCAGGACTCCAGAAGGCTGTCATGGCCCAACAAGAAGCTGAAACTGAAGGATTTATCCTACCGCCGCCAAAAGCAAGGGCACCTCTTACCCTACAAATTCTGACCAATAATGCAGACAACTACTTGGACATGCAATACGGAGACCATGACCCAGAGGATGCTAACCAAGAGCCATTAAAGACAACTGGTACTCATGTTGTTGATAATCCACTGGCGATGAATCAGTACAAAGCTCTGGAGGAAAGACTAAAATCTGTGTAGGGTTTTGACGCTTTCAAAGTAGACACTCTCGAAATGGGCCTAGTTCCTGATGTGGTGATTCCGCCAAAGTTCAAAGTATATGACTTTGAAAAATACAAGGGGCTCACTTGTCCAAGAAATCTTCATGTATTGCTGGAAGATGCATGCCCATGCCCACGATCAGAAGCTGATGATGCACTATTTTCAAGATAGCCTAAGTGAGGCATCTTCAGACTGGTATATGCAATTGGAGTGAACGCATATTCAAACCTGGTCAGATCTCGCTAATGCTTTCCTAAAGCATTACAAATATAACCTGGACACAGCGCCTACCCGCATGAAACTCCAGAATTTGTCCCAGAAGAAAGAAGAGTCCTTCAAGGAGTATGCTCAGAGATGGTGGGAATTGCATCCCGTGTGCAACCACCACTATTAGAGAAGGAGTTAGTAGACACGTTCATGGGAACTTTGCACTGAGTGTATTATGAGATGATGGTTGGAAGTATTTCTTCGGGGTTCTCAGACCTAGTAACCATCGGAGAAAGAATCGAGATCAGGATAAAAGTGCGAAGATATTAGGGGGACCACCAAATGCTCCCTACAATTCAAAACGGCCTGCTTCAAACCTCCCCAAAGGAAAAGAGGGAGAAATTAATGTTGTAGCACCACAACCTAGGGTTCAACAACCATTAGTGATCCCCCTAGCGCAGCAGCAAGGCAGAAGGCCACCCAGGAAATTTGATCCACTCCTTATGCCACCTAGCCAGTTATTGCAACAGCTAGTTAAGGAATCCTTAGTGGAACTCAAACCTCTAGCTCCCCCAATCGGGCCACTCCCACGAAGATATGATGCCAACGCCAGATGCGAGTATCATGCTAATTCTCCTGGACATACCATATAGCAGTGTTGGCCATTCAAACACAAGGTGCAGGATTTTTTGGATTCTCAAGACATCACTTTCGAGAAGCCTGACATCACATCAGACCCTACGCCTTCACACGACGGGATGAAAATAAATGCAATCGAGGTAGTCACTGACTCTGGGAAAAGCAGACAAGTAAAAACCCCGATAAACTCACTGAAAGGTTATCAGTTGGAATATGGATTCCCGCTGGAACACATTGAAGTTTTCGAAAAAGCTCTACAAAGGCTAGGAGACCAGGGGATAGTCCAGTTCAGACAATACCCTACAGGAAAACATAAAGCTGCTATGAGGGGCGAAGCACAGTTTCCTCTGATCCAAGAGAATCTTGTCAACAAACCGTGTAGTAGTGCATGGAAAACATGGGGCAAAAATATCCAACAAAGCCAACACCAAAGGGGAAACTGAGTCCATTCAAGAATGCACCCCAGGAGAAAAAACTCAAAAGATGGACAACCATGGAGATTCCTGAGATCTTTTTCTTTCTTGATTAATTTTCTTGTTTTCGAAAGAACCTATGTCAAGCCCGAGACATAAGGGTTGCTTGTAAAGGTTTCCCTGTTTTGTTTCAGACAATATCTATGATAAATGAAAGTTATATTTTGTCTTCAATCAAGATCCCTGTCTTTCTCTTGAATTTATATCTTAAATTTAAGAATGGAAATACTTTCTCTGCATATGCATTTTCAAATATTCATATACTAAATCTGCATCAAAACATGATAAAGGTGCAAATTCATGCCCCAAACCATCGATAATGGTACTGTTGCGATCCGATATAATTTTGATGCTTCCATCAACCAAGCTAAAGAGGAAGATGATAAAGATCTTGAACTCTCTGAGAAAATGGCAAGGGGAATAAAAATAAAAGCTAACAATACCATATCAAGAGGCTATTAAGACCATTGATCTGAGCACGGGGAAAGACCCGGAAGAAACCAAGCTAAGGGGTAATGTAAAGAGCAGAGCCACAAAGAAGCTGCTCAAGTTATTGCGCATATCTATGGAAACAGGCCAAGGTCAAATACGAACGATGCTAAAAATAAGCGACTACGAAATACCAAAACCGGACAAAAAACCCAATCCAGGGGCACGTCAGATACTCGCGTTCAACGGGGCTTCAAATGCACTAGGGGTACGATATAGGGCAATACTGACTTCTCCAAAGAATGCTCATAAGCCATGTACCAATTCAACGGTGAACGGGATACTAAACAGCCAAAACTGGTTCCATATTGGGATCATGTTTTGAAAATTGATTGCGGAGTTCACAAAAAGATCATTTTCAGTCACATCCCACGAAAAGGAAATCAAATGATGGATGCCCTGATAACTATATCGTCTATGTTCAAAATAACTTGGTCTAACCACGAACCTCACATCACAAACGAACGCTTCTAAGAGCCCGCACATCGCCTTGCTATTAAAAATGACAATATAACAAGCCTTGGCTTCATGACATCCGACAAATGCCTCCAGCATCGACCGACAAAATCTACGAAAATTAGCATCAAAATTCCTCTTGAATAACGGTATATTGTGCAAGATGAACCACCACATGGTCTAGTACTCAAGAAGATTCTGCTACCTCGCCTCGACTCACGTGATAAATGACCCCCAATCACGAAGGTTTGTACATAGTCAAAACAGCATCCTCCCGTGGTAATCTTATCCTCGCAACAATGGATGAGGAAGAACTACCGCACCTGACAAAGTCAAACATAGTCAAAAATACTATGTATAAGAAGCTCTCTAAGCTCGAACTTAGGCAAAAAGGAGCATCCCAGTGGATCGAAAACCCTAAAGGGCGATCCAGGTAAAAATTAGGAGCATATAACAAAAAAAATTATCCCGGTGGATTGAAAACCCTAAAGGGCAATCCAGGCAAAAATTAGGGATCAACCAAAGAAATAAAGAACAAAAAGACTACGATCTAAGAACTGCGACTATGAACCATGAAGGGAGAGATAAATCTGAATCATATAACTCAGAAGCAAAGGAGATAAGATCATTAAAAGGATATTGGGGAACAACAGTAGCAATTATCATTTTTATTGTCGTTTACAGTTTTAAAACTTTCTGTAATTACCTCTTTCTAGGAATTGTATCTTGTATTCTCTCCTATTCATAGGCATATCAATAAAACATTTGCTTTCTTTGCATCTTTCAAATTGAATTTTTTCTTTTCTCATACTTGTTTACAAAATACTACGATCATTACTTGTGAATATTGTCTTGAAATCATTTCGGGGGATTAACAAAATAAAAGCATTTGACAAAACATCGAAAAACATTTTGGGTTAGAAAAATATCGAAAGAAAATCCACGTCTACGCCCACGCACATGGCTACTCCTACGTCTTGCCACACAAAAAACTATACACATGTTTACGCCTGTATCTAGGCATATCTACGCGTCCGTACACGAAGTCTACGTCTATACACATGTCTGCGCCTATGCTGGCACTCAACAATACAAAAGCTATACATATATCTACGCGTCCGTACGCAAAGTCTACATCCATATACATATCAGCGCCTATGCCTACACTTGCAACACAAAGTCTACGTCTGCACATGCATCCATGCACACGTGTACTCCTGCCAATTCTATACATACACGCTTACGCCCGCGCCTACGACATATGAATTTACATACGTCTACGCATGCGCTCACAACATACAAATCTATGCATAGGTCATTATCTACGTCTACGTCTATGTTTATGCCCGCAATACAAAATCAATGCTTGCTAACATTGCCCACTGCGTTCAAGTTCAGCAAAGCTACAACGACCCAACATACAACGCCAAGAAATTGGTAGCTCTAAGCCAATGGTTTAAAGGAGAGAACGCCGGAAATAATCTTCATAACATTTCAAGGCATATACACATCTTACAAACATTTCACACATACATTTTGCATATCTAAAGCATACATACCCTATACATTTCCATATTTAATACACTCAGTGTTCCATATCAATGTCAAAAATCATACATTTCACATACATACAACATTCAATACGCATGCATACACATGTATACATAATAAACAAACAGTCTCACCCTCGATTCAACTATCTAAGGGTCAACCAACAAAACACTTCCCTATGATTCAACTCGTCACCTCAGTCTTCATGCCGTGACACTTTCAGCCCATCACCTAAGTCATCTTGCAGTGATGAGTTCCTTACAAACCCCGTACATTGCGTCTAAGCCGCAATGAATTCTCAACACTCTATACGTTGCCTCTAAGCCGCAACAAATTCTCAAAACCCATTACGTAGCCTCTAAGCCGCAATGTATTCTCAAAACCTATTACATTGCCTCTAAGCCGCAATGTATTCTCAAAACTCGGTGCATTGCCTCTAAGACGCAATGTATTATCCAAGTCAGCACATTGCCTCTAAGCCGCAACGAATTCTCAAAACTAGGTGCATTTCCTCTAAGCCGCAATGTATTCTCAAACTCGGTATATTGCCTCTAAGCCGCAACATTTTCTCAAAACCCATTACATTGCCTCTAAGATGCAATGTATCCTCAAAACCCATTACATTTCCTCTAAGCCGTAATGTATCCTCAAAACCCATTACATTGCCTCTAAGCCGCAATGTATTCTCAAAACTTAACACATTGCCTCTAAGCTACAATGTATTATCCAAAATCAACACATTTCCTCTAAGCCGCAATGTATTATCAAAACTTAACACATTGCCTCTAAGCGGCAATATATTATCCAAACTCAACATATTGCCTCTAAGCCGTAATGTATTATCCAAACTCATTACATTGCCTCTAAGCCTCAATGTTTTCACAAAACCTAGTTTATCGCCTCAGACTTCACGCAGCAATTTGCGAACCTAATCCATTGCCTCAGACTTCATGCATTAATGTATTTCGTTATGCCAAGTTCCAGACTATCGTCTCAGAATTCATGAAACGATGTTCGAAACGACACATTTAGCTTATCACATCAGACTTCACGCAGTGATTTGCAAAACTAACTCATTGCCTCAGACTTCATGCAACAATGTGTTTATTATTCCGCGACACAGATCATCACCGCAGGCTTC
Organism: Vicia faba; assembly: GCA_948472305.1. Taxonomy (NCBI): domain Eukaryota; kingdom Viridiplantae; phylum Streptophyta; class Magnoliopsida; order Fabales; family Fabaceae; genus Vicia; species Vicia faba. The sequence goes on from OX451737.1 coordinate 491,666,825, forward strand.
ACGCAGTGATGTTCGAAACATTAAATTTAGCTTATCACATCAGACTTCACGCAGTGATTTGCGAACTTAACCCATTGCCTCAGACTTCATGCAGCAATGCGTTCCAAACTCTAGACCATCGTACCAGACTTCATGCAGCGATGTTCGAAACACCAACTTAGCTTATCACATCAGAATTCACACAGTGATTTACGAATCTGACCCATTGCCTTAGTCTTCATGCAGCAATGTGTTTCGTTATTCCACAAAATCCAGCCTAACGCATCAGACTTCATGCAGCGATTTGCAAACCAAACTCATTGCTTCATACTTCATGCGGCAATGTACATCTCCCTATTTCGTAACACAAACCATTGCCTCAGACTTCATACAGCGATGCCTGAAAACCAAATCTAGCTTATCGTCTCGGACTTCACGCAGCAATTTGCAAAACTGTAACCCATTATGTCAGATTCATGCAGCATAATGTTCCTTTATTCCATAAACACCATCGCCTCAGACTTCATGTAGTGATGTTCGAAACCAAGTTTAGCCTATCGCATCAGACGTCATGCAGCGATTCGCGAACATAACCCATGGCCTCAGTCTTCAAGCAGCCGTGCGTCATCAATCATTGCTATACTCATCCTCCAAATGGGTGAACAAACCAAGATATACAAAATTGCGCTCTTAAGTTCAAAACCATCTGCCTCGTTATCAAACCCGGGTAAGAAATATATCATCAGGTTTGCCTACTTCCTTGAGATTTGTAAGGGTATGCTACGTCTGTATAACCTTATGTTTGTCGGACAAATTTTGGGATACTTCAAGTATTCAATAAACTTCCAATCAGAATTTGCAAGGCTCGCGTTTTCTCGCGCTATTCGACTGGAAGATGATTGAATAAGGGAAGCCGTCGTACCCCAAATTTGTCCTACCTCGATGATTTTATTTTTCGAGATTAAAATAGAAGAAATATTTAATTAAAGATGGTACAGCAGTATCTGATGGCCCGTCTTTATCCGACTAGGGGGTGTATTTTTAATTCAGGAAAGCGGGGCTTTCTAAATCAGAAGGACTCATAAATCCGTTCGCGAGGCATGTTGGCCGATGGCCCATACAATTCGAAAATACATCATAGTAATTAATAAATTATTAGTTTATTAAAACCACTTAGGTTTAATTTGCTGTTAAGTATCTAATCTCATTTACATTTAAGTGTTATTTGCTCTTAGGGGGAGTGAGACTGCAACACGCTGGCCCATTTATGTTAATCCATTTCTGTTTTATCTGTAAATAAAAAAAATAGGAGGTGTAGTTACAAATAACATGCCCATTAAGGTTTTAATAAAACTAATGCATTTGTAGTCTCGCGTTATTACTAGTTTAAAAAGAAAGGGGGAATTACTGTTAAAGCTTGTGTTATTGTAAAAGAGGTGATAAAATGGTTTTAAGAAAAGCGCGCTGCTAAACTTTTTAATCAATATGGTATTGTTTCTATTAAATTGGTTTAGGAGTTTTCTGTTTTGAAAAAAGGATCCATTTGGATCGTTTTTTTGGGCCCAATCCAAAGGGCAGTGAAAAGAAAAAAAGGTGTCTGAAATTGCTGGACAAAAAAACGCAAGGCCCAAGGGTTATTTATAAAAAAAACTGTTTGTTTTTTTTGTTTAAAAAAAATAACAGTAAAGATGTAATGTTTCTTACAAGGCTATTTCTAAAATGTTATTTAGTTATTAAAAAAGGGAAAGAGGAAAGCATTGGGATGAATTAATATTTTTTTGTAAGGCCCAAACGTCCAAAAAAACATTGACTGTATCAATTACGCGCGTTGTTACTCCACAAACAGTCAATGTATCCATTCATGCGTTTTTTTCTTAATGAACATATACTGCTCAAATCAAAACCAATATCCAAAACCAAATCTAAAAAACCTAAAACAAATCTAGAACAGAAATAATTAACACATCAAATCTGGAAATCAAATTGCAAACTGTAAAACGCAATCTCTGCAAATCAAATCTAACAGAATAGCAAATCCAAAAAAATCTTATTACATTCAATACAAAATCAATAATTAACAATACAAATCCAATCTCTATCCAAAAATTATAGAAATCAGTCTAATGTACAAAATCAAATCAATTACATACCCCTAATTTAAGCTTATAATGAAATCAAAACCCTAAATTTCTAAAGCTATAAATACAGAAGAAAATTTGATACAGAGTGGGGGGATTTTTGACAGAACAAAGGCGGAGGGGGTAAACAGAACCCAGTATATTGAAGAAGCTTGAATACAGAGGCGAGAAAAAGAAGAACACAATAACAGAGGCGGGGGGATTCAAGGATGAAGAATAAAGTACCTATCGCCGATCACTGAAGAGAACCGAGGGTTGAAGCGATTGAGGTTCGATCTCCGAAGCCCTAATCACAGGAGCACATAGCCGCTGTTGAACTATCCATTGCCCTCTCCAATCACCACCAGAACTGTATACAAAAGGAAGAAGAAAGGTATGGTTGCACAACTTTTAGTGTTGTTATTTGATTAGGAACACAGAAGGGGTGAGGAAGAGAGAGGGGTTAAGGGTTAGTTGATTACGGTGCCGCCGTGGTGGTATGTTGTTAGGGTTAGGGGTGAGGAAGAGAGGAGGGTATGAGAAGAAGAATACGAAAGGGTGCGCTGGGAAAAGGGGTAGTTGCTAACAAATCTGGAAATGAGTAATAAGAGTAATGAAGAAATGAAGTGTAATCCGTTAAGATCCTATGCGATGCGCCTATAGTATCTAGTGTGCTCCCTCGAGCTTACCTGTGGGGTATAAATCAGACGACCATGGGCCAAGTCTGTACGATAGTTACCATGCCCTCGCTACATATGATTACCCTGACCCCATCCAATTCACTTAATGGGCCTAGCCCAACACTGTTGATACCCCCCCCCCCCCCCCCCCCCCCCGTTCTTAAGTTACTAGAATCTCAAAACAAATGTACCCCCCTCCCTGCCTGAATTATTCTGGGCCTAGCCCAGCCTCCTTTTAGCACCCCCATTGTTTACTTAGTAACAAGAAAATACACCCCCTAGTCTTAACTAAATTAAATTCTTTTTTACTTTTAATTCCATTTTTCTCATACTAATTATTATTATTTTTTATTATTTCTTTTATATTATTTTATACTATATTTTATTCTTATTATCATTATTAATTAATTAATTATTTCCTTTTTTTATTATTATTATATTATAATTATTAGCTATTAATTTTATTCCCTTATTTTTATTAGATACAAATATTATTTATCTCTTAGGTATATATGATTATTTATTATCCCTTTATATAAATATTATTATTCCTATATTTTATTCACTATTCGAATAATATTATATGATCAAATACATTATTTTTATATTAAAATTACATATATTATTTGCATTAAATTTTTCTAATCATGCATTAATCAAGATTTTCGCAAATAATACAATTGAAAAACAAAAACAAATCTCAAACTATTTTCGCAATAAACTAAACTAATCAACTGTCTTTTGCAACATGGTTTCAAACTGGTTTTGACTTAGTACATTCTCAGTCAAAATCTCTGCAGTCACTACTCCCGACCAAAGTGCAAGGTGATTCAAAATATGTTTGCAAACCCCTAAAAAACAACAACCCATACTGTTGTACCCCAAAATTTCCCCTCCCATATTTCCCAAGACATTTCAAGAATAACTCCCAAGTTGCTACAGATAGCTCAAGAGTTGGACAGTCAAATCACCTCCTAAGGCAGTCAACCTCAAATTAGGGTTTTGTGTTGCATCAAGGTCCTTGCATCCAAATGGCCTCAAGTTCTCCCAAATGTACTAATATGTTCTCAAGTTCATCCATTTCAAATTTCAAGCCTTGCAGAGGAAGTTTGGTCAGTCAATTGCTCAAGAGGTCCCAAAATCGACTGTGCTAGGGCAAAAGTCAACTGTGACCTACAAATAGTCAAACCTCACGATTTTTTCCAACATTATAATTTTGAAGGATAATTCATCATTTGATCAAGGTTTGATCATGATTCATCAAGGATTGCTCAAGATTCATCAAGATTCAAAAGTTGCTAAATTAGGGTTTTGTAGGAAAAGTCAACTCAACTTTGACCAAGAATAACTTTCTCATACTTTATTAGAAATGACCCATCCAAATCTCATTTTGAAGAGGATGTAATTTCCTACAATCCATCTTCACACCCCAAGATCAAGAAATGCACTCACAAGAAGTTACAAATTTGGACATTATAGGTCATTTTTGAAAGTCAACAAAAACACCTTTTTTGCCAAAGCTTATAACTTGAGCATGGAATATCAAAATGATATGATACCAGAAGGGTTGGTTAGAGGACATATCAAGGTTTCTAAAAAGTCCTAGAACACTAACAAAATTTCAAAATTGAAGAAGTTATGTATTGTTGAAGTTGGGCATTTTTCCAAAATTGCCAAAAGTCAACTATCCCCAAAACTTCAAATTTTGTCAAATGGGCCAACTTTTTTCCACTTTATTGGATCTTCTCACACCACACACGTGTCCTATCTTAAATTTCATGACCAATTATTAATTTTTCTATTTTATTTGATTTTTATTGATTTAATTCATTTTTAATCAATTTAAATCAAAATAAAATCTCAATATTAATAACTTGTGATCTTTTTGATTGATACAACTTTCAATTAACATCATGAACACAATCAAATTCGTGCCAAGCCATATCATGCACAAAATCTTGGATTTGGAAAGAAATTGGAAGCCTTTAATGGAAGAATCATATCAAATCTCAAATCATCAATTCACATGGATTCCAACCCAAAGATTTAACCTAATACAACCCTTATTACTCATAGAATCTAGACACACACAATACACGACCAGGAGGCTGCCAAATCTCAGAATATAAAACTTGGAAAAAGCTTAAAAAGTGTGGGATCAAAATCTTGGTTGGAGGCCAATTCAATCCAAAATCTTAACGTGGTTCAATTGCCAGGAGTCCACTGAAGCTATAGTAATCAGAACCAAGCCCTCTCGTCGCCTAAAACGCACTGTAAGTACTCATGAACATGCCTCTGTACACGAAAACATAACCTCTTGTTCTTGCATCTTTTTGCCAAAATCTTTGTACAATCATGCTAATCGGTCTATTTAGAACATTTCTACATTATTTGATTTTGTTTTCGTAGCCTGTAACCCTGTACCCGAAGCTAGGGTTTTGGTTCTTGCTTTTTAGGCGTTTTGATTTCAGGAAAAATTAGGGCAAACCATGGACATGGTTGTGTTCAGTGGAAGGAGACGAGTAAGGTGATGGTCTCAAAATTTGTTTCCATGGCCTAGGGACGATTTTAGGGTCGAGCCATGGATTTTGTTGAGAATCCAAATCCGCGGGAAAAAGACAAGGTCTTGTTGAAGAAGACAAAGACGTGGCTCGTCTTCATTGGCCCGTTCAAATAAATTCCGCGCATTTTTTTTATTTCCAACATATTGCTTGCTTTTCTCTTATAATATCTTTTATCCATTATAATAACAAATAAGCATGATGGTTGAGTTGGTAAGCGCACTAGTGGAAAGCCCATTGGGACCTGGGTTCGAATCCCAGGTCCCCCAAAAACTTCGTTGCATTTTATTTACAGGTGATTCCATGCAGCATCAAGAGCGTGACCTACCATATGTCTCCATCCAGATGGTTGCCAAATGGCTTCAGATCAAATCCAATGGCCAAAATTGAATATCCACCATGGTCTCCAGTCAATGCATACGCGTGGAATGGAGAAAGTCAAAACAGACTGGCTTGAATTGGGCCTCAGAATTGCAGATTTCACCCCTTTCCAGGCCCAGCACCCCCATTGTGTTATTTCTTTTCTTTTATATTTATTATTATTTATTTGGTTTTAATTATTATTTTTATTGCTTAAATTAACCAATTAATAATTTTTCCTCATAAAATCAGAACAAAAAATCAAAAAAATATTATTTTATTTATTAAAATTAAAATCATCACTTTATTTTGGTAATTAAATATTAATCAATTAATTTAGTTTTTTAATTAGGTATAATTTTAACGTTTTTTGCAATAAATTAAAATCAATGTAGAATATTAGGTTTTACTAACTTTTAATCATTTTTTATTTTATTTCCTTAAATATTCAAAAACCCAAAAATATTTTTATTAATTAATTAATTTAATTATTAACTTAGAGTTAATTTCCATAAATTCAAAAATAACAAAAATGCTTTCTTTTCAAAAAAAGGGTCAAAACCCTAAAAAACTTGCCCGATTTAATTTCTCGCACACGTATCATTTTATCCAATATTGTAATTGCTTCCGGTATGTAATAGCTTTTAATTAGGACTTTAATTATTTATCGCTTTATTTTACTTTCCGCAATTTAAATTAAAGGGTTTGTTTTTGGCGATGTAAATACCCGACGCCTTGTAATAGTTTAGATTTAATTTCCGCAATTTAAATTCCACAACTATTAACTGTTAGATGTTTGATAATAGGGAATGCATGACAAGATCCAATGTATGAACTTAAAATCGACATAGCTCACCCATGACATCTACAAAGATAAAATTAACCGAAATAACACACTCGCACATGCGCACTCTTAGGGTACACCTCACTTGGTTGCCTTCGAACGTGGTCATTGAGTATAAGAAGTTTTAGAGGTCGCTCTCTTGTCCAAAGATCATAGTTGCCTCGAAACGGTTACCTCGGATAAAATGATCTAAGATGTTAGGGTTACCGCTAAGGCATCCTAACATTGCTTTAGTGACCACACGTCCCTTAATCGAATTGACCCTTAAAACTCCAACGACGGTGCTACCTACTCATCAATAGTGGGTTAGCATTGTCTAAAGGATATTAGCACAGTTTAATTCCCTTTTCGAGTAGGTAGATGGTTCTTAAGTACTTGCTTCTTTTAAAACAAAACAAAACTTTTCACACTCACACTCCTTTCAAAAACAAAAACTTCTTTCAAACCCACAAACACAAAGAAAAACAAATTTTGAAAACACAATGAGCAAGTACCTAAGAGCCCGTGGATAACCACGGATAGAAAGGGTGCTAACACCTTCCCTTTCTATAATCTACCTCCCGTACTCAGAGAATATCTCGAAAAAGGAATTTTTCTGTGCTTTTTTTCCTTTCCTTGTTGGATAAAATAAAAGACGGTGGTGACTCTTGCTTATCGCGACATTTTGCGATAACAAACGGAAACACGAACCAGCATTCCAAAAACAGTCAGTTCTCTTCCCACCGATCACAGAACTGGCGACTCTGCTGTGGATATTACAAGTGAGGTGTACCTTAGGATTAGATCATTGTGTTTTCAATTGTATGCTTTATATGATTTATATTTGTGGGCTTGTATCAGAGTTCTATAGATCCTAACCCGGATCTGGGGATACCCTTTAGGTAAGTAGCAATAAACTGTGAGGGAACTGTCCGACATAGACCGACACAGTTGAAGCAGTAGCTACGTTGGTGTGGCACTTTAGTCTGTATCGATATCCCTTATGTTGGAACGAGGAGAATATGGGTCTTCTAAGGGGTCATTAAGCACCAACTGAACTTAGAACCTTAAATTGACCAACTTGGCCATAGAACAGTAGCAGTATGCTACACTCTTTGAGACTAAACTCTCGCGATGATTCCGGCTGCAAGAAAAGGTTGCTAAACTGGAATTATGACCGATTGAGGGTAGTTAGTGATATTGAGATCCTCTAGAACCCGATTACTATTTTTAGGACAGGTTTAAACCAACTGAACTGAAAGAGGGTAATACCTAAACTCCATGCCAGCCTAAACTTAAGGCTTTTTGTGTGACTTGTGTGCCTTCAAACTTGAACTACTTGCACATTCTTGTTACCTGACAACATGAGTTCCTTGCAGGTTTTGTTTACTGTCCTTATCCAATAATTTGGATTTATTGCAGGGTTTACTTACATCACTTCACACTTTTGCTTAAACGCATATCATATACATCATAACATCATGCCTTAACATTTCCTTAATCATTTCAAGGATCTCAAGGGTCGGTGATGCAGGTTATAGTAAATCGGACGTCAAGCAAGGGGCAAAGAGGATTTATTTTCCTCTAGCCAATGTCGTATATGAATCAAAACACGATGACTTGAGTCAGGGGCTATGACCCACTCGATATGGTGAGCTTGACTCTTGAAGAAGGACTCTTAACAACATGAAGTTTCTTCAATCAAAGCTGCAAAATTCAAGTTCTAACAAGTTTCTTGTTTACCCCGAGAGATTCTTGAAAACATGCATCCATATAACACGCATCCACATCATGACAGGTTTTCCCTTTCAGGTTTCCTTATTCTCCTACTGTTTATTTCAGTAAAGATGGCCCTAGAGAGAACTGTCAAAGATATCCAAGCTCAAAACACTCAACTTCAAGAAATGTTCTTGAACCTATCCCAGGGGCAGGAAGAAATAAAAGACCTCCTCACAAGGGGCTTAGTCCTAGGGAATCCAGGCGGCATCAGGAATGATCAGTTGGAAGGGCTACAAATTGAGTTGGCAACAATGAAGATCCAGATGATGGGGCAGCTGGTGGGCCAGATGGCCCTCATTCAAGACCTGGCTCAAAGACAAAAAGAGCTCAGGGTCCTCGTCAACAAACTACTTCAAAATAACCAAGTGGGGCAAACAACTAGGGTTGAAGATCAAGTCATCATTCAACCTCCTTTGAGACAAAAAGACAAGGGAAAAGCTCCCCAACTTGCTTCAGGGTCACAAGCCCGGCAACAACCTCGCCAGTGTCAACGGGGTAATCGGCGTAAGCAAAATACATTTGGAAGACATTTCTCTGAGACTGATATACCATCATCTCTAATACTGAAACGCTTGTTGGAGGTCAATCTTATTCCTTTAAAGGATCCTCTCCGGAATCCCAATACCTCTGCTCCTGGCTATCACCCTGACGCATTTTGTGTATACCACTCCTATAGTCCTGGACATGACACCGACGACTGTTGGGCTTTGAAAAACAAGATCCAAGATTTGATTGACAGAAGAGTGTTGGAATTCATGCCGGATGGCGAGATGAAAATCTTCTGCTGAGGGTTCTCCACCTGAAATGACTAGTTCGAACTAAGAGACTTTTGCTCATTAGAATTTTCAAGTTGTAATTTTCTTTTGACTGTTCGAACATTTATTCATGTCAAACTTTATTACTTTACCAATGCATTGCATATGTCTGTTTTGAATCAATCCATTCGTATTTCACTATATTCAAATTGCTTTCATTTTTTTGTGATGATCAACTTTCGATTAAAAAAATTTCTAAGCCTTTAGAGGGAGGATGACGAAAATGATATCAAAATCTCTACAGTATGCTTTTGAACGGACCCCGCTGACGAGGTACATGCATTGTTTCAAATCCTAAACAATGGAGTTATAAGGAAGATAATCCCTAATCAACCCCTTTGAGCCAAAGAAGTTGGAGTTTTTCTTTTCACAAATTAAAACCCTTAATCACAACCCGGGGCAGGGTAGTTTTCTCAGTTAATTCAGATGCATAATGAATGGCATCGAAGACGTCCTTCCAAAACAAGAGACGGTGATGGTTCCTTATAATCGTCAGGACAGGCAGCCGTTATCTCCCAAAAATAAAAGCCCATTAAGTCAAAACCTGTGAAGGAGACTTAAGAAAAACTGGGGCATCCCGCTGACTGTAATCACAAAAAGAAACAGTTCAGGCAAAAAACAGGGATAATAAAAACCAAAAAGAAAGAGATCCTGCAAACTCTCAGCAAAATGACTTCCTGTCCAAAAACAATTTGTCAGTATCCGAACCATCACTGGTATATCAGAGCAAAGACTCAAACAAGATCTAATGCATGATTAGCTGAGTTTAGGATCGAAGAACATCACGAAGAACGAGTGGGTACTGATAAAATTTGAGCCTTTATCCTTTGTTTCTTAAACCGTAAACCAGGCCACGTTATAACCCTTAAAAGTCCTAACTGAAGCATGGGTTAGTTCGAAAGCATACTGTTACAAAAGGTATCCTGACTCCTGTAGGGCTCGCTGTAAAATCCTGAGTTGACATCACATTTTACAAAAATTCGCTTGTTTTATTGAAAACTGCATTTTCAAAAAACTTCAAGACAGACATAAGCTTTGCATTCTTAAAATAACATTGTTTGCATATGAATATTTGTTCAAACAGCAGAGAAATTCACACGACGAATATCTAGTTAACAAAAAAACCTTCTCAATAAAAGGATCACCTCAAGTGGAAAAAACACTTCCAATCAAGGGGTACGACATGATCATTGTCCATCATCTGGGGCAGTCAAGTCAAGATTCAAAGAATCTCTCAAAGATGCCAGGGGCAAATCTCCATCTGAGTCACTTAGGGCATTAGACATGAATTCCAGCAGTGAATCTTGCACGATCAAACGAAGATCTTCTGGTAGTATCGCAACGCAACACTACCGACAGTGACGCCTCCCTACATCCTGAGAGCATGGACATAGTCAGAAAATACCGTGCATGAGTAAAGACCCGCTAGGTTGACTGGCCTAAGCAAAAAATAAGGGCTTTCCGGTGAACCAAAAGGGTTCGGGAAAAAGTGAGGGATGAAAATGAAAAAAATTGTACACCCGGCAAGTCGAAAACCTGAAAAGGCGGCTTGGGAAAAAAAGGGTATCCCGGTGGACTGAAAACCCGAAAGAGCGGTCCAGGCAAAAATTAGGGATCAAAGCATACGACTACGTCTCGTCATCTCGTCATTGGCCTACCAAAAGAAGACTTGTCATTTTAACCGAAAGATACCAAGCGCCTCATAGGTAGGGATAATACTCGGTCCACAAGGCCTCCGCATGTACCTTCTCCCGCAGAAACAGAGGCAATAAGAATTGTTCGAACTATACAAGTTGCTCTGTCCACCAGGTACCAAGGTATATTCAGCTGAAGAATATGGCTAAAATACTTTCACTCCCCGCAGAATAAGGCAGTAATTGTAGCTCTCCCAGCTGAGAGTTGCAGCTATGTACAAATCAGCGATACTCTCCCCAAGAAGAGTTAGTCTACCATCAGCCCTAAAAAGGCTTGGTATCCCCATAAGGTCTTAATATTCCCCAACGGAGTATAGGAGTATTCCCCAGCAAGTATCAGAGTATCCCCGACAGTCTTAATATTCCTCAACGGAGTATAAGAATGTTCCCTGACAGAATACAAGATACCCCCAGTGGAATCAATATTCCCTAGCACGGTCTAAAAAAGCTTCCCCAACGGAGTTTAGGCATCATCCCCAGTAGACTTTGGAAGCTTACCCCCAGCGGAGTACAAAATAAATGTCCCCATCCAAATTCAGAGGGTTATCCCCACAAGAGTCTAACAGGTTTATCCCCAGCAAGTTGCAGCTGAAAGATCATCCCCCAGTGAAGTTCTTTCCTTTCACAAGCAGGAATTCAATCCTCAAACAGATTTAATATCACTAGCAACGATAATCCATCCCCAGCGGAGTTTATCATTGAAATCCCCAGCGGAGCTTATCAGCGGAATCCCCAGCGGAGTTTATCGTTAAAATCTTCAGCAGAATATCTCTCCCCACAGAATAATTCCCCACAGAGTAATCTCTTCATCAGTTTATTCCCCAACGGAGTTATCCTCTCCTGCAAGTTTATCATCTTCGTTCATCATCCCCGATGGAAACGAAGAATTCAACTCTATTCTCCAGCAGCTATTCGGGATTTATTTTCCCCAGCTAAAACATTACATTTCCATACATCATGATACATGCATATACGCATCATATCGTACAATCTCATTTATTTTGAGAACATCATGGCTTGATCCATATCATGCATTGCATATGACTGACCTTTACCTTTCAGGAAACACACAGTTAAAGTTCTCAGCTACGTCGAAGACCTGACCGGTTCTTAAATCTCAATTCAATTATCCTCGGTTGAATTTCAGATAAGGTTCTCAATCTCGATTGTTTCTCTATGTCATAGTGTGGACGAGTGCTATAACCTCAACGGTATACTACGTTGAACACTAGTCAGTTCCTAGATCTTGATGTACTCCTCCGTCATAGTGTGGACGAGTTCTCTAATTTCAACGGTATACTACGTTGAAGACCAGACAGTTCCTAGATCTTGATGAAGATGTTTCCCTACGTTACCATGTGGACGAGTGCTATAACCTCAACGGTATACTACGTTGAACACTAGTCAAATCCTAGATCTTGATGTTTTCCTCCGTCATAGTGTGGACGAGTTCTCTAATTTCAATGGTATACTACGTTGAAGACCAGACAGTTCCTAGATCTTGATGAAGATGTTTCCCTATGTCATAGTATGGACGAGTGCTATAACCTCAACGGTATACTATGTTGAGCACTAGTCAGTTCCTAGATCTTGATGTTTTCCTCCGTCATAGTGTGGACGAGTTCTCTAATTTCAACGGTATACTACATTGAAGACCAGACAACTCCTAGATCTTGATAAAGATGTTTCCCTACGTCATAGTGTGGACGAGTACTATAACCTCAACGGTATACTACGTTAAGCACTAGTCAGTTCCTAGATCTTGATGTTTTCCTCCGTCATAGTGTGGACGAGTTCTCTAATTTCAACGGTATACTACATTGAAGACCAGACAGTTCCTAGATCTTGATGAAGATGTTTCCCTACGTCATAGTGTGGACGAGTACTATAACCTCAACGGTATACTATGTTGAGCACTAGTCAGTTCCTAGATATTGATGTATTCCTCCGTCATAGTGTGGACGAGTTCTCTAATTTCAACGGTATACTACGTTGAAGACCAGACAGTTCCTAGATCTTGATGAAGATGTTTCCATACGTCACAGTATGGACGAGTGCTATAACCTCAACGGTATACTACGTTGAACACTAGTCAGTTCCTAGATCTTGATGTTTTCCTCCGTCATAGTGTGGACGAGTTCTCTAATTTCAACGGTATGCTACGTTGAAGACCAGACAGTTCCTAGATCTTGATGAAGATGTTTCCCTACGTCATAGTGTGGACGAGTGCTATAACCTAAACTGTATACTACGTTGAGCACTAGTCAGTTCCTAGATCTTGATGTTTTCCTCCGTCATATTGTGGACAAGTTCTCTAATTTCAACGGTATACTACTTTGAAGACCAGACAGTTCCTAGATCTTGATGAAGATGTTTCCCTATGTCATAGTATGGACGAGTTCTATAACCTCAACGGTATACTACGTTGAACACTAGTCAGTTCCTAGTTCTTGATGCTTTACTCTGTCATAGTGTGGACGAGTTCTCAAATTCAACGGTATACTACGTTGAAGACCAGACAGTTCCTAGATCTTGATGAAGATGTTTCCCTATGTCATAGTCTGGACGAGTGCTATAACCTCAACGGTATACTATGTTGAGCACTAGTCAGTTCCTAGATCTTGATGCTTTCCTCTATCATAGCATGGACGAGTTCTCTAATTTTAACGGTATACTACATTGAAGACCAGACAGTTCCTAGATCTTGATGATGATGTTTCCCTACGTCATAGTATGGACGAGTTCTACAATCTCAACGGTATACTATGTTGAACACTAGTCAGTTCCTAGATCTTGATGCTTTCCTCCGTCATAGTGTGGACGAGTTCTCTAATTTCAACGGTATACTACGTTGAAGACCAGACAGTTACTAGACCTTGATGAAGATGTTTCCCGACGTCATAGTATGGACAAGTGCTATAACCTCAACGGTATACTATGTTGAGCACTAGTCAATTCCTAGATCTTGATGTTTTCCTCCGTCATAGTGTGGACGAGTTCGTTAATTTCAATGGTATACTACGTTAAAGACCAGACAGTTCCTAGATCTTGATGAAGATATTTCCCCCCAATTGAATTATGGATAGGTTCTTAAGACTCAGCCGAGGCATTCTCTCAGTTGAAGTACAAGCAAGTTCCTAAATCTCAACAAAAGTTAGGCTTCCCCAGCGGAATCTTCTACAACAACAGGTATGCAAGTTCTCGCTAAGGAATCTCTTATGCGATCGACACTTCTGCAAATGGCATCTGTAAGCCCATCCTCCTACCAACAATCTCCAAATGGCATCTGTAAGCCCATTCCCGACATCACAATGCTGATACTACACCATGCGAGTGCAAATTTCTGGGCACTCTAGTGTTCAATTATCTTCCACCTTCGGATCACGAAAGGCTCGAAAGCCAATCTATATCCTCAGGTTTAAGAAAATTGAACAGGGGCAACTGTTGTACCCCAAAATTTGCCCTCCCATATGTCCCAATACATTTCAAGAATAACACCCAAGTTGCTCAAGATAGCTCAAGAGTTGGACAGTCAAATCACCTCCTAAGGTAGTCAGCCTCAAATTAGGGTTTTTTGTTGCATCAATTTCCTTGCATACAAATGGCCTCAAGTTCTCACACATGTCCTAATATGTTCTCAAGTTCATCCATGTCAAATTTCAAGCCTTGCAGAGGAAGTTTGGTCAATCAATTGCTCAAGAGGTCCCAAAATCGACTATGCTAGGGCAAAAGTCAACTGTGACCTACAAATAGTCAAACCTCAAGATATTTTTCCAAAATTATCATTTTGAAGGATAATTCATCATTTGATCAAGGTTTTATCATGATTCATCAAGGATTGCTCAAGATTCATCAAGATTCAAAAGTTGCTAAATTAGGGTTTTGTAGGAAAAGTAAACTCAACTTTGACCAAGCATAACATTCTCATACTTTATTAGAAATGACCCATCCAAATCTCATTTTGTAGAGGATGTAATTTCCTACAATCCATCTTCACACCCCAAGATCAAGAAATGCACTCACAAGAAGTTACAAATTTGGACATTATAGGTCATTTTTGAAAGTCAACAAAAACACCTTTTTTGCCAAAGCTTATAACTTGAGCATGGAATATCAAAATGATATGATACCAGAAGGGTTGGTTAGAGGACATCTCAAGATTTCTAAAAAGTCCAAGAACACTTACAAAATTTCAAAATTGAAGAAGTTATGTATTGTTGAAGTTGGGCATTTTTCCAAAATTGCCAAAAGTCAACTATCCCCAAAACTTCAAATTTTGTCAAATGGGCCAACTTTTTTCCACTTGATTGGATCTTCTCACACCACACACGTGTCCTATCTTCAATTTCATGACCAATTATTAATTTTTCTATTTTATTTTATTTTTATTGATTTAATTCATTTTTAATCAATTTAAATCAAAATAAAATCTCAATATTAATAACTTGTGATCTTTTTGATTGATACAGCTTTCAATTAACATCATGAACACAATCAAATTCGTGACAAGCCATATCATGCACAAAATCTTGGATTTGGAAAGAAATTGGAAGCCTTTAATGGAAGAATCATATCAAATCTCAAATCATCAATTCACATGGATTCCAGTCCAAATATTTAAACTAATACAACCCTTATTACTCATAGAATATAGACACACACAATACACGACCAGGAGGCTGCCAAATCTCAGAATACAAAACTTGGAAAAAGCTTAAAAAGTGTAGGATCAAAATCTTGGTTGGAGGCCAATTCAATCCAAAATCTCAACATGGTTCAATTGCCAGGAGTCCACTGAAGCTATAGTAATCAGAACCAAGCCCTCTCGTCGCCTAAAACGCACTGTAAGTACGCATGAACATGCCTCTGTACACGAAAACATAACCTCTTGTTCTTGCATCTTTTTGCCAAAATCTTTGTACAATCATGCTAATCGGTCTATTTAGAACATTTCTACATTATTTGATTTTGTTTTCATAGCCTGTAACCCTGTACCCGAAGCTAGGGTTTTGGTTCTTGTTTTTTAGGCGTTTTGATTTCAGGAAAAATTAGGGCAAACCATGGACATGGTTGTGTTCAGTGGAAGGAGACGAGTAGGGTGATGGTCTTAAAATTCGTTTCCATGGCCTAGGGACGATTTTAGGGTCGAGCCATAGATTTTGTTGCGAATCCAAATCCGCAGGAAAAAGACCAGGTCTTGTTGAAGAAGACGAAGACGTGGCTCGTCTTCATTGGCCCGTTCAAATAAATTCCGCGCATTTTTTTTATTTCCAACATATTGCTTGCTTTTCTCTTATAATATCTTTTATCCATTATAATAACAAATAAGCATGATGGTTGAGTTGGTAAGCGCACTAGTGGAAAGCCCATTGGGACCTGGGTTCGAATCCCAGGTCCCCTAAAAACTTTGTTGCATTTTATTTACAGGTGATTCCATGAAGCATCAAGAGCGTGACCTACCATATGTCTCCATCCAGATGGTTGCCAAATGGCTTCAGATCAAATCCAATGGCCAAAATTGAATATCCACCATGGTCTCCAGTCAATGCATACGCGTGGAATGGAGAAATTCAAAACAGACTGGCTTGAATTGGGCCTCAGAATTGCAGATTTCACCCCTTTCCAGGCCCAGCACCCCCATTGGGTTATTTCTTTTCTTTTATATTTCTTATTATTTATTTGGTTTTAATTATTATTTTTATTGCTTAAATTAACCAATTAATAATTTTTCCTCATAAAATCAGAACAAAAAATCAAAAAAATATTATTTTATTTATTAAAATTAAAATCATCACTTTATTTTTGTAAATAAATATTAATCAATTAATTTAGTTTTTTAATTAGGTATAATTTTAACGTTTTTTGCAATAAATTAAAATCAATGTAGAATATTAGGTTTTACTAACTTTTAATCATTTTTTATTTTATTTCCTTAAATATTCAAAAACCCAAAAATATTTTTATTAATTAATTAATTAAATTATTAACTTAGAGTTAATTTCCATAAATTCAAAAATAACAAAAATGCTTTCTTTTCAAAAAAAGGGTCAAAACCCTAAAAAACTCGCCCGATTTAATTTCTCGCACACATATCATTTTATCTAATATTGTAATTGCTTCCGGTATGTAATAGCTTTTAATTAGGACTTTAATTATTTATCACTTTATTTTACTTTCCGCAATTTAAATTAAAGGGTTTATTTTTGGCGATGTAAATACCCGACGCCTTGTAATAGTTTAGATTTAATTTCCGCAATTTAAATTCCGCAACTATTAACTGTTAGATGTTTGATAATAGGGAATGCATGACAAGATCCAATGTATGAACTTAAAATCGACATAGCTCACCCATGACATCTACAGAGATAAAATTAACCGAAATAACACACTCGCACATGCGTACTCTTAGGGTACACCTCACTTGGTTGCCTTCGAACGTGGTCATTGAGTATAGGAAGTTTTAGAGGTCGCCCTCTTGTCCAAAGATCATAGTTTCCTCGAAACGGTTACCTCGGATAAAATGATCTAAGACGTTAGGGTTACCGCTAAGGCATCCTAACATTGCTTTAGTGACCACACGTCCCTTAATCGAATTGACCCTTAAAACTCCAACGACGGTGCTACCTACTCATCAATAGTGGGTTAGCATTGTCTAAAGGATATTAGCACAGTTTAATTCCCTTTTCGAGTAGGTAGATGGTTCTTAAGTACTTGCTTCTTTTAAAACAAAAAAAAACTTTTCGCACTCACACTCCTCTCAAAAACAAAAACTTCTTTCAAACCCACAAACAGAAAGAAAAGCAAATTTTGAAAAAACAATGAGCAAGTACCTAAGAGCCCGTGGATAACCGCGGATAGAAAGGGTGCTAACACCTTCCCTTTCTATAATCTACCTCCCGTACTCATAGAATATCTCGAAAAAGGAATTTTTCTGTGCTTTTTTTCCTTTCCTTGTTGGATAAAATAAAAGACGGTGGCGACTCTTGATTATCGCGACATTTTGCGATAACAAACGCAAACCCGAACCAGCATTCCAAAAACAGTCAGTTCTCTTCCCACCGATCACAGAACTGGCGACTCTGCTGGGGATATTATAAGTGAGGTGTACCTTAGGATTAGATCATTGCGTTTTCAATTGTATGCTTTATATGATTTATATTTGTGGGCTTGTATCAGAGTTCTATAGATCCTAACCCGGATCTGGGGATACCCTTTAGGTAAGTAGCAATAAACTGTGAGGGAACTGTCCGGCGTAGACTGACACGGTTGAAGCAGTAGCTACGTTGGTGTGGCACTTTAGTCTGTACCGATATCCCTTGTGTTGGAACGAGGAGAATATGGGTCTTCTAAGGGTTCATTAAGCACCAACTGACCTTAGAACCTTAAATTGACCAACTTGGCCATAGAACAGTAGCAGTATGCTACACTCTTTGAGACTAAACTCTCGCGATGATTCCGGCCGCAAGAAAAGGTTGCTAAACTGGAATTATGACCGATTGAGGGTAGTCAGTAATATTGAGATCCTCTAGAACCCGGTTACTATTTTTAGGACAGGTTTAAACCAACTGAACTGAAAGAGGGTAGTACCTAAACTCCATGCCAACCTAAACTTAAGGCTTTTTGTGTGACTTGTGTGCCTTCAAACTTGAACTACTTGCACATTCTTGTTACCTGACAACATGAGTTCCTTGCAGGGTTTGTTTACAGTCCTTATCCAATAATTTGGATTTATTGCAGGGTTTACTTACATCACTTCACACTTTTGCTTAAATGCATATCATATACATCATAACATCATGCCTTAACATTTCCTTAACCATTTCAAGGATCTCAAGGGTCGGTGATGCAGGTTATGGTAAATCAGACGTCAAGCAAGGGGTAAAGAGGGTTTATTTTCCTCTAGCCAATGTCGTCTATGAATCAAAACACGATGACTTGAGTCAGGGGCTATGACCCACTCGATATGGTGAGCTTGAATCTTGAAGAAGGACTCTTAACAACATGAAGTTTCTTCAATCAAAGCTGCAAAATTCAAGTTCTAACAAGTTTCTTGTTTACCCCGAGAGATTCTTGAAAACATGCATCCATATAACATGCATCCACATCATGACAGGTTTTCCCTTTCAGGTTTCCTTATTCTCTTACTGTTTATTTCAGTAAAGATGGCCCTAGAGAGAACTGTCAAAGATATCCAGGCTCAAAACGCTCAACTTCAAGAAATGTTCTTGAACCTATCCCATGGGCAGGAAGAAATAAAAGACCTCCTCACAAGGGGCTTAGTCCTAGGGAATCCAGACGGCATCAGGAATGATCAGTTGGAAGGGCTACAAATTGATTTGGCAACAATGAAGATCCAGATAATGGGGCAGCTGGTGGGCCAGATGGCCCTCATTCAAGACCTGGCTCAAAGACAAAAAGAGCTCAGGGTCCTCGTCAACAAACTACTTCAAAATAACCAAGTGGGGCAAACAACTAGGGTGGAAGATCAAGTCATCATTCAACCTCCTTTGAGACAAAAAGGCAAGGGAAAAGCTCCCCAACTTGCTTCAGGGTCACAAGCCCGGCAACAACCTCGCCAGTGTCAACAGGGTAATCGGCGTAAGCAAAATACATCTGGAAGACATTTCTCTGAGACTGATATACCATTATCTCTAATATTGAAATGCTTGTTGGAGGTCAATCTGATTCCTTTAAAGGATCCTCTCCGGAATCCCAATACCTCTGCTCCTGGCTATCACCCCGACGCATTTTGTGTATACCACTCCTATAGTCCTGGACATGACACCGACGACTGTTGGGCTTTGAAAAACAAGATCCAAGATTTGATTGACAGAAGAGTGCTAGAATTCATGCCGGATGGCGAGATGAAAATCTTCTGCTGAGGGTTCTCCACCTGAAATGACTAGTTCGAACTAAGAGACTTTTGCTCATTAGAATTTTCAAGTTGTAATTTTCTTTTGACTGTTCGAACATTTATTCATGTCAAACTTTATTACTTTACCAATGCATTGCATATGTCTGTTTTGAATCAATCCATTCGTATTTCACTATATTCAAATTGCTTTCATTTTTTTGTGATGATCAACTCTCGATTAAAAAAATTTCTAAGCCTTTAGAGGGAGAATGACGAAAATGATATCAAAATCTCTACAATATGCTTTTGAACGGACCCCGCTGACGAGGTACATGCATTGTTTCAAATCCTAAACAGTGGAGTTATAAGGAAGATAATCCCTAATCAACCCCTTTGAACCAAAGAAGTTGGAGTTTTTCTTTTCACAAATTAAAACCCTTAATCACAACCCGGGGCAGGGTAGTTTTCTCAGTTAATTCAGATGCACAATGAATGGCATCGAAGACGTCCTTCCAAAACAAGAGACGGTGATGGTTCCTTATAATCGTTAGGACATGCAGCCGTTATCTCCCAAAAATAAAAGCCCATTAAGTCAAAACCTGTGAAGGAGACTTAAGAAAAACTGGGGCATCCCGCTGACTGTAATCACAAAAAGAAACAGTTCAGGCAAAAAACAGGGATAATAAAAACCAAAAAGAAAGAGATCCTGCAAACTCTCAGCAAAATGACTTCCTGTCCAAAAAAAATTTGTCAGTATCCGAACCATCACTGGTATATCAAAGCAAAGACTCAAACAATATCTAATGCATGATTAGCTGAATTTAGGATCGAAGAACATCACGAAGAACGGGTGGGTACAGATAAAATTTGCACCTTTATCCTTTGTTTCTTA
Source organism: Vicia faba (assembly GCA_948472305.1). NCBI lineage: Eukaryota > Viridiplantae > Streptophyta > Magnoliopsida > Fabales > Fabaceae > Vicia > Vicia faba. The sequence goes on from OX451737.1 coordinate 491,687,379, forward strand.
AACCGTGAACCAGGCCATGTTATAACCCTTAAAAGTCCTAGCTGAAGCATGGGTTAGTTTGAAAGCATACTGTTACAAAAGGTATCCTGACTCCTGTAGGGCTCACTGTAAAATCCTGAGTTGGCATCACATTTTACAAAAATTCGCTTGTTTTATTGAAAACTGCATTTTCAAAAAACTTCAAGACAGACATAAGCTTTGCATTCTTAAAATAACATTGTTTGCATATGAATATTTGTTTAAACAACAGAGAAATTCGCACGACGAATATCTAGTTAACAAAAAAACCTTCTCAATAAAAGGATCACCTCAATTGGAAAAAACACTTCCAATCAAGGGGTACGACATGATCATTGTCCATCATCTGGGGCAGTCAAGTCAAGATTCAAAGAATCTCTCAAAGATGCCAGGGGCAAATCTCCATCTGAGTCACTTGGGGCATTAGACATGAATTCCAGCAGCGAATCTTGCATGATCAAACGAAGATCTTCTGATAGTATCGCAACGCAACACTACCGACAGTGACTCCTCCCTACATCCTAAGAGCATGGACATAGTCAGAAAATACCGTGCATGAGTAAAGACCCGCTAGGTTGACTGGCCTAAGCAAAAAATAAGGGCTTCTCGGTGAACCAAAAGGGTTCGGGCAAAAGTGAGGGATGAAAATGAAAAAAATTGTACACCCGGCAAGTCGAAAACCTGAAAAGGCGGCTTGGGAAAAAAAGGGTATCCCAGTGGACTGAAAACCCGAAAGGGCGGTCCAGGTAAAAATTAGGGATCAAAGCATACGACTACGTCTCGTCATCTCGTCACTGGCCTACCAAAAGAAGACTTGTCATTTTAACCGAAAGATACCAAGCGCCTCATAGGTAGGGATAATACTCAGTCCACAAGGCCTCTGCAGGTACCTTCTCCCGCAGAAATAGGGGCAATAAGAATTGTCTGAACTATACAAGTTGCTCTGTCCACCAGGTACCAAGGTATATTCAGCTGAAGAATATGGCTAAAATACTTTCACTCCCCGCAGAATAAGGCAGTAATTGTAGCTCTCCCAGCTGAGACTTGCAGCTATGTACAAATCAGCGATACTCTCCCCAAGCAGAGTTAGTCTACCATCAACCCTAAAAAGGCTTGGTATCCCCAGAAGGTCTTAATATTCCCCAGCGGAGTATAGGAGTATTCCCCAGCAAGTATCAGAGTATCCCCGACAGTCTTAATATTCCTCAACAGAGTATAAGAATGTTCCCTGACAGAATACAAAATACCCCTAGTGGAATCAATATTCCTTAGCACGGTCTAAAAAATCTTCCCCAACGGAGTTGTGGCATCATCCCCAGTAGACTTTGGAAGCTTACCCCCAGCGGAGTACAAAATAAATGTCCCCAGACAAATTCAGAGGGTTATCCCCACAAGAGTCTAACAGGTTTATCCCCAGCAAGTTGCAGCTGAAAGTTCATCCCCCAGTGAATTTCTTTCCTTTCACAAGCAGGAATTCAATCCTCAAACAGATTTAATATCACTAGCAACGATAATCCATCCCCAGCGGAGTTTATCATTGAAATCCCCAGCGGAGCTTATCAGCGGAATCCCCAGCGGAGTTTATCGTTAAAATCTTCAGCAGAATATCTCTCCCCACAGAGTAATTCTCCATAGAGTAATTCCCCACAGAGTAATCTCTTCATCAGTTTATTCCCCAACGGAGTTATCCTCTCCTGCAAGTTTATCATCTTCGTTCGTCATCCCCGATGAAAACGAAGAATTCAACTCTATTCTCCAACAGCTATCTAGGATTTATTTTCCCCAGCTAAAACATTACATTTCCATACATCATGATACATGCATATACGCATCATATCGTACAATCTCATTTATTTTGAGAACATCATGGCTTGATCAATATCATGCATTGCATATGACTGACCTTTACCTTTCAAGAAAGACACAGTTAAAGTTCTCAGCTACGTCGAAGACCTGACCGGTTCTTAAATCTCAATTTAATTATCCTCGGTTGAATTTCGGATAAGGTTCTCAATCTCGACAGTTTCCCTACGTCATAGTGTGGACGAGTTCTATAACCTCAACGGTATACTACGTTGAACACTAGTCAGTTCCTAGATCTTGATGTATTCCTCCGTCATAGTGTGGATGAGTTATCTAATTTCAACGGTATACTACGTTGAAGACCAGACAATTCCTAGATCTTCATGAAGATGTTTCCCTACGTCACCGTGTGGACGAGTGCTATAACCTCAACGGTATACTACGTTGAACACTAGTCAGTTCCTAGATCTTGATGTTTTCCTCCGTCATAGTGTGGACGAGTTCTCTAATTTCAACGGTATACTACGTTGAAGACCAGACAGCTCCTAGATCTTGATGAAGATGTTTCCCTACGTCATAGTATGGACGAGTGCTATAACCTCAACGGTATACTATGTTGAGCACTAGTCAGTTCCTAGATCTTGATGTTTTCCTCCGTCATAGTGTGGACGAGTTCTCTAATTTCAACGGTATACTACATTGAAGACCAGCCAACTCCTAGATCTTGATGAAGATGTTTACCTACATCATAGTGTGGACGAGTACTACAACCTCAACGGTATACTACGTTGAGCACTAGTCAGTTCCTAGATCTTGATGTTTTCCTCTATCATAGTGTGGACGAGTTCTCTAATTTCAACAGTATACTACATTGAAGACCAGACAGTTCCTAGATCTTGATGAATATGTTTCCCTACGTCATAGTGTGGACGAGTACTATAACCTCAACGGTATACTATGTTGAGCACTAGTCAGTTCCTAGATATTGATGTATTCCTCCGTCATAGTGTGGACGAGTTCTCTAATTTCAACGGTATACTACGTTGAAGACCAGACAGTTCCTAGATCTTGATGAAGATGTTTCCCTACGTCACAGTGTGGACGAGTGCTATAACCTCAACGGTATACTACGTTGAACACTAGTCAGTTCCTAGATCTTGACGTTTTCCTCCGTCATAGTGTGGACGAGTTCTCTAATTTCAATGGTATGCTACGTTGAAGACCAGATAGTTCCTAGATCTTGATGAAGATGTTTCCCTACGTCATAGTGTGGACGAGTGCTATAACCTCAAAGGTATACTACGTTGAGCACTAGTCAGTTCCTAGATCTTGATGTTTTCCTCCGTCATATTGTGGACAAGTTCTCTATTTTCAACGGTATACTACGTTGAAGACCAGACAGTTCCTAGATCTTGATGAAGATGTTTCCCTACGTCATAGTATGGACGAGTGCTATAACCTCAATGGTATACTACGTTGAGCACTAGTAAGTTCCTAGATCTTGATGCTTTACTCTTTCATAGTGTGGACGAGTTCTCTAATTTCAACGGTATACTACGTTGAAGACCAGACAGTTCGTAGATCTTGATGAAGATGTTTCCCTATGTCATAGTCTGGACGAGTGCTATAACCTCAATGGTATACTATGTTGAGCACTAGTCAGTTCCTAGATCTTGATGCTTTCCTCTGTCATAGTGTGGACGAGTTCTCTAATTTCAACGGTATACTACGTTGAAGACCAGACAGTTCCTAGATCTTGATGATGATGTTTCCCTACGTCATAGTATGGACGAGTTCTACAATCTCAATGGTATACTACATTGAACACTAGTCAGTTCCTAGATCTTGATGCTTTCCTCCGTCATAGTGTGGACGAGTTCTCTAATTTCAATGGTATACTACGTTGAAGACCAGACAGTTCCTAGATCTTAATGAAGATGTTTCTTTACGTCATAGTATGGACGAGTGCTATAACCTCAACGGTATACTACGTTGAGCACTAGTCAGTTCCTAGATCTTGATGTTTTCCTCCGTCATAGTGTGGACGAGTTCTCTAATTTCAACGGTATACTACGTTGAAGACCAGACAGTTCCTAGATCTTGATGAAGATATTTCCCCCCAATTGAATTATAGACAGGTTCTTAAGACTCAGCCGAGGCATTCTCTTAGTTGAAGTACAGGCAAGTTCCTAAATCTCAACAAAAGTTAGGCTTCCCCAGTGGAATCTTCTACAACAACTTGTATACAAGTTCTCGCTAAGGATCTCTTATGCGATCGACACTTCTGCAGATGGCATCTGTAAGCCCATCCTCCTACCAACAATCTCCAAATGGCATCTGTAAGCCCATTCCCGACATCACAATGCTGATACTACACCATGCGTGTGCAAATTTCTGGGAACTCTAGTGTTCAATTATCTTCCACCTTCGGATCACGAAAGGCTCGAAAGCCAATCTATATCCTCAGGTTTAAGAAAATTGAACAGGGGAAACTGTTGTACCCCAAAATTTGCCCTCCCATATTTCACAAGACATTTCAAGAATAACTCCCAAGTTGCTCAAGATAGCTCAAGAGTTGGACAGTCAAATCACCTCTTAAGGCAGTCAACCTCAAATTAGGGTTTTGTGTTGCATCAAGTTCCTTGCATACAAATGGCCTCAAGTTCTCCCTAATGTCCTAATATGTTCTCAAGTTCATCCATGTCAAATTTCAAGCCTTGCAGAGGAAGTTTGGTCAATCAATTGCTCAAGAGGTCCCAAAATCGACTATGCTAGGGAAAAAGTCAATTATGACCTACAAATAGTCAAACCTCAATATATTTTTCAAAAATTATCATTTTGAAGGATAATTCATCATTTTATCAAGGTTTTATCATGATTCATCAAGGATTGCTCAAGATTCATCAAGATTCAAAACGTGCTAAATTAGGGTTTTGTGGGAAAAGTCAACTCAACTTTAACCAAGCATAACTTTCTCATACTTTATTAGAAATGACCCATACAAAGCTCATTTTGAATAGGATGTAATTTCATACAATCCATATTCACACCCCAAGATCAAGAAATGCACTCACAAGAAGTTACAAATTTGGACATTATAGGTCATTTTTGAAAGTCAACAAAAACACCTTTTTTGCCAAAGCTTATAACTTGAGAATGGAATATCAAAATGAGATGATACCAAAATGGTTGGTTAGAGGACATCTCAAGGTTTCTAAAAAGTCCAAGAACACTTCCAAAAGTTCAAAATTGAAGAAGTTATGTATTGTTGAAGTTGGGCATTTTTCCAAAATTGCCAAAAGTCAACTATCTCCAAAACTTCAAATTTTGTCAAATGGGCCCACTTTTTTCCACTTGATTTGATCTTGTCACACCACACACGTGTACTATATTCAATTTCATGAACAATTATTAATTTTTCTATTTTATTTGATTTTTATTGATTTAATTCATTTTTAATCAATTTAAATCAAAATAAAATCTCAATATTAATAACTTGTGATCTTTTTGATTGATACAACTTTCAATTAACATCATGAACACAATAAAATTCGTGCCAAGACATATCATGCACAAAATCTTGGATTTGGAAAGAAATAGGAAGCCTTTAAAGGAAGAATCATATCAAATCTCAAATCATCAATTCACATGGATTCCGGCCCCAAGATTTAACCTAATACAACCCTTATTACTCAGAGAAGCTAGACACACACAATACACGACCAGGAGGCTGCCAAATCTCAGAATACAAAACTTGGAAAAAGCTTAAAAAGTGTGGGATCAAAATCTTGGTTAGAGGCCAATTCAATCCAAAATCTCAACGTGGTTCAATTGCCAGGAGTCCACTGAAGCTATAGTAATCAGAACCAAGCCCTCTCGTCGCCTAAAACGCACTGTAAGTACTCATGAACATGCCTCTGTACACGAAAACATAACCTCTTGTTCTTGCATCTTTTTGCCAAAATCTTTGTACAATCATGCTAATCGGTCTATTTAGAACATTTCTACATTATTTGATTTTGTTTTCATAGCCTGTAACCCTGTACCCGAAGCTAGGGTTTTGGTTCTTGTTTTTTAGGCGTTTTGATTTCAGGAAAAATTAGGGCAAACCATGGACATGGTTGTGTTCAGTGGAAGGAGACGAGTAAGGTGATGGTCTCAAAATTCGTTTCCATGGCCTAGGGACAATTTTAGGGTCGAGCCATGGATTTTGTTGCGAATCCAAATCCGCAGGAAAAAGACCAGGTCTTGTTGAAGAAGACGAAGACGTGGCTCGTCTTCATTGGCCCGTTCAAATAAATTCCGCGCATTTTTTTTATTTCCAACATATTGCTTGCTTTTCTCTTATAATATCTTTTATCCATTATAATAACAAATAAGCATGATGGTTGAGTTGGTAAGCGCACTAGTGGAAAGCCCATTGGGACCTGGGTTCGAATCCCAGGTCCCCCAAAAACTTTGTTGCATTTTATATACAGGTAATTCCATGCAGCATCAAAAGCGTGACCTACCATATGTCTCCATCCAGATGGTTGCCAAATGGCTTCAGATCAAATCCAATGGCCAAAATTGAATATCCACCATGGTCTCCAGTCAATGCATTCGTGTGGAATGGAGAAAGTCAAAACAGGCTGGGTTATTTCTTATTATTTATTTGGTTTTAATTATTATTTTTATTGCTTAAATTAACCAATTAATAATTTTTCCTCATAAAATCAGAACAAAAAATCAAAAAAATATTATTTTATTTATTAAAATTAAAATCATCACTTTATTTTTGTAAATAAATATTAATCAATTAATTTAGTTTTTTAATTAGGTATAATTTTAATGTTTTTTGCAATAAATTAAAATCAATGTAGAATATTAGGTTTTACTAACTTTTAATCATTTTTAATTTTATTTCCTTAAATATTCAAAAACCCAAAAATATTTTTATTAATTAATTAATTTAATTATTAACTTAGAGTTAATTTCCATAAATTCAAAAATAACAAAAATGCTTTCTTTTCAAGAAAAGGGTCAAAACCCTAAAAAACTCGCCCGATTTAATTTCTCGCACACGTATCATTTTATCCAATATTGTAATTGCTTCCGGTATGTAATAGCTTTTAATTAGGACTTTAATTATTTATCGCTTTATTTTACTTTCCGCAATTTAAATTAAAGGGTTTGTTTTTGGCGATGTAAATACTCGACGCCTTGTAATAGTTTAGATTTAATTTTTGCAATTTAAATTCTGCAACTATTAACTGTTAGATGTTTGATAATAGGGAATGCATGACAAGATCCAATGTATGAACTTAAAATCGACATAGCTCACCCATGACATGTACAAAGATAAAATTAACCGAAATAACACACTCGCACATGCGCACTCTTAGGGTACACCTCACTTGGTTGCCTTCGAACGTAGTCATTGAGTATAGGAAGTTTTAGAGGTCGCCCTCTTGTCCAAAGATCATATTTGCCTCGAAACGGTTGCCTCAGATAAAATGATCTAAGACGTTAGGGTTACCGCTAAGGCATCCTAACATTGCTTTAGTGACCACACGTCCCTTAATCGAATTGACCCTTAAAACTCCAACGACGGTGCTACCTACTCATCAATAGTGGGTTAGCATTGTCTAAAGGATATTAGCACAATTTAATTCCCTTTTCGAGTAGGTAGATGGTTCTTAAGTACTTGCTTCTTTTAAAACAAAACAAAACTTTCCGCACTCACACTCCTTTCAAAAACAAAAACTTCTTTCAAACCCACAAACACAAAGAAAAGCAAATTTTGAAAACACAATGAGCAAGTACCTAAGAGCCCGTGGATAACCACGGATAGAAAGGGTGCTAACACCTTCCCTTTCTATAATATACCTCCCGTACTCAGAGAATATCTCGAAAAAGGAATTTTTCTGTGCTTTTTTTTCCTTTCCTTGTTGGATAAAATAAAAGACGGTGGTGACTCTTGCTTATCGCGACATTTTGCGATAACAAACACAAACGCGAACCAGCATTCCAAAAACAGTCAGTTCTCTTCCCACCGATCATACATACGAACTACAAATTAGGACTCTGATTCATCATAAGAGGATACGCAAGCATATAATCAAAAGTCGTAGTGAGTTCTACTATAAAAAATTTTAAGCCCTTTCTTGCTAATTAAAACTTAAAACCCTGTTTATCCCAAACCTAAACCTAGATCTTAATATCCTTGTGAACAAGGTGGATGAAAGGTGCCTAACACCTTCCTTTCGTCTAATTGAGTCTGAAACCTAGAATCTCTGTCCGTGAATTAGAGTTCTCTATTAGGTTCCCTTCCCTAGGATAAAAACTAATAGTGAAGACTCTTATTTTAAAAACCAGTTGCTACATATAGGTTATAAGTTGTATTCGACATAGTCGAATACAACAGATATTGTATTATATCAAAATCATGTTTTGGGATTTATCGTGTTTTGTCTAATTGGGCTTGGGTATTGTTTGTATATATAAAGGGTTACTGAGTTTGTAATCAGTGTGTAATCAATAATAGATTTTTCACAACTCAGTTAGAAACACAACAAACTTTCAATATCACTCTCTTTTTATTCTTCCTCTTTCAAAAATCATCTTTCTTGAAAACCCTTTATTCCAACAATAAATAGAATAATCTATCGCAATATGGAAGAAACTTGTTTTGTTTTTTAATGTGTGTGTGTGTGTTGGAATTGAAATTTCAGCGTGACATGATAAGAGATATTTGTGCGACTAAGTTTTTGTTTTTTCTTGTTTATTTAAAAATATATTAAAAGAATACTTTAACATTAGATGTATGAAAAAAAAACAATATAATTTAGATAAAGTACAACCAAATTAAAGAATACGGATTTGCTAAAAATTTAAACAATAAAAAGAGATAAAAAGAAAGAGGAAGAAGTTAGAAAGAGGAAATGAAGGGTGGTAGAGAGAATCCGATAAAAGAATCTATAGTGTCATTATTATCACAAAACATAACACATGTAAAAGTATTGTTAAAGGTGGAAAATAGATAACAAAGGCAAGAAAGATAAGTCTAAACAAAGAGATAATGAAGTTTATGATGATGATCATGTTACTACTGTTACTAGTGATGATCTTGTTATTCTATGTGATCATGAGTTTGTTAATCTCATATTAGACAATAGCATGTGGATAATTGACAGTGGTGGTACATTGCATGTTACACCAAGGAAATAGTTTTTCACATCTTCTAATTCTTGTGACTTTGGAGCATTGAAGATGGATAATGACGGTGTATCTAAGATAATTAGTGTTGATGATGTTTTCTTACAAACCAACATTGGAATACAATCATTGCTTAGAGGCGTTAAACATTCTCTAGATGTTCGCATTAATTTGATCATTGTGCATATTAGTTATGACAATCACTGTGGTTCTAGAAAGTGTTAATTCAACAAAGGTAACTTGGTTGTGGCTAGATGGGAGAAACTTCCTAAATTGTATTAGAAAAAATCTTTGGTTGCTAGAGATAGTCAATACTTGTGCAAGCTTGAGCTTTTGAAGATCTTTGTGAGAAATGTATTGAGAAAAGAGAGGGAAATTTTGGGGTACAACACATGGGTTATGACATTATTCCTCATTATTAGGGTTACCCATTATTCCCCATCCTTAGGACAAAAATTAATGGTGGCGACTCTATTTTTTGCCGGTTACGACACCTAGTAATCGTTCCCACTATTAGGTCAACTTGGATAACCCCCAAGGTATGGCTAGATTTTCCTTCGTAGCTCTTCAGGACCATGTTATGAAGTTTTAGGTCTGTGTTGAACTTCCCAATTCGCTTCAGCATGAATTGCAACATCAAGTTGATTGCCGCTACTCCATCCACTAAGATCTTGTTGACCCTAGCGTTTTCCACTTTTCCCCTAATAAACAGAGGTTTCAAATGGTTCTTCATTCCTTCATTAGGTATTTTGAAGAATGCATTATGCTCTTCAATCGCCCTGTTATTCATTACATAATAGCATAATGGCCTGTGCTTGGCCATTTCTGCTTCGTCTGCTTCTTTAGTTTCTTCGATCTTTGTTACCTGGTCATCTTCTAGAGGTAAAATAAAAGCTACATTGAAGTTAATACCCAAATATGATTCAGAACCAGAATCAAAGTCATCAGTAAGCATATCCTCATCATCAAGTCATTGTTCTGACACCATTTCCTTGGGTTTCTCCCCTTTAGGAGAGAAAAGCTTAAATTCTTGCACTTGCAATAAAATTTTTTAAGACTAATGTCCCAACACCACACAATGTCAAGACATATGTTAGAATGTATATTGGCAGAACACTTGCTAAATCTGGAGATTATACAAAAAAATAAATTTCTGAAATTTAAACAACACAATCAATTGTTAACCCAGTTCGGTGCAAAGTCACCTACTCTGGGGGCTACAAAGCCAGGAAGGAAATTCACTATGATAGTTTTAGTTCAAAGCTAAACTAATCCTACTTTACAACTTATCACCTAATCACTACCTTGTGCAACTTCTACCTAGACACCTCTAGATATGAGATCCCACTCTCACTTTCAATCACTATAGTGATACCTACAGTCACAATCCCAGTGACTAAAATCAAAAATCAAATAGAAGATTACACTTCCAATACAATACTTAGTTATGCTTAAAATCTTCAACTAAGAATAATACTCAACTCTTTGCTTAAAAGCTCATGCGTGAGAACAATCAGTCTACTTCAATGTATCAAAAAATACATGAGTTACATACAAAGAAAAAAACCTTAAAATGTTCCCCAAACCCTAATCCTTATGTTGCACCCACGGTTTCTTCAATGTGATTGCTTGCTATTTTAGGTTTATCAAGTCCTTATTTATAGACTCTTGCAGAATGGGCTTGGACTCTTCAAATCCAATCTTCTGTTTTAAATCAGCAGCAAGATTTTCACACAAAAATAGGAACGAATGTTTTAAAGTTTCCTAAAAAATCTCCAAGATCCTTTTTAATGAAATTAAATCAAATATGCACTTGTTCCTAATAGATCTCCTTGACCTGTGAAAAATAATAAGATATATCCAAAAAGGATCTCTTAAAACAAATCAAATATGTCAAGAGATATAGCAATAATGTCTGCTGCATAACAAGCCAAAATGTCAAGACATCTGGCTCAACATCTGTCTAATAAGCATGACAAAAGAAGTTGTTATGACAGTTGGCCATGATGTTATGACATCTTTCTCAACATCAATCTAGAACTATGTTTTGGAAAAATTTATGCCAAACCTAAAACCATGGATTTAACAATCTCCCCCTTTTGGCAAACTTTGGCTAAAACAACCAATGCACAATAACCCTATAGAGGGTAATAAAACCACAACACAAGCTACATGCAAACTTGTAAACTTTGTACAAACTGCATCCATAAAAATGTATCAGAGACTACACTGTATTTACAGAACACCATCTTCAATACTCCAGATGTCATATATCAAGACATGTGGTATGACATCACACAACCAGGTCCATACTCCCCCTGTCATACATGACCAAAATTTCCCCTCAGAGGGAAAACCCAAATAACCAGAAAATCCAATATACAAAATATGAACTGCCCAAGTTTGCACATCAGAGGCACGTGTAGAAGAAGATAAAACAGCCTCACATCAGGATTTCCACACATCAGGCAAGATATGAGAACATCAAATAAGACATCATGCACACAAACTCCACCAGAAATAGCAACAACAACATAAGCTCCAAACAAGCATGACAGACTATAATTCTCCCTCTTAATAGTTTCATATAGTAAGAAACCATTTTATACTACTCTGTCCTTAGCATTAGCACAATCCTAAAGCATGCTAATTAATATGTCAAAACATGTGATATAATATCAGGACACACAAAACACATTAACACTTTACTCCCCCTTTTTAGCAAAAATTTGACAAAAAATAGAGTAAATGTAAATACAAAACTGGAAGCACACAAAGCACACAAAGCACACAAGCACAAAATATAGATGGAAGCACACACATTGTATATGGAAACAAACAGACTTGAACCACTTATTGGAAACATATATATTGTTAGGAATTACACCACAAATAGCACAAAGTTCCTTACAAAAAGTTATGGACCATAATCCCTTACATAGAATGTTATCAAAACAAATGATAAAATAGAACCATAGCTTCTTAAGCACTAGTGATGCTAGATATTTCTTCATCTTCACCGCTTCCCTCATCCTCATCATTACTCCCACCTGAAGTGTATTCATCCTTTCCATCTTCATTCTTATCAATCACACATTTTCCTTCTTCCAAAGACTGATTAGCTTTTCAAGTCATATTTTCCTCTCTGTGAAAGTCTTAATAGTTTCACCCAATTCCTTACAAGTATCTCTAAGCTCAACAATGATTCTAGCTTTTAAGGATATGATGGCAACCTCCTTCCCAAATGTTATGATAATGTCTGGAACATGTGTTCTTGTGAATAGCTTGTAATGCAAGGATATATGAGCTTCCCTCTTGCTAGTTTTATGAGAGTTGTTCAGGGTCCTAGGATACTGACTTAGAATTATGCCACAAATGAGAGTAGGAAATGCAATGGGCATTTTCACAGTATATGAATGATCATGCTTAGTGATTTGTTCAAAGATATAGATCCCAAAATCAAATTTGATTTTAGTTCCAACTATATAAAGAAACTTTCCTAGCCCTGTAGCTATTGAGGAAATGTGATTAGTAGGAACCCAATTGACAGCTCCTATCCTGTTTAGTGCAACATATTTTACACTTATATTACTCATAGATAATTTCTTTTTCTTTGGCCATGGAGTCACTTGTCATGCAGTGATCTCTTTGCAAACAGTATTGCCAATTACCTCTAATTCACCTTGCTCATCTTCACATCTTCCCAAATACCTCTTAATAGCTTTAGGAGAGAACTCCACACATTTGCCTTTGAAAAATACCTTTCCATAGTCCATGTTTTTATTGTTGTCTCAATCTTCAGGAATGTTTACTATGAACTCATTCACCAGAGTTTCATAACATTATCCTAATCCAGTCGCAATCCTTATTAATCCTTATTTCTTAATGAGACTTCCTCTTCTTTGTCATGATGGGTCTCTTCTTCTTCCACATACACATCTCCTTTGTTTTCTTCCACAACTTTTCCTTCTTGAGGATGATTAGAAAATTCAACGGGTTCAGTTTATTTGCCATGTTCTTGAGTAGGATGACCGGGTTGTGCCAAGGATGTCGCAACATATAGCACAACATTAGGGTTTATATCCAAGATATTTGATATTATCCTAAGAATGCTTTGATCAACTAAGACAATATCAATAGTAATAGGGTTTCTTTCCAGTTTCTCAATAATACCCTCCTTGATGGGGATTGCAGAATTTGAATCATCGGGATGCAAGCTACTAAAAGAGTGAGGGTTTTTGACAACACTACTAGGTTTTACATTCCAATAATCACTAGTTCCCTTAGGAATGGACACATGTGGAGAGGATTTTCTTACCCTGGAGGTTTCACCCATCTTGATAGAAGCTATCTTGGTCCTCACTCTTTTTGGAGCAATCGGGGCAAGAGTAGCAAGAGGAACAACATTCATGGCAAGGTCCACAGAGTCAGTGCTAGAGCTAGAGTCAGAATAGTTTATCATCTTGAACTTTGGTTGATCTTGAGATGGATGAAAAATGTAAGAGCAAAGAATATAATTGTTTTTGTTGACTAAGAATGAATGAAGATTATAGTGGGTAAGAGATTCTATGATATCGAGTAGAAGAGTAATACATAATGAATGCAATAATTTTCCTAAATTATCGTGCATCTTTGATTGATTAAAAAAACTTCTCTCATAACAGTCTATTTTTAAAAGACTGTTGGAGATTTCTGACCGTTGTTTCTTGGTGACCCGGTAATCATGATACTTTGTCAATACGTTTATTTTGACATTCCACAATTTTGACCTTTGAAACATCCATCTATTTGAGCCCATTTGCTTCTATTGTCTTCAGACATAACCAGGTTCAGAACTTTATAGTTATTGTTGTACCCCAAAATTTGCCCTCCCATATTCTTCTAGAAATTGCCAAGCCAAGTCACAAAATTCCCCAAGGGTTGTGTAGTTCAACTGTCTCCTATACAGTCAAAACTAGGGTTTGTGTCCTGATCAAGAAAAGGAAGGTTCCAAAGGCCCAATCAAGTCTCATATGCTTACAAACATGGTCAAGTATCCTCATATCAAGTTTCAAGGCATTCAGCTCAAGATTGCACAGTCAAAACCCTAAATTGCACTACAGTCAACTGTAGGGGCAAAATGGTCATTTGGCAGTCAAAAGTTCAAATTTTTGGTCAATATATCATTTTGAAGCCACAAACATCAGTTGATCAATGCTTGATCATGATTCTCAAAATTTGGCTCAGAAAATCATCAAGATGCAAAAGTTCCTTTATTTGGACAGCTGAAAAAGTCAACTGAAATTGACCAGGGCATAACTTTCACATGGATCATCAGAAAAATTCCATCCAAAGCTCATTTTGAAGAGCAAGACATTTCCTACAACTCATCTTCATACTTCAAGTCCAAGAAATGCTCTCACAAAAAGTTATCAATTTCAACATTATAGGTCATTTTCAAAAGTCAACAAAAAGGGACTTTAAGTCAAAGGCCATAACTTGAGATTGGAAAATCAAAATGACATGGGACCAAAGGCATTGGTTAAAGGACTCAAAGACCTTTCCAAAATGTCCAAGAACATGAGAAAAGCTTAAAAATTGAGCAAGTTATGCATTGGAGAAGTTGGGAAATTTTTGTGAAATGGCAAAAGTCAACTATCCTTGAAACTTCAATTTTTGACAAAAGGGCCCACTTTCTTCCACTTGATTCAGCCTTGTCATGCCACACACGTGTCCCATGATTAATTTCAAGATCAAACATTGATTTTTCTATTTTATTTAATTTTTGATAATTTAATTCATTTTAAATCTTTAAAAATTCAAATAAAATTTAAAAATCAATGGAATAGTGCCATGTGAATTTGAATAGCTTCCATATATCATGTGCCAGCTCCCAAACTCATGTTAGGGTTAGGTTGTACACCAAGTCTTGGTTTTGCTAAAAAAAAGGGAAAGTTTGTTAATGGTGAAAAGACCTAAGACTAATTCTATCATGGGCATGGATAAAGGCCAGCTAATGACCTAATTCCCTTCCCTCATAAGTACTGAGTCAAAACCTGAGGACCACACACTAAATGCTGCGCCCAAACACCATTGCCAACTTGGAAAAATTCTCCATAAAACTCAAAACTGAAATCAGTGTTCTAGGTGGATTCAAGTCTTAATTCCTTTTCCAAAAGCTTCCTTGTGGTCTCCTGAACAGATTCCAACCCCTAACACCAACTCAAACGCAAGGAATTGGTAACAAGACCTTCGACTGTACAGCAAAAAACTCATAAACGCATATCATGTTCTAGGCACTTTTTATGCAATTTAATTGTTGATTCTTGTTCCTCATTTGATTTCAAAGCTAACTGACATGATTAATTTCGTTTTTATGCCATATATGTGATTTCACCATGATCAATCTTTAGGGTTTTCCAAGCTTGAATTTAGGGCTTCTGAAACCAAGCAAAATTAGCCCACGAAACCATGACCATTCAAATCAGCAAGCTTGGACGAAGAAGAATGAATGTTCGCGCTCAATTTATAGAGCCCTGAGGCTTAATCGCTATTTTTCCAAAAGCCCCCTAAAACCACGCTTAAGAAACCGTTGCTTATGTTGTTTGTTTTTTTCAGGGTGGTGGAGACGATGAAGCGTGGCAACATGTGATGCGTTGTTTTTGAATTTCGCGCGCTTCAGTCACTAACGCATTATTTGCTTTCATTATATTTGTTGTTTATTTAATTAACGAATGTGTGATAGTGGTGCAGCGGTATAGGTGTTAACTAGTAACCCTCAGGACCTGGGCTCAAGTCCCAGGTCTTGCATAATTTCAATATTATTTTTCCAAACGTCTTCCTGTGCAATTTCAAAGGTGGAGCGCATGGTACACCACAATCATCAAGACGTCCACGTGCCCAAGAGGATCAATCAGAAAGCCATGTTCAGAGGTGTACCATAAGCCTCAGTCAAAGGTCCCATACGTGGCCTGGGAAAGTCAACAAATTCCAAAATCAATTGGGCTAGATTGCTGGGTCACACCTCCACTTTAGGGCCTGAACCCCCTGGTTTGCTTTCTCTATATTTTTCTTGTTTTATTTTTAATTCTTATTTTATTTTCTTTATTTGTTTAAACTAATTACTATTTCTTTACAAATTATAAAATACACAAAAATACCAAAAAAAAAACATTTTCTTTTAATTCTTAATTTTAATTCCGTATTAATAATATTTTGCAAAAGGGTCCAACACCCTCGTTCGTAATTTATTTTATTCGCACATTTGTTTTATTTCGCTTAATTCATTATGTATCTCTCCCGAAGCATTGTAACTTAAATTTCTCGCACTTTTATTTCTTTTACTTTATTTACTTTCCGTCAAATCGGGTCCGGTTTAATTTTGGCGATGTGGACCCGCGCCATTTGTAATAGTCTTAGATTTACTTTTCCCGTAACTTTTAACTGTTAACAAAAGCATGAAAGAATGTATGGACTTAAAATAAAATCAAGCGTAGAACACCAATAAACATGACAAGACAAATATCAATGAAAACGACACACGAATCGCACACACCACCCCTAGGGTACGCCTCACTATTGCCTTGCCTTCGAGAGGTGATCGTCGAGTAGAGGATGTCTTAGTAAGTCCTCATGATCCGGGAACCTGGCATGAGGGTAGCTTCTAAGGTGTCTTCCCATTGCTCCGGTGATCACCATGTCCCGAACCTCGAATTGACCCGAACACCTCCAACGGTGGTGCTACCTACCTCTCAATGGTGGGATGGCACTACTTTAAAGGACATTTACACAGACGAATTCCTTAGGGTAGGTAGACGACTCATGGATACTTGCTCTCTTCAAAACAAAAATTCAAAGACTTTTCACACCAACACTTTTCAAAAGCTTCCAAAGCAAATTTTTCAAACACTCTGACGTACGAGTCGAACTGAAATTTTTCAAAGAAACTTTGTTAACCCACAATTAAAAAGCAAGCAACCATTTTTGAAAACACATTGAGCAAGTATCTAAGAGCCCATGGATAACCATGGATAGAAAGGGTGATAACACCTTCCCTTTCTATAACCTACCTCCCGAACCGAGAGCAATCTCTTTAAGGAATTTTTCTGTGCTTTTGTCCTTTCCATTTGGAGAAAATAAAAGACGGTGGCGACTCTTGCTTCCGCGACATTTTCGCGAACCAGCGTTAAACAGTCAGTTCCAGATCCACCGATCACAGAACTGGCGACTCTGCTGGGGAATTAAACTTAAAGTGAGGTGTACCTTAGGGCTAGTTCATAACTGTGTTTTCAATTGCTTTCCTTGTTTGCTTTAAATTGTGGGACTGTCTTGGGAGTTCTATAGATCCTAACCCGGATCTGGGGATACCTTCTTAGAAAGTAGCAACAAGGCTGTGAGGGAACTGTGCGGGGTATACCGACATGGTTGAAACAGTCTGCTACGTTGATGTGGCACTTTGGTGTGTACCGGTAACCCTTGAGTTCAGTCAAGGAGAGTACGGGGCCTCCGCGTGGTGTCGTGAAGCATCAACAGACCTTAGGAACCTTAATTGAACTATCTTGGCCTCTTTAGGGTAGTGAGATAACTGACTTTGGTGCAGTCCGAGGTTGGTTGATACTCGATACTACACCCAATTGAGGGTTGCTTTCCTGGAATATTTCGGTCGCCAGTTCAGTGGCTAAATCGAAACGATGAACAATGAAAGCAGTCCCGTGATATTGGGAACTTTAGAACCCGGTTACTTTGATTAGGACAGGTTGAACCCACCCACTTCAAGAGGGTAGTACCCCAAACTTCATGCTGGCCTAAACTCTAAGGGCTCTTTTGTGTGACTTGTGTGCCTTTGTACTTGCCTACTTGCATGCTTGTTAGCTGACACATGAACTACTTACAGGTTTTGTTTATAGTCCTTAGCTAGGACTCATGACAAGGTTTACCAAATTTCTTGCAGGTTTTGTTTATAGTCCTTAATTGGGACTCATAACAAAGTATACTGAATTTCTTGCAGGGTCTGTTTATAGTCCTTAATTGGGACTCATAGCAGGGTTTACCTACATCACCCCATGCATAGCATGACATCATACCATTGCATACCATTGCATACATCCTAACCCATTTCAAGGATCTCAAGGGCTTGTGATGCAGGTCATGATGAACCAACTGCCCAGCAAGGGGCAAAGAGGATTTATTTTCCTCTAGCTAAGGTCGTCAGGGGCTATGACCCACTGGATATGGTGAGCCTTTGACCCTTGAAGAAGGGCTCTCTACAACAGGAGGTTCCTTCAATCAAGTTACCAGTTTCCAACTCTAACAAGTTTCTCTGTTTACCCTGCGAGATCCTTGAAAACATCACATGCATGTCATACATCTCATTGCATTGCAGGTATCCCTTTGACAGGTTGCTTACCTTTCTCCGCTGCTTATTTCAGCCAATCATCATGAATCCTGAATCATCATCCGAGCAGACTATCAAGGACCTCCAGGCTCAGAACGCCCAGTTCCAAGAGCTGATCCTGAATTTGACCCAGGGGCAACAAGATCTGAAGGCTCTGCTCCTGAAGAAGGAGAAGAAGAAGAAGAGGACTGTTTTGTTCAGCCCTAGACGCAGATTTGGGAATGCACCGCAGACTGAAACTGAGAGGACTACCCCATCTGTGAGGGAAAACAGTCACCATGAGAGAGAGGTGCCTAGTCCAGTGATCTCCGACAACGAGACAGATTTCGACGATGAACAGTACCCTCCGGCTGAGGATAAGTACAAACAGTTGAAGACCGGTTAAGTGCTATAGAGATACAAAAGGTGCCTGGTCTGGACTTCGAGGATCTAGGTCTGTCTTCTGGAGTGGTGATCCCGCACAAATTCAAGGTACCTGCCTTTGCTAAATACGACGGGGCATCCTGTCCTAAGTTGCATCTCAGGGCTTATGCAAGGAGGATCCAGCCCTATACAGCTGACAAAAACTTATGGATCCATTTCTTCCAAGAGAGTCTTTCAGGGACTCAGCTCGAGTGGTTCTATCAACTGAATGGAGCCAACATCCGTACCTGGGAAGACTTAGCCACTGCATTTTACAAACACTACCAGTATAATGCCGACCTCGCTCCCACGCGTACTCAGCTTCAGGGGATATCTATGGGTACAGGCGAAGGCTTCAAAGAGTATGCTCAAAAATGGAGGGACCTTGCTGGAAGGGTACAACCACCTCTGATGGACCGCGAGCTCGTCGACATGTTCTTGGGGACCCTGTCTGGCCCATTCTTCAACCACCTAATTGGGAATTCTGCTGCTGGGTTTACAGATCTTGTCTTGACTGGGGAGAGAATCGAAGCTGGTATCAAGTCGGGGAAGATTCAAGAAGCCGCATCTGCTGACGCTCAGAAAAAGCCCCACAGTGGGAAGAAAGAATCCAATGCTATAAATGTGAAAAAGGGTCGTCATGATGTAGGGGCAATCCAGATTTCCGATCCCACGCCCGTTCAACCAAGAAAGAGCAATAGGCGTAGGATAAAGCATCAAGATAGGAAGTATACTGACATCAACATGTCTTTGTCTCAGGCATTACAGCAATTGCTGAGGGCGAAAATGATCACACTTAAGGATCCTCCTCAAAATCCTGACACTTCCTCTCCCAAGTACAACCCGGGTGTGAGATGTGCCTACCATTCTGACAGTCCTGGACATGACACCGACGACTGTTGGACCTTGAAGAACAAGATCCAGGATTTGATTGACGCCAAGGAGGTCGAGTTTGAACACTGATCCTACACCAAATCGTCGAGAATGTCTTTTGTTCATTCAAATGTTCAAGTTGTATTGTTCTTTGATTGTTCAAACATTTATTCATGTTAAACATTGTTATCACATTAATGCATCGCTTATGTCTATTTTGAATCAATATATTCGCATTTACTATATGCAAATTGTTTCATATTTTTCTGATGATCAACTCTTGGTTAATAATTCTAAGCCTCTTGAGGGAGGATGACGAAAACGATACCACGATCTACAGTATGCTTTTGAACAGACCCCGCTGATGAGGTACAGGCATTGTTTCAATCCCTAAACACTGGAGTTATAAGGATGATAATCCCTCGTCAACCCCTCTGAGCCAAAGAAGTAGGAGTTTTTCTTTTCGAAATTTAAAACCCTTTATCATAACCTGGGGCAGGGTAGTTCTCTCAGTTGATCCAAGTGCATGACGAATAGCACCGAAGAGATCTTTACAAAACGAACAAAGACAGTGATGGTTCAGAACAATCAAAAGGACAGGCAGTCATCATCAAAATTCATAAACGAAAAAGCCCAAAAAGTCTAAACCTACAAAGGGGACTTATGAAACAGGGGCATCCCGCTGACTGTAATTCCAAAAAGGAAACAGTTCAGGCAAAAAAAGAAAGGGATAACAAAAAAGAAGAGGTCCTATAAACCCTCAGCAAAAAAAGATGACTGCCCATTCAAAATAAATCATCAATATCGGAACCATCACCGGAAAATCAGAGCAAAGACTCAAACAAGGTCTAACGTATGATCAACTAAGTTTAGGTTTGGAGAACATCACGAAGAGCGGGTGGGTACAAATAATTTGAGCCTTTACCCTTTGTTTCTTAAACCGTGAACCAGGCCACGTTATAACCCTTAAAAGTCCTAGCTGAAGCATGGGTTAGTTTGAAAGCATACTGTTACGAAAGGTATCCTGACTCCTGAAGGCCTACGGTAAATACAGAGTTGACATCATGTTTTACAAACATTCACATGTTTTATGAAAAAAATGCATTTTCAAAATATTCAAGACAGACATAGGCTTTGCATTGTTAACATAACTTTGTTTGCATATGACTTTTTGTTTGAACAACAGAAGTTCGCACGACGAATGCCTACTGAATAGAAGTACCTCCAATCAAGGGGCAGACATGAGCATGGTCCATCATCTGGGGCAATCCAATCAAGATTCGGAGAATCTCTCAAAGGCCAAATAGCCTGGGGCAAATCTCCGCTTGAGTCACTTGGGGCATTTCAACAACGAATCTGGCCTGATCAAACACCTTCTGGTGGCATGACAAAACACTTCTAACAGGGGCAACTCCCTACATTCTGAGAACATGGACATAGTCGAAAAAATACTACGCACAATCAAAGGCCCGCTAGGTTGACATACCTAGGCAAAAATAAGGGCTTCCCGGCGAACCAAAAGGGTTCGGGCAAAATGAGGGATGAAATGAAAAATCTGTACACCCGGCAAGTCGAAAACCTGAAAAGGCGGCTTGGGCAAAAATGGGTATCCCGGTGGACTGAAAACCCGAAAGGGCGGTCCAGGCAAAAGTTAGGGATCAAAAGCATACGACTATGTCCTGTCATCTTATCATCTGCCTACCAGAAGAAGGTTTGACCCTCAACAACTATCAGCACCCCACAAGTGCCTCCCCCATAGAAACAGGGGCAATAAAGAATGGTCTAAGCAATCTGATTGTTCTGTCCTCCAAGGAATCAGGGTAAGCTCCATTGAAGAACATAGCCAACGCAGTTCAAAGCTTCCCCAGGAAGGTTGGAATCTATCTCCCCAGCGAAGTCCATTCATACTTCCGATACAGCAAGGTATCCTCAGCGAGTCATCCTCAACAATTCAGCAAAAGCATCTCCCCACAGAGTATTTCTTCCCAGCATGGTCACTAGAATATCTTTTTCTCCCCGCAGAATCCTCCATTCGCCAAGTCTTATCCCCAACGGAGTTATCTTCGTCTATTGGAATTCTTGCAACTATTCTTCAACATCAGCCCAGGATACGACTTCCCGGCACCCGTCAAGGATTTACTTTCCTAGACGAAAAACACATTCATAAAACGTCACATACATCATTATAGCATGCATAGACGCATCATATCACCCCAATCTCATTTATTTTTGAGAACATCTTAAAATCAGGCAATTCATGCATTATGACATTGCATACAACTAATTCGTTACTTTTTCAGGAAAGAACGATCAACAGATAAAAGTCTTTACCCGTTGAGGTAGTAATCGTCTCAGATTCCTTCATCATCCTGCTGAGGTAGTAATCGTCCCAGATTCCTTCATCATCCCGTTGAGGTAGTAATCGTCCCAGATTCCTTCATCACATATTTGGAGTAGCAATCGTCTCAGATTCCTTCATCATCCCGTTGAGGTAGTAATCGTCCCAGATTCCTTCATCACATATTTGGAGTAGCAATCGTCTCAGATTCCTTCATCATCCTGCTGAGGTAGTAATCGTCCCAGATTCCTTCATCATCCCGCTGAGGTAGTAATCGTCCCAGATTCCTTCATCATCCCGTTGAGGTAGTAATCGTCCCAGATTCCTTCATCACATATTTGGAGTAGCAATCGTCTCAGATTCCTTCATCATCCCGTTGAGGTAGTAATCGTCCCAGATTCCTTCATCACATATTTGGAGTAGCAATCGTCTCAGATTCCTTCATCATCCTGCTGAGGTAGTAATCGTCCCAGATTCCTTCATCATCCCGCTGAGGTAGTAATCGTCCCAGATTCCTTCATCATCCTGCTGAGGTAGTAATCGTCCCAGATTCCTTCATCATCCCGTTGAGGTAGTAATCGTCCCAGATTCCTTTATCATCCCGCTGAGGTAGTAATCGTCCCAGATTCCTTCATCATCCCGCTGAGGTAGTAATCGTCCCAGATTCCTTCATCATCCTGCTGAGGTAGTAATCGTCCCATATTCCTTCATCATCCCGTTGAGGTAGTAATCGTCCCAGATTCCTTCATCATCCCGCTGAGGTAGTAATCGTCCCAGATTACTTCATCATCCCGCTGAGGTAGTAATCTTCCCAGATTCCTTCATCATCCTGCTAAGGTAGTAATCATCTCAGATTCCTTCATCATCCTGCTGAGGTAGTAATCGTCCCAGATTCCTTCATCATCCCGTTGAGGTAGTAATCGTCCCAGATTCCTTCATCATCCCGCTGAGGTAGTAATCGTCCCAGATTCCTTCATCATCCCGCTGAGGTAGTAATCTTCCCAGATTCCTTCATCATCCTGCTAAGGTAGTAATCATCTCAGATTCCTTCATCATCCTGCTGAGGTAGTAATCGTCCCAGATTCCTTCATCATTCTGCTGAGGTAGCAATCGTCTCAGATTCCTTCATCGTCCTGCTGAGGTAGTAATCGTCCCAGATTCCTTCATCATATATTTGGAGTAGCAATCGTCTCAGATTCCTTCATCGTCCTGCTGAGGTAGTAATCGTCCCAGATTCCTTCATCATATATTTGGAGTAGCAATCGTCTCAGATTCCTTCATCGTCCTGCTGAGGTAGTAATCGTCCCAGATTCCTTCATCATATATTTGGAGTAGCAATCATCTCAGATTCCTTCATCGTCCTGCTGAGGTAGAAATCGTCTCAGATTCCTTCATCACATCCTTATCAAAAAAAAAAAACCTCCTCTGGTTCAGTCAGATCGACCCTAAGATCTCCCTGATGCTTATCCCAGTTAAAGTCACCCAAGATTTTTTCTCAACGAGCGTTGTTGAAGTTAAAATCACCCAAGGTTCTCTTACCATTCATGCTAAGGCAGTAACCATCCCTGGTTCATTCATCAGCGTTTGAAGCTCCAGACTCAGCTCCTGTAACCAGTCAGGACACATCTATACCAAGCATCTAAAATCAGCTCCTGCAACGTGTCAGGTACTCATTTTTCTGTTTTGCAGGTATACAGGTTCTCGCTAAGGAACCTCCTACGCGATCCACATCCAAATGGCATCTATAAGCCCATCATCCTATCCAGCAATCTCTAAATGGCATCTATAAGCCCATTCCCCCATCACTGTTACTATGTGAGCGCAAATTTCTGGGCACTCTAGTGTCCAATCATCTTCTACCCTCGGATTACGAAAGGCACGTCAGCCAATCTGCATCCTCAGGTCTAAGAAGATTGAACAGGGGCAACTGTTGTACCCCAAAATTTGCCCTCCCATATTCTTCTAGAAATTGCCAAGCCAAGTCACAAAATTCCCCAAGGGTTGTGTAGTTCAACTGTCTCCTATACAGTCAAAACTAGGGTTTGTGTCCTGATCAAGAAAAGGAAGGTTCCAAAGGCCCAATCAAGTCTCATATGCTTACAAACATGGTCAAGTATCCTCATATCAAGTTTCAAGGCATTCAGCTCAAGATTGCACAGTCAAAACCCTAAATTGCACTACAGTCAACTGTAGGGGCAAAATGGTCATTTGGCAGTCAAAAGTTCAAATTTTTGGTCAATATATCATTTTGAAGCCACAAACATCAGTTGATCAATGCTTGATCATGATTCTCAAAATTTGGCTCAGAAAATCATCAAGATGCAAAAGTTCCTTTATTTGGACAGCTGAAAAAGTCAACTGAAATTGACCAGGGCATAACTTTCACATGGATCATCATAAAAATTCCATCCAAAGCTCATTTTGAAGAGCAAGACATTTCCTACAACTCATCTTCATACTTCAAGTCCAAGAAATGCTCTCACAAAAAGTTATCAATTTCAACATTATAGGTCATTTTCAAAAGTCAACAAAAAGGGACTTTAAGTCAAAGGCCATAACTTGAGATTGGAAAATCAAAATGACATGGGACCAAAGGCATTGGTTAAAGGACTCAAAGACCTTTCCAAAATGTCCAAGAACATGAGAAAATCTTAAAAATTGAGCAAGTTATGCATTGGAGAAGTTGGGAAATTTTTGTGAAATGGCAAAAGTCAACTATCCTTGAAACTTCAATTTTTGACAAAAGGGCCCACTTTCTTCCACTTGATTCAGCCTTGTCATGCCACACACGTGTCCCATGATTAATTTCAAGATCAAACATTGATTTTTCTATTTTATTTAATTTTTGATAATTTAATTCATTTTAAATCTTTAAAAATTCAAATAAAATTTAAAAATCAATGGAATAGTGCCATGTGAATTTGAATAGCTTCCATATATCATGTGCCAGCTCCCAAACTCATGCTAGGGTTAGGTTGTACACCAAGTCTTGGTTTTGCTAAAAAAAGGGAAAGTTTGTTAATGGTGAAAAGACCTAAGACTAATTCTATCATGGGCATGGATAAAGGCCAGCTAATGACCTAATTCCCTTCCCTCATAAGTACTGAGTCAAAACCTGAGGACCACACACTAAATGCTGCGCCCAAACACCATTGCCAACTTGGAAAAATTCTCCATAAAACTCAAAACTGAAATCAGTGTTCTAGGTGGATTCAAGTCTTAATTCCTTTTCCAAAAGCTTCCTTGTGGTCTCCTGAACAGATTCCAACCCCTAACACCAACTCAAACGCAAGGAATTGGTAACAAGACCTTCGACTGTACAGCAAAAAACTCATAAACGCATATCATGTTCTAGGCACTTTTTATGCAATTTAATTGTTGATTCTTGTTCCTCATTTGATTTCAAAGCTAACTGACATGATTAATTTCGTTTTTATGCCATATATGTGATTTCACCATGATCAATCTTTAGGGTTTTCCAAGCTTGAATTTAGGGCTTCTGAAACCAAGCAAAATTAGCCCACGAAACCATGACCATTCAAATCAGCAAGCTTGGACGAAGAAGAATGAATGTTCGCGCTCAATTTATAGAGCCCTGAGGCTTAATCGCTATTTTTCCAAAAGCCCCCTAAAACCACGCTTAAGAAACCGTTGCTTATGTTGTTTGTTTTTTTTCAGGGTGGTGGAGACGATGAAGCGTGGCAACATGTGATACGTTGTTTTTGAATTTCGCGCGCTTCAGTCACTAACGCATTATTTGCTTTCATTATATTTGTTGTTTATTTAATTAACGAATGTGTGATAGTGGTGCAGCGGTATAGGTGTTAACTAGTAACCCTCAGGACCTGGGCTCAAGTCCCAGGTCTTGCATAATTTCAATATTATTTTTCCAAACGTCTTCCTGTGCAATTTCAAAGGTGGAGCGCATGGTACACCACAATCATCAAGACGTCCACGTGCCCAAGAGGATCAATCAGAAAGCCATGTTCAGAGGTGTACCATAAGCCTCAGTCAAAGGTCCCATACGTGGCCTGGGAAAGTCAACAAATTCCAAAATCAATTGGGCTAGATTGCTGGGTCACACCTCCACTTTAGGGCCTGAACCCCCCTGGTTTGCTTTCTCTATATTTTTCTTGTTTTATTTTTAATTCTTATTTTATTTTCTTTATTTGTTTAAACTAATTACTATTTCTTTACAAATTATAAAATACACAAAAATACCAAAAAAAAACATTTTCTTTTAATTCTTAATTTTAATTCCTTATTAATAATATTTTGCAAAAGGGTCCAACACCCTCGTTCGTAATTTATTTTATTCGCACATTTGTTTTATTTCGCTTAATTCATTATGTATCTCTCCCGAAGCATTGTAACTTAAATTTCTCGCACTTTTATTTCTTTTACTTTATTTACTTTCCGTCAAATCGGGTCCGGTTTAATTTTGGCGATGTGGACCCGCGCCATTTGTAATAGTCTTAAATTTACTTTTCCCGCAACTTTTAACTGTTAACAAAAGCATGAAAGAATGTATGGACTTAAAATAAAATCAAGCATAGAACACCAATAAACATGACAAGACAAATATCAATGAAAACGACACACGAATCGCACACACCACCCCTAGGGTACGCCTCACTATTGCCTTGCCTTCGAGAGGTGATCGTCGAGTAGAGGATGTCTTAGTAAGTCCTCATGATCCGGGAACCTGGCATGAGGGTAGCTTCTAAGGTGTCTTCCCATTGCTCCGGTGATCACCATGTCCCGAACCTCGAATTGACCCGAACACCTCCAACGGTGGTGCTACCTACCTCTCAATGGTGGGATGGCACTACTTTAAAGGACATTTACACAGACGAATTCCTTAGGGTAGGTAGACGACTCATGGATACTTGCTCTCTTCAAAACAAAAATTCAAAGACTTTTCACACCAACACTTTTCAAAAGCTTTCAAAGCAAATTTTTCAAACACTCTGACGTACGAGTCGAACTAAAATTTTTCAAAGAAACTTTGTTAACCCACAATTAAAAAGCAAGCAACCATTTTTGAAAACACATTGAGCAAGTATCTAAGAGCCCATGGATAACCATGGATAGAAAGGGTGCTAACACCTTCCCTTTCTATAACCTACCTCCCGAACCGAGAGCAATCTCTTTAAGGAATTTTTCTGTGCTTTTGTCCTTTCCATTTGGAGAAAATAAAAGACGGTGGCGACTCTTGCTTCCGCGACATTTTCGCGAACCAGCGTTAAACAGTCAGTTCCAGATCCACCGATCACAGTTATGTTTACCTTCTTTGATTTTAACTTCCTTAATTGTTGAACATGTGAAAAGACACATGACATCCTCAGATAAGATTTTAGCAGATGTACAAGTTACAAGACTAGTGGTAGCATCCTTATTATTCAATTGTTTTGTGATTCCATCCCTTCCATAACTATCTCTAGATTAAGAAGAATGTCTTGGATAACCATATAATTTAAAACAAAAAGGTTTTATGAGACCATACTTACCACGATAGCGACATTTCCAGGGATGAATCTTGACTTTGTTATGAGTTTTTTGTAACTTGGAAGGATGTTGAAGCATTTGGTCTCACATTGCTATTTTATCATGTTTTGCCACAGACGTTCCTTCTTTTTCACTCAGAGACTGATAGTTAAAGCCTATACCAGTGAATCTTCTACCTCCTTCTCCAATTTGAAAAATTTCATTCAATACACTAGATCCACTAGTCATGTTTTCAAGTTTAGAAGATAATAAAGTTAACTTATCTTGAATCTCTGAGTTTATAACACAAAGTTTTTCTTTTTCCTCCAGAAGCTGAATCATGACCTTCTTCTGAGCTTTACTTATACACTTCTTCACTTTTGAAGCAAAGTTCCTTGCAAGAAGTGGCTAATTATTCATAAGACAAATCCTCATCACATAAATCTTTATTAGAATCACATCTACGAGTTAGGACTATAACATGCTTAAAGTTTTCATTATCAGTTTCATCTTCAGAATCAACAGTCCAGGAAATAAGCAATCCCTTGTTTGTATCTTGGGAAGTGTAATACGGTGGGAGAAATGACTTGGTTTTGCGTTTTATTGCAAATTTTGTGGATAACTAGAGTCACCACTAACTTTTCTTTTATCCAATAAGGAAAGGGTGAAAAGAACAGGAAAGACCTTCGAGATTTTCTTGAGTTCGGGGGGCAGGATATGAAAAGGGAAGGTGTTAACACCCTTTTCATATATAGTTATATACAGGCTCTTAATCTCTAGCTCACTTTGTTTGAAAATGCTTTGTGATTTGAAGACATTTTGAAAAATGCCTAAGTACGACAACTTTGTAATGATTCCTGTATAAGTTAAGAGTGTATACAAAGTGTTTATTTTTGAAAATATTTCATAAGAGTATTTGTGAAAAAAGATGTTTTTGTGAGCAAGCGATTATGAGCTATCTACCTACAGTAGATATTTTTGAAAATATTTCATAAGAGTATTTGTGAAAAAATGTCTTTCGTGTTATTTTCCTCCTCCTTTAGATAGTTCTATCCCACCATTTGTTGGTAGGAAACCCTATCGTTGAATGTGAAGGGACAGGCATGGGTCATTGTATAGTCATAAAGGCAACTTGTAGGGGCACTTTAGCAATTTATCATAAGGGACTAAGATCGTTTACTGAAGGAAACATTGAAAGGGTCGTCGAGGGACTATGATCTTCTTAGCCGAGGGTCTTTGCTAAAGCGTCTCCATGTTCAAGAGACATGATTGTTTTTATTCGAAGGCAACAAATG
This sequence comes from Vicia faba, assembly GCA_948472305.1. Lineage (NCBI taxonomy): Eukaryota > Viridiplantae > Streptophyta > Magnoliopsida > Fabales > Fabaceae > Vicia > Vicia faba. Next base: position 491,716,165 of record OX451737.1, read on the forward strand.
GGATTACCCTAGAGGTAAATGTGTGAAAAGTGGTTCAATTCAGTTATTTATCTTGATTAGGGTTTTCTATGATTTGTTTTAAATCTTGCCATACACTCCTAGTTACTATACAATAATAAGGAAAGCGGTAAATTACGGAAAGTAAAGGTGCGAAATGCAAATCTAAACTATTACAAGGCTTCAGGAGTGGGGGTACAAAACCATAAAATCAGGGAAAAAAGAAAGTAAACCCTAATTAACTATTACATACTGTAGCAGATACATAATTGGGGAAAAAACTAATGCAAAAGTAATAAAGTGCGCGAAGATTGTAAAATAAAGAGAGAAAGAAAATTGAAAATTGTTTTGTGATCGTTTGATGATTAATCTAAAAAAGAAAACCCTAATTGATTTTAATTTAGAAAAAGAATTAATTAATTAAAAAAACCTAAGTTGATTTTAATTTAAGAAAGAAAAGTTAAGTAATTAAACAAAAGAAACCCTAAAATCTAGGTCAATTTAAGTTAATTAAGAAAACCTAAAAAATTTAAACTAGGGTTTATTAATAAAAAACCTAAAACTAAATTAGGGTTAATTAAATAAAACCAAAAATTTATTTAAAAACCTAAAATTAATCTAAAACCTAAAATTAAATTAGAATCTAAAATTAAATTAGAAATCTAAAATTAGATTAGAAACATAAAATAAAATTAAAAACCTAAAAATAAAATTAGGGTTTGTTTAAAAAAGTTTTTGAAAAAAAAGTGTTTGTAAAAGAGTGAGAAACATAGAATTGGAAAAAAGAAGTAACCAAATGAGTAGGGGTGGGTGTTGAACCCACACCCTCAAGCAGTTTCGGCAGCAAGCATACCACCAGGCTAGCGTGCTGGTTGTGTCAAGGTAACAAGTCTAATGTGTCATATGATAAACCTGCAAAGATAATGGACATATGAAAAAAATGGTAAAACTGGGGATCAAACCCCTGACTTGAGAGAGGAGTGACTTAGTGCACGCGTTTCTACCATTGGGGTGGCTATACATCCATTCATATAATTGCATCAATTGATATATAATATAAAAAAATCCCAAAAGTCAGGAAACTCAAAACGCGCACCTGAGTGGGACCTCGGGTAAGGGAGTCTATTACGCGAGGGGAAGGTATTAGCACCCCACACGCCCGTAGTACTCTACGGCATCCACTCTTGTTTTCTATATTATGGGTGTGTTTAATCTATGCTTACTGTTTATTACTAAGGGAGACTGCAGGCAAAAGAAAGGAGAAAAGAATGTAGGGAAAATAAAAGTGTAATCACTTGGGCCCTACCCCAATGCCTATGTATCCTTTTTGAGGAATCAGAGCTACCGTAGTTCGGCTCACATGTTTTTGTCAGTTTTGTGTTTTTTTATGGACGACATTAATTCCGCCTTCTGCGCAACTCGACCTTTGGAGACTTATGCATTGACACAAAAGTAAACTAATCATGTCCTTACCTGAAAAGGGTCTTCTGAGAAAAGGTGCTTGAGCGCACAAAAAAAGTTTGAGTTGGTTTATATTTTTGTTGCAGATAATGACTAGTTGACCTCAAGAGAGAGATATTGGCCACTTTTCTACTTATCCATGAAAGGAGTCTTTGAGATTTGAACCGCACCTAGGCCTCAGATGGAAGAACAATAAGATCGAGAAGAGGCCCACTTATCATCTCTCATACTAAGCAAAGGCATGATTCTCATCAGTAGTTTTAAAGTGTTTTGAAATTTTCAAAGAAAAAGAAGCTTTTGTTTTAAATGCATATGAAAAAGGGGGAAAAAGTCAAAGGGAGACTAGCCTATTTCTAAACCTAGTGTTATTATGCATCATGGACCTAAAATTGGAATTTCGAAGGAATTCTACCTAATGTTTGCATGCTTGGATTTAAATGCCTAATGTCTAATTTTAGTTCAATTAAATCAAAGATTAAATTTGAACCAAAATCACCTAAGGGACCATGAAAGACTATACAAACAAGTGAAATTAGGCAGCAAGTATCAAAGTATTGCATACAATCTATACCAACAATCGCAAATGAAATATATGGCATAAAAATGAACAAAACTAATGATTAAAATTGACTAAAAAGTTAGAAAAAGGGAAAATTAATTCCTATTTAATTTCTAAAATGTCTTCTAATATTTTTTACCATTTTATTATGTATTTTGGTTATAAAAAAAAAGATCATGAAAGAAAGAATTACAAAAAAACAAAAAAATAAAAATGAGAGAATCAGGGGGGTGTGCAATTTGGACCCATGGGTACGAATTCAGCGACCTGGCGCCAGGCCCAAGAGCTAGAGCTATGGGCCAATGCAAACAAATCCCGGTCCATCAACAACCTATTATGATTTTTATTATTTTCTGAATATTTTTTAATCAAAAAACATGAAATTGAAACGAGAATGAAACACTGCGTTCGGTTATTGTGTCCCCTCATATCCATAACTCACTTAACCTTCTCTCTACCATCCGCGTGTGATTTCTGCGAGTAGTCTCCGCCGCCGTCACCACCATCAACCTTCTTTGATTACCAAAGTTCAAACACAGATTCTACCCTAATTCATGCCCCGATCATGAATCCATCATTAATTTCTTCAAAGTAAACCCCTAACATACCTCAATCTACCCCGAAACGAAACCCTAATAACGAGACCAGAAGAGGGGAATTGCTCAGAGGATTCTTAGCTACGTCTCGGTATCAAGAAATCAATAAAAAAAAGCGCTCGGCCTACCTCGACGACGGCTAGTGAAGACGAATTATGAGGTAATATTTTTGCTTCGCTCTCTTTCTTCAACTTCTCTTCTTCTTAATTGCATGTTTGCTTCTTCTTCTTGAGTGTTTGCTTCCTCTTCCTCTATGTTATTCTTCTAAGTTTGTCTTGCACTCTGTGTCTTGTGGTTCCTGTTTTACGTATGTGTTTCTTGAGCGTTCTGGATTGTCGTTTGCAGAAATGAGATTGATGAAGATGATGCTAAGATTGAGAGAGCAGAGGAAGGTCACAGTTATAGCAAGTTGTGAAGATGGTGATGATGGAATTCAGTTATGGAAGAGGGATGTGTGGTTATGGGGGTTTGAGAAGAAGGTTCTGAGATTTATTGCAGAGAAAGGATGGTGAAGAAGGTAAGAGATAGCAGATTGCAAGCAAGGTCACGAAGAGAGGATCAAAAAAAAGTTTGAGGTTGGGCATATGGTGAAGATGAAGTCCCCAAAGTATATTATATCACAAGTAAGCCAATAGACCCGATGAAGAGCTTTGCATCATAAAGTGTACATACTCCAATTCACGAAGAGTATCCCATTGAATCTTCTTCTCTTTCCTAGAGCTCGTGAACATATGCCTTGAGATTCAAGTAATAGCTAAACCTTATTTGATGAAGAAAGGATCATTTTAAATCCTAGCTTGTAAAGGATAAGATTTTCTTATATGATAACCTTTTTGTATGACATATTGGAGCATCCTTGAATAAGACTCTAATGGCTATGGATACATCAAAATCTTTAACCACTTGCACTTTAAGTAATGATAGAACCCCTTTGACATTTATTGATGAACAAATACACATGGAACCCCTCTTCAAGTCCACATGATTATAGAAATAAATCATCATTCATGTGGTGATGATAGGTATAAGACGATGACCCTCATTGCTTGAATTTGTAGCCTTTGGAGATAGCCTTAGGATGACTCGAAATTGAGGTGGCAAGTATTTGATGAGAACCAAAAATTGTATCATTAAAAACAAGTCCACAATGTTGGAGAAGGAGAGGCTCAAGATAACCACAAGATCAAGCCCTAATCTAATGATCCCCAGTTGAAGCATAACAGACGAAAACCCTAATTCTTAAGCCTTGAAGAAATATTGCAACTTGATGTTGAGAAGAAAGAATACCCCTATAGTTTGATGATAAAGAAGTCCGGGAAATAAAACCCTAGCTTCAAACAAATGGTTAATGGAGAAATCAACCGAAACAAGCATGTGCGAAGATGAGAGCCTTAAAGCCATACACCAACCCTAATTCCTCGAAATCCATGATCCCATGCCAAATTATTGATTAATGATGCATGATGTGTTAGATGACCCAATGAAGGTTATGTGCATGAAAAAAAGTGCGAGATTCATAAGCCAGATAAAAGTGAGAGGGTAGGACAAATTTGGGGTACTACAGCTTCCCCTATTTAATCGTCTTAAACCTGAAAGTAGGATTGGCGCGTGCCCTTCGGAAGTTCGAGGTAGAAGATGATTAAATACCAATGCCAAAAATTTGTTCTAGGAGAAAGTGTGAGTATTTATTTATTTTTTTGTAATATCTATTGGGGAAAGAATTTTTTATTTTTTCAGTGAAGAGACGGAGATTGGACTTGTAACATGGCAACATAGGCTAAAACAAGACGGAGGTTGGACTTACCACATGGAGTGATGGCAATACAAGGCAAACATTGGTATGAAAAGACAATGGATAAGGTCCACGGGTAACCTATGATCCTAAGGTGAAACATGAGAGTGATTTGTCGAAGATTCTAGCCTATGGGCGATATTAGGTTCGACGACAAGATATATGGGAAGATCCCACCCAACAAGCCATCTCAGATTCTAAGATAATCTAAGGAAGAACCTAGCCTACGGGCGATCTCAGGTTCGAAGATGACCTGATGAAGAACCTAGCCTATAGGCGATCTTAGGTTCGACGATGATCTAAGGAAGAACCTAGCCTACGGGAGATCTCAATTTCGATGATGATCTAAGGAAGAACCTAACCTACGGGAGATCTCAGGTTCTAAGATGATATATGGGAAGAACCTAACCAAGAGGCGATCTCAGGTTCGAAAATGATCTAAGGAAGAACCTAGCCTACGGGCGATCTCAGGTTCTAAGATGATTTGAGGAAGAACCTATCCTACGGGCGATCTCAGGTTCGAAGATAATCTGATGAAGAACCTAGCCTACAGGCGATCTCAAGTTCTAAGATGATCTGAGGAAGAACCTAGCCTACAGGAGATCTCAGGTTCAAAGATAATCTGTTGAAGAACCTAGCCTACAGGAAATCTCAAGTTCGACGATGATCTAAGGAAGAACCTAGCCTATGGGCGACCTCAGGTTCTAAGATGATCTGAGGAAGAACCTAGCCTACGGGAGATCTCAGTTTCAAAGATGATCTGATGAAGAACCTAGCCTGCGGGTGATCTCAGGTTCTAAGATGATCTGAGGAAGAACCTAGCCTATGGGCGATCTCAGGTTCTAAAGCGAGACCTACGAACGATCTGCTGGGGGAGGCCTATGGGCGGTCTATAAGGAAATCTAGATCTACGGTCGATCTAAGATCCTAAGGTAAGACCTACGGGCGGTCTACCAAAAACTAGGTCTACGAGCGACCTACAAGGGAATCTAGATCTATGGTCAATCTAAGATCCTAAGGTAAGACCTATGGGCGATCTACCAAAAACTAGGTCTACGAGAGACCTACAAGGGAATCTAGATCTACGATCGATCTAAGATCCTAAGGTAAGACCTACAGGCAGTCTACCAAGAACTAAGTCTACGGGCGACCTACAATTCTAAGAAGGTGGGGGTATTGGTCACGACACGATGATTAGAGATGCGAGAGTGAACAAGTTTATCGCATTGAATTTGTTGGGAATTGTGAAGGTGAAGACCACCGACTAGGGATTTGGGGCGATATCCTCTTGTAGGGACGTATTGTTGTCCTTGAATGATTTAAGTCTTTTGTGTAAGGTACCTGATCTAGCTTATATTTCATATGCATGTTTGAACTTCTTTTGCCGTAAAGACCCATTCTGATGGATCAGCTACGCGCTTTTAAGGATGCAATATTATGCAGTGATAACTATATGCAATACAAAGAAATAGACTTCATGGGGATAAGCGAAGGCTCATTAGGTACCATCGCTCATCACTGGGGATGCCAATACATAATGGTGCTGGAAACCCGCAGTACCAAATATTGCTAGGGATACTGGGAAGAATATGCACTGGGGAGCTCACAATACCGCATATTATTGATGACTCTGCTGAAGATTGAATTGCTGACGAAGCGAGTCTTCAGGTACGTTGCTGGATTCTGAATTGTATTGTTGGGGAAGAGATAATCTGGCTCAACTTTCCTACATCCTAAACCATTGAGAGGACGATAGAATTGAGTATGCCGAATAACAGACACCAAACACCATGTGAATCTCTCTGAATACATGTCCCAAGTTTATGCCACACTGGGGAATTACTTCTTGAATCACTTGGGGATAAAAGATGGGCATGGACACCTATGAATGCCTCGGTTTAGCTCTACGAATTCCCCGGTTTAGCTCTACTGGGGACGCACTTGATTAACTCCATTGGGGACGCACTTGCGCGTGCCAAGTCAAATGGCGACTCCGAACTTTCTAAATTCACTTGGGGAATCAGGTTTGAAATTATCTGCAGTAGACGAAGCAACTTCATGCACTGGCCAAGTTAGGGCGACCATTATGGCGCTTTTAGCTTGATTGTAGTCGTCTCGTATAACATAATTGGCTTGAACAACTTTGCGAGTACGGATGAGGAATGCCACTGTCTGTGGGATTTCTTAAAGAGTCTCTGCTGAATAGAAGATCAGAATATTCGTGCCATAATACAATATGAGGTGGCCTACCCCAATCTCTTGAATCACAAAATAAACTGCTCTTGATTACAGCTTTTTTGGAGAGATTTATCGAATCTTGACGTAACTGTCCCAGGTTGAACAAATTCTGAATAGATTTATCGATGTGAGAATCCTTGATCAATGACAACTTAAAGAGATTTATCGACGTGATAGCCTCTAATTGGTCGAGCTTGAAGAGATTTACCGACGTGATAGCCTCTGATTGAGTATAGCTTGAAGAGATTTATTGACGTGATAGCCTCTGATTGATAGCTTTGAGGGGATTCCCTAAATTTGGTTGACCTTGGAGAGAGCGATTCTCGACTTGATTGCCCCAGATTGGCGGAATCTGCTAACTTCATCCTAAAGGGTACTCAGAATGTGAAGCACCAAGATACTTTCTCTTGACAAAAGGTTAACATGCCCCTGGATAAGTCATTTCTCTTGTGATAGTTGACTCTTGCTTTAACAGAGTATTCAAACCTTTCTTCTCTGACAAGATTGAGATCTTTACCGATTATTCATTGTGTAAAATTACTTGATGTTATGTAGAAGAATGTTTATTATGAGAATGATAATTCTAATGCAACACGTATGTAAGTCTTGAAGTTTGAAAAAACTTTGAATGAAATGATGTCACAACTCTATTGTGAATGAGTCACTAGATAGATAGGAGCATTTGCAAATTCTTTTTTATGAAAGGTAATGCAAGCATATGATGCCAACACAGATATTTAAACATACCTCTTAGGAGTCAGTTAAACTCTATCTCGTTGTAGCACGCTTTCAAATTGACCCATGCTTCAGTTAGGACTTTTATGGGTTGTAACGTATCCTGGTTCACGGTTTAAGAAAAAAGGATTTAAGGCTCAAAATTATTTGGTGCCCACCCATTCTCCATGATGTTCTCTATTCCTACGTTCAGTTGACCCGATACAAGCATTCATCTCTCTAGAAGAGTTTGCAATGGTTGAGGAACCACTGAGGCCTCTTGGACACAACAGTCGCTAACTTCTGATTTTGGTGTCTGATCAGACGACTTCATTCTTTCGATGAGGATTTTATTGGTAATCCTTTTATCACCTTTTAGGATTTTCAATTTCTTTCTTGCTTTCCCTAATTTTTTCTTGGACAAATTCTTTTGAGTTTCGATCTGGAAGTCCAGCGGGATGCCCTAACTTTTCCCTAAGCGACTTGTTTTCAAGTTTCGACTTAGCAGGGCTTTTTGTTTCTTTCTTGTTCTTAATTTCCATTTTGAACAAGTCGTTGATCTTTGCATTGTCTTTGATTTGTTGGAAGTGACCGTGACTGTCTGAGTCTTTGGTAGATGAGGGATAACCATTGTTGTATCGTCATCTGTTGACCTCCTATTGTGCGAGAGATACCCATTTGGTTATCGTTAATAGATACACGTTGTTGATAGATGAGGGTTAACCATTGTGGTTTTGACTTTCCTCAACCTATTGATTGATAACCATTGTTATATCCTTGGATGCACACTCTTGATGAGTTCTGAATGTTTGATCATATTAACTGAACATTACCCGCCCCAGGGTTAAAATGAGGTTTTTTCTAAACAGAAAAGAAACTCCTACTCCGAAGGCTCAGAGGGGTTAGTGAGGGTCTATCTCCATTATATCTATGGTGTTTAGGAATAGAAACAAGGCATGTACATCGTTAGCAGAGTCCTACTCAAAAGCGTAGCAACCAGAGATTTTTTGCATTCTTAGATTATCGTCATCCTCCTTCCAATTCTTTACCTAAGCATAAGACTTGGAAATTTGGCATCAATATGCAAGTAAAACATTTAAAGAGTGATAACAAATGGATGAATAAAAATGAAAGGAACACTTCAAGACAAGCATACTTATTATGTTGTACCCCAAAATTTTCCCTCCCATTTTACTCAACATATGTTCATTGAAATCCTCAACTTGCCCAAGGATGCCTAAGGATTGATCAGGCAAATGCTCTCCTAAGACAATGAACCTCAAACTAGGGTTTCCATTTTCATCAAGATGGGTGAACTCCGAAGGTCTCAAATATTTTCCATGGTCCTAATATATTCTCAAGAACATCCATGTCAAGTCGCATGCCCTGCACAAGAAGCTTGCTCAGTCAACTGCTCAGATGCTGGAAAATCAAATGTATTAGGTCAAAAGTCAACTGTGGCCCACATACAGTCAAACTTCAAGATTTTTGGTCAACATCAAAATTTTTAAGTGATATCCATCATTTGATCAAGGGTTGATCATGATTCCTCAAGGAATGCTCCTAATTCATCAAAACTCAAAAGTTGCTAAGTTAGGGTTTTTACAGGAAAAGTCAACCAAACTTTGACCAAGCATAACTTTCTCATACTTTATCAGAAATTTCCCATCCAAGGCTCATTTTGAAGAGAATTCAATTCCCTACAACTCATATTCATCCCTCAAGTTCGAAAAATTCCCTCATGAAAAGATATGAATCCAGACATTACAGGTCATTTCAAAAAGTCAACAAAAATACCTTTTGGGTCAAAGCTTCTTACATTAGCATGGAAGATCCAATTGAAATGAAACCAAAATGCTTATTTAGGGGACATATCAAGATTTCTAAAAAGTCCAAGAACCCCCCCCCCCCTCCCCCGTTAGGGCCAAAATTGAAGGAGATATGCACTGTCAAAGTTGGCCATTTTTGGAAAATTGTCAAAAGTCAACAATGCCCAAAATTGCATTTTTTTTGTCAAATGGGCCTAACTTTTTATGCTTGCATCTTACTTCTAGCATGGTCCACGACCCAAACACCTTTCCATGTATTATTGGCTTTAGTTATTTAATTTATTTTGATTTTAATCATTTAAAAATCAAATCAAATCAAATAAATAATCAAAATAGTAAAAGATTTTATTGCAAATCTTTTTCTCATCAAATAACAATCAACAAAAGCTGGCAAATCAAGGCAAATTCGTGGAGAGAGAGTAAGATTGGATTTCTTCCAAAAATAAACAAAAAATCAAATAATTGAAGGAAGAATATTTTTCATCAAAGCATTGGATTTTTTCCACTTATGTTGACCTAATGTGCTACAATATATAACCACAACAATCCCAGACCTAAAGGAAATGAAATGGCTGCCTCCAAACCAAGAACAAAGTTTCAAAAATATTCAACTTTAGTGAAATTTGAGATCTCACGATCCAGCCATTCTCCATTGATTCTAAGCCTCTAATCGTACTCCTGCAGCATCAAGGGACTCAACCCAACTCCTGAGCAATCCTATAGCATCAAAAAATCAGCAAGTACGTACCTCACTTTTGGGTAAGATTTCTTTGATCTCAAACTTGTACAAAGCCTAATTTAAATCCATATTGACTGCATACATGTGTTTCTATTAATGATTATGAGTGTTTGAACGTATAACATGTGAAGCTAACACCCGAAATCACCCTTTGCCATTAACGACCGTGGTTTCACGTTTTTTCTCATAGCGATGTTTGCAAGCCGTTTCAGGGCAAGAGGAGGTCACCATTGGATCCACAACCCTCGAATTAGGGGGGTAGGGTCCAGTTAATTATTGTTTTTGCAGGTTTGCGTGAATTGGATGGAGGAGATGGCCGAAGAAGACGACCGGAGCTAGGGCTCCAGCACTTCTCAGGTGAGTCAAAGGCTGAAGGCAGTCTGACTGCATGTGTGGCTTGTCCTTATAACATGATTGGTCCATACTAGCTGATGTGTGCATTTGTTTAATTGATTGGGTTTAACACTTGATTTTCTTTTTATTATTTGCATTTGGATATATGTATGAATGAACAATATAGCACAGATGGCAAGGGAAGGGGGCGTGTGAAACCAAAGACCTGGGTTCGACTCCAGGTGTGCACATTTTGTTATTTTCTTAACACTCTATGCAGGATCCCGTGCGCCTCATGATCAAATTTCCACCATGCGTCTCCAAATTCAACCACAAGATCTCATCATATCCAGATCCAACATCTAGTACGTGCAGTCATACCATGAACCATCAGAAGGAAGCTACACTGGATCAGGCGTAGGACCTTTGGGCCAACGAATTGGGCTTTGCAAAGTTGCAAACCACACCTCCCAAATTGCTTCCAATCAGGCCCACTTTATTTTCCTTTTAATTTCTTTATTTGTTTCTTTTTAGTTTTTTTTGTTTTAATTATTTTTTTTACAAAATCATTTTTTTATTAAATCAAAAATCAGAAAATCACAAAAATATTAGGTTTAGTTTTTTTCATAAAATATTTATTTGCATTAATTAATTAGATTAATTAGGTTAACTTAAATAATTTTTTTTCATAATTAAAATTTAATAGAAGTTAGGCTAATTTGCAAAATTAATTACTTTTCTCAAAAGTCCAAAAAATATTTTCTTCCACTGATTAGACTTCTTTGAATTTAATTTTTAATTCCTCATATTTAATTTTGGCGTTCGCATCTTTTTCATTATTTTTCCTATTAATGTAACTGCTCCGAGTTTGTAATAGTTAATTAGGTTTGTCATTTCGCATTTACTATTTTCCCCGATTTTCGATTATGTAATCCCCCCCCAAAGCCTTGTAATAGCTAGGGTTTTAATTTCTCACACTTTACTTTCCGCAACTATTAACTGCCTAGATGTATGAATAATAGGATTAAATGACAAGACAAATAAATTTAAAACGGTAGAAAATCCTAATTATGCAAAGATAAAATTAACTGAAATCAAACACTTGCACATGCACACTCCTAGGGTTTGCTCCACTCCGGTTGCCTTCGGTAAACGGTCATGAAGCATAGGGAATTTTAGTGGTTTCCCTCTAGTCCCAAAAGATAAAAAATGACCCATTCGGATGTTGCCTCAGAAAAGATCTTTAGGGTTTTAGGGTAACTACTAAAATTTTCTAATCATTACTTATGTGACCGTATTCGTCCCTTTGAATGTCCCTTAAAACTCCAACGATAGGGCTACCTACTCTTTAATAGTAGGATAGCACTGTCTAAAGGAAACAAGAACGGATAATCTTTTTTCGAGTAAGTAGAACATCTTAAGTACTTTCTCAAATAAACTCTTTCCCACAAACACTTTCAAAACAGTTTCAAAAACCACTTTGTCACGCTCTTGAGGACCGATACAAGAGTTATCACGAAGTTAAATAAAACTTTTTGCAAAACACACACAAGCAATTTCAAAAATGAGCAAGTACCTAAGAGCCCGTGGAAACCCACAGATAGAAAGGGTGCTAACACCTTCCCTTTCTATAATCTACCCCCAATACTCAAAAACTCTCGGAAAAATGTTTCTTATGTTCTTTTCCCTTTCCTTTGTTGGATAAAATAAAAGTCGGTGGCGAATCTTGCTTACCGCATATTTACGAATACAAAACGCAAACCAGTATAACTGTCGATTTTGCCACTGTATCACAAAACTGACGACTCTGCTGGGGATTTAATAAGTGGGGTATACCTTAGAATTTAGGTTACTTCTAAAATTGATTGCTTGTCTTTTGCTTTTCCTTCTTTATATTCAAGGGTTTTGTTGGGGTTATGTAGATCCTACACCCGGATCTAGGGACACCTTTTAGGTAAGTAGCAATAAACTGTGAGGGAATTGTGCGGGGTATACCGACATGGTTGAAGCAGTAGCTATATTGATGTGGAACTTTGGTTGGTACCAGTAACCCTTGAGTCAATCAAGGAGAGTACGGGGTCTCCGCGTGGTGTCATAAAGCATCAACTGACCTTAGAACCTTTAATTGCACAACTTGGCCAGTAGGACGTAGCGAGATAGCTGACTTTGGTGTATTCCCAAGGTCGACAGATACTCGATTCTACACTCATTGAGGTTTGTTTGGTTGCAAGTCAATCGCCTATTGAACGAAGCCTGGGGGATATATCGGTGATATTGAGACCCCTTAGAACCCGATTACTATTTATAGGACAGGTTGAACCAATCCAGCTTCAAGAGGGTATGACCTCAAAACTCATGCAGGCTTAAACCTAAGAACTTGGTGTGACTTGTTTGTTTCTTGCTATACATGTGATTTTTTTAGCATAATCACGACATCATAAACATGGCATATCATACTGTGATACGGTGGGAGAACTGACTTGAGGTTTTGCATTTTGTCGCAAATGTCGCGGTTTAGCAAGAGTCGCCACCGACTTTTATTTTATCCAAAAGGAAAGGTAAAAAAGCACAGGAAAGACCTTTGAGATGTTTTCTTGAGTTCGGGGGGTAGATTATGAAAAGGGAAGGTGCTAGCACCCTTTTCATTTATGGTTTTCCATGGGCTCTTAGTTACTTTCTTAGATCACTTGCTTTGCTTTGAAATTGTTTGAAATGGTGCTTAGTGTTTGGTGTGGTTTTGAAAGTATTTTGAAAAGAGGCCATTCGTTTAGGCAATCTTTGTAATGATTCTCGTTCGTAAGAATGTATACAAAGATGTTTGTCTTTTGAAAAATGTTTTAATATTTTTTTAAGATGTTTTGAAATTTTTTTGAAATGTGTGTGTTTGTTTTTTGAAGATAGCAAGGATTGTTTTGAAATGGAGCAAGTAACTTAGAAGCTATCTACCTACTCAAATGTCTTTCTTGTGCATTTTTATTCCTTTGACATTGTTGACTTATCATTGTTTTGGTAAGCAACCCTATCTTTGGATGTTAAACGGGACGGGCGTGGGTCATCGTATAACCATGATAGCAATGTTGTCAAGTATCTTAGCATTTTCTAGGGACCAAGATCATTTTGTTTAGGCAACCTTTTGATAGCGTCATCGAGGGACTATGATCTTATTTTTGTTTTGTTTTGCCAAGATACTTCGCGTGCGTAACATGGCCATTTTCTTTTAGGAAACCAAGTGGGTGAAACCCTAAGGGTGCTTGTGTGCAAAGTGTGTCATTTTACATGCATTTGATTTGTCTTGGATTAGGTCTTTCTATTTGTTTTGTTTTTGGTCTTATCATGCAAACCCTAATTTACTAAACATGGTATATGAAAGCAATAAATTGCGTAAATGTAAACTAAGCTATTACAACAATTATTATGGGAGGGGGGATACAAGTTTTTGAATGGGGATATTGCACAAAATAAACCCTAAAAAATATTATTACAACCCAATTGAATATTGTGCGAATTAAATAAATGTATAAATATTAAAATTCAATGCAAATGTATTTATGTGAAAAATGTTTTGGTATTTGTTTTTTGTATGAGAAAATAAATTAACTAACCCTAGAAAATAAGGAAAAAAATAATATTATTATTTTTGAAAGGGGGAAACCCTAATTTTTTGATTAAAGAAAATATATGTTCTATATTATTATTTTGTCCATTTTTTGTACAAGAAAATAATAAATAATATTATGTACAAATAATAAAAATTAAATATGCATGAAAATAAATATTTTATGTGTATAAAATATATAATAAAAATATTAACTATTTTTTATATTTATTTACAAACTATTTGAGAAAATAAATTCTATTCTATTAAATAAACTATATTTTCATGTAAAAAAAATAAAAAAATAAAAAAATAAAATTATGAAAAATATTTTTATGATTTTTATTATTCAGAAAAATAAATGAAAGTATAAAAATATGAAAATATAAAATAAATACAAAAATATAACAAAATTAGTCAAGGGGGTGCAAAAGTAATCCAGGAGGTGTGAAAATCAGAAACAACAGGCCCAAGGCGCCCAAGGCCCAGAACCATCGTCCCTGTCCTCCAGCTTCTCTTCTGTGCGCGCGTTTATGTTCAATCTTGTAACTTTCACATGCTTGCACAAAAACAAAAACTTATAACATGAAACTTATGGCATTTGATCTCACGATTCTAACCATATAAAATTTGTAACCTAACTCTCAAAGATCAGAGAGAATTTTAATGGCCCTAATTCGTGACCTAATTATTTCATGAACTTCAGGCTTCAAATTCTCATAGCACAGTTAATATAAATGACAAGTATGCATATGTACAACTTCACCATGATAAGGGCTACATCTTTTCTTCACAAATCGTGGCTTGAGGATGCCTAAATACAGAGATAGAGTTTGAGAAAAATACCTCCTTCAGCTGGACTTGGATATGACAATGTGGGGACTTTGATGGAGGCCTGAGGATCATGTGAGCTTCCTTGAACTTCCTTCAAGCTATTCCAATGCCTAGCTTGCTTTATGGATGGCCAAAAGTCTTTGCACAAGTCAAGTTGTAAGCTCCAAGTTTGAAAATAGCAATGGCTGAAACAGAGCTTACAGATGCAAGGTAAGGGCTTGGATAGCTTTGGTAGGATATGTGGAAGGTGTTTGAAGTGTTGAAACAAAAAACACACGAGCCAAAAATGAAATGGCTATGATTTTGCAGCAACTGGATGTTTGGACAGAAAAATGAAGTTTTTCAGTTTTAGAGTGTTTTGGATGTCAAGCAATCGTGTTTAGCCTTACAATGAGTTTGTATATTTGTATAGAATGATACAAAGTCCACTCCTTATCAACTGTACAAGTTCTGATCTCTTTTGCAACTTTTCTTGCATTTGAAGAAAAGTGAAGTGACCAATGCAAACATGCTTGTACTGGCTGACTTGTGAGCTGCAAAGAGTTAGTATAGATTGCTTGTGGCCTGTGGAAATTGTTTGCATCAAAGGGACAGGTCCAAGGCTCAAGATGGACAAAGTAGCAAAAGCTCACTTTATGAAAATGGCATTGTGCACTTTTGGCCAAAAATGGAAATGTATCTTGTACAATGCTTCAAAAGTGAAAATAAAGCCTTTAACCTCTAAGTTTGCATTTAATTATGGAGTGTAGAATGAGTTTAGGACCTGTACAGAAAGGTACAAGCATCATGGATCTGATTTGCAACTTGATACTTTGTGAAAATGGCATGAACAAAAGTGATAAAATGTGAACTTCTCCTCTTCGATTCTCCCTAACCAAAAATGATCTTGGAGAGTTATTGGACATTTTGGAAAGCTTGCAATGTTCTCTATAATCCATATTTGAAATTAATTTTGAGATACCTCTTGGAACTAGGTGAAAAATGTCCATGAAGTTGGGTCAAAAACCTGCCTAAATTAGGGCAAAATTTCACTAAGTTATTTAGTTCATGGACCTATGTTCACAAATTCATAACTTGAGATCCAAGCATCTTTTGGGAAAATTTTGTGAAGGAAAGTTGTAGATTACATGTAGGAATACAACTTACATGTTGGAAGTTTTCTTTGAATCAAATTGCATCATGGTGAAAAAGCGGTGGAAAGTTGGGAAAAAAATAAGAAAATTTCCATACGTAGAAAAATTCTAAGTTATGAAAATTTTCAAATTCAAAACCCTAATTTTCAAAATTGGTTTTCTTGGTGAACAAGTTTCATTTTTTGACATATATTGATGAATTATGACCCTTGGCACTTGATTTTGACCAAAAAGTCAAAGTTTGACTTTTCAGTATACAGTTGACTTTTGATCAGTTGACTGCAAAATTCATTTGTCAATCCAAAGAACTTGAGATCTTTTGAACTATGTGATTAGGTCAAGATAATATCATTGAACTCTTGAAATCATGCTTGAACTCAATTGGTTATTGTCTAGGTTAAAAATCAGAAATTTCCCTTTCTCAGTTAAAACCCTAATTTTGACCATTTTGCCCTTTTGATGATTTGATCAAATTTCTTGAGGAGTTGTGATCCAAACTTGATCAAATAGTACATATGAGTCTAAAATATTGTTGTGGATCAAAAATTATGAAGTTTGACTATAAATTGGCCATGGTTGACTTTTTCTCCAATACAGTTGATTTTTAGGTCAATTGTCCAATTGACTGATCAAAAATGTGGTTCAAGGCTTGAAACTTAACATGAGCAATCTTAGGGGTCCAAAATAATGTATGAAATTCACATGAAGCATTGATGGTCCAAAAATCCTTGTGCAAACTCAAACCCTAATTTTGGGTTATCAGTGCAAGATGATGTCTTGAGCTGACCAAACCCTAATCCTATCTTGAGTCCAAGAAGTCTTGTAAGGAAAATCTTGATAAATGAGAGGGAAAATTTTGGGGTACAACAGCTGCCCCTATTCAATCTTCTTGAACCTGAAGAGTTAGATTGGCGAGTTTTGCCGTTCGTGACTCGAAGGTAAAAGATGATTATGCACTAGAGTGCCCGTAAATTTGCAATCATCAAAGTGTAGTTGAGGGAATGGGCTTAAAGATGCCATTTAGAGAGGTGATAGAATCTTGTTGGAGATGGGCTTGTAGATGCCAGCCAATAATGTTTGTTGAATTGTAAGTTGTAAGTCAAAAGAATGAGTATCAGAATAGTGTCCGTACCTGGAACGTATCTGAACTGTATCTGGAGACTGAATCTGTATGAACCATGGAATAACGTCTGTGTCTGGAGTGTATCTGAGCTGTAATCTGAATAAATGACAGAATGACTTCCGTGTCTGGAGTGTATCTGGACTAGGATCTGAAAAAGTGACAGAATGGCAATCGTGTCTGGAGCGTATCTGGACTGTAAGAATCTGAATAAGTGACAGAATGGCAACCGTGTCTGGAGCGTATTTGTATTGTAGTCTGAATGAGTATCAGGATGGCTTCCGTGTTTGGAGCGTATCTGAACTTGAATTTGAATAAGTGACAGAATGACTTCTGTGTCTGGAGTGTATCTGTACTGTATTTATCTGAATAAGTGACAGAATGATAACCGTGTCTGGAGCATATCTGTACTGTAGTCTGAATGAGTATCAGGATGGCTTCCGTGTTTGGAGCGTATCTGAACTTGAATCTGAATAAGTGACAGAATGACTTCCGTGTCTGGAGTGTATTTGTACTGTCTTTTGGAGTTGGTGTCTGAATGAGTAACATAATGACTTTCGTGTCTGAAGTGTATCTGTACTGTATCTGAAATCTTTGAACATTGTTAATGATAGCTGTTAATCTTATCCTGAAAAGGGTAAAATGTTTGCTGAAACACAAAGTTATGTTGCATGAAATGTATGATGCAATAAATGTTCTTTATCAATGTTTATGATTTATGGATGTAATGTAGGTGCATGTAAGCTGATTCGCTGTTTTGTTGATGAAAATAAACCCTTGACTGCTGCCGGGGAAAATAAATCCTTGATTGCTGAGGATAAGAAGTCCTTGGTGACTTATCTGGGGATATAGGGATCCTTAATGTCTTGAAGTTGGAATATTGACAAAAATTCTGTTGTGAAAGTAATGCCATTTACTACCTGAGGAATCTTCTTGGAGAATCCAGAGAACTTTGATGACTTCTGTTGGGAATTAAGAATGAGAATCTTCATTCTGTTGGGGAGTAATGAAAACTCTATGGGGAAGAAAGCTATCCTGCTGGGGATTAAGTTCAGGAGTTTGGGTTATCTGCCATTCTACTGAGGAGTTATCAGAAGTTGTTGTCTGGTTGGTTTTCAGGCTTCAAGATAACTTGCTGGGGAATTTGGAGAAACTGGATGTTTTCCACTGGATTAATAGTTTGAAGTTTTGGCTCTGCTGGGGATTGATAGTTGGAAATTTCAGCTCCGCTGGGGATCTATAGTTCAAAGTTTTGGCTTCGCTGGGGATCTTAATGACGTACTGTAGGGATTGTTCATGGAATAGCCTAAAGATGGTTTCCTATGCTTTCAACCTGTCAGTAATTGTTCTTTTTCATTTCTGTTTATTTGTAAACAGTAATAATGTTCAAATGCATATGTTCCTTAATGAATCATTGGACGTTTTTGCAAATAAAACACAAGTGTAAAAAGGAAAAGACAAATAGTTTTTTGTACTTTGAAAGAGATATCTTTGTATTTACTTTGAATAAGTATTTTGTACAAAGGAGACAAACATCCTAGTAAGAGGATGGTGTCACAAAGATAAGAAAAATTTATACAAAGAAAGATAGCTATGTGTAAAAAATCCCATGGGGTTCCCATTCTGCTATAGCCTTCGTATCTCCGAATGTCTTGTCCATTTGCTGCTTCGTCCGAAGATGATTGGATTGATCAGAAGCTCCGGATTTATCCGTGAAGAGATTGTCCTTAAAATGATCCGACGAGACATAGTCATACGCTTTAATTCCCTAACTTTTGCCTGAACCGCCCTTTCGGGTTTTTGATTCACCGGGAAACCCTTTTTTGCCCAAGTCGCCCTTTCTGGTTTTCAACTTGCCGGGTGTACAAATTTTTTTATTTATCCCTAATTTTTGCCATAACCTTTTGGTTCGCCGGGATGCCCTTGTTTTGCCTAGGTGTGTTAACCTAGCGGGTATTTTATGCGTAATATCTTTTGACTATGTCTGCGTTCGCAGGGTGTGGCAGGTCGTCATCGTCCATGGTGGTTAAGATCATTGCCCCACCGGAAAAGATGTTCTTGATTACCAATGGTCCTTCATAGGTAGGAGTCCATTTGCCCCTGGGATCACTTTGTGGCAAGATGATGCGCTTGATCACTAGATCTCCAACTTGATACACTTGGCGTCTGACTTTCTTGTTGAAAGCCTTGATCATCTGCTTTTGATACGTCTGACCATGGCAAACAGCAGTAAGTCTCTTTTCGTCAATTAAGTTCAACTGATCAAATCGGGTTTGGATCCAATCATCTTCACTCAGACCTGCATCCTTCATGATTCTTAAAGAGGGGATCTGAACCTCAATAGGTAAAACAACCTCCATGCCATAAACCAAAGAATAGGGTGTTGCCCCAGTTGATGTGCGAGCCGTGGTACGGTACCCGTGGAGAGCAAACGGTAGCATCTCATTCCAGTCCTTGTAGGTGACTGTCATTTTCTGTATGATCTTTTTGATGTTTTTGTTCGCAGCTTCGATAACACCATTCATCTTTGGCCGATAGGGGGATGAATTGTGATGTTGAATCTTGAACTGTTCACACAAGGAGGTGATCATAGTATTGTTAAGGTTTGTACCGTTATCAGTGGTGATCCTTTCAGGGATACTGTACCGGCAAATAAGATTCTGCTTGATGAAGCGGGCAACAAAATTCTTAGTAATGGATGCGAAGGAAGCTGCTTCGACCCACTTTGTAAAGTAATCAATGGCCACTAGAATGAAGCGGTGTCCATTGGAGGCTGTAGGCTTGATCTCCCCAATCATATCGATTCCCCATATAGCAAAGGGCCAAGGAGCTGTTAAGACATTTAGAGGAACCGGAGGCACATGCACCTTGTCTGCATAGATTTTACATTTATGACAAGTCCGGGAGTGTTGATAGCAGTCTGCTTCCATGGTAGACCAGTAATAGCCTGCCCGTAGAATTTTCTTTGCCATCGTATGCCCGCTAGAGTGAGTGCCAAAGGTACCTTCATGCAATTCAGCCATGATCTTTACAGCTTCAGTCTTGTCCACACAACGGAGCAGAATAAAATCATGATTGCGTTTGTACAGGATGCCATTACTCAGGAAAAACTTAGCTGAGAATCTCCTTAAGAACTTTTTGTCATTGACTGAAGCTCCTTCTGGATATTCTTGCGCCTCGAGATACCTTTTGACTTCATGAAACCAAGGTTGGTCCACTACTTCTTCGGTATTAATCTCGTGACAGTGTGCTAGTTCGTCCATCCGTTCAATGGTGATCTGGGGAGCCTCGTTATCCCAATTAAGTTTAAACATGGATGACATTGTAGCTAGAGCATCTACTAGCTGGTTTTCTTCTCGCGGGAAATGCTCGAAGGTAATCTGCTCGAAATGTGGTAGCAATGTCAAAACATGTTCTTTGTAAGGGATGGGGTTTGGATGCTTAGTGTCCCATTCTCTTTTGATCTGACTGATGACCAAAGCTGAATCCCCAAACACAACTAAAGATTTGATTCCCAAGTCTATGGCAGCCTTGAGTCCAAAGATGTATGCATCGTATTCTGCCATGTTGTTCGTACAGTTGAAGCAAAGTTTGGCGGTAAAAGGAATATGGCAACCTTCTGGGGATATGATTATCGCGCCGATATCGTTACCAAGTGCATTGGATGCCCCATCAAAGTACAGGGTCCATCGGGATCCTTGTTCAGGTCCGTCATATGGCCTGAAATCTTAAATATTGTCCAATGTCATGATGTCTTCGTCAGGGAAGTCAAACTTCATGGATTGATAATCTTCTACAGCTTGATGGGCCAGATGATCAGCTAGCACACTGCCCTTTATAGATTTTTGGGTAGTGTATTGTATGTCATATTCTGTTAGGATCATCTGCCATCTAGATATCCTTCCAGACAAAGCAGGCTTTTCGAAGATGTACTTTATCTGATCCATCTTAGATATCAGCAAAGTGGTATGAGTCAACATATACTGTCTTAGCCGGCGAGCAGCCCATACCAAAGCGCAACAAGTTTTCTCAAGCAGTGAATATCTGGTTTCGCAGTCGGTAAACATTTTGCTAAGGTAATAAATGGCATGCTCTTTTCGGCCAGACTCATCATACTGCCCCAATACGCACCCCATTGAGTTCTCTAAAACAGTCAGATACATGATTAGCGGTCTTCCCTCGACTGGAAACATCAAGACAGGAGGCTCTTGTAAATACTCCTTGATTTTATTGAAAGCAATCTGACAATCATCATTCCATCTAACTACCTGATCTTTCTTCAACAGTTTGAAGATTGGTTCACAAGTAGATATTAGGTGAGAAATGAACCTAGCAATGTAGTTTAGGCGTCCCAAGAACCCTCTGACTTCCTTCTCAGTGCGAGGAGCAGGCATTTCTTGTATTGCTTTGACTTTGGCAGGATCAACCTCGATGCCTTTGTTGCTGACAATGAAACCCAAGATTTTACCGGACTGGACTCCGAATGTGCACTTGTTTGGATTCAACCTTAATTTGTACTCCTTCAACCTGACAAACAGCTTTTGCAAGTGATCAAGGTGTTCTTCTTCAGTTTGTAATCGGGCTATCATGTCATCTACGTAGACCTCTATCTCATGATGCATCATATCATGAAACAAAGCTACCATGGCATGTTGATAGGTTGCCCCGACATTCTTCAGTCTGAATGGCATCACTTTGTAGCAGAACGTACCCCACTGTGTGACAAAAGTAATTTTCTCCATGTCCTCGGGTGCCATTTTGATCTGGTTATAGCCTGAGAATCCATCCATGAAAGAAAATACTTTGTGCTGAGCTGTATTATCAACCAGGATGTCGATGTGCGAAAGTGGAAAATCATCTTTAGGGCTGGCCCTGTTTAAATCTCTATAATCCACGCACATTCTCACTTTTCCGTCCTTTTTAGGCACAGGAACAATGTTAGCAACCCATTGTGCATAGGAAGTAACAGCCAGAAATCCAGCATTGAACTGCTTCATAACTTTTGCTTTGATCTTCTCTGACATGTCAGGTCTCATGCGGCGGACTTTTTGTTTCACTAGTGGACAGTCTTCTCTTGTGGGTAGACGGTGTACCATAATGTTTGTACCGAGTCCCGACATGTCTTTGTATGACCAGGAAAAGATCTCAACATAATCATGCAACAGCTGAATTAGGCGCTCTTTGACACTCGGCTCTAGATTGGCACCCACTCTGATTTCCTTTTTATCGTCCTCGGTGCCCAAGTTGATTGTATCCAGCAGCTCCTCATGAGGCTGAATAGCTCTTTCCTCTTGTTGTAGTAATCTGGCCAATTCCCCTGGCACCTCACAATCTTCCTTACCTTTGTATTCGGCTTGGTAGATCAGATCTTCAGAGTCACTGAAGGCTATAGAAGTATCGTTACCCATGAGATCCGGAATGGAAGGGTACCTGCATTTGTGAGTGTGGGTGTGTGTAAGGGTATAGCCATCTTAAAACAATAAAATGTAAGAGAAAGACAATGAGCACAAGGTTTATATATGAAAAAGCGTCCATGATTCATTAAATGACATATGAAAATGAAATAAGAACCCTTACAAATGGACCGTTGTGCCTCGGGTAAGACACAAGGTTGAAAAAGTACGAATTGTTTGTGAATTATTACAGATCCAACAGAAATGGAAAAGATAAATTACTGAGATATGAAAGTAATCGGGACAAAGTCTTTTGCTTCCCAGTTGCGTAGTCCTCCGCCGGCAATAGGAAATATCCAATCTTCCAGGCTGCCCTCTTCTTCACTGACTTCCTCAATAGCATTGGCATTGTGACCATGCCTAGGCATTGGAGCGGAGATAACATTCGGTTTCTCAGGCCCTTCAAACTCAACTTCCTTTGCGTCGATCAGATCTTGAATCTTGTTCTTTAGAGCCCAACAATTGTAGGTGTCGTGCCCTGGACTTTCAGAGTGGTATGTGCACCTGGCATTCAGATGGTAGTGAGGAGATGCAGTATTGGGATTTTTAGGGGCCTCTTTTAGCATGGCCAAATTCAACTTCAGAAGATATGGTAGGACTTAAGCTGGAGTCATGTTTATCTTGGTGAATTGCCGTACAGGCCTTTCCACCCTTTGTTGGTTATTTCTCGGCTGGTTATTTCTTGGCTGGTCTGATGCAGGCTTTTGAATCATAACGGCCCTCACTGTTGATCGTCGTTCAGTTCTTCCCTGATTCCTCTGTGCATAGACAACAGACACTTCCTTCTTTCCCGTGAAGGGATTTTTTACAGCTGCAGAGGTAGATGCGTCTTTCTGAATTTTCCCGATTCTTATACCGGCTTTCACTCTCTCGCCAGTTAAAATCAATTCAGTGAACCCTGCAGAGGAGCTTCCAATCAGATGATTAAAGAAAGGACCTGATAGAGTTCCTAGGAACATGTCCACTAGATCCCTTTCAGATAAAGGTGGTTGCACCCTTCCGGCTAAATCCCTCCACTTTTGGGTGTAGTCTTTGAAGCCCTCATTGGATACCATGGCCATACTCTGGAGTTGAGTACGGGTTGGTGCCAAATCGGAGTTGTATTGATACTGTTTATAGAAGGCTGCTGCCAAGTCTTCCCAATTATGGACATCAGACCTCTCCAACTGGTAGAACCAATCAAGCTGCGTTCCTGATAAACTGTCCTGAAAAAAGTGAACCCACAAGTCTTTGTTAGCAGAATATGGCTGCATCTTCCTGACATATGAGCGGAGGTGCATCTTAGGACAAGACACCCCATCATACTTGGCAAATAATGGTACTTTAAACTTCAGCGGGATTACTATTCCAGACACTAACCCTAACTCCTCAAAGTCTAGCCCCGGTACTCTCTGTATCTCCATAGCAGTTAGACGCTCTTCCAAGTGTTTGTATTTGTCATCGGCTGGAGGGTATTGTTGTTCAGAGTAGTCCTCTTCTTCCTCTTCTTCTACTTCAGAATCTGATGGTACTGTCGTCTCCTTTCCTTTTCTTTCCCCTTCCTCAGAGGTTGTTGGAAATTCTAAGGTCCTTCTGGCATGTCCCTGAAACCTTCTGCCCATGATAACCACACCAGCTGGCTTCTTCTTCTTTTTCTATTTTTCTTTTTCTAGCAGAGTCTTGAGCTCCTCCTGCCCCTTGGCCAAGGTCAAGAGTAGCTGTTGAAATTGTGAATTCTGAGCTTTCAAGTCTTTAACCGTTTGTTCGAGATCCATGTTGCTGAAATAAACAACAGAGGGATGAGGAAACTTCTTGCAAAGACCTGTTTATACTCATGATGAATGATATGTATTCATTCAATGTTTTCAAGGATTTGAAAATTCAAATTTTTGTAAAAAAAAAGGAACACACGTTATATTAATAAAATAGAATTTGAGTACATCAATGCCCCTAGGGCAAAATAATACAAAATTCTAAGATAAAAAGATGCTACGCATCCTCTTTGGTGCAATGTAGGTGTTGAGAGTCTGCTCTTCGTGAAGTAACTGAGTGAGTTCCAAAACCTTCTTCTCGCTTGCGTAGAATTGGGCTTCGAAAGTATCGCGTTCTCCCTTGATCTGTATCAAACTCCTTTGTAGATCTTCGAGTGATGTTGGCATGTCAGGATGTAGGATGGTGTATGGAACCTCTCCTTCCTTAACATGCTCTATAATCACTGGGAGAACAGATGGGTAAGGCATCATAAGACTTTGGGTGTGGGTTCGTACCGACTTGAGGTAAGGCTCAAGAGGGATGGAATTCTTGTGTCCCAAGGTCTTACTATCTACCTTGTTTGGCATCCTCCAAGCTCGGATGAACCTTTGGCGAAGTCCTTGATTGTCGTTGTCGAAGTCGAAAACCAAGCCTTGAACCAGCATATCATGTGGGCCATCCCTTCGGGCATAACCAAACTGTCTTAGAGCCAAGCAAGGGTTGTAGGTGATGCCTCCCCTAATGCCAAGTAGAGGGACATTAGGGAATTCCCCACAACGGTCGACAATGATAACATTCTCTTTGGATCGAAAACACCAATGAATATATGAATGTGTAAGTGTCATCAACCTTTGTGACCACCTTAAACCTTGCTCATTCTTCAAGACTGATTGGGGAAGATGATAAATAAATCATCTTTCCGGGAGAGGAGTGCAACACATGAGAACACCTCTTTTCCTCATTGTACGAGTGTGAAAAGAGTGTAAGATATCTCCAAGCAAAGTAGGCACCGGATTGCGTGACATGAAGATCTTGACAACACTCACATCTATGAGTTAGTCAGGGTTAGGGAACAAGACCATCCCATAGATGAGAAGAGCTACAATCTCCTCAAAAGCTTGCAAGTCCAAGGAGTTCCAACAACTTTGGGCCTTCTCAAATAAGAACTTTGCCAAGAAGCCTTTGACACCACTTCTAGTTTCCCAATGGGTTGTGACATCAGATGAGTGCAAGTGCAGGGCTTGGGCAATCTCTTCTGGCTTTGGATCTCTTTCCGTACCGTTGAAAGGTAGTTGATTGAGAATGGGAATCCTCAAGAGTTGAGATAATTCTTCCAAAGTAGGCACAAGCTGGTAGTCAGGAAATGTGAAGCAGTGATGCAAAGGGTCAAAGAACTGGAAGAGAACCTTCATCATGTCTTCCTCTATGTTGGAAGTGACTAAGTTGAGTAGACGACCATGCCTCTCGGTGAATGGAGAGTTTTCAGGAATCCTTGAAGCTAGCTCCTTGAGCTGTGGAGGAATTCTCACAAGGTTGACTTGGATAGTTTTCCTGCGAAGTGAATCCATAACCTACAAAACAGGAACAAAGATGAATTTCCAAAATCCTTGAAATGGTTAGTGGATGCATATGATGCTCATAATGTCCATGATGTTATGCACATGTATATATGTACAAGCAAATCACACAAGTTCCTAGTTTAGGCTTGCATGGGGTTTCATAGGTAAGTACCCTCTTGAAGTTTAGTTGGCTTAACCTGTCCTAGTAATAGTAACCGGGTTATAAGGAGCTCAATATCACTGGATTGTTTCCTTGTTCATTGTTTCAATTCAAGCCTCTTTACTGGCGACCAAAATATTCCAAGGAACCAACCCTCAATGAGTGTAGTATCGAGTATCTACCAACTCCGGACTGCACCAAAGTCGGTCATCTCACTACATCCTAAAAGGCCAAGTTGGTCAAGTAAAGGTTCTAGAAGTTCGTTAGTGCTTCATGACATCACTCAGCGGCCCCATATTCTCTTTGATTGACTCAAAGGCTACCGGTACCCACAAATATGTCACACTAACATAGCTATTGCTTAGACCGTGTCGGTATACCCCACACAGTTTCCACAACGTATTGCTATTTACCTATAATGTTTCCCAAATTCGGGTGGAGGATTCAAACCCAAACAATAGAACCAAAGTGTAAAGCAAACAAGTCAAACAAATGTAAGCAAATAAAGGTGATATAAACCCTAAGGTAACCCCACTTTTATAATATCCCTAGCAGAGTCGCCAGTTCTGTGATACGGTGGGAGAACTGACTTGAGGTTTTGCGTTTTGTCGCAAATGTCGTGGTTTAGCAAGAGTCGCCACCGACTTTTATTTTATCCAAAAGGTAAGGTAAAAAAGCACAGGAAAGACCTTTGAGATGTTTTCTTGAGTTAGGGGGGTAGATCATGAAAAGGGAAGGTGCTAGCACCCTTTTCATCCATGGTTTTCCATGGGCTCTTAGTTACTTTCTTAGATCACTTGCTTTGCTTTAAAATTGTTTGAAATGGTGCTTAGTGTTTGGTGTGGTTTTGAATGTATTTTGAAAAGAGGCCATTCGTTTAGGCAATCTTTGTAATGATTTTCGTTCGTAAGAATGTATACAAAGATGTTTGTCTTTTGAAAAATGTTTCAATGTTTTTGTAAGATGTTTTGAAAATGTTTTGAAATATGTGTGTTTGTTTTTTGAAGATAGCAAGGATTGTTTTGAAATGGAGCAAGTAACTTAGAAGCTATATACCTACTCAAATGTCTTTCTTGTGCATTTTTATTCCTTTTACATTGTTAACTTACCATTGTTTTGGTAAGCAATCCTATCTTTGGATGTTAAACGGGACGGGCGTGGGTCATCGTATAACCATGATAGCAATGTTGCCAAGTATCTTAGCATTTTTGAGGGACCAGGATCATTTTGTTTAGGCAACCTTTTGATAGCGTCATCGAGGGACTATGATCTTATTTTTGTTTTGTTTTGCCAAGATACTCCGCGTGCGTAACATGGCCATTTTCTTTTAGGCAACCAAGTGGGTGAAACCCTAAGGGTGCTTGTGTGCAAAGTGTGTCATTTTACATGCATTTGATTTATCTTGGATTAGGTCTTTCTATTTGTTTTGTTTTTGGTCTTATCATGCAAACCCTAATTTACTAAACATGGTATATGAAAGCAATAAATTGCGTAAATATAAACTAAGCTATTACAACAATTATTATGGGAGGGGGGATACAAGTTTTTGAATGGGGATATTGCACAAAATAAACCTTAAAAAATATTATTACAACCCAATTGAATATTGTATGAATTAAATAAATGTACAAATATTAAAATTCAATGCAAATGTATTTATGTGAAAAATGTTTTGGTATTTGTTTTTTGTATGAGAAAATAAATTAACTAACCCTAGAAAATAAGGAAAAAATAATATTATTATTTTTGAAAGGGGGAAACCCTAATTTTTTGATTAAAGAAAATATATGTTCTATATTATTATTTTGTCCATTTTTTGTACAAGAAAATAATAAATAATATTATGTGCAAATATTAAAAATTAAATATGCAAGAAAATAAATATTTTATTTGTATAAAATATATAATAAAAATATTAACTATTTTTTATATTTATTTATAAACTATTTGAGAAAATAAATTCTATTCTATTAAATAAACTATTTTTTCATGTAAAAAAATAATAAAATAATAAAATAAAATAATTAAAATATTTTTATGATTTTTATTATTCAGAAAAATAAATGAAAGTATAAAAATATGAAAATATAAAATAAATACAAAAATATAACAAAATTAGTCAAAGGGGGTGCAAAAGTAATCCAGGAGGTGTGAAAATCAGAAACAACAGGCCCAAGGCGCCCAAGGCCCAGAACCATCATCCCTGTCCTCCAGCTTCTCTTCTGTGCGCGCGTTTATGTTCAATCCTGTAACTTTCACATGCTTGCACAAAAACAAAAACTTATAACATGAAACTTATGGCATTTGATCTCACGATTCTAACCATATAAAATTTGCAACCTAACTCTCAAAGATCAGAGAGAATTTTAATGGCCCTAATTCGTGACCTAATTATTTCATGAACTTCAAGCTTCAAATTCTCATAGCACAGTTAATATAAATGACAAGTATGCATATGTACAGCTTCACCATGATAAGGGCTACATCTTTTCCTCAGAAATCGTGGCTTGAGGATGCCTAAATACAGAGATAGAGTTTGAGAAAAACACCTCCTTCAGCTGGACTTGGATATGACAATGTGGGGACTTTGATGGAGGCCTGAGGATCGTGTGAGCTTCCTTGAACTTCCTTCAAGCTATTCCAATGCCCAGCTTGCTTTGTGGATGTCTAGAAGTCTTTGCACAAGTCAAGTTGCAAGCTCCAAGTTTGAAAATGGAAATGGCTGAAACAGAGCTTACAGATGCAGGGTAAGGGCTTGGATAGCTTTGGTAGGATATGTGGAAGGTGTTTGAAGTGTTGAAACAAAAAACGCACGAGCCAAAAATGAAATGACTATGATTTTCCAGCAACTGGATGTTTGGACAGAAAAATGAAGTTTTTCAGTTTTAGAGTGTTTTGGATGTCAAGCAGTCGTGTTTAACCTTGAAATGAGTTTGTATATTTGTATAGAATGATACAAAGTCCACTCCTTATCAGCTGTACAAGTTCTGACCTCTTTTGCAACTTTTCTTGCATTTGAAGAAAAGTGAAGTGACCAATGCAAACATGCTTGTACTGGCTGGCTTGTGAGCTGAAGAGAGTTGGTATACATTGCTTGTGGCCTGTGGAAATTGTTTGCATCAAAGGGACAGGTCCAAGGCTCAAGATGGACAAAGTTGCAAAACCTCACTTTATGAAAATGGCATTGTGCACTTTTGGCCAAAAATGGAAATGTATCTTGTACAATGCTTCAAAAGTGAAAATAAAGCCTTTAACCTCTGAGTTTGCATTTAATTATGGAGTGTAGAATGAGTTTAGGACCTGTAAAGCAAGGTACAAGCATCATGGATCTGATTTGCAACTTGATACTTTGTGAAAATGGCATGAACAAAAGTGATAAAATGCCAACTTCTCCTCTTCGATTCTCCCTAACCAAAAATGATCTTGGAGAGTTCTTGGACATTTTAGAATGCTTGAAATGTGCTCTGTAATCCATCTTTGAAATGAATTTTTATATACCTCTTGGAACTAGGTGAAAAATGTCCATGAAGTTGGGTCAAAAACCTGCCTAAATTAGGGGAAAATTTCACTAAGTTATTTAGTTCATGGACCTATGTTCACAAATTCATAACTTGAGATCCAAGCATCTTTTGGGAAAAGTTTGTGAAGAAAAGTTGTAGATTTCATGGAGGATTACAAATTTAATGTTGGAAGTTTTCTTTGAATCAAATTGCATCATGGTGAAAAAGTGGTGGAAAGTTGGGGGGAAAATAAGAAAATTTCCATACTTAGAAAAATTCGAAGTTATGAAATTTTTCAAATTCAAAACCGTAATTTTCAAATTTGGTTTTTTTGGTGAAAAAGTTTCATGTTTTCACATATCTTGATGAATTATGACCCTTGGCACTTGATTTTGACAAAAAAGTCAAAGTTTGACTTTTCAGTATACAGTTGACTTTTGATCAGTTGACTGCAAAACTCATATGTCAATCCAAAGAACTTGAGATCTTTTGAACTATGTGATTAGGTCAAGATAATGTCATTGAACCCTTGAAATCATGCTTTAACTCAATTGTTCATTGGCTAGGTTAAAAAATCAGATATTGCCCTTTCTCATTCAAAACCCTAATTTTGACCATTTTGCCCTTTTGATGATTTGATCAAATTTCTTGAGGAGTTGTGATACAAACTTGATCAAATAGTACATATGAGTCTAAAATGTTGTTGTGGATAAAAAATTATGAAGTTTGACTGTAAATTGGCCATGGTTGACTTTTTCCCCAATACAGTTGATTTTTAGGTCAACCGTCCAATTGACTAATCAAAAATGTGGTTCAAGGCTTGAAACTTAACATGAGCAATCTTAGGGGTCCAAAATGATGTATGAAATTCACATGAAGCATTGATGGTCCAAAAATCCTTGTGCAAACTCAAACCCTAATTTTGGGTTATCAGTGCAAGATGATGTCTTGAGCTGACCAAACCCTAATCCTGTCTTGAGTCCAAGAAGTCTTGTGAGGAAAATCTTGATAAATGAGAGGGAAAATTTTGGGTTACAACATACCAACCATTTCAAGGATTTTCTAGGGCTCATCTTTGCTTTGTTTTGTAGGACATGGCACCCGCCCGTAGGAACACTATTTAGATTAACCTTGTGAAAGTGCCTCTCCAACTAAAGGACTCGGCATTAAGGATTCCTGAAAGCTCTCCCTTCACTGAGAAACATGGTCGGTTGCTCAACTTGGTCACTTCAAAACCTGATGAAGAATTGTTAAAAGTGCTATTTCAGTTCTTCGATCCTTTGCACCACTGCTTCACCTTCCCGGATTACTAGCTAGTGCCTACTATGGAGGAATTTTCTCAATTGTTAGGGGTACCTATTCTTGATCAGTTACCTTTCAACGGTACGGAAGAATATCCAAAGCCTGAAGATATTGCTCGAGCTCTGTCCTTACAACAGTCTGATGTAGTGACAAATTGGGAAACTAGGGGAAATGTCCAAGGAATCCCGATTAAATTTCTATTTGAGAAGGTTTACTATTTTTGGGATACCCTAGATTTACAAGCTTTCGAAGAGGTATTAGCACTCCTCATCTAAGGGATGGTACTTTTCCCTAATGCGGACCAACTCGTAGATGTGAATACGATTAAGGTTTTTCTGTCTCATAATCCGGTGCCTACATTACTGGTGGATGTTCTACACTCTCTGTATGCTCGCACTCTAAAGAGAAGGGGACCCTCCTGTGTTGCACTCCTCTATTGGCTAGGTGGTTTATTTTGCACCTACCCAGGTCTATTTTGAAGAACGGGCAGGGTATGAAATGGTCACATAGGTTGATGTCCCTTAGATATACAGACATTCATTGGTGTTCACGGTCCTCGGAAGATGTTACCATCATTGATCGCTGTGGTGAATTCCATAATGTCCCTCTCTTAGGAATTAGGGGAGGAATCACTTATAACCCTTATTTGGCATTGCAGAAGTTTGGTTATGCGAGAAGGGATGGTCCTCACGATACGCTTATCCAAGGAATCTCCTTCAACTATGAGAGTGATGCTCAGGGTTACTGCAAAAGATTCATGAGAGCTTAGGGTATGGTACATAAAATTGATAGCAAGACACTGGGGCACAAGAACTCCATCCCTCTTGAGCCTTATCTTTGATGGGGTATGAGCCTGCGCCCAAAGTCTTATGATGCCTTACCCTGCTATCCTACCAATGATTTTGGAACCAGTTGCTAAAGGGGATACTCCTTATCTTATTCATCATCCTGACATGCCAACTGATCATGAAGAGTTACAGAAATCCTGGTTTCAACTTAAAGAGGAGCGAGATACGTTCGAAGCTCAATTCTATGCTAGCGAGAAGAAGGTCCTGGAGTTCACTAGGTTACTTCATGAAGAAAGGAACATAAATGCCTACATTACACCAAAGAGGATGTGCTCTTGGGAGACCTAGTTTTCTTTTTGTTTTAAGTTTTGTTTGTTTGATTGTAAGCCTAAAAGGAATTCTTTGTAACCGTTCAAACTTATTAATTTAATTAACGTGTGTTTCTTTTTGGTTAAACAAATTTGAGCCTTTACAAGTCCTTGAAATCATTACATACGCATACCATCCATGACATTGCATAAACAGGTACCATTACAGGTTTCTCATCTTCTTTGCTGTTTATTTCAACAAAAATGTCTTATGAACAAAGCATCAAAGATCTTCAGGCACAAAACTCCAAGTTTCAACAGATGTTTATAACTCTGGAAAAAGGAAAGGAGGATCCGCAGGCCCTTATTCTGAAGGAAAAGAAGAAGAAGAAGAAAATCTCTGGTGTTCTGAACCTGGGTAGAAGGTTCAGGGGGTGTTAAAGCAACCAGTCGATCTGACCTCTTTTTCCAAAGAAGGGGAGAATCAAGAGAGGGAGACAAGGGAGAAGGACCCTAGCCCTGAAGTTTCTGACAATGATACAGACTACAATGATGAGCAGTATCCTCCCACTGAGGATAGATAAAAGCATTTAGAGGATCGGTTGAGTGCTATGGAGATCCAGAGAATACCAGGGATGGATTTTGAAGAGCTGGGATTGGTGTCCGGGGTAGTCATCTCACAGAAGTTTAAAGCTCCGGTTTTCACAAAGTATGATGGGTTGTCTTGTCCCAAGCTTCATCTCCGTTCCTATGTGAGAAAGATTCAACCTCACACTGCTGATAGGAACTTATGGGTTCACTTCTTTCAAGACAGTCTGTCAAGGACTTAGCTCGAATGGTTCTATCAACTGGAGGGAACCAATGTCCGCAACTGGGAGGATTTGGCTGCTACTTTTTACAAACAGTATCAATACAATGCTGACCTTGCCCCTACTCGTACTCAACTCCAGAGTATGTCCATGGGTGCAGGTGAAGGCTTTAAGGACTATGCGCAGAAGTGGAGAGATGTGGCTGGGAGAGTCCAACCCCCTTTGTCTGATAGGGAGTTGGTTGACATGTTTCTTGGGACGATGTCTGGTCCATTATTCAATCATTTGATTGGTAGCTCATCAACTGGTTTCACCGAGCTGATATTAACATGAGAGAGGGTAGAAGCTGGGATCTGGAGTGGAAAAATATAGAAAGACACCTCTTCGAGATCAGTAAAGAAGCCTTTAGCAGGTAAGAAGGAAGTCAGTGTTATCTATATCCCAAGAGGTCAAAGCAGAGCTGAACACCGTCCAATGGTAAGTGTTGTGATGATACCTAGGCCTGCAGCTACCCTACAATGCAATAATCAGCAAAGGGTAGAAATACCACAAAGGCAGTTTACCCAGATTAACATGACATTGACTGAGGTTCTACCCCATCTTCTAAGATCCAACTTAGCAACCTTGAAAGAGGCTCCCAAGAATCCTAACACTACATCTCCTCAGTACAATCCAAATGCTCGGTGTGCCTATCATTATGAGAATCCCGGCCACGATACAAATGATTGCTGGGCTCTGAGAAATAAAGTACAAGATCTAATTGAAGCCAAGGAGATTGAGTTTAAAGTTCTAGAGAAGCCTAATGTCATAACTGCTCCCATGCCTAAGCACCACCATGGAGTTAACGCCATTAATACTGACCTGTTCCTAACCTCTGTTGATGAAGTTTCTACTCCTCTTATGACTGTTAAGGAGAATTTTCTGTTGGCCGGTTTATTTCCGGGTTGTGGTGAAGGTTACCACATGTGTTCATCTCTGCCCACTGGTTGCTATTTGTTGAGAGCAGGTGTTCAACACCTGATAGACAACAGAGAAATTTTGTTCGAAAAGACTTTGATTCCAACTGTTCTATGTGAAGATATTTCTATTATAACCATTTCCGCCAATCCTTCCAAGGCCTCCTCTAAAAGACCTGTTAGGATTACACCCGCTCCAGGAATCGCTCCGTTAATAATCACTTTTCCTGGTCCTGTCCCATACGCCTCAGAAAAAGCTGTCCCTTGGCATTATGGCGCCGATGTTTACTATCATGGCATTAAACATGATTTAAAGAATGAAGAGGTTGATCCCGTTGTCAGTAACATTGTCGTGACCAGCAAGATTACCAAAAGTGGAAGGGTTTTCTCTCCCGAGATCTCCCCGAAGAATGTCAATAAGCCTGTTATTATTCCATCTGTTGTTCCTGCTAGTACTTCAGCTATGACTCTCGTTCTTACTCCAGTTGTTACCCCTGCCGATGAGTCATCTGGGACTTGAGGCAAAGAAGCTATAGGTGAGCCTTCTCGCACGGGGGCACCTAGAAAAGTTATTATGGAATCCTCTAAGCAAGTGATAGAGTAAATATTAAAAATAATCAAGAAGAGTGACTACAATATGGTCGAGCAGTTGGGGCAGACCCCCTCGAAGATATCGATGTTATCTCTGTTGTTATGTTTCGAGGCCTACGAAAAGGCTTTGATTGTGTTCCTCAAGACTGCACATGTGCCGCAAGAAACCTCAGCTGATCAATTCAAAGACTGTATGGCTAGCTTGACTGTTGACAATGGGCTGGGTTTTTCAGATGCCGACTTGACACCGAAAGGGAGGAAGCATAATGAAGCTATGCATGTCTCGATCAAATGCAGGGACACTACTATGGCTCATGTGTTGGTAGACACTGGATCTTCACTAAATGTTCTACCTAAGAAGGCTCTCGATTGGCTAGATTGTGAAGGCTTGACCCTGAAGCCCAGTAACATTGTGGTAAGGGCTTTTGACGGGTCAAAGATAATGGTGCATGGGGAGGTAGACATCCTTGTCAAAGTGGGCTCTCAGACCTTTGGGTCCACCTTCTACGTGATGGACATTAGGCCATCGTAATCTTGTCTGTTGGGTCGTCCTTGGATCAATAAAGCTGGGGCTGTTACTTCTACGTTTCATCAAATGTTGAAATATCCAGTGAAGGGGAAAATCGTCACTGTGCACAGTGAAGAGGAGTATATGGTGAGCCACCTGAACTCATTCAGGTATGTGGAGATGGACGGGGAATTCATAGAGACTCCTTTTCAAAACTTTGAAGAGGTTCCCCTGATTTTGGCGTCAACCGAAACTACCACTAGCACTAAACCTCCTCTGAATATGGCTTCTCTCATGGACGCCAAAGCAGCAGTTGAAGAAGGTGGGTGTACCAATTGGGGAAAGCTCCCTGATTTTGCTCACAAAACTGATAACTTTGGTTTGGGCTTTACTTCAGGAGCTCAAGGGGTTGTTCGACACGCTCGGGCTGGAGGACCTCCCCTACGCATCAACAATCGTGGGGTCAACGCTATTGAAGACAACAAGGAAGATTCTGATATTGACAGCTGGATCTATACGACTACCAATGGTGGACCTAGTAACTGGACGGCCAGCGAGTTTATACCAGTTTCTTTTATTCCGCAGTAATTGTCTTACTTGTTTTCCAAGTTTGTAATAAACAATTTAAACTTTATGGCCTTATGTCTTACCCGAGGCACAATGGTTCTATCTGTGAGGGTTATTATATGTCATTTCATATATCATCAATAAAACATTGGACGTCCCTTGCATAAAAATTATGCGCTTTCTGTTTTTCTTTTCTGCTTTCTCAATACAGGTATGCTCTTACACACACTCACGTATCAAACTGCAGATCCATATCCACTCCGGATCCCATTGATAACAGTTCTGCTATTGCCAGTTATGACTTCGAAAATCCGATCAACCAAGCCGATGACGAAGGTGGGGACGATTGTGAGGTGCCTGGAGAACTTGCTAGACTGTTATAGCGGGAAGAGAGGGCTATACAGCCTCATGAAGATCCAGTTGAGACGATAAACTTGGGCACGGAGGTGGACAAAAAAGAAGTCAAGATCAGTGCAAATCTGGAGATTAATATCAAATAGCGTTTGATACAAATGTTGCACGACTATGTTGAGATCTTCGCCTGGCGATATGAAGACATGCCTGGTTTAGACACTGATATTGTGGTACACCGTCTGCCGACTAAAAAAGATTGTCCACTGGTTAAGTAAAAATTATGCCATATGTGCCCTGAAATGTCAGAGAAGATCAAAGAAGAGGTTATGAAACATTTCAACACTGGGTTCTTGGTTGTCACCTCCTATCCACAGTGGGTTGCTAATGTCGTTTCGGTGCCAAAGAAGGATGGTAAGGTACGGATGTGTGTGGAATACAGAGACCTGAACAGGGCAAGCCCCAAGGATGACTTCCCGCTTCCCCACATTGATGTTCTGGTTGACAATACCACACAGCACAAAATCTTCTCCTTCATGGATGGTTTCTCTGGTTACAACCAGATCAAGATGGCTCCTAAAGACATGGAGAAGACAACCTTCGTCACACAATGGGTCATATTCTGTTATAAGGTGATTCCTTTTGGGTTGAAGAATGCTGGGGCAACTTATCAGCGATCCATGGTCGCTCTGTTCCACGACATGATCCTCCATGAGATAGAGGTTTATGTTGACGACATGATAGCTAGATCCCAAACCGAGGAAGAACACCTTCATCATCTGCAAAAGCTGTTCGAAAGGTTGAAGACATACAAGTTGAGACTGAATCTGAACAAGTGCACCTTCGGGGTAAGGTCTGGTAAGCTTCTAGGGTTCATTGTCAGTGACAAAGGTATTTAGGTAGACCCCGCAAAGGTAAAGGCCATACAAGAGATGCCGACTCCCCGTACAGATAAGGAGGTTAGAGGTTTCTTGGGACGCCTAAATTATATCGCCAGGTTCATTTCAACTTTGAATGCTACTTGTGAGCCCATCTTCAAGCTTCTAAAGAAAGATCAAGTGGTAAAGTGGAATGACGAATGCCAGACTGCTTTCAAAAGGATCAAGGAATACCTTCAAGAACCACCAATTTTGATGCCTCCGGTTGAAGGAAGACCTCTGATATTATACTTAACAGTGCTAGATAATTCAATGGGGTGTGTGCTGGGGCAGCATGATGAGTCTGGTCGAAAAGAGCATGCAATATACTACCTTAGCAAAAAGTTTACCGACTGTGAGACAAGATACTCACTGCTTGAGAAAAATTGCTTCATTTTGGCATGGGCTGCTCGCCGACTAAGACAATATATGTTAACCCACACTACTTTGTTGATATCTAAGATGGATCCAATCAAATACATCTTTGAGAAGCCCGCTCTCTCTGAAAGAATAGCGAGATGGCAGATGATCTTAACTGAATATGATATACAATATACAACCCATAAAGCAATCAAGGGAAGTGTATTGGCTGATCATTTGGCTCATCAGGTCGTGGATGACTACCAGTCCATGAATTTTGAGTTCTCAGACGAGAATACTATGCTGGTGACTGACTACGAAGAACCTGGACTGAATGAAGGACCTGAAGAAGGATCCCGATGGACCATGGTTTTTGACAGAGCTTCGAACGCACTCGATAATGGCATTGGCATTGTAATCATATCTCCTGAGGGCTGTCATACTCCTTTCACTGCCCGACTATGTTTCAACTACACTAACAACATGGCGGAGTATCAAGTCTGCATCATGGGTCTCAAAGCCGCTATCGACCTCAGTATCAAGTTCTTAAATGTCTTCGGGGATTCAACCTTAGTGATAAGTCAGATCAAAGGCGAATGGGATACGAAACATCAGAATCTCATCGCATACAAAGAGCGCATGCTGAAATTGCTCCCGCACTTTGAGGAGGTAACCTTTGAACATTTCCCACGAGAGGAGAATCAGTTAGCAGACGCGCTAGCCACCATGTCTTCTATGTTCAAGGTCAGGTGGGACAACGAAGCTCCCCGAATCACCATTGAAAGTTTGGATGAACTAGCACACTGCTGCGAGATTGATACCGAAGAGGTAGCAGATAAACCTTGGTTTCATGAAGTAAAAAGGTATCTCGAGGCTCAAGAGTATCCCGAAGGGGCATCTGTCAATGATAAGAAGTTTATGAGAAGGTTCATCACGAAATTCTTCCTTAGTAATGGAATCCTCTACAAGCGCAACTGTTGTACCCCAAAATTTTCCCTCCCATATTTCTCAATACATGTCAAGTGAGCTCCTCAAATTGCTCAAGGAAGTTCAAAAGTTGACCAACAAACTCTCTCCTAAGGCAGTCTACTTCAAATTAGGGTTTCATTTTGCATCAAGATGCTTGAGTCCAAGGGATCCCAAATTCTCACCATTGTCCTAATATGTTCTCATGATCATCCATGTCAAGTTTCAAGCCTTACAGAAGAAGTGTGCTCAGTCAATTGCTCAAAGGCCTGAAAATCAACTATACTAGGTCAAAAGTCAACTGTGGCCCACATACAGTCAAACCTCAAGATTTTTGGTCAACATCCTCATTTTGAAGTATCATTCATCATTTGATTAAGGTTTGATCATGATTCATCAAGGATTGCTCACAATTCATCAAAACCCAAAAGTTGCTAAATTAGGGTTTTGTAGGAAAAGTCAACTCAACTTTGACCAAGCATAACTTTCTCATACTTTATCAGAAATGACCCATCCAAATCTCATATTTAAGAATATGAAATTCCCTACAATTCATATTCATCTCCCAATTTTAGAATATGCACTCACAAAAAGATGAATTTTGACATTATAGGTCATTTTGAAAAGTCAACAAAAACACCTTTTGGGTCAAAGCTTCATACATGAACATGGAAGACTAAATTGAGATGAGACCAAAAGGGTTGCTTAGAGGACATCCTAAGATTTCTAAAAAGTTCAAGAACACATCTCTACGATCAAAATTGAGAGAGTTATGCATTGGCCAAGTTGGCCTTTTTTGCAAAATTACCAAAAGTCAAATGTGCTTAAATTTGCATTTTTTCCACATGGGCCCATCTTTTCAAGATTGCATCTCATTCCTAGCATAGTCCACTACCTATGGGACCCTCCATGCTTTATTTATTTATTTATTTATTTAATTTATTTTTATTTTTATTCATTTAAAATTCAAATAAAATCAAATAAATCCAAATAAATCATATAATGTGTTTTAGGGATGATTTTTGCATTGAAGGAAGATCTTATGTGCTGTCAAATGAGAACCAATTCGTGCAAGACTGATTTGGGTTGAAAAATATTGGATTTAAGCAAATTTGGAAATATATCATATGCCATGAAAGACCAAATCAAATCTTCATAATGGGCATGTGATACGGTGGGAGAACTGACTTGAGGGTTTTGCGTTTTATCGCAAATGTTACAGTTAGCAAGAGTCGCCACCGACTTTTCTTTTATCCAAAAAGGAAAGGTGAAAAAGCACAGGAAAGACCTTTGAGATTGTTTCTTGAGTTCGGGGGGTAGATTATGAAAAGGGAAGGTGTTAGCACCCTTTTCATCCATGGTTTTCCATGGGCTCTTAGTTACTTGCTAGATCACTTGCTTTTTATTTTGAAATTATGCTTTGTGTGGTTTTTGAAAGTATTTTGTAAAAGAGGCCATCGTTTAGGCAACCTTTGTAATGATTCTCGTTCGTAAGAATGTATACAAAGATGTTTATCTTTTGAACAACGTTTGTAAGATGTTTTTGAAATGTGTGTGTTTGTTTTGAAAATAGTAAGGATAATTGTTTGGAAATAGAGCAAGTAACTAGAAGTAATCTACCTACTCAAAATGTCTTTCTTATGCATTTCCTATTCCTTTAACATTGTTGTCTTACCATTGATTTGGTAAGCAACCCTATCTTTGGATGTAAACGGGACGGGCGTGAGTCATCGTATAACCATGATTAGTAATGTTTCAAAGTATCTTGGTATTTTTGAGGGACCAAGATCATTTTGTAAGGCAACCTTGAATAGCGTCATCGAGGGACTATGATCTTATATTTGTTTGTTTTGCCAAGATACTTCGCATGTGAAATATGGCTATTTTTATATAAGGCAACCAAGTGGAGAAACCCTAAGGATGCTTGTGTGCAAGTGTGTTATTTTCATGCTTTGATTTTTATATTGCATTTGGGGTTTTCTATTTGCTTTGTTTTAATCTTACCATACAAACCCTAATTACTAACATGGCATGTAAAGTGGTAAATTGCGTAATTTAAAAAATTACTAAGCTATTACAACAATTTATGGGAGGGGGAATACAAATTTGAATGGGGATTTGCAAGAATGTAAATCTAAATAAATTATTACAACCAAATCAAATTTGTACGAATATTAGAATAAATAAATACAATATTTAAATATGCAATATTATGTATATGCAAGAAAAAGATTTTCTTTTGTTTTTTTTTCATGAAAAGAAATTTTTAACCTAATCCTAAAAATATAAGGGAAAAGAAATTAATTCTTAAAAGGTTTAACCCTAATTTCTATTTTGAAAGAAAATAAGGTTTTAATGTATTATTATTTGTGTATTCTTTGTATAAAATAATAAAAAATATTTTATAAAAAATATTTAGTTTTTTATATATGCCAAAATAAATATTTTTACAAGTATGAAATGAAAAGAAAATAAAACAAATTAAATTAAACCTATTTTATTTAAGTTTACAAGTTTATTCAAGGAAAAGAATTAATATATAGTTTAATAAAAATATATTTTTTAATGTAAAAATAAAAAATAAAATAAACAAATGCAAAATTACCATATTTCATATTTTTTTTATGATTTTTAGGTATTAAAAAAATATTTTTTAAAATAAAAATGAAAATGAAAACAAATAAATAAATATATGAAAATAGTTTGGGCCAGGGGTGCTGTAAGGAAATGGAGAGCAGTATGTTAGTAAAAAACGCTAGACCCAAAGAATCAAGCCCATCCTGAAAAAACAAGCCAAAAATGAAAACTGAAAAATGTGTAAAAAACAAAAGGTAGCGCAAAGGTTCGAACCCAGGACATGGGTCTCACCAGCGCGCTACCTTGCCACTAGGGTGGCCATACATCCGTTGATTAATGTGAAACAAAAATAACATAACACAAATAAAGCCCTTGTCCTGTACTTCATCTTCTTCCTCTAGCCAGCCAAATGCTCTATAACTTTCTCATCTCTCCATGAAAATGAAAACTCATAACATGAATGTTGTAGAATTTTGTCTCACGATTCTAACCATATAAATCATATAAGCTAACAATCAAAGATCAAGATGAATTTTAAAAGCCCTAAATCTTAACCTAATTTTTACAGGAATTTGAACTTCAAAATTCTCTCAACTCAGGCCAAATAAATGCAAGATATATACATGTACAACTTCATAGCAATGAGGTCTACATTGTTTATTCACAAATCGTGGCCAATGGATGCCTGTATGAAGAGATAGAAGTTAAGATTTTTACCTTTTTTAGTTGAAATCATGGATGGAGTTGGAGTGAGTTTTATGAAGGCCTGATGATTGCTTGAGCTTGCTTGAACCTCCCTGAGTGTGTTCCAATCCTTGCCTTGCTTTGAAAGTTTCCGAAACTCTCTATCCAAGTCAACCTGCAAGCTTTGAAAACAAAAATGGCAGATGATGGAGAAGGGGTTACAGTACAGGGATGAGGGTATGGATCTGTTAGATATCAAGTAGGTAAGGTGTTTTGATGGTTAAGAATTGAAACACACGAGCCAAATGAGAGATTTCTATGCTTATGCAAAAACTGCAAGTTTCGACAGTTTTTTGATGAAAGGGAGTTTTGGAGTGTTTCGGGCTTCTAGTCAGTGTGTGTTATGTTGCAATGTGTTTGTATATTAGTATGGAATCAGTTTAAAGTCAACTCTCCAACAGATTTATAAGTTCCCACCTTTTGGTATACTTTCTTGCTTTTGAAGCAAAGTGAAGGGATAAGGCCTTACCTGCTTGTACTGGCTTGTTTAGGGTCGGTATCTGTTCTATACAAGTTGTCTTAGGTTTGTGGTACTTGTATGTGCAAAGGAGACAAGTTCAATGCTCAAGATTTGTAAAGTTTGCAAAAGTGGAGCTTTTTCAAAATGGCAATGGCCATTTTATGCCATTTATGGAATTACAACTTGGGTATTGGCTCTAAGGCTTGGATTAAAGCTTTGTCAACTGAGTAAGCATTAAATTATGGAGTAAGAAACAAGCTTGGGACCTGTAAAGCATGGATTAGGCAGCATAGGTACTGATTGGAACTTTGTTCTTCATGAAATGGCTTGAATCAAAAGTGAGAAATTGCCAACTTCATCTCTTCGATTATCCCTACTCAAAAATAATCTTGAGGAGTTCTTGGACATTTTGGAAATCTTGAAATGTGCTCTATAACTCATATATGAAATGAATTTCAAGGCTCCTCTTGGAACTGGGTGAAAAATTGCCATGAAGTTGGGTCCAAAACCTGCCTAAATTAGGGCAAAAATTCACTAAGTTATTTACTTCATGAGCATGTATTCATAAATTTATATCTTGAGATCCAAGCATATTTAGGGAAAAGTGTGTGAAGCAAAGTTGTAGATTTCATGGAGGTATACAACTTTCATGTTGGGAATTTCCTTTGAATCATTTTGCATCATGGTGAAAAAATGGCCTAAAGTTGAGGAAAAATAAGAAATTTTTTATACTTAGAAAATTTTCTAAGAAAATTTTCAATTTTTAACCCTAATCTTCAATCCTTGATTTCTTGATGAACAAGTTTCACATTTTGACATGTTTTGATGAATTGTGACCCTTGGCACTTGATTTTGACCAAAAAGTCAAAGTTTGACTTTTCAGTGTATAGTTGACTTTTGATCAGTTGACTGCAAATTTCATCTGTCTATCAATGAAATTGAAAACTTTTGAACCATGTAATTAGGTCAAGATGATGCAATTGAATCCTTGGAATCATGCTTCAGATCAATTGGTCATTTGCTAGGTCAAAGATAAGAAATTGCCCTTCCTTAGTCAAAACCCTAATTTTGACCATTTTGTCCTTTTGATGATTTGATCAAATTTCTTGAGGAATTGTAATCCAAACTTGATAAAATC
Organism: Vicia faba; assembly: GCA_948472305.1. Lineage (NCBI taxonomy): Eukaryota > Viridiplantae > Streptophyta > Magnoliopsida > Fabales > Fabaceae > Vicia > Vicia faba. The sequence continues at coordinate 491,758,850 of OX451737.1, forward strand.
ATACATATGAGTCTAAAATGTTGACGTGGATAAAAAATTATGAAGTTTGGTTGTAAATTGGCCATGGTTGACTTTTTACCCAATACAGCTGATTTTTAGGTCAACTGTCCAATTGACTGATCAAAAATGTGGTTCAAGACTTGAAACTTGTCATGAGTAAACTTAGGGGTCCATAATGATGTTTTGAAAGTCATATGAAGCATTGATAGTCCAAGTATCCTTGTGCAAACTCAAACCCTAATTTTGGGTCATCAGTGTATGATGAGATGTCTTGAGCTGACCAAACCCTAATTTAGTCTTGAGTCAAAGAGATCTTGTGAGAAAAGTTTTGATAAATGAGAGGGAAAATTTTGGGGTACAACATGGCAAGATTCAAGTCGTTTTTGTTGACCTAATATGTTGCACTACATATACAGAAGGTATCCAAGGTGTTGTACCCCAAAATTTTCCCTCCCATATTCCTCAAGATTTGTCAAGAATGATCCTCAAAATTGCTCAAGATTGCTCAAGGATTAGACAGTCAAACCATCTCTTAAGCCAGCTGAAACTAGGGTTTTGGTTCTTTCAAGGAATTTGAGGTTTTCAATGGTTCAATCAAGTCCCATAGGCCTATAAACATCCTCAAGCATCTACATGCCAAGTCTCAAGACTCACAGTACCAATTTGCACAGTCAAAAGCCTCATTTGACCTACAGTCAACTGCAGGGGCAAAATGGTCATTTCATAGTCAAAAGTCAGAATTTTTGGTCAACATCTTATTTTGAGTCCACAAACATCATTTGATCAAGTCTTGATCATGATTCCACAAGGATGGCTCAAAAATCATCAAGATGCAAAAAGTTACTATTTTTGGATAACAAAAAAGTCAACTGTATCTTGACCAAGGCATAACTTTTTCATGGTTCATCAAAAAAATCCCATCCAATTCTCATTTTGAAGGGGATGACATTTCCTACAACTCATCTTCACATTCCAAGTCCAAGAAATGCTCTCACAAAAAGTTATACATTTCTACATTATAGGTCAATTTCAAAAGTCAACAAAAATGCACTTTAAGTCAAAGATCATAACTTGAGATTGGTAAATCAAAATGACATGGGACCAAAGGCATTGGTTAGAGGACTTCAAGACCTTTCCAAAATGTCAAAGAACATGTTCATATGATCAAAATTGAGCAAGATATGCATTGGAGAAGTTGAGAAATTTTTGTGAATTTGCAAAAGTCAACTTTTCCCAAAACACATTGTTTTTGCTAATGGGCCTCAAATTTCTTCTTGAAACTTTATCCAAGGCCTATGCACGACCCATCAAGCTTAAATTGATTTATTTTCTTATTTTTATTAATTAATTGGATTTTTAATTGATTTTAATTCATTTAATTAATTTTAAATGTAGGAAATTCAAAGATATGATTTTTTTCAATCTTTTTGTGAAGAAAACAAGCTCAAGATATGCTGGCAATTCGTGTGCAAATCAAAGGAAGAAAAATCTCCAAGTTTGGCAAGTTTTTCCAATCAAAAAGATTGAAAAATATTTGATTTTCAATCAAATATACAAACATCAATTCCATGGATTTCTTGGCCAAGATTCAACCTAATTCCATTCTCCTATAAGTACACAACCTAACCCTAATGCCATGGACGTGAAATCTCTGCAGAAAAAAAGCCATAGCCATTCAAAAAAATTCAAAGAAACTTGAAAACTGTTCTCCAGGTTCCAGGATAATTCAAGGGCTTTTGTGGATTCAAATACATTGCTGGAGGTTCCCAGGACGATTTGCAATTAATTTCCAGCTTCATAGCTCCAAGAATCTAGTTTCAGAACCACGGTTTGCATATTTCTTTCATAATCGTAACTCATTATTCATGCATCATTAACGCGATTTTTTGTGTGTTTTGCATTGCTAGAACTCCTCTGAAGCTAATGGTACAGGTTGATTGCATTATAATGTCAAGAATCATAAAACGCCATTGATGAATTCTAGGGTTCTTGAGATCTTAAATTGGGGCTTTCCCATACAGGAAAAATTAGAACCTCTAATGCATGTGGTTGAATTCAGGAGACTCAGACGAATCTAACAGGACCATCGCGAAATATTTATATTGCTTGTAGCTCTAATCGCTATTATTGGTCATCATGTTTTGTGGGGGTTAAAAACCCCCGCTATCTCTTTGTTTTTACAGGTAAACAACAAAGAAGATGAAGGCGTGTAAGCGTACCATTGGGCCATTCAAAAAAACGCGCGTGATTTTGTGTTTCCAGCATAATTGTTACTTTGTATATATTATAATTGTTGGTTAATATATTATCAAAAGCAAGCAAGTGGCCTGGTGGTTGATGCGTTGGACGGTGACCATTGGGACCTAGGTTCGATTCCCAGGTCCACCCAAAACTCTATATTATTTTGTTTAACATGATTGTGTGTAGATTTCCAACAGCGTTCTATCATGCACCTCAAACAATCAGGCGCCAAGTGGCCACATGCTTAAATCTGTTGGCCAGGAGATGAAGAACACCATATTCCCTAGTCAACCAACGTGCAGACAATTCCAGAAGTCAAACAAGGCCTGAGCTTAATGGGCCAGCAGTTGCTTACAAACCTCCTAATGGGCCAGCACACCCCTAGGGTTTTGTTTCTCATTTTTTCTCTTTTATATTTTCTATTTAATTATTTTTTATTAACTATTATTATTATTATTTAATTACCTCACAAATTATATTTTCATAATAAATTCAAAAAATGTAAATATTTTTATTATTATTATTTATTAATTTCACCTTAATTTAATTATTTTGTAAATAAATTTTAAATATAATTAATTTAGTTAATTAGGTTAATTGTAATCTTTTTCACAATAAATAAAATCAATATAGAATAAGGTTTTTTTTTTCTTTTGACAATTTTTCTTTTTATTTTATTTTATTTTCATTAAAGACCTAAAAAACTAAAAAATACTTTTTTCTTGTAATTACATAATTAATTAGTAAATTAGGACCAAAATTCCATTCTTTTCTCAAAAAGGGTCAAAACCCTAAGACTTCTCTGATTTAATTTCTTTTCGCGCATATTTATTTTTGATTCCTATTTTGATCATATTTATGTAACTGCTCCGAGAATGTAATAGCGTAATTAGGATCTTTTTATCGTTTTCTTTTATTTTCTCGCATTTACTTTTCAAGGGTTATGTTTTTGGCGATGTAAATACCCGACGCCTTGTAATAACGTAGATTTACTTTCCGCAATTTATTTTCCGCAATTATTTAACTGTTAATTATGCATGACAAGACTTGCCTGACAATTAAAATCAAAACGTAGCTCACCATAATACCTGTACAAAGATAATATAAATTGAATCCTGACACACTCGCACATGCCACTCCTAGGGTACGCCTCACTTGGTTGCCTCGAGGTGGTCATTGAGTATAGGGTGTTTTAGAGGTCGCCCTCCTGTCTAAAGATCCAGTTGCCTCGAAACGGTTGCCTCGGATAAAAAGGATCTAGGACATTAGGGTTACCGCTAAGGCGTCCTACTATTGCTTTGGTGACCACACATGTCCCTATAATCGAATTGACCCGAATAACTCCAACGACGGTGCTACCTACTTCTCAATAGTGGGATAGTACTGTCTAAAGGACATTTACACAGCTTAATTCCTTAAATTAGGTAGATTTCTCCTGGGTACTTGCTCTTTCAAAAAACAAAAACAACTTTTCGCACCTACACTTTCAAAAAGTTTTCAAACAATACTTCATACACTCTTGAGGACTGATACAAGAGTTACCTAGAAGTTTTGAAAACAAACTTTTTCAAAACCCACAATCATAAAGAAAAGCAAACATTTTTGAAAACATAGTGAGCAAGTACCTAAGAGCCCGTGGATAACCACGGATAGAAAGGGTGCTAACACCTTCCCTTTCTATAATCTACCTCCCGAACCGAGAAACATCTCGAAAAGGAATTTTGCTGTGCTTTTGTCCTTTCCATGTTGGAGAACATAAAAGACGGTGGCGAATCTTGCTTACCGCGACATTTCGCGAACCAGCATTTCAAAACAGTCAGTTCTATTCCCACCGATCACAGAACTGGCGACTCTGGTGGGGACTCTATAAGTGAGGTGTACCTTAGGATTAGACCACTCTTATTTTCAATTGTATGCCTTGTTTGCTTTAATATTGTGGGCTTGCATCGGAGTTTCATAGATCCTAACCCGGATCTGGGGAATACCCTTTAGGTAGCTATAAACTATGAGGGACTTGTCCGGCGTAGACCGACACGGGTGAAGCAGTAGCTACATTGGTGTGACACCTTGGTCTGTACCAATATCCCTTGTGTTGGAACGAGGAGAATATGGGTCTTCTGAGGAGTCATTAAGCACCAACTGACCTTAGAACCTTAAATTGAGCCAACTTGGCCATAGAACAGTAGCAGTATGCTACAATCATTGAGGCTAAACTCTCGCGATGGTTCCGGCCGCAAGAAAAGGTTGCGAAGCTGGAGTTATGACCGATTGAGGGTAGTCAGTGATATTGAGATCCTCTAGAACCTGGTTACTATTTTCTAGGACAGGTCATAACCCAACTGAAACTGAAAGAGGGTAGTACCTAAACTTCATGCTGGCCTAAAATCTAAGGGCTCTTGGTGTTACTTGTGTGCTTTCAAACTTGAACTACTTGCATATTCTTGTTATCTGACACATGAGTTTCTGGCAGGTTTTGTTTACGGTCCTTAATCTGGGCTTATAACAGGGTTTACTTACATCACTCCACGCATAGCATAACATCATACCATCATACCATTGCATACATCCTGCATAAGGACTAACCCATTTCAAGGATCTCAAAGGTTTGTGATGCAGGTCATGATGAACCAACTGTCTAGCAAGGGGCAAAGGGGATTTATTCTCCTCTAACCAAGGTTGTCCAGAAATCCAAACATGATAACTTAAGTCAGGGGCTATGACCGACTCGATATGGTGAGCCTTGACTCTTGAAGAAGGACTCCCAACAACATGAAGTTCCTTCAATCAAGCTACCAGACTCAAGTTCTAACAAGTTTCTTGGTTTACCCCGCGAGATCCTTGAAAACATTGCATACATATCATACATATCATTGCATCACAGGTACCCTTCTTACATGTCACTTATCTTCTTCGCTGTTTATTTCAGAAATCATCATGTCTTCTGAACCTTCCGCTGAACAAGCTATCAAGGCCCTCCAGGCCCAGAACGCCCAGTTCCAAGAATTGGTCATGAGCTTAGCCCAGGGTCAACAGGAGTTGAAGACTCTAATTCTGAAGAAGAAGAAGAAGAGGATTGTGTTGTTTAACACCGGAAGCAGATTCAGGAATGGACTACAAAATGAGGCTGATCTGGCTACTTCCTCTGTAGGGAAGGACAGCCCCCAAGAGAGAAGGGTTCCTAGTCCCGTGGTCTCCGACAACGAGACGGATTACAATGATGAGCAGTACCCTCCTGCTGAGGACAGGTACAAACAGTTGGAGGACCGTCTAAGCGCTATGGAGATTCAACATGTGCCCGGGTTGGTCTTTGGAGACCTAGGCTTATCCTCTGGGGTGGTGATTCCCCATAAGTTCAAAGCACCTTCTTTTGCAAAGTACGACGGAGCTTCCTGTCCTAAGCTACATCTCAGATCATATGTAAGGAAGATCCAACCTTATACTGCGGACAAGAATTTATGGATCAATTTCTTCCAGGATAGTTTTTCAGGGACTCAACTCGAATGGTTCTATCAGCTGGATGGAGCCAGTATTCGTAACTGGGAGGACTTGGCTACTGTGTTTTATAAGCAGTATCAGTATAATTCCGACCTTGCTCCTACGTGTACCCAACTCCAGGGTATGTCACTAGGGACGGGAGAAGGATTCAAGGAGTATGCTCAAAAGTGGAGAGACTTGGCTGGAAGGGCGCAGCCACCTTTAACTGACTGTGAGCTTGTGGATATGTTCTTGGGGACCCTGTCTGGTCCGTTCTTCAACCATCTGATTGGGAATTCTTCTGCAGGGTTTACAGACCTTATCTTGACTGGTGAGAGAATAGAAGCTGGTATCAAGTCTGGGAAGATACAAAAGGGTGACTCCTCGAACACTGAGAAGAAACCATTCAAGAAAGAATCTAGTGCTGTCTATGGTTCAAGAGGGCAGAATAGGTCCGAACACTGCCAAGCTGTCAACGCGGTGGTTATTTCAAAACCGGCCAGTGATCCTCAACATCGCAACCAACAAAGGGAGGAAAGACCTAGAAGGAAATTCACCCCCCTCAGCATGACCTTGTCCCAGATATTGCCACAGTTGCTGAAGACCAATTTGGTAACTCTAAGGGACCCTCCTAAGAATCCGAACAAAACACCTTCAAGGTATAACCCCAATGCCCGATGCGCTTATCATTCTGACAGCCCGGGGCATGCTACAGATGATTGTTGGACTTTGAGGAACAAGGTTCAGGACCTAATCGATGTAAAGGAGGTCGAGTTCGAAGCGCCCGAGACTCCCAATGTGATCACTGCTCCCTTGCCAAAACATGGCTAGGATTGAGAGACTTTTGTTCATTTGAATTCTGATATTGTATTTTTCTTTGCTTATTCAAACAATTATCATGTCAAACTCTCTTATTTCATTAATGCATTACACGTGTCTGTTTTGAAGTAATTGTGTTCACTATGCTTAAAACTGCTTTCATTTTTTGATGTTCAACTCTCGATTAGAAAATTCTAAGCCTTTTGAGGGAGGATGACGAAAATGATACCACGATCTTTACAGTATGCTTTTGAACAGACCTCGCTGATGAAGTACATGCATTGTTTCAAATCCTAAACAGTGGAGTTATAAGGAAGATAATCCATCGTCAACCCCTTTGAGCCAAAGAAGTTGGAGTTTTTCTTTTCGAAAATTAAAACCCTTAACTATAACCTGGGGCAGGGTAGTTCTCTCAGTTGATCCAGGTGCACAATGAATGGCATCGAAGGAGTCCCTCCAAAACAAAAAACGGTGTTGGTTCCGTATAATCATAAGGACAGACAGTCATTATCCCTCAGAAATAAAAGCCCACTAAGTCAAAACCTATGAAGGAGACTTACAAAACTGGGGCATCCCGCTGACTGTAATTACAAAAGAAACAGTTCAGGCAAAAAACAGGGATAATAAAAACAAAAAAGAAAGAGGTCTTACAAACCCTCAACAAAAAAAAATGACTGTCTATTCGAAATAAATGGTCAATATCCGAACCATCACCGGAATATCAGAGCAAAGACTCAAACAAGGTCTAACGCACGATTAGCTGAGTTTAGGTTTGAAGAACATCACGAAGAGCGGGTGGGTACAAATAAATTTTGAGCCTTTATCCTTTATTTCTTAAACCGTGAACCAGGCCACGTTATAACCCTTAAAAGTCCTAGCTAAAGCGTGGGTTAGTTCGAAAGCATACTGTTACCAAAGGTATCCTGACTCCTGTAGAGCTTGTTGCAAAATCCTGAGTTGACATCACATTTTACAAAAAAAATTCACTTGTTTTATTGAAAACTGCATTTTCAAAAACTTCAAGACAGACAAAAGCTTTGCATTCTTAAAATAACATTGTTTGCATATGACTATTTGTTTCGAACAGCAGAGAAATTCGCACGATGAATATCTAGTGAACAAACGCCTTCTCAACAAAAAGAGTCACCTCAAGTGGAAGAAACACTTCCAACCAAGGGGAACGGCATGAGCATTGCCCATCATCTGGGGCAGTCTAGTCAAGATTCAAGGAATCTCTCAAGATGCCAAATAGCCAGGGGCAGATCTCTGTCTGAATCACTTGGGGCATTGGACATGAATTCCAGCGACGAATCTTGCACGATCAAACATCCTCTGGTAGTATGGCAACGCAACACTACTGATAGTGACAATTCCCTACATTCTGAGAGCGTGGACATAGTCGAAAAAATACTATGCATAATCAAAGACCCGCTAGGTTGACACACCTAGGCAAAAATAAGGGCTTCCCGGCGAACCAAAAGGGTTCGGGCAAAATAAGGGATGAAATGAAAAAATATGTACACCCGGCAAGTCGAAAACCTGAAAGGGAGGCTTGGGCAAAAAAGGGTATCCCGGTGGACTGAAAACCCGAAAGGGCGGTTGTTGTACCCCAAAATTTTCCCTCCTCTTCTTCACAAGAAATCACAGCTTCGGGCTTTTCCTGATTTTTTAGACTGGCTCAAGAATCGATCAAATAGATTTTCTCGTCAGTCAGACAAAATTTAGGGTTTTCATTGATTTTAAAGCAGTTCAAGCAGATTGCTAAGGTTTGGTTGAGTTGGCTCAGGTTTTGATCAGGCGGACGCTTCTTTGACATTTAATCAAGAATCAGGGTTTTTGTGCGCGCATTCTCAGAAAGAATTAATTCTACAATTATTTTCAATTTACTCTGAGATATAGACTGAGGTTTCTGATTGGGAGCTTGAAGTGTTTGATTGAATCATTAAAAGAAAAGGCATGTGGACGTTTTGTTTGATTAACTGTGCATTGCTTTGGATAATTGGAGCGTCGGGTTTATTATTGATTGATGCTAAGACCACAATGTTTATCAATTGTTTATTTATTCTAAGTTAGAATAATTGGGATTTATTTCCATTTTATTATAATTTAAGAATTATAAACAATTAAATAAACATTTGAAGGAGAATTAAAAAGGAATGTCAATAAAAAGACTTTTTATTTATCTTTAATTATTTGTACAATTGTTATTTAAATACAGTAATTATTTACAAAGTATTTACAATAATAATGTTACAATGATTAAAAGGAAAATAAAATTGCATCCTAAAATTTCCTAAATCTTCATCTTCTACTGCTACTCCTCTGATGCTCCTTTGGCTCAATTGACTTTTATCTGCAAAAATAAGAAAAGAAGAAAAGTCAAATGCAGATAAATAAAATTAAAGGCAGACAGATGTTTCAAAGCTCATCATTAAAAGCGACTGGCCGGAATCAGTTTGCCCTCTCTGCAAATCACGAGATTACTCTCGGTTCACAAAGAGGGATAGAAAAATGTCTTGCAAAAATGTGAAATGCACAAAAGCAAACATACTGCATTGTCAACAAATTGCCCATTTCAAAAATTCCAAACAGCATGTACAAGTATAAAGTCCAAACTGAACTGCCTAACCAAATCAAAAAGGCAAACTGAATCACAATTTCAAACTAAGCCAAAAGCTGTCAAAAACTGTCCAAAGATATAGAAGGATATCAAGATATCAACAAGTACAAAATGCTGTCAACAATGTGCAGAAAAGCAGGAATTATGCAGAGGAAAACAACTAATGCAAGCAAAGGTTCAAAGTCATCATTTTCCTAGGCTAATTGCTTTTTCAGAAATAGTACATCTAAGCAATATTTTATGCTTTAATACTGGAGAGAGAGAAGAGAGAAGAGAAAAAGGCTTACAGGCTTAGGCTTGACAAAAGATATAAAACAAGATACCAGCACAGTTTCAAAAGGGGGGGCAGAAGAACACAAAAGCAAAAAATACCACAAACTGTAACATACAAACAGCCTGCCTCCAACCTGTGTTCCCAAAAACATTTCAAAACATCCTGCATAAACATAAGCTCCAAACCAGAGTTGCCTTTAACCTGCTTGAGCCTTAAGCACGAACCAGAAGCATAAAGCTTTAAAACATAACCCGCTGCTAACCAGAAGCCATAACCTGCTACTAACCAGAAGCCTGAAGCCTTAACTTGCCACATCCTGCATAAGCCTCAAACAGAAGCCTAAACACCCAGCATATCACAAGCCTCAAACCAGAAAATAACACAAAATGTCAAACACAAACAAGCTTACAGCCTGCTGAAGCCCAAGCCTCCAGCGCCAACCTGTCAAGCCTAAAGCCTCAAAGCTTCAAGCCTAAACCTGCATCAAGCCTAAAAACCCCAAGCCTTTCAAAGCTTCAAACCTGCTAACTTGTTTCAAGCTTAGCATCAAAATACACAAAATGTTCAAACCAACCACACCCTCAGAACGTTCTCATCATAGGGTTATAAACATACAAGGCAACTCAAGCATATCAAACAAAATCAGCATATCAAGCAATCAAAAGCATACAGAAGCAAGTAGACAGAAGAGGAAAAGAAATTAAAGCAAAGGTTTTCAGAAGCTCATCACAAAACCATAAAAGACAAATACAAGGTACCATGTTTTCCAGCAATCCAACATCGCGTATTCTCCTCGCCCTTGGCCACCGGAGGCGCCGCCATCCCCTCCTCCTTCTCCAAGACTCCGAAGGTATAATTCCATTTCTTTCCTTCTCACACCTCATACAAAATGTTGATAATCAAAAGAATCAGAACATGAAAATAAAACATGCAAGACTTCAAAAAACCTTAAAGCGCATGAAGGAAACAGGACCATACCTCTTTTTGTCACCGTTTGGCATATCCATGGAGGGAGAGGAAGTTGAGGTAGCGCATGATAACCAGGCAAGGAGGCGAGTATTTAGAATCCATGGCGTGAGAAGACGAAGAACGAAAGCGAAGTGAACGGCGCCGCGCCTCTGTAACTCAAGCCAAACCCTATTCTTTCCAAATGGAGCAAACACACTGAAACCCTAAAACATTTGTGGAAAAAAAATGGGCCTTGCCCCGTTTCAATGCTTAAGCCCATGTGCAATCAGGCGCCCCACCCCTTTTTTTTTACTTCTGTTTGGGCCAGAATCAAACACTTTAGCCCATTTGTTTTTAAAACTTATACCTTTTTTACATATCATATCTTTTTTTTTGTTAAATAAACTAACACATTAGTTTTTACATCAAATTTTATTAACTCTTTTATTTTCTTTTTATAACATAATTAAAATTTTGTAAAATAAAATGATACACTAAACTCTCTTTTTTATATATAAACTTTTCTTAAATTACTCTTTTGTTAGTATAATTAAAAATACATCAATATTAAAAACATAAAAAAAACATTAATATATAAAATTAAATAAACTTTTGTATACTAACTAAAAATACATAAAACATTTTTTCTTTCTTGAACTTAAAACATTAACGAATACCAAAAAAATAGACTTTTTTAAAGTTAAATACTTTTCTTAAACTTGAAATATTTTTCTTTTTCTTCAATTAAAACTTTTTGTACATAAAAATACTAATTAAAATATATTAACAAAATACATAAAAAATAGATTTTTCTAAGTTAAGTACTTTTCTATATCAAAAACTTTTGTTTTGTACATATCAACAAATACAAGAATACTTAATAAATACTTACTTAATTTTACATTAAGTTAACATTTCTCACTTGTAAATAAATCATTTACACAAATACATTGATACATTTACATTGCTCTATTCTTATACATTTGCTTATCTTTGTACATTGCTACATTTTACATTGCGATTGATTCGATTTGGTTGTAAATATTTGGACACTACTCTCCTAATAAGTCTCATCCCCAATTGTAAATATTTGTACCCTCACTCCCGGATACTTATTTGTAATAGCGTAGACTTTAAATTCCCGCAATTTATCGCTTTCCAAATATACCATGTTTAGACCTAGGGTTTGTATGTAAATAAAATCAAACGCTAGATAACCTAAACACAAAGATAAATGCATGACAATCAACACACTATTCACACTTGCACCCCTAGGGTAATCCTGCTTGTTGCCTTCCAAAATGGGCCATGCTTGCACGTTGAGTTTCTTTGGCAAAACAAAACGATTCAAATGATCATAGACCCTCGATGACGCTTTCGAAAGTTACCTAATCAAAATGATCATAGTCCCTTCAAGCAAATTGCCAAAGACACTTGGCACCATTGCATTCATGGTCCATACGATGACCCGCGCCCGTCCCGTTAACATCCTAACACAAGATTGTCCACCAAATACAATGGTGGAACAAAATTGTTAAAAGGGTTAAAACATGAGAAAAACCTTTGAGTACATTTAGGGGTAGATAACTCTTAGTTACTTGAATCAAACTTGCAAAACACACTTGCCTACTTTTCAAAACCACACTCCACAAACACTTTCAAAACAACTTTCAAAAACATTTGAAACATCTTTTCGAAAAGATACACACCTTTGTAAAACATTCGAGTAAAGAATTGTTACAACGGTTGCCTAGACAAGGCCTCTTTTTCAAAACATTTTCAAAACACACACATCACCATTTCAAGCAATTGAAAATCAAAGGCAAGTGATCTAAAACAAGTAGCTAAGAGCCCATGGATAACCATGGATGAAAAGGGTGCTAATACCTTCCCTTTTCATAATCTACTCCCCAACCCACGAAACATCTCAAAAGGTTTTTCCTGTGCTTTTTAACCTTTCCTTTAGGATAAAATAAAAAGTCGGTGGCGACTCTTGCTAAACCGAACAAGTGCGAATACAAACGCAAAACTCAAGTCAGTTCTCCCACCGTATCACAGAACTGGCGACTCTGCTGGGGATAAATTTAAAAGTGGGGTTACCTTAGGGTTTGGATCATATTTACATTCTTGCTTTGATTGCCTTGATTGCTTTACTTTTTTGGGTCCTTGTTTGGGTTTGTTGTAAATCCTACACCCGGATTTGGGGCACCTTTTTAGGTAAATAGCAATAAAACTGTGAGGGAACTGTGTGGGGTATACCGACATGGTTGAAGCAGTAAGCTATGTTAGTGTGACATATTTGTGAGTACCAGTAACCCTTGAGTTCAATCAAGGAGAGTACGGGGCCGCTGAGTGATGTCATGAAGCACTAACGAACTCTTAGAACCTTAATTGACCATCTTAGCCTTTTTAGGGGTAGTGAGATGACCGACTTTGGTGCAGTCCGGAGTTGGTAGATACTCGATACTACACTCATTGAGGGTTGTTTTCTTGGAATATTTTGGCCGCCAGTTAAGTGGCTAAACCAAAACAATGAACACAGAAAACAATCCAATGATATTGAGCTCCTTAGAACCCGGTTTCTATTTTAGGACAGGATGAGCCAACTAACTTCAAGAGGGTACTTACCTACAAACCCCATGCAAGCCTAAACCTAAGGACTTGTTTGCTTTGTGTGAATATGATTACCTGTATATACACTCACTTGCTTTTGCATACATGTACATAACATCATGACATCATACCATAGCATTTTTCACTAACCACTTCAAGGATCTCGAGGGTTCTTTTGATGTAGGGTTACATTGAACCAGACGTCTACCAAAGGGCCAGAGGTTTCTCCTCTAAGCAAATGCAATCAAAGATCAAGTGCAACAACTTGAATCAGGGGTTATGACCCACTTGACATGGTGAGCTTGATTCTCGTGGAAAGACATCCATAGGTGCACAGTTCTCCAATCAAAGATCAAGTGCAACAACTTGAATCAGGGGCTATGACCCACTTGACATGGTGAGCTTGATTCTCGTGGAAAGACATCCACCGGTGCAAGGTTCTCCAATCAAAGACTAAAGTTCAACCTCTAACATTCTCTTGTGTTTACCCCAAGAGATCCTTGAAAGCATTGCATATATATCATACATATCATTGCATAACAGGTTTCTCCCATACAGGTTTCCTTATCTTCCTACTGTTTATTTCAGTAAGATGGATATGGAACAAACGGTGAAAGATCTCCAAGCTCAAAATGCTCAATTCCAACAAATGTTGTTGGCTATGGGGAAAGGGCAAGAGGATCTGACAGCTCTCCTTCTCAAAGACAAGAAGAAGAAGTCCAAGAAGTCAGCGGGCATCCTGAACTTGAGGAGAAGACCTAAAGCCCAAGACCTTGCAACTCCATCCAACATGGGGGATAGTCTTGAATAAGACCACAACTTGGAGATTGATGGAGTTGAAGTTGATTACTCCGAAGAACAATACTCTCTCGCTGATGACAAGTACAAACAGTTGGAGGATCGCCTCAATGCCATGGAGGTCCAACAAATACCTGGCTTAGATTTGGGAGACATGGGTTTAGTTCCTGGATTGGTCATCCCTCCAAAATTCAAAGTCCCTACCTTGACTCTGTATGATGGAGTCTCTTGCCCTAAGATACATCTAAAGTCTTATGTCCGCAAGATTCAACCATACACAACTGATCCGAAGCTTTGGATCCATTTCTTCCAAGATAGCTTGGCAGGGACTCAACTTGAATGGTTCTATCAATTGGAGAGCTCTCGCATCCACACCTGGAGGGACTTAGCTTTTGCTTTTTATGAGCAGTATCAGTACAATGCTGATCTTGCACCTACTCGTGTCCAATTGCAGAACATGACCATGGGTTCTGACGAGAGCTTCAAAGGATATGCCCAAAAGTGGAGAGATCTGGCTGGTAGGGTGCAACCTCCTTTAACTGACAGAGAGCTGATTGACATCTTCATGGGAACTTTGACAGGGCCTTTCTTCAATCACTTAATTGGGAGCTCCTCAGTCGGGTTCACCGAGCTAATACTGACCGGCGAAAGGGTTGAGGCTGGCATCAAAAGTGGAAAGATCCAAGGAATTACATCCTCGGATACTCAGATAATTCCCTACAATGGAAAGAAAGAGTCCAATGCTGCGAACAGCCAAAAGGGTCGTCATGATCAACATGCAGGGGCAGTCCTGATCTCTGGTTCTACGTCACGTCGACAACATCCAAAGGGAAGTTAACAAAGGCCAGCCGAGCCTAAGAGGCAGTTCACCAACATCAACATGCCACTATCTCAAGCACTGCAACACTTGTTGAAGAGGGATCTGATTACATTGAGGGCTCCCCTCCGGAATCCAAATACTTCTGCTCCTACCTATCATCCCAATGAAAGGTGTGCATACCACTCTGACAGTCCGGGACATGACACAAACAATTGTTGGCCTCTGAAGAACAAGATCCAAGACATGATCGATGCCAAGGAGATTGAGTTTGACCCTTCGGAGACTCTAGAATGATCACTCCTCCTATGCCAAATCATTGAGATTGTTTTTGTTTCATTTGAATTCTTAAGTTGTAATTTCTTGTGTTATTCGAACAATTATCTTTTAATGTCAAACTTTGTTTCATTAATGCATTGCATATGTTTGTCTTGATTTCATCCACTCATTTTCATTACACTTGAACTATGCTTTCTACTTTCTTTATGATATTTGACTCTTGATAAAAAGTTGCAAGCCTTTAGAGGGAGGATGACGAAACAATACCATAATCTCATACAGTATGCTTTTGAACAGACCTTGTTGATGATGTACAGGCATTTCTTTCAATTCACAAACACTGGAGTTATAAGGAAGATAATCCCTAGTCAACCCCTTCGAGCCAAAGAAGTAGGAGTTTTCTGTTCTAAACAAATCGAAACCTTTGATTTAAACCTAGGGCAGGGTAGTCTCTCAGTTAATTCAAAAAAGGTGCGCATTGAAGTCGCAAAACTCTCAGTTCGTAATACAATGAACGACATCAAAAAAAAGAAAGAGGACATTCCTTTGGAATCAAAAGACAGTGATGGTTCCCTATCACATAGGCAGTCAATCTCTCAAAAGAGAAAAAGCCCACAGAGCCAAAACCTATAAAGGAGGCTTAAGAAAGCTGGGGCATCCCGCTGACTGTAATCCCAAAAACAGGAACAGTCAGGCAAAAGTTAGGGATAACAAATCAAAAGAAAGAGGTCATTACAAATCCTCAACAACATGAAAAATGTTGAAAAAGAAAAAGGAGATGATGAATGTCTTCCAAAAATTCAACTGGTGAACCATCACCCCAAAAGTCGTTCCAAACTCAAACAGAGTGCGACGCACAATTAACTGAGCTTAGGATTGAAGAACATCACGAAGAGCGGGTGGGTATAAATATACTTTGAGCCTTTATCCTTTGTTTCTTAAACCGTGAACCAAGCCACGTTACAACCCTTCAAAAGTCCTAATTGAAGCATGGGTTAGTTCGAAAGCATACTGTTACAAAAGGTATCATGACTCCTGTAAGGGTTTGCTCTAAAATCTTGTGTTGATTTTGTCTTATGAAAAGTTTTCTGCTAAAAAACGCATTCTTTAAAACTTCGAGACAAACATAAACTTTGCATTGCTTGAATATCACTGTTTGCATTTGGCTATTTGTTTGACAGCGAAGAAATTCATACAGTGAATGTTCGGAGGAACGAAAGCTCTCTCAGTGAATAAAATCACTTCAAAAGGGATGACACTTCCATTACAAAAGTCTCCTATCAACAAGGGGAATGACATGTCACCATCCAATTAACCTGGGGCAGTCCAGTCAAGGTTTTAACAGATCTTTCAAAGTTCAGTTAACCTGGGGCAGTCCAGTCAAGATTTCAAGAAATCTCTCAATTTGTAGAGTAATCTGATTCAAGACTCCTTCATCATCACTTGGGGCATTCGAATGTCAAAAGTGTTCAACAATTCCTTCATCACCTGCTGGAAGTTACAACCACCAACAGAATAACGGACGATTGAAGCTCCTAAAAATCTGTTTCTCTCAAGAGTGAAGACTCTCATCCTTATCACCTCAGAAGATTGGTATACTCCCAATTTCTGACCCTTAACAAAATCAAGATCTAGAAATAGTTCAGATGTGACCCTGATTTGGCGATATTCCGTAACTTATTCAAGATTTCCTTCTAGAAATAGTTCAAGATGTGACCCAAATTTGGCGATATTCCGTAACTTATTCCAGATTTCCTTCTAGAAATAGTTTAAGATGTGACCCAGATGTGGCGACATTCCGTAACTTATTCCAGATTTCATTCTAGAGATAGTTCAGATGTGACCCAGGTTTGGCGACATTCTGTAACTTATTCCAGATTCCCATCTAGAAATAGTTCAAGATGTGACCCAGATTTGGCGACATTCCGTAACTTATTCAAGATTTCCTTCTAGATATAGTTCAAGATGTGACCCAGATTTGGCGACATTCCGTAACTTATTCAATATTCCCATCTAGAGATAGTTCAAATGTGACCCAGATTTGGCGACATTCCGTAACTTATTCCAGACCTGCTTCTAGAGATAGTTCAGATGTGACCCAGGTTTGGCGACATTCCGTAACTTATTCAAGATTTCCTTCTAGAGATAGTTCAAGATGTGACCCAGATTTGGCGATATTCCGTAACTTATTCCATACCTGCTTCTAGAGATAGTTCAGATGTGACCCAGGTTTGGCGACATTCCGTAACTTATTCAATATTTCCTTCTAGATATAGTTCAAGATGTGACCCAGATGTGGCGACATTCCGTAACTTATTCCAGATTTCCTTCCAGAAATAGTTTAAGATGTGACCCAGATGTGGCGACATTCCGTAACTTATTCCAGATTTTATTCCAGAAATAGTTTAAGATGTGACCCAGAGATGGCGACATTTCGATACTTATCCTAGATCAATACCTGCAGCAATCAAAAGATTTTTGCAATCCCCAGCCAGAGAACCTTCCAGAATCTAATTCCCCTCATAGTCAAGTTTCAAGATCCCCAGCGGAGCTAAAACTTCCAACTGTCAATCCCCAAGCAGAATGAAGACTCTCGTTCTCAGCACCTCACAGAATATTTGAATATTCTCCAGTGAAGATCTCCTCAAGACAGAAATCCCCAATAGATTGGCATACAACCCAAACTCCTAATTCCCCAACAGTGGTCCCAGGACTTCTCATCTTCAACGATCAAAAGATTCTTGCCCTCCCCTGCAGCAGTCAAGAATTCACTTTCCCCTGCATCCGTCAGGATTCTTTGATCTCCTGTCATCCAGGATTCATCTATCCTCAGCAAGATAGCTCATCAGCTTACATGCGCATTCATTACATTCATATCATAAACATTGATATAACATACATCGCATCATACATTTCATGCAACATGACTTCGTGTTTCAGCTAATATCTTACCCTTTTTCAGGATAAAGATTAATAAGCTTCAGACTCAACTTCTGAAAAGAGTTTACGGGTTCTCCAGTAACGGATGTCAACCTATCGCTTATTCAGATTCTTTCCAGACTTTTGAAAACAGTTTACGGACGCTTCCCAACATGGATGTTGCTCTATTGCTTATTCAACTTCCAAGACCTTTGAAAATAGTTTACGGGTTCTCCAGTAACGGATGTCAACCTATCGCTTATTCAGATTCTTTCCAGACTTTTGAAAACAGTTTACGGACGCTTCCCAACCATGGATGCTGATCTATTGCTTATTCAACTTCAAGACTTCTGAAAACAGTTCACGGGTTCTCCAGTAACGGATGTTAACCTATCGCTTGTTCAGATTCTTCTCAACTTTTGAAAACAGTTTACGGACGCTTCCCAACAACGGATGCTGCTCTATTGCCTCTTCAAGTTCCAGACTCCTGAAAATAGTTTACGGATTCTCCAAAACATGGATGTCAATCTATCGCTTATTCAGAACCCCACATCAGAGATGTTCCAAAACATGTATGCCTTTGTCCACTCACCAAGGACATACAGTTCAACATTTCCAGATGGCATCTTTAAGCCCATCCTCCTACCAGCAACTTCCAAATGGCATCTTTAAGCCCATTTCCAGATGGCATCTCTAAGCCCATCCCCCGACAAGATTCTGTCACATCCCTAGATGGCATCTCTAAGCCCATCACCAAATGGCATCTTTAAGACCATTCCCTCTACCATCACATCACCGAGTGCAAATTTTTTGGGCACTCTAGTGTCCAATATCCTTTTACCCTCGAGTCGCGAAAGGCAAACTTGCCAATCTAACTCTTCAGGTTCAAGAAGATTGAACAGGGGCAACTGTTGTACCCCAAAATTTGCCCTCCTCTTCTTCACAAGAAATCACAGCTTCGGGCTTTTCCTGATTTTTCAGACTGGCTCAAGAATCGGTAAAACAGATTTTCTCGTCAGTCAGACAAAATTGAGGGTTTTCATTGATTTTAAAGCAGTTCAAGCATATTGCTAAGGTTTGGTTGAGTTGGCTCAGGTTTTGATCAGGCGGACGCTTCTTTGACATTTAATCAAGAATCAGGGTTTTTGTGCGCGCATTCTCAGAAAGAATTAATTCTACAGTTCTTTTCAATTTACTCTGAGATATGGACTGAGGTTTCTGATTGGGAGCTTGCAGTGTTTGATTGAATCATTAAAAGAAAAGGCATGTGGACATTTTGTTTGATTAACTGTGCATTGCTTTGGATAATTGGAGCGCCGGGTTTATTATTGATTGATGCTAAGACCACAATGTTTATCAATTGTTTATTTATTCTAAGTTAGAATAATTGGGATTTATTTCCATTTTATTATAATTTAAGAATTATAAACAATTAAATAAACATTTGAAGGAGAATTAAAAAGGAATGTCAATAAAAAGACTTTTTATTTATCTTTAATTATTTGTACAATTGTTATTTAAATACAATAATTATTTACAAAGTATTTACAATAATAATGTTACAATGATTAAAAGGAAAATAAAATTGCATCCTAAAATTTCCTAAATCTTCATCTTCTACTGCTACTCCTCTAATGCTCCTTTGGCTCAATTGACTTTTATCTGCAAAAACAAGAAAAGAAGAAAAGTCAAATGCAGATAAATAAAATTAAAGGCAGACAGATGTTTCAAAGCTCATCATTAAAAGCGACTGGCCGGAATCAGTTTGCCCTCTCTGCAAATTACGAGATTACTCTCGGTTCACAAAGAGGGATAGAAAAATATCTTGCAAAAATGTGAAATGCACAAAAGCAAACATACTGCATTGTCAACAAATTTCCCATTTCAAAAATTCCAAACAGCATGTACAAGTATAAAGTCCAAATTGAACTGCCTAACCAAATCAAAAAGGCAAACTGAATCACAATTTTAAACTAAGCCAAAAGTTGTCAAAAACTTTCCAAAGATATAGAAGGATATCAAGATATCAACAAGTAAAAAATGTTGTCAACAATGTGCAGAAAAGCAGGAATTATGCAGAGGAAAACAACTAATGCAAGCAAAGGTTCAAAGTCATCATTTTCCTAGGCCAGTTGCTTTTTCAGAAATAGTACATCTAAGCAATATTTTATGCTTTAATACTGGAGAGAGAGAGAAGAGAGAAGAGAAAAAGGCTTACAGGCTTAGGCTTGACAAAAGATATAAAACAAGATACCAGCACAGTTTCAAAAGCGGGGGCAGAAGAACACAAAAGCAAAAAATACCACAAGCTGTAACATACAAACAGCCTGCCTCCAACCTGTGTTCCCAAAAACATTTCAAAACATCCTGCATAAACATAAGCTCCAAACCAGAGTTGCCTTTAACCTGCTTGAGCCTTAAGCACGAACCAGAAGCATCAAGCTTCAAAGCATAACTCGCTGCTAACCAGAAGCCATAACCTGCTACTAACCAGAAGCCTGAAGCCTTAACTTGCCACATCCTGCATAAGCCGCAAACAGAAGCCTAAACACCCAACATATCACAAGCCTCAAACCAGAAAATAACACAAAATGTCAAACACAAACAAGCTTACAGCCTGCTGAAGCCCAAGCCTCCAGCGCCAACCTGTCAAGCCTAAAGCCTCAAAGCTTCAAGCCTAAACCTGCATCAAGCCTAAAAACCCCAAGCCTTTCAAAGCTTCAAACCTGCTAAATTGTTTCAAGCTTAGCATTAAAATACACAAAACGTTCAAACCAACCACACCCTCAGAACATTCTCATCATAGGGTTATAAACATACAAGGCAACTCAAGCATATCAAGCAAAATCAGCATATCAAGCAATCAAAAGCATACAGAAGCAAGTGGATAGAAGAGGAAAAGAAATTAAAGCAAAGGTTTTCAGAAGCTCATCACAAAACCATAAAAGACAAATACAAGGTACCAGGTTTTCCAGCAAGCCAACATCGCGTATTCTCCTCGCCCTTGGCCACCGGAGGCGCCGCCATCCCCTCCTCCTTCTCCAAGACTCCGAAGGTATAATTCCATTTATTTCCTTCTCACACCTCATACAAAATGTTGATAATCAAAAGAATCAGAACATGAAAATAAAACATGCAAGACTTCAAAAAACCTTAAAGCGCATGAAGGAAACAGGACCATACCTCTTTTTGTCACCGTTTGGCATATCCATGGAGGGAGAGGAAGTTGAGGAAGCGCATGATAACCAGGCAAGGAGGCGAGTATTCAGAATCCATGGCGTGAGAAGACGAAGAACGAAAGCAAAGTGAACGGCGCCGCGCCTCCATAACTCAAGCCAAACCCTATTCTTTCCAAATGGAGCAAATACACTGAAACCCTAAAACATTTGTGAAAACAAAATGGGCCTTGCCCCGTTTCAATGCTTAAGCCCATGTGCAATCAGGCGCCCCACCCCTTTTTTTTTACTTCTGTTTGGGCCAGAATCAAACACTTTAGCCCATTTGTTTTTAAAACTTATACCTTTTTTTACATATCATATCTTTTTTTTGTTAAATAAACTAACACATTAGTTTTTACATCAAATTTTATTAACTCTTTTATTTTCTTTTTATAACATAATTAAAATTTTGTAAAATAAAATGATACACTAAACTCTCTTTTTTATATATAAACTTTTCTTAAATTACTCTTTTGTTAGTATAATTAAAAATACATCAATATTAAAAACATAAAAAAAAACATTAATATATAAAATTAAATAAACTTTTGTATACTAATTAAAATACATAAAACATTTTTTCTTTCTTGAACTTAAAACATTAGCGAATACCAAAAAAATAGACTTTTTTATAAGTTAAATACTTTTCTTAAACTTGAAATATTTTTCTTTTTCTTCAATTAAAACTTTTTGTACATAAAAATACTAATTAAAATATATTAACAAAATACATAAAAAATAGATTTTTCTAAGTTAAGTACTTTTCTATATCAAAAACTTTTGTTTTGCACATATCAACAAATACAAGAATACTTAATAAATACTTACTTAATTTTACATTAAGTTAACATTTCTCACTTGTAAATAGATCATTTACACAAATACATTGATACATTTATATTGCTCTATTCTTATACATTTGCTTATCTTTGTACATTGCTACATTTTACATTACGATTGAATCGATTTGGTTGTAAATATTTGGACACTACTCTCCTAATAAGTCTCATTCCCATTTGTAAATATTTGTACCCCCACTCCCGGATACTTATTTGTAATAGCATAGACTTTAAATTCCCGCAATTTATCGCTTTCCAAATATACCATGTTTAGACCTAGGGTTTGTATGTAAATAAAATCAAACGCTAGATAACCTAAACACAAAGATAAATGCATGACAATCAACACACTATTCACACTTGCACCCCTAGGGTAATCCCGCTTGTTGCCTTCCAAAATGGGTCATGCTTGCACGTTGAGTTTCTTTGGCAAAACAAAACGATTCAAATGATCATAGTCCCTCGATGACGCTTTCGAAAGTTGCCTAATCAAAATGATCATAGTCCCTTCAAGCAAATTGCCAAAGACACTTGGCACCATTGCATTCATGGTCCATACGATGACCCGCGCCCGTCCCGTTAACATCCTAACACAAGATTGTCCACCAAATACAATGGTGGAACAAAATTGTTAAAAGGGTTAAAACATGAGAAAAACCTTTGAGTAAATTTAGGGGTAGACAACTCTTAGTTACTTGAATCAAACTTGCAAAACACACTTGCATACTTTTCAAAACCACACTCTACAAACACTTTCAAAATAACTTTCAAAAACATTTGAAACATCTTTTCGAAAAGATACACACCTTTGTAAAACATTCGAGCAAAGAATTGTTACAACGGTTGCCTAGACAAGGCCTCTTTTTCAAAACATTTTCAAAACACACACACCACCATTTCAAGCAATTGAAAATCAAAGGCAAGTGATCTAAAACAAGTAGCTAAGAGCCCATGGATAACCATGGATGAAAAGGGTGCTAATACCTTCCCTTTTCATAATCTACCCCCGAACCCATGAAACATCTCAAAAGGTTTTTCCTGTGCTTTTTAACCTTTCCTTTAGGATAAAATAAAAAGTCGGTGGCGACTCTTGCTAAACCGAACAAGTGCGAATACAAACGCAAAACTCAAGTCAGTTCTCCCACCGTATCACAGCGGTCCAGGCAAAAGTTAGGGATCACAACATACGACTATGTCCCGGCATCTCGTCACTCGCCTACCAGAAGAAGATTTGTCGATCAGCAGTTATCAAGGACCTCCACAGGTAGCTTCTCTCATAGAAGCTGGGGCAATAAGAATTGTCCGAACTGTACAAGCTGTTCTGTCCTCCAGGTACAAGGTAGATTCAGCTGAAGAATATGACCAAGATACCTCCACTCCCCTCCAGAGCAAGACGAGATTCGGTAATACTCTCCCCAAACAGAGTTGGTCTCCCATCAGCCCTAAAAAGGCACAGTATCTCCAGCAAGTCAGCAATACTCTCCCCCGAGCAGAGTTGGTCTACCATCAGTCCTGGAGAAGTCGGGTGTCCGCAGAAGATCTTAACATTCTCCAACAGAGTATAAAGATATTCCTCAGCAAGCATCCCCGGCAGTCTTAATATTCCTCGGCAGAAATATAAGATTGTTCCCCGGCGGAATACCAGACACCCCAGTGGAGTCATTTCCTCAAAAGTTTCCCCAGGAGAGTTGAATCATCTCCCCAGTAGATTCTGGAAGCTTGTCCCCTGCAGAGTACCGAAATCTCTCCCCAGCCATATTTAGGAGGTTATTCCCCACAAGAGTCTAACTGGGTTATCCTCAGCAAATTGCAACGGAAAGATCGTCCTCAGCGAAGTTCTTCCTATCCCCCAGCGGAGTTCATCTTCTATCCCCAACGGAGCTTATCAATGGTATCCCCAGCGGAGTTATCGTTAAAATCTCAGCGAAGCATCCCTTCTCCACAGATTAGTTCCCCGCAGAGTAATCTCTCCACCAGGTTTATTCCCCAACGGATTCATCTTCTCCTACCGGCTTATTCTTGCAATCATCTTTGTTCATCATCCTCAGCAGAAACGAAGGACTCTATTCTTCAACATCAGCCCAGGATTCAACGAACTTCCCGGCATTCGTCAAGGATTTATTTTCCCAGACGAAGATACATTCATAAACATCACATTGCCATACATCATGATACATGCATATACGCATCACATCATACAATCTCATTTATGTTTAGAACATCATTGCTCAATCCATATCATGTATCGCATATGACTGACCTCTACCTTTCAGGAAAGATGCAGTTAAACTCTAAATCCAGTCAAAGAAGACAAATCCAGTCAAAGAAGACAAATCCAGTCAAAGAAGACAAATCCAGTCAAAAAAGACAAATCCAGTTAAATCGATTCCTAAAGATTTTTCTGATGCAAACACGTCACTAAAGACAACACGTCAATAAAGACAACCCGTCACTGAAGACAACCCGTCAATGAAGACAACCCGTCAATGAAGACAACTCGTCAATGAAGACAGCCCGTCAATGAAGACAACTCGTCAATGAAGACAGCCCGTCAATGAAGACAACCCGTCAATGAAGACAACCCGTCAATGAAGACAACCCGTCAATGAAGACAACCCGTCAATGAAGACAGCCCGTCAATGAAGACAACCCGTCAATGAAGACATCCCGTCAATGAAGACATCCCGTCAATGAAGACAGCCCGTCAATAAAGACAACCTGCCAGTGAAGACAACCCGTCAATAAAGACAACCCGTCAATAAAGACAACCTGTCAGTGAAGACAACCTGTCAATGAAGACAACCCGTCAATAAAGACAACCCGTCAATGAAGACAACCCGTCAATGAAGACAACCCGTCAATAAAGACAGCCCGTCAATGAAGACAACCCGTCAATGAAGACAACCCGTCAATGAAGACAACCCGTCAATAAAGACAACCTGTCAGTGAAGACAACCCGTAAATAAAGACAACCCGTCAATAAAGACAACCTGTCAGTGAAGACAACCTGTCAATGAAGACAACCCGTCAATAAAGACAACCCGTCAATGAAGACAACCTGTCAATAAAGACAGACCGTCCATGAAGACAACCCGTTAAAAGAGACAACTCATCAAAGAAGACAAAACCTCCCCTGGGTCAGTTAAATCGGTTCCTAAAGATTTTTCTGAGATAACCTGTCAATAGAGACAACCCATCAACCTTTTGAAGTTCCAGATTCGATACCTGTATCTAGCCAGGGCATATCTGTGAGCGATTGATTGTAGATCTATACCTGTAACTAGCCAGGAAAGTATCTGCATGAAGAGATCTACACCTGTATCCAGCCAGGAAAGCTATCTCGACCAACCTTTTGAAGTTCCCTATTCGATACCTGTATCTAGCCAGGGCATATCTGTGAGCGATTGATTGTAGATCTATACCTGTATCTAGCCAGGAAAGTATCTGCATGAAGAGTTTGAAGATCAACACCTGTAGCAGGCCAGGAAATTATCTTTCATTCTCAGGTCAGAGGTCTACACCTGTATCCAGCCAGGAAAGCTATCTCTACCAACCTTTTTGAGTTCCAGATTCGATACCTGTATCTAGCCAGGGCATATCTGTGAGCAATTGATTGTAGATCTATACCTGTATCTAGCCAGGAAAGTATCTACATGAAGAGTTTGAAGATCAACACCTGTAACAGGCCAGGAAATTATCTTTCTTTCTCAGGTACGCAAGTTCTCGCTAAGGAATCTCTTACGCGATCAACATCTCCAGATGGCATCTTTAATCCCATCTCCACAACTATCCATTACATTTCCAAATGGCATCTATAAGCCCATTCCCGACAAGATTCTGTCACATCTCCAGATGGCATCTATAAGCCCATCCTCTTATCCATCATATCTCCAAATGGCATCTATAAGCCCATTCCCGACATCACATTGCTGATACCACACCATGCGAGTGCAAATTTCTGGGCACTTTAGTGTTCAATCATCTTCCACCTTCGGATCACGAAAGGCACGCAAGCCAATCTACATCCTCAGGTCTAAGAAGATTGAACAGGGGCAACTGTTGTACCCCAAAATTTTCCCTCCCATATTCCTCAAGATTTGTCAAGAATGATCCTCAAAATTGCTCAAGATTGCTCAAGGATTAGACAGTCAAACCATCTCTTAAGCCAGCTGAAACTAGGGTTTTGGTTCTTTCAAGGAATTTGAGGTTTTCAATGGTTCAATCAAGTCCCATAGGCCTATAAACATCCTCAAGCATCTACATGCCAAGTCTCAAGACTCACAGTACCAATTTGCACAGTCAAAAGCCTCATTTGACCTACAGCAACTACAGGGGCAAAATGGTCATTTCATAGTCAAAAGTCAGAATTTTTGGTCAACATCTTATTTTGAGTCCACAAACATCATTTGATCAAGTCTTGATCATGATTCCACAAGGATGGCTCAAAAATCATCAAGATGCAAAAAGTTACTATTTTTGGATAACAAAAAAGTCAACTGTATCTTGACCAAGGCATAACTTTTTAATGGTTCATCAGAAAAATCCCATCCAATGCTCATTTTGAAGGGGATGACATTTCCTAAAACTCATATTAACATTCCAATTCCAAGAAATGCTCTCACAAAAAGTTATAAATTTCTACATTATAGGTCAATTTCAAAAGTCAACAAAAATGCACTTTAAGTCAAAGACCATAACTTGAGATTGGTAAATCCAAATGACATGGGACCAAAGGCATTGGTTATAGGACTTCAAGACCTTTCCAAAATGTCCAAGAACATGTTCATATGATCAAAATTGAGCAAGATATGCATTGGAGAAGTTGGGAAATTTTTGTGAATTTGCAAAAGTCAACTTTGCCCAAAACACCTTGTTTTTGATAATGGGCCTCAAATTTCTTCTTGAAACTTTATCCAAGGCCTATGAACGACCCATCAAGCTTAAATTGATTTATTTTCTTATTTTTATTAATTAATTGGATTTTTAATTGATTTTAATTGATTTAATTAATTTAAAATGTAGGAAATTCAAAGATATGATTTTTTTCAATCTTTTTGTGAACCAAACAAGCTCAAGATATGCTGGCAATTCGTGTGCAAATCAAAGGAACAAAAATCTCCAAGTTTGGCAAGTTTTTCCAATCAAAAAGATTGAAAAATATTTGATTTTCAATCAAATATACAAACATCAATTCCATGGATTTTTTGGCCAAGATTTAACCTACATTCTCCTATAAGTACACAACCTAACCCTAATGCCATGGACGTGAAATCTCTGCAGAAAAAAAGCCATAGCCATTCAAAAAAATTCAAAGAAACTTGAAAACTGTTCTCCAGGTTCCAGGCCAATTCAAGGGCTTTTGTGGATTCAAATACATTGCTGGAGGTTCCCATGACGATTTGTAATTAATTTCCAGCTTCATAGCTCCAAGAATCACTAGTTTCAGAACCACAGTTTGCATATTTATTTCATAATCGTAACTCATTATTCATGCATCATTAACGCGATTTTTTGTGTGTTTTGCATTGCTAGAACTCCTCTGAAGCTAATGGTACAGGTTAATTGCATTATAATGTCCAGAATCATAAAACGCCATTGATGAATTCTAGGGTTCTTGAGATCTTAAATTGGGGCTTTCCCATACAGGAAAAATTAGAACCTCTAATGCATGTGGTTGAATTCAGGAGACTCAGACGAATCTAACAGGACCATCGCGAAATATTTATATTGCTTGTAGCTCTAATCGCTATTATTGGTCATCATGTTTTGTGGGGGTTAAAAACCCCCGCTATCTCTTTGTTTTTACAGGTACACAACGAAGAAGATGAAGGCGTGTAAGCGTACCATTGGGCCATTCAAAAAAACGTGCGTGATTTTGTGTTTCCAGCATAATTATTACTTTGTATATATTATAATTGTTGGTTAATATATTATCAAAAGCAAGCAAGTGGCCTGGTGGTTGATGCGCTGGACGGTGACCATTGGGACCTGGGTTCGATCCCCAGGTCCACCCAAAACTCTATATTATTTTGTTTAACATGATTGTGTGCAGATTTCCAACAGCGTTCTATCATGCACCTCAAACAATCAAGCGCCAAGTGGCCACATGCTTAAATATGTTGGCCAGGAGATGAAGAACACCATTTTCCCTAGTCAACCAACGTGCAGACAATTCCAGAAGTCAAACAAAGCCTGAGCTTAATGGGCCAGCAGTTGCTTACAAACCTCCTAATGGGCCAACACACCCCCAGGGTTTTGTTTCTCATTTTTTCTCTTTTATATTTTCTATTTAATTATTTTTTATTAACTATTATTATTATTATTTAATTACCTCACAAATTATATTTTCATAATAAATTCAAAAAATGTAAATATTTTTATTATTATTATTTATTAATTTCACCTTAATTTAATTATTTTGTAAATAAATTTTAAATATAATTAATTTAGTTAATTAGGTTAATTGTAATCTTTTTCACAATAAATAAAATCAATATAGAATTAGGTTTTTTTTTCTTTTGACAATTTTTCTTTTTATTTTATTTTATTTTCATTAAAGACCTAAAAAACTAAAAAATACTTTTTTCTTGTAATTACATAATTAATTAGTAAATTAGGACCAAAATTCCATTCTTTTCTCAAAAAGGGTCAAAACCCTAAGACTTCTCTGATTTAATTTCTTTTCGCGCATATTTATTTTTGATTCCTATTTTGATCATATTTATGTAACTGCTCCGAGAATGTAATAGCGTAATTAGGATCTTTTTATCGTTTTCTTTTATTTTCTCGCATTTACTTTTCAAGGGTTATGTTTTTGGCGATGTAAATACCCGACGCCTTATAATAGCGTAGATTTACTTTCCGCAATTTATTTTCTGCAATTATTTAACTGTTAATTATGCATGACAAGACTTGCCTGACAATTAAAATCAAAACATAGCTCACCATAATACTTGTACAAAGATAATATAAATTGAATCCTGACACACTCGCACATGCCACTCCTAGGGTACGCCTCACTTGGTTGCCTCGAGGTGGTCATTGAGTATAGGGTGTTTTAGAGGTCGCCCTCCTGTCTAAAGATCCAGTTGCCTCGAAACGGTTGCCTCGGATAAAAAGGATCTAGAACATTAGGGTTACCGCTAAGGCGTCCTACTATTACTTTGGTGACCACACATGTCCCTATAATCGAATTGACCAGAATAACTCCAACGACGGTGCTACCTACTTCTCAATAGTGGGATAGTACTGTCTAAAGGACATTTACACAGCTTAATTCCTTAAATTAGGTAGATTTCTCCTGGGTACTTGCTCTTTCAAAAAACAAAAACAACTTTTCGCACCTACACTTTCAAAAAGTTTACAAACAATACTTCATACACTCTTAAGGACTGATACAAGAGTTACCTAGAAGTTTTTAAAACAAACTTTTTCAAAACCCACAATCATAAAGAAAAGCAAACATTTTTGAAAACATAGTGAGCAAGTACCTAAGAGCCCGTGGATAACCACTGATAGAAAGGGTGCTAACACCTTCCCTTTCTATAATCTACCTCCCGAACCGAGAAACATCTCGAAAAGGAATTTTGCTGTGCTTTTGTCCTTTCCATGTTGGAGAACATAAAAGACGGTGGTGACTCTTGCTTACCGCGACATATCGCGAACCAGCATTTCAAAACAGTCAGTTCTATTCCCACCGATCACACAAGGCAAGAAAGAGGGCTAGCAGTTGTGGAAAGCACAAGGAAGAACTCAAACTTTTGGCAAAAATTGTTGAATCAGATTTCAGCATAGAGACCAATTCAAAGCACTCCAACACTCCCAATCGCGTCCTGGAGCGTCTCTGAAGCTAACTGAATCAATTGCAAGCCTCTTTGTGCCCAGAATCAACCCATAGGCTTCACACAGTTTGCTTGCTTTTTCAAAATCAATTACAGCCATTCTTGCATCATTAGCATAATTTAATGACATATTTGTGATTATTTATGTATTTCTAACATGTCTGGATCATTTAATTGAATTTTTGAGGATTATATATGTGTTTACCATTGTTAGGGTTTGCTCTTGTGTTTTAGGGTTTCTCTGTATCAGTGAAATTGGTCCAAGAAAGTAATACCATGATGTTCGTGGGTTCAAGACAAATGGAACCATGTAATTAGAATTTATTTAGCATGCGTTTTTTTTATTGTTGAAGTTTACAGGTTTTTAGCCATGGAGCCATGCCCGTAGGTAAAAGTTTACAGTCTAATACGTCAGACAAGGAAGAAGAAGGCAACATGTCTGGGCACCAATGGCTGTTTTGAAATTCCGTGCGTTTTTTTTAATTAACCATTATGTTTGATATATTGTGCATTACTATTATTATATGTACAATAGAAACGCGTAGCATAGATGGTAGCGTGGTATTGGGAATTAGCATGAGGACCAGGGTTCGATCCCTAGGTCCCAACCTTTGTTCATAATATTTTTCAATAGGTAATCCAGCATGCTGCATATCAAGAAGTCCACCGTACGCCATCAACATCTGGCCATCACACGCCTCTCCATCCAGATCTAAGGCTATTCCACTGAAGGCCCACCATACGCCTCAGGTCAATGCATGGACTGAAACAGGCAAAGTCAAAAGGGTTGAGTTTGATTTGGGCCCAGAATTTCCTCAGCACACCCTCCCAATTGCTAAATAGCATCAGACCCATCTCAAACCTTTTTTTTATTTTATTCATTTCTTTTCTTTAAATCTTTTAATTTTCTTTTAATCATTTTAATTGGCAAATTAATTATTTTTCATAAAAATCATAAAATCAAATTCACAAAAAGTTAGAATTAGTTTTTTTTTGTATATATTATAAAAATTAATTTAATTTAGTGTTAACTTAGTGAAATTATAATTTATTTCCATAAATAAAATCAAAATAGAAATTAGGTTAAAACTTTTGATTTAATTTTGCTCTTTTTCTCAAATAAATAAAAATACAAAAAATAGGTTTTAGAATAAATTAATTTATTTTTCTTAATTTAAAATCAATTAGAATTAGGATTTTCTTTTTTTAATTTAATGATTTCTCTATTTTTAAATAACAAAACATGACAAAAAAAACATTTTTTTTAATCAATCGCGATTAGGTTTAAGCAAGGGTCAAAACCCTAGTTGTTTCGTATTTGATTCATCACGCGCATGTTATTTATTTTTTCCAATATTTTTTGTAACTGTTCATGGTTTGTAATAGTTTAATCTAAGACTTTTTACTTATCGTTTTTCCCCGAGTTTTTGGTTATGTAATTAATCCCCCTCCCCGAAGCCTTGTAATAGTGTAGATTTACTTTCTTGCATTTTAATTCCCGCAAATATTTGACTGTTTAGTTCTATGCTAATAGGATTGTATGACAAGAATACATGACAAATTTAATACAGTTAGAAAACCCTAATGTACAAAGATAAATAACTGAAACAAATCACTCTCACATATCACTCTTAGGGTATGCCCTCACTTCGGTTGCCTTCGGTAAACGATCATTAAGTATAGGGTGTCTTAGTGGTTGCCCTCCTGTCTGAAAAAGATCAAACGTCCCATTCGAATGTTGCCTCAGAAATGTTGCCTCGGAAATGTTGCCTCGAATATGATCTTAAGGCTCTAGGGTTATTATTAAGGTGTCCTAATATTGCTTTGGTGATCGTACGTCCCTTTCGAATTGACCCTTACAAACTCCAACAACGGTGCTACCTATTTCTCAATAGTAGGATAGTGCTGTCTAAAGGAAACGAGAATAGAAACGATCTTTTTTCGAGTAGGTAGATGCTAATAGGTACTTGCTCAAGTCAAACTTTTCACACTTACACTTTTCAAACAAATTTTCAAAACAACTTCGTCACACCTTTGAGGACTGATACAAGGGTTATCACGAAGTCAAACTTTTTAAAAGCAAAGCACATACACAAGCAATTTTAAAAAGATGAGCAAGTACGTAAGAGCCCTTGGAAAACCATGGATAGAAAGGGTGCTAACACCTTCCCTTTCTATAATCTACCCCCCGTACTCAGAATATCTCGAAAAAGGATTTTTTCTGTACTTTTTTCCTTTCCGATTGGATGAAATAAAAGTCGGTGACGACTCTTGCTTACCGCGACATTTTGCAAACACAAAAACACAAAACGCAAACCAGTATCAAACAGTCGGTTCTTCCACCGTATCACATCAACCATGACTCTACCTTATCGCGGTGTGTAGACAAGACCGAAATAGAGAGGATTATGAAAAATTTACATGAAGGTACCTTCGGAACCCATTCAAGTGGACATACCATGGCTAAGAAGATCCTACGGGCAGGATACTACTGGTCCACTATGGAAGCAGATTGTTATCAACACTCTCGAACTTGTCATAAGTGCCAAATCTATGCTGATAAGGTGCTTGTGCCTCTGGTTCCTTTGAATGTCTTGATAGCTCTGTGGCCCTTTGCAATGTGAGGCGTTAACATGATCGGAGAAATCATACCTACCGCTTCCAATGGGCACCGCTTCATCCTGGTGGCCATTGATTACTTCACAAAATTGGTTGAGGCGGCCTCTTTTGCTACTGTGACCAAGAACATCGTGGCGTGGTTTATCAGGCATAACCTGATCTGTCGGTATGGTGTGCCAGAGAGAACTATCACTGATAATGGTAGGAATCTCAAGAACACGATGATACCCGAGCTCTGTAAACAATTCAAGATACAACATCATAACTCTTCTCCCTACAGGCCGAAGATGAATGGCGTTGTTGAAGAAGCTAACAAGAACATCAAGAAGATTATACAAAAGATGACGGTGACATATAAAGACTGGCATGAGATGTTACCATTCGCTCATCATGGGTACTGTACCTCATCACGGACGTCGACATGGGCAACACCATACTCTCTGGTATATGGCATGGAGGCAATCTTACCCATTGAGGTCCAGATTCCTTCTCTAAGGGTTATGAAGGATGTAGGTTTGATCGAAGACGACTGGATCCAGACTCGACTTGATTAACTAAATCTGATCGATGAGAAGAGACTTACTACTGTTTGTCATAGTCAAATGTATCAAAAACTGATGATTCAGGCTTTCAAAAAAAATGTCATACGTCAAGAATATTAAGTTAAGGATCTAGTGATTAAACGCATCATACTTCTGCAAGGTGATCCCAGGGAAAAATGGACTCCCACCAACGAAGGGCCATTTGTGATTAAAAACATTTTCTCGGGTGGAGCCATGATTCTTACCACCATGGACGATGACGACCTTCCTTACCCTGTCAATGCGAACATAGTGAAAAGATACTATGCATGATTAAAGACCCGCTAGGTTGACTGGCCTAGGAAAAAAATAACGGCTTCCCAGCGAACCAAAAGGGTTCGGGCAAAAATAAGGGTGAAAACGAAAAAATATGTACACCCGGCAAGTCGAAAACCTGAAAAGGCAACTTGGGAAAAAAGGATATCCCGGTGGACTGAAAACACGAAAGGGCATTCCAGGCAAAAGTTAGGGATGTAAAGCGTATCACTATGTCCCATTGGATCACCTTGCAACCAGACCTCAGTATCAACTGTCAAGCTCGAACGGTACCGATCAATCTAATCAGCTTCGGACAAGTAGCAAAGTGATAAGACGCTCGAAGACATGGCGGCAATAGCAGAATTGAAACTTAAGTGGGATTATTGCACATAGTTATTTTCTTTTCATTGTACACAATATTGTATAGCTTCCATTTTTACAGCGGCGTTCTCTTACTAGGACGTCCGCTTCCTTGTACAAAAACGCCTGTTATAGGCTGTTGTACCCCAAAATTTTCCCTCCCATATTCTTCAAGATTTGCAAAGATCATGGTTCAAAATATCTCAAGGATTGAACAATCCAATTGCCTCCTAACACAGTCAAAATTAGGGTTTTGGTTCTGGCAAAGAAAATGAGGTTTCCAAGGGTCCAATCAAGTCCCACATGCCCATATACATTGTCAAGCATCCATATGTCAAGTTTCAAGACTCACAGCATCAAATTGCACAGTCAAAAACCCTAAATACTTCACAGTCAACTGCAGGGGCAAAATGGTCATTTGACAGTCAAAAGTCGAAATTTTTGGTCAACATCTTATTTTGAAGCCACAATCATCATGTGATCAATTCTTGATCATGATTCCCAAAGCATGGCTCAAAAAGTCTCAAGATGCAAAAGTTTCTATTTTTGGACAGTTGAAAAGTCAACTGCAAATTGACCAGGGCATAACTTCCTCATGGTTTATCAGAAAAATCCCATCCAAAGCTCATTTTGAAGGGGATGACATTTCCTACAACTCATATTCATACTCCAATTCCAAGAAATTCTCTCACAAAAAGTTATCAATTTCAACATTATAGGTCATTTTCAAAAGTCAACAAAAGGCACTTTAAGTCAAAGACCATAACTTGAGATTGGTAAATCAAAATGACATGGGACCAAAGGCATTGGTTAGAGGACTTCAAGACCTTTCCAAAATGTCCAAGAACATGTTCATAGCTTCAAAATTGAGCAAGATATGCATTGGAGAAGTTGGGAAATTTTTGGGAATTTTGAAAAGTCAACTTTGCCTAAAACACTTCAAAATTGCTAATGGGCCTCAAATTCTTCCTTGAATCATTACCCAAAGCCTATGCACGACCCATTGAGCTCAAAGGGATTTATTTTATTATTTTTAATTAATTAATTGAATTTTTATTATTATTAATTCATTTAATTAGATTTAATTATGAGAAAATATCAAATAATGCTTTTTCAAATCTTTTTGTGCAGCAAATACACTCATTATATGCTAAAGATTTCGTGCATCATCCAAGGGGACAAGATCATCCACATTTGGCAAGATTTTCATGAAAAAAAGATTGGAAATACATAATTGAAAATCAAATATCCAAATCATTAATTCAATGGATTCATGGGCTCTTTCTTGACCTAAATTCGTTCACATACAAAGGCTGAGTGAAAACTAATTCAGATAGACACGAAAAAGCTGCTGAAGCTGCATAACCAAGTTGCCAAAATTCCAAAGAAATTGTGAAACTGATTTCATAGTTGGAGCACGTTTTAAAGCATAAAAAGGATTCTAACACATTGCTGGACCTTCCAGGAGTCTATTGCAATCAAGAACCAGCTTCCATACTCAAAGAAACGGTAGAACAACATCGCGTTTTTCAAAAAAATGTCCATAATCGAATTTTAATTTCCACGCATCATTCATGTGTTTTGGTTATTGATTCATGCTACTAACATCTCCCTGAAACTTTTGGCATAGTTTAATTGTTCTAAAGATGCTTGAATCGAAATCTGCCATTGATGAAACCTAGGGTTTCAGAAGCTTCAAAATAGGGCTTCCCATATACTGTAAAATTGGACCATCAAACATACATGAATGCATTCGTTGCAAGAAACCTGATTCAACGAAACCCTCGCGCCCAATTTATTTAACCCATGGGCGTAATCGCTATTTTCACTGTTTCACTTAGTGGGGGTTTAAAACCCCCGCTACTTGTTTTATAATTGCAGGAAAAAGATGAAGAAGAAGCTGAGGTGTCCAGGCATGATAGGAGCATTCAAATCTGGCACGTAATTTTTTTGTTCATACCACTAACATTTGTTTTTTTATATAATAATTACTCTTCATTATGTTAACAAACGAACGCAAATGGCCTGGTGGTTGGGGACGTGTACTGCAGGCATTGGGACCTGGGTTCGATTCCCAGGTCCCCCACATAATTCTTAATTTTTGTTTCCATGTATTCTAGTGCATCGCTCACTCCATGGTTCACCATACACGCTCATGCTTAGGCCTGCCAGGTGGACATGATGATTAATCCAAGGGCCTCAGAATGAAGTTCATGGTAGGGCTCAGTCAATGGATGAACACACAAGCGTGGAAAGTCAAGCAAGGCGTATGCTGATGGGCCAGATTACTCCAATTTACCTCCCTTTGGGCCTGAAAACCCCCCTTGGTTTGTATATTTTTCAATTCTATTTTCTTTTCTTTTCTAATTCTTTTAATTATTTTTATTTAATTCACCTAAAATAATTTTCTTTTCATAATAAAAACAGAAAAATCAAAAATACAAATATGTTTAATCATATTTAATTTCACTATTAAAATATTTTTGTAAATAAATTTCAACAATTAATTTAGTTTAAATTAGGTTTTAATTCAATATTTTCTTAATAAATAAAATACATAGAATTAGGTTTTGACATTTTATCTTTTTCTTAATTAATTTTTTTTTCTCATTATTTATTATTATTTAACTATTATTTTTGTAAATAAACATGTAAATTAAATAATTTAGTTAATTAGCCTAATTTTGACCTTTTCTTTAATAATTTAAAATAATTTAGAACTAGGTTTTTTCTTTAATTCTTTTTTTCTTTTCATAAATACCAAAAAACATAAAAACATTTTCTTGTCCTTCTTTTCTTTAATTAAATAATTAATTAGCTTTTAATTCAATTTAATTTCAAAAGGGTCAAAACCCTCGGACGTCCTGATTTTATTCTTTCGCACGTTATTCTTTTTTCTTATTGAATATTATGTAACTGCTCAAGGATGTAATAGTAATTAGGTTTATCGCTTTCCTTTTACTTTCCGCATTTTTATCAAACGGGTCATTGTATTTTGGCGATGTATAGACTCGCGCCTTGTAATAGCGTAGCTTTTATCTTTTCGCTTTTTAATTTTCCGCACTTTTAAATTCTAACTTGTATGAAAGAATGTATGCTAATTAAAAACAAGCGTAGCTCACAATGCCGTGATCAAAGATGAATATTGACATGAAAATAACACACAAATTCACACACCACTCTTAGGGTACGCCTCACCTGTTGCCTTCGAAACGTGGTCGTTAAGTATAGGACATTTTAGTAAGTCCTTATGTCCATGATCCAGTTGCCTCGAAACAGTTGCCTCGAAACAAGTTGCCTCGAAACGGTTGCCTCGAATTAAAAAGGATCAAGGACATAAGGGTAGCTTCTAAGGTGTCCTAACTGTTGCTTCGGTGACCACATTGTCCCTGCACTCGAATTGACCCGAACACCTCCAACGGTGGTGCTACCTACCTCTCAATGGTGGGATGGCACTACCTTAAGGACATTTACACAGCCTAATTCCTTAGGGTAGGTAGATGACTCATAGATACTTGCTCTCTTCAAAAACAAATCAAAAAAACCTTTTCACACCGACACTTTCAAAAAAAAAAAGCTTTCAAAACAATTTTTCAAACACTCTTGAGGACTGATACAAGAGTTATTCAGAAATCTTTGAACGAAACTTTTTCAAACTCACTCACAATTGAAAAGCAAACAAATTTTGGAAACATAAGAGCAAGTACCTAAGAGCCCATGGATAACCATGGATAGAAAGGGTTCTAATACCTTCCCTTTCTATAAATCTACCTCCCGAACCGAGAAACTATCTCATAAGGAATTTTGCTGTGCTTTTGTCCTGTCCATGTTGGAGAAAATAAAAGACGGTGGCGACTCTTGCTTCAAGGAAACTATATCATAAGGAAGATATGATAAAGGTCCTTTTCCAGTTCTTTGACCCTCTGCACCACTGTTTTACTTTCCTGGATTATCAACTGGTGCCTACATTGGAAGAGTTCTCCCGGCTTCTGAGGATCCCTATCCTTAGTCAACTACCCTACAACGGTACGGAAAAGGAACCCAAACTTGAAGAGATTGCTAAAGCATTACGCCTACAACCATCTGACATCAAGGGACATTGGGAAGTTAGAAGTGGTATCAAAGGGTTCTTGGCCAGGTTTCTGTTTGAGAAGGCCCAAGAATGTTGGAACTCTCTTGACCTACAAGATTTTGAAGAAGTTGTGGCACTCCTTGTCTATGGGTTGGTGTTGTTCCCGAATCTCGATCAGCTTATAGATATCAATGCTGTCAAGATCTTCATGTCCAGGAATCTTATACCTACGTTGCTTGGGGACATCCTTCACTCATGTTACACTCAAACCATGAGAAAAAGAGGTGTTCTTATATGCTGCACTCCTCTCCTGGGAAGGTGGTTTATTTCGCACCTTCCACAATCAGTTTTGAAGAATGAGCGGGGTTTGAGATGGTCACAACGATTGATGACTCTTACACATGCTGATATACATTGGTGTTCTCAGTCCATAGAGGATGTCACTATCATTGATCATTGTGGGGAGTTTCCTAATGTTCCTTTACTTGGAATCAGAGGAGGTATTACTTACAACCCATGTCTGGCTTGGAGACAGTTTGGTTATGCTCGGAGGGACGGCCCTCGTGACATGTTAATTCATGACATAGTTTTTGACTTCGACAATGATGCACAAGGACTCCGCCAGAGATTTATCAGAGCTTGGAGGATGCCCAACAGGGTAGACAGCAAGACACTGGGGCACAGGAACTCCATCCCGTTGGAACCTTATCTCAAGTGGGTACGAGCCCGCTCCCAGAAGTTAGTGATGCCATATCCTCATGTTCTCCCTGTGAACAAAGAGCCAGTG
The DNA here is from genome assembly GCA_948472305.1 of Vicia faba. Classification (NCBI taxonomy): domain Eukaryota; kingdom Viridiplantae; phylum Streptophyta; class Magnoliopsida; order Fabales; family Fabaceae; genus Vicia; species Vicia faba. Next base: position 491,797,227 of record OX451737.1, read on the forward strand.
TTGGAAGGTGAGGTACCCTACACCATTCAACATCCTGACATGCCTACATCCTGGGAAGAAATGCAGAAGAGCTGGATCCAGCTTAAGGAAGAACGGAATTCTCTTGAGTCTAGTCTACATGCTAGTAAGAAGAAGGTCTTGGAGCTCACCCGCCTACTGCACGAGGAAAAGACTCTCAACACCTACATAGCTCCAAAGAGGATGCGCAGTGTCTTCTGGGATTGATTTACTTTGTAATGTTTGCCCATGAGGCTTTGATGTACTGAACAATTATTTCTTAATGATAACGTGTGTTCCTTTTTGTCTGCAACAAATTTGAACTTTCGAACCCTTGAATGCATTGCATACACAACATATCATGCATCATGTGCATAGCAGGTACTCTTTTTTTACAGGTGGTTTAATGTTCTTCGCTGTTTATTTTAGCAATCGCATCATGAATCCTGAATCATCTACTGAGCAATCCATCAAGGCCCTCCAGGCTCAGAACACCCAATTCCAAGAAATGATCATGAGTTTGGCCCAAGGTCAAGAGGAATTGAAGGCTCTGCTGGTAAAAAAGAAGAAGAAGAGAACTGTAACATTCAACACTGGCCGGAGGTTTGGTAACACACTGCAGAACGAGGTTGATCAAGCTGGTTCTTCTGTGGGAAAAGGCAGTCCCTAAGGGGGAAGGGTTCCTAGTCCGGTGGTCTCTGACAACGAGACTGATTTCAATGAAGAGTAGTATCCTCCAGCTGAAGACAAGTACAAGCAGTTAGAGGATCGTCTGAATGCCATGGAAATTCAACAAGTGCCTGGGTTGGATTTCGGAGATCTGGGTCTATCTTCTGGTGTGGTGATCCCACACAAGTTCAAAGCACCATCTTTCGCAAATTATGACGGGGCGTCCTGCCCTAAGCTACATCTCAGATCTTATGTGCGGAAGATTCAGCCGTATACTGTGGACAAGAACTTATGGATCCATTTCTTCCAGGAGAGTCTTTCAGGGACTCATCTCGAATGGTTCTATCAGCTGGATGGAACCAAGGTTCGTAATTGGGAGGACTTGGCTACTGCTTTTTACAAGCAGTATCAGTATAATGCCGACCTCGCTCCTACACGTACCCAACTCCAGGGTATGTCGCTAGGATCGGGAGAAGGTTTTAAAGAGTACGCGCAGAAGTGGAGGGACCTGGCTGGCAGGGTGCAGCCACCATTAACCGACCGTGAACTTGTGGACATGTTCTTGGGGACCCTATCTGGGCCATTCTTCAATCATCTCATTGGCAATTCGTCTGCAGGGTTCACAGATCTCATTCTGACTGGGGAAAGGATAGAGGCTGGTTTGAAATCAGGGAAGATACAGAAAGGTGCGTCCTCAAGTTCTGAGAAAAAGCCTTTCAAGAAGGAAGCCAGTGCTGTGTATGGGCCTAGAAGGCAAAACAAACCGGAACGCCGCCAAGCTGTCAACGCGGTGGTAATTGCCAAGCCTGCTGCCGCTCCTCGGCAACCTAACCAACCAAGGGGTGAGAGACCCAGAAGAGAATATACTCGGCTTAGTATGACCTTGTCACAGATCTTGCCGCAACTGCTATCGACCAACTTGGTAACCGTCAGAGAAGCTCCGAAGGTGGTAAACACAACCTCTCCGAAGTATAATCCCAATGCCCGCTGTGCTTATCACTCTGATAGCCCGGGGCATTCTACTGATGATTGCTGGGCCCTAAGAAATAAGGTTCAGGACCTTATCGATGCCAAGGAAATACAATTTGAGGTGCCCGAAAGGCCCAACATTGTGACTGCTCCTATGCCCCATCATGGAGTAAATGCTATTGAGGAAGACCTGTATGCAGTTTCTGTGGATGATGTTGCTACCCCTTTATTGACTGTCAAAAGGAACCTGTTGCTGGCCGGTTTATTTCCGGGTTGTAGCAAGGGTTGCCTTCTGTGTGTTGTTTCCCCTACTGGTTGTCCGTTGCTGAAGTCAGGCATCCAAAGCCTGATGGATAGCAAAGAAATCTTGTTCAAGAAGACCGCTGTTCCTATTGTTCCTACTGCAGAAGTATCCGTCGTCACCATCTTCAACAATCCTACCAAGGCTCCCCCGAGGAAGCCAGTCAAAATCATGTCTGTTGCACCCATTATCATTACTGTTCAGGGGCCCCTCCCCTATAAATCTGACAAGGCTGTCCCATGGCACTATGGGGCAGATGTGTATGTGCTCAGTGAAGCAGGAGTTCAACACTAGTACCGGTATCAGTAACATCATCGGTCCCGCTAAAGTTACTCGCAGTGGCAGGCTCTTCTCGCCTGACATTGCGCCACCAGCTATCCGAAGACCTCTTATCATCACGCCTACAAGTGCACCTATTTCCCCTCCTGATCAAGTTTCTACCCCTGCTGCCGAGTCATCTGACACTCGGGGTAAAGGGATCGCTGATGTGCCTGCCCGGATGGAGGCACCGAAGACTGTTAATGTTGAAGCTTCACAACAAGAGATGGAGGAAATCCTTAAGATCATTAAGAAGAGCGACTTCAACGTCGTTGAACAGCTGGGGCATACCCCCTCCAAGATCTCCATGCTATCATTGCTGCTGTGCTCAGAGGCCCATGCCAAGGCCCTGATCTCATTTCTGAAGACGGCCCATGTGCCACAAGAGACATCTGCGGATCAATTTACTGACTGTGTGGCCAATTTGACCGCTGACAATGGTTTGGGTTTCTCGGATGCTGATTTGACCGCTAAGGGAAAGAACCACAATGATGCCCTGCATGTCTCCATTGAATGCAGGGGCACTACTCTTGCACACGTGTTGGTGGATACCGGTTCTTCGCTGAATGTATTGCCCAAGAAGGCCTTAGACAGGCTGGATTGTGAGGGTCTAGGGTTGAAGCCTAGTAACATCGTTGTCCGAGCCTTTGACGGTTCGAAGAGGATGGTACATGGGGAGGTGGATATTCCGGTTCGTGTTGGTTCTCAAGTCTTTGACTCAACGTTCTATGTGATGGACATTCGTCCATCTTATTCCTGTTTGCTGGGTCGACCTTGGATTCACAAGGCTGGGGCTGTGACCTCCACTCTACACCAGAAGCTCAAGTACCCTGTCAGAGGGAAGATTGTCACAGTGCAGATGGAGGAAGAATACATGGTTAGTCATCTGAACTCATTCCGGTATATAGAGATGGACGGGGAGTTTATTGAAACCCCCTTTCAACATTTTGAAGAGGTACCTCCAACATTGGCGTCAGCAGAAACAGTGATTGAAGAAGACTTCCCTTTGAAGATGGCTTCCTTGAAGGACGCCCGGGCTGTAATTGAAAAAGGTGAATGTGCTAACTGGGGCAGGCTCCCTGATTTTACTCCTAAAACTGACAAGTTTGGGCTGGGTTTTACTGCAGAGGCTCAGAGGGCTGTACGCAAAGCAAGGATTGGAAGACCTCCCGTGTTCATCACCAACCCGGGAGTGAATGCTATTGAAGGCGATGCGGAGGAATCAGAGTTCGATAGTTGGATCTACCCGACGACTGACGGTGGACTGAACAATTGGACTGCAAAAGACTACATACCTGTTACTTTTGTTATGCAGTAATGAATTCCTTTGTTTTTAAATTTGTAATGAACAATAAATTAAAACTTCATGGCCCGGTGTCTTACCCGGGGCACCGTTGGCTTCATTTGTGAGGGCTTATTACTTGTCATTTCCATATATCATGAATAAAAACATTGGACGTTTTTCACATTTCAACTCTTGTGCTCCCTTTCTTTCTTTCTTTATATTGCAAAACAACTATATTTACACACACTCACCCATACAGGTTCAATCCACTCTGGATCTCACTGGTAACGACTATGTTACTGCCAGTTATGACTTCGAAAATCCGATCAACTTAGCCGAAGACGAAGGTGAAGATGATTGCGAAGTGCCTGGTGAGCTTGCAAGACTGTTACTCCAGGAAGAGAGGGCCATTCAGCCACATGAAGAGCCAGTGGAAATGGTAAATCTGGGTACTGAGACAGATAGAAAGGAAGTTAAGATTGGTGCCAATTTGGAGCTCAGCGTAAAACACCGGTTGATTCAGATGTTGCATGATTATATGGAAACCTTTGCCTGGTCCTACGAAGACATGCATGGGTTGGATACCGACATTGTGGTTCATCACCTGCCTACCAAGGAAGACTGCCCTCCGGTTAAACAGAAGGTCCACCGTATGCGTCCAGAGATGTCCGAGAAAATCAAGGCTGAGGTTATGAAACAATTTGATACCGGGTTTCTAGCAGTGACTTCTTACCCTCAGTGGGTTGTCAATGTGGTTCCGGTGCCAAAGAAAGATGGTAAGGTCAGAATGTGTGTCGACTACAGGGATTTGAACAGGGCCAGCCCTAAGGATGATTTCCCTCTGCCTCATATCGACGTTCTGGTTGACAATACTGCTCAGCACAAGGTGTTCTCCTTCATGGATGGCTTTTTAGGATATAATCAGATCAAGATGGCTCCTGAAGATATGGAGAAGACTACCTTTGTTACTCAGTGGGGCACCTTCTGCTACAAGGTCATGCCATTCGGGTTGAAAAATGCAGGGGCAACCTACCAACGTGCCATGGTTGCTTTATTTCATGACATGATCCATCATGAGATCGAAGTGTACGTCGATGATATGATTGCAAGGTATCAAACTAAGGAGGAACACCTTGACCATCTACAGAAGCTGTTTGACCGTCTGAAATTATACAAGTTGAGGTTGAACCCAAACAAGTGCACCTTTGGGGTAAGATCTGGAAAACTACTAGGCTTCGTCGTAAGCGACAAGGGTATTCAAGTGGACCCTGCCAAGGTTAAAGCCATACAAGATATTCCAGTTCCCAAGACAGAGAAAGAAGTCAGAGGCTTTCTAGGACGTCTGAATTACATTGCCCGATTCATCTCGCACCTAACTGCTACCTGTGAGCCAATCTTCAAGCTGTTGAAGAAAGATCAGGTAGTACGTTGGAATGATGAATGTCAAGCCGCTTTTGACAGAATCAAAGAGTATCTCCAAGAACCACCCATTCTTATGCCACCGGTTGAAGGGAGACCTCTAATACTATACCTGACAGTACTTGACAGCTCAATGGGGTGTGTGTTGGGGCAGCATGACGAGTCTGGCCGAAAAGAGCACGCCATTTATTACCTTAGCAAAAAGTTTACCGACTGTGAGACCCGATACTCACTGCTCGAGAAAACTTGATGCGCTTTGGTATGGGCTGCTCGCCGGCTGAGACAGTATATGCTGACTCACACTACTCTGTTGATTTCTAAAATAGATCCAATAAAGTACATATTCGAAAAGCCTGCTCTGTCTGGGAGAATAGCAAGATGGCAGATGATCTTGACAGAATACGACATCTAGTACACGACTCAGAAAGCAATCAAAGGAAGTGTATTGGCAGACCATTTGGCACACCAGGCAGTGGATGACTACCAGTCAATGAACTTTGAATTTCCTGACGAGAGCATCATGATAGTGACTGATTGTGAAGTACCTGGACCGGATGAAGGACCTGAGGAAGGATCCCGATGGTCCATGCACTTTGACGGAGCCTCAAACGCTTTGGGTAATGGCATCGGCGCTGTAATCATATCCCCTCAAGGAACTCATACTCCACTCACTGCCCGGCTATGTTTCAACTGCACCAACAACATGGCGGAGTATGAGGCATGCATCATGGGTCTTCAAGCTGCGATTGACTTAAGGATCAAGTTTCCGAGTGTCTTCGGAGATTCCGCTCTCGTGATCAACCAGATCAAAGGCGAGTGGGATACGAAACATCCAAACCTTATTCCTTACAAAGAATGCGTGTTGACATTGATCCCCCATTTCACAGAGATAACTTTTGAACACTTCCCAAGAGACGAGAATCAGTTGGCAGACACGTTAGCTACGAGGTCTTCCATGTTCAAAGTCAAATGGGATAACGAGGTTCCCCGGATCATTATCTGGAAACTGGACGAACCTGCATATTGTTGTGATCTTGAGGCTGAAGGGGTAACTGAAAAACCTTGGTATCATGAAGTGAAAAGGTACTTAGAAGCTCAAGAATACCCTGAAGGTGCATCCATCAACGACAAAAAGTTTCTGAGAAGGTTTGCCGCAAAGTTCTTCCTCAGCAATGGCATTCTATACAAGCGAAACCATGATTCGACTTTACTGCGTTGTGTGGATAAGACTGAAGCAGAAAAGATCATGGCAGAGCTGCATGAAGGTACCTTTGGAACACATTCCAGTGGACACACCATGGCAAAGAAAATCCTCCGGGCAGGATATTTCTGGTCCACAATGGAAGTTGACTGTTACCAACATTCTCGGACATGTCACAAATGTCGGATCTATGCAGATAAGGTGCACGTCCCTTCAGTTCCTCTGAATGTCTTGACAGCACCTTGGCCTTTTGCAATGTGGGGCATTGATATGATCGGCGAGATTAAACCTACAACATCCAACGGGCATCGCTTCATCTTGGTGGCGATCGATTACTTTACAAAGTGGGTTGAAGCAGCTTCCTACGCTACAGTAACCAAGAACGTCGTGGCACGGTTCATTCGGCATAACCTGATCTGTCGATACGGCGTCCCAGAAAGGATCATTACGGACAACGGTACCAATCTTAATAACAAGATGATCACTGAGCTCTGCGAGCAATTCAAGATACAGCACCACAACTCTTCTCCTTACCGGCCGAAGATGAATGGGGCTGTAGAAGCGGCAAATAAGAATATCAAGAAGATTGTGCAGAAGATGACAGTGACCTATAAAGATTGGCACGAGATGTTACCGTTCGCTCTTCATGGGTACCGTACCTCAGCAAGGACGTCAACCGGGGCAACTCCCTTTTCCCTGGTCTATAGCATGGAGGCAGTCTTGCCGATTGAAATCCAAATACCCTCTCTCCGGATTATGAAGGATGCAGGCTTGAGCGAAGATGACTGGATCCAGACACGACTTGATCAATTAAACCTAATTGACGAAAAAAGACTCACTGCTATTTGTCATGGTCAAACGTATCAAAAACGGATGATCAGGGCATTTAACAAGAAAGTCAGACCACAAGAGTATCAAGTTGGGGACCTGGTAATCAAGCGCATCATTCTTCCTCAAAGTGATCCCAGGGGAAAATGGACCCCTACGTATGAAGGGCCATTTGTGGTTAAACATGTGTTCTCAGGAGGAGCCATGATCCTAACCACCATGGATGGTGACGACCTTCCTCACCCCGCCAATGCAGACATAGTAAAAAGATACTACGCATGATAAAAGACCCGCTAGGTTGACATACCTAGGCAAAAATTAGGGCTTCCCGGCGAACCAAAAGGGTTCGGGCAAAATGAGGGATGAAATGAAAAAAAATCTGTACACTCGGCAAGTCAAAAACCTGAAAAGGCGGCTTGGGCAAAAATGGGTATCCCGGTGGACTGAAAACCCGAAAGGGCGGTCCAGGCAAAAATTAGGGATTAAAGCGTAATACTATGTCTCATTGGATCACCTTGCATCCAGAATCCGGTATCAACGATCAAGTTCAGACGGCATCGATCAATCAAGCTTTATCTTCAACTAAGCAGCCAAGTGATGAGACGCTCGAAGATATAAAGGCAATAGTAGAGTTGAAACCCAGTGGGATTATTCCTTTCACATAGCTGTTTTGTTTTCTTTGTACAAATTGTAAACTCTGTTGTTCGGCGGTGTTCTCTTACTAGGACGTCAGCCTCTTGTACATAAACGCCTATTTACAGGCAAATTCAAAATCAATACAAATTCACTTTTCAGACCAATTGCCAATTGTTTTTTCCTTTTTCAGTTTTGTTTTGCGAAGAACGTCCAATGTTCAATTTGTGATATATGCATTTGACATTAATTGCTAACTCATAAATATTTGCATGCGAAATAAAGTATTAATTACGGGTAACATCAGAAACAGGGGCAATAATGAGTTGTCTAAAGCAATATAATTGCTCTGTCCACCAAGGTACCAAGGTAAGTTCGGCTGAAGAATGTAACCAAGATATCTTAATTCCCCAGAGAGTGAGCCAAGATTCAACAATTCTCTTCCAAGCAGTTGGTCTCCAATCAGCCCTAAAAGGCACAGTATCTCCTAGCAAGTCAGCGATACTCTCCCCAAGCAGAGTTAGTCTACTGTCAGCCTTAAGGAAGTTGGATTATCCCCAGAAGATCTCAACATTCCCCAACGGAGTATACAAACAGTCCACAGCAAGCGTCCCCGGCAGTCTTGATCTAAGATTGTTCCCCGGCGGAATACCGAACATCCAGTGGAGCCACTCCCCAATCCAATCTGAAAAGTCTCCCCAGGATAGTTCAATCAATCTCCCCAGCAGGAAGCTTATCCCCAGTAGATTCTGGAAGTTTATCCCCTACAGAGCACGAACGCTCCCCCCGGCTTTATTCAAAGGTTATTTCGCCACCAGGATATAACTGGGTTATCCTCAGCCAATTGCCACGGAAAGATCGTCCCGACGAAGCCTTCTTTTCCCCAGCGGAGTTCATCAGATCTTCCAACATAGCTCAACGGTATCCCCAGTGGAGTTATCATCAAACCTCAGCAAAGTACCTCTCTTTCCCCACAGAGTTCACTCACCGCAGAGTAATCTATTCGCCAAGTTTATTCCCCAACGGAGTCATCTTCTCCTACCGGTATTCTTGAAATCATCATCCCCAGTGGAAACAAAAAGCTCTATTCCTCAGAACATCAGCCCAGGATTCAACTTCCCGGCACTCGTCAAGGATTTATTTTCCTAAGACGAGGATACAGTCATAAACATCATATCTTCATACATTATAGCATGCATATACGCATCATGAACATACAATCTCATTTATTCTAAGAACATCACGCATGTCATCCATCATGACATTGCATACAACAAACATTTTGTCTTTTCAGGGCAAAAGTCAACACAAAGATAATTACTATCAACTGTCGTGATTCCATATCCGATTCCTGTATCTTGCCAGGGTGTATCTGTTGACGACTAATTCCAGACTCGATTCATATATCTTGCCAGGGCACGTCTGAAGAGTTTGAAGATCTGATTCCTGTATCTTGCCAGGGTGTATCTGTTGACGACTAATTCCAGACTCGATTCCTGTATCCTGCCAGGGCAAGTCTAAAGAGTTTGAAGATCTGATTCCTGTATCTTGCCAGGGTGTATCTGTTGACGACTATATTCCAGAATCGATTCCTGTATCCTGCCAGGGCACGTCTGAAGAGTTTGAAGATCCGATTCCTGTATCTTGCCAGGGTGTATCTGTTGACGACTATATTCCAGACTCGATTCTTGTATCCTGTCAGGGCACGTCTGAAGAGTTTGAAGATCTGATTCCTGTATCTTGCCAGGTGTGATCGGTGGATCTGGAACTGACTGTTTAACGCTGGTTCGCGAAATGTCGCGGAAGCAAGAGTCGCCACCGTCTTTTATTTTCTCCAAATGGAAAGGACAAAAGCACAGAAAAATTCCTTAAAGAGATTGCTCTCGGTTCGGGAGGTAGGTTATAGAAAGGGAAGGTGTTAGCACCCTTTCTATCCATGGTTATCCATGGGCTCTCAGATACTTGCTCAATGTGTTTTCAAAATTGTTTGTTTGCTTTTCAATGTGGGTTTAAAAAAGTTTCTTTGAAAAATTTCAGTTCGACTCGTACGTCAGAGTGTTTGAAAAATTTGCTTTGAAAGCCTTTGAAAATGTGTTGGTGTGAAAAGATTTTGTTTGTTTTTTTGAAGAGAGCAAGTATCTACGAGAACCTACCTACCCTAAGGAATTCGTCTGTGTAAATGTCCTTTAAAGTAGTGCCATCCCACCATTGAGAGGTAGGTAGCACCACCGTTGGAGGTGTTCGGGTCAATTCGAGTTTGTAGGGACATGGTGATCACCAGAGCAATGGGAAGACACCTTAGAAGCTACCCTCATGCCAGGTTCCCGGATCATGAGGACTTACTAAGACATCCTCTACTCGACGATCACCTTTCGAAAGGCAACAGTGAGGCGTACCCTAGGGGTGGTGTGTGCGATTCGTGTGTCGTTTTCATTTGTATTTGTCTTGTCATGTTTATTGGTGTTCTACGCTTGATTTTATTTTAAGGCCATACATTCTTTCATGCTTATTTAACAGTTAAAAAATTGCGGGGAAATAAATCTACAACTATTACAAAGGGCGCGGGTCCACATCGCCAAAATTAAACCGGACCCGATTTGACGGAAAGTAAATAGAGCGAATAAAAGAAAAGTGCGAGAAGTTAAATGTTACAATGCTTCGGGAGAATTACATAATTATAATAAGCGACATAAAATAAATGTGCGAAATTAACAATTAAAAATATGGGCGTTGGACCCTTTTGCAAAGAATTAAAGTTAATGAATTTAAAATTAAAATAAGAATGTTTTTTTTTGGTATTTTTAGTGTTTTTTAAGATTTAATGGAAAAGAGGATTAATTAAAATTAAAATAAAATGTCAAACCCTAATTCTAATTATTTTTAGTTATTATGAAAAATATTGAATTTTTAACTAATTTAAACCTAAGTTAATTTATATGCATTTAATTATGAAAATCAATAAACTAAACATTATTATTGTAAAAAAAAGGGAAAATTAAAAAGGAATAAAAAGAATTCATTAAACCTAATTCTACATATTTTTGGATTTTTTTATTAAAAAAGAATTAAAATTGCAACCTAATTAAAACTAAATATTTACTTGCTAATTTATTTAGAAAAAATAATTAAAATAAAATAATTATTAAATTTTTGTCTTTTCTGAATTTTTGTGAAGTTTTTTTGTATTTTGTTAAAAAAACAATTAATTAAATTAAGACAATAAAACAAACAAACAAATAATTAAAAATAATAAAACATAAAGAAAATTAGAAAAGATAAAACCAGGGGGGGTTTGCTGTCCCATTATGGAGGTATAATCCAAAAGTTTGGGCCCAATAGGCAGTGGCCTGTTTGACTTTCTGAATCATGTGTGACACGTTTGACTAAGGCGTAGTATGCTCTTTGAATCTGTGCCTTTGGTGTGGTCGTCTGGGACACGTGTATGCTTGGATCATGAGGTGTATGGTGAGTCTTAGGATTATGCCTGCATGGGAGCTTGAATTGAAAAATAATGTTGAGAATTATACAGACCTGGGACTCGAACCCAGGTCCTGGACGTTGCAAGCTCAACACCTGTGCCACTACGCCATTTGATGCGTTGTTATTATATAATATCAAATAAACAATATAAAAGAAAAGAAAAATTAGTGATGGAAAACGCGCGAAATTCAAAAGCAACCAATCCCTGCGTGCCACGGACCCATCTTCTTCATCGTGCCTGCCTGAAACAAATTCGTCAAATATTTAACGGGGGTTTTAAACCCCCCCAAAATAGGCTTATTTTCAGAATAGCGAATAGGCCACACGTGCATATAAATTAAGCGCGACCATTGCAATCTCTTCGTCCAAACTCCCTGGTTTTGATAATGGTATTATGACTGGCTAATTTTACAGTACCAAGAAGTCCCCAATTCAAAATCTTGCAAACCCTAGAATATGAACATGGTAAAATCGCGTGTGTGGCAAAAAAAATGCAATTGAATACGATGGTTAGCTTCACAATCAAATAAGGAATAAGAATCAACAATTAAATTTCACAAAGAATGCCTAAAATATGCTATGCGATTCTGAGTTTTTATGAAAAAAAATGGGCTTCTGTATACCGATTCCACGCGTGTTGATGGTTGTTCTTGATTGGGGAATGCTCCGTGATGTTTCAGGAAGCTGTTGGACTATGAATTGTGCCTTGAATTGACCTCTAGCACTGATTTTAGATTTGAGTTTTATCAACAATTTTCTAAGTTTTTCTATTGTTCTTCTGCGCAGCTTAGAGTCTAATGCCATTAGGTTTGTGATTCTGAATATGTAGTAAAGCTTTTAGGTCAACAAAATTGAATAATATCCATGGCATTCAATGATTTGCATATTTGATTTCCTTAAGATCTTTTCCATATATTTTCATGTGCCTTTGGTGTCAATTAGCTCAAATCCAACCAAAACTTGCCTAATTAGGATGTGCACGTGATATTGAGAGTAAAACATGCATGAAAAGATTTTTTAGGTCAAGTTTGGTATTTTTCATGTATTTAAATAATTTAAATGAATTAATATAAATAATAATTCAAATAAATAAATAAAAAATGAGAAAATACTTCCCTTTGGGCCAAGTGGTCGTGCATAGGCTTGGAATGATGAATCTTGGAAGAAAAATGGGCCCATTAGCAATTTTAGGTCATTTGAACCATTGTTGACTTTTCAAAATTCCCAAAAATTTCCCAACTTCCACAAGGCATAACTTGCTCAATTTTTAATCTTTTCTCATGTTCTTGGACATTTTGGAAAGGTCTTTGAGTCCTCTAACCAATGCCTTTGGTCCCATATCATTTCGATTTACCAATCTCAAGTTATGGCCTTTGACTTAAAGTCCCTTTTTGTTGACTTTTGAAAATGACCTATAATGTTGAAATTGATAACTTTTTGTGAGAGCATTTCTTGGACTTGGAATATGAAGATGAGTTGTAGGAAATGTCTTTCTCTTCAAAATGAGCTTTGGATGGAATTTTTCTGATAATCCATGTGAAAGTTATGCCCTGGTCAATTTCAGTTGACTTTTTCAGCTGTCCAAATATAGTAACTTTTGCATCTTTGATGATTTCTGAGCCAAACTTTGAGAATCATGATCAAGCATTGATCAAATGATGTTTGTGGCTTCAACATGATATGTTGACCAAAAATTTGACCTTTTGACTGTCAAATGACCATTTTGCCCCTACAGTTGACTGTAGTGCAATCTAGGGTTTTGACTGTGCAATTTTGAGCTGAATGCCTTGAAACTTTATATGAGGACACTTGACCATCTTTGTAAGCATATGAGACTTGATTGGGCTTTTGAAAACTTCATTTTCTTGATCAGAACCCAAACCCTAGTTTTGACTGTATAGGAGACAGTTGACCTGCACAACCCTTGGGGAATTTTACAGCTTGGCTTGGCAATTTCTTGAAGAATATGGGAGGGCAAATTTTGGGGTGCAACAGTTGCCCCTGTTCAATCTTCTTAGACCTGAGGATGCAGATTGGCTGACGTGCCTTTCGTAATCCGAGGGTAGAAGATGATTGAACACTAGAGTGCCCAGAAATTTGCGCTCACATGTTAGCAGTGTGATGGGAATGGGCTTATAGATGCCATTTAGAGGTTGCTGGACAGGATGATGGGCTTATAGATGCCATCTGAATGTTGATCGCGTAGGAGATTCCTTAGCGAGTACCTGCATACCTGCAAAAGAAAAATGAGTACCTGACACGTTGCAGGAGCTGATTTTAGATGCTTGGCATAGATATGTCCTGACTGGTTACAGGAGCTGAGTCTGGAGCTTCAAAAGATGATGAATGAACCAGGTATGGTTACTGCCTTAGCATGAATGGTAAGAGAACCTTGGGTGATTTTAACTTCAACAACGCTCGTTGAGAAAAATCTAGGTGGAAATACCATCTTCGCAGGATCGGAACGAGAACCATATGCTACTATAATTTGAAGGGGAATCACCTCACTCGCCGTCGGAGAGGGAATCATAGGAAAAGGAATTGTCACCTCACACGCCGTCGGAGAGGGAACCATAGGAGAAGGACTTACCACCTCACGCACCGTCGGAGAGGGGACCATAAGAGACTATCACCTCACGCTCATCGTCGGAGAGGGAAACATCTGAAGAAGGAATTACCACCTCACACACCGTCGGAGAGGGGACCATAAGAGACTATCACGTCACGCTCATCGTCGGAGAGGGAACCATCTGATAACTTCTACTGAGTCTTCATCAGAAAAATCTGTTGGGAGTCGATTTAGCTGGACTAGAGAAGGCCTTGGACGGGATAACAACAGAGAATCTTAGGGTCGATTAACTGAACCGGTCTAGGTCTTGAAATGTCTTCAACTGGATAAGCATCAGGGAGATCTTAGGGTCGATCTGACTGAACCAGAGAAGGCCTTTGACTGGATAAGCATCAGGAAAATCTTAGGGTCGATTTAACTGAACCGGACAAGGTCTTGGAATATCTTCAACTGGATAAGCATCAGGGAGATCTTAGGGTCGATCTGACTGAACCAGAGAAGGCCTTTGACTGGATAAGCACCAGGAAAATCTTGGGGTCGATTTAACTGAACCGGACAAGGTCTTGGAATATCTTCAACTGGATAAGCATCAGGGAGATCTTAGGGTCGATCTGACTGAACCAGAGAAGGCCTTTGACTGGATAAGCATCAGGAAAATCTTGGGGTCGATTTAACTGAACCGGACAAGGTCTTGAAATATCTTCAACTGGATAAGCATCAGGGAGATCTTAGGGTCGATCTGACTGAACCAGAGAAGGCCTTTGACTGGATAAGCATCAGGAAAATCTTAGGGTCGATTTAACTGAACCGGTCTAGGTCTTGAAATATCTTCAACTGGATAAGCATCAGGGAGATCTTAGGGTCGATCTGACTGAACCAGAGAAGGCCTTTGACTGGATAAGCATCAGGAAAATCTTGGGATTGATTTAACTGAACCGGACAAGGTCTTGAAATATCTTCAACTAGATAAGCATCAGGGAGATCTTAGGGTCGATCTGACTGAACCAGAGAAGGCCTTTAACTGGATAAGCATCAGGAAAATCTTGGGGTCAATTTAACTGAACCGGACAAGGTCTTGAAATATCTTCAACTGGATAAGCATCAGGGAGATCTTAGGGTCGATCTGACTGAACCAGAGAAGGCCTTTGACTGGATAAGCATCAGGAAAATCTTAGGGTCGATTTAACTGAACCGGTTTAGGTCTTGAAATATCTTCAACTGGATAAGCATCAGGGAGATCTTAGGGTCGATCTGACTGAACCAGAGAAGGCCTTTGACTGGATAAGCATCAGGAAAATCTTAGGGTCGATTTAACTGAACCGGTCTAGGTCTTGAAATGTAGCTTGAGAACTTAACTGGATCTTTCCTGAAAGGTAAAGGTCAGTCATATGCAATGCATGATATGGATCAAGCAATGATGTTCTCAACATAAATGAGATTCGTATGATATGATGCGTCTATGTATGCTGTAATGATGTATGTGATGTTTTATGAATGTATGTTTTCGTCTAGGAAAGTAAATCCTTGACGGGTGCCGGGAAGTCATATCCTGGGCTGATGTTGAAGAATAGATTTCGCTTCCGCTAGGGATGATAGCTGCAAGAATACCGGTAGGAGAAGATGACTCCGTTGAAGAATAAACTTGGCAAATGGAAGATTCGGCAGGGAGAAAAATACTCTAGCGACCATGCTGGGGAGTGATACTCTGTGGGGACAGAGATGCTTTTGCTGAATTGTTGAGAATGACTTGCTAAGGATATCTTTGTTGTATTGGAAGTGCTGATAGACTTCGCTGGGGATAAGAAAGAACGGTGTTGACGACGACCTTTCCGTGGCTTTTGGATGAGGATAACCCAGTTATATCCTATTAAGGAAATAACTCTTTGAATAAAGCCGGACGACGCGTTCGTGCTCTGCGAGGGATAAGCTTACTGCTTGGGAGAAATGGATTCCAACCTTCCTGGGGAGCTGGATTGGACTCTCTTGGGGAAGTTTTGAACTGCGGGGGAAGTGATTCCTTTGAATGTTTGATGTACCGCCGGGGAACCATCTTTAGGCCAAGACTGCCGGGGATGCTTGTTAAGAATATATGTATTGCTGCCGGGGAATGTCGAGATCTACTGGAGGATACTCAACTTCCTTAAGATTTGATAATATAGCTTGGAGAGAGTGAACTATCTTGCTGACTTACTCTCTGGGGAATTAAGATATGCCGGTTATGCTCTTTAGTTGAACCTACCTTGGTACCTGGGAGGACAGAATAATTAGATTGCTTGGACAACTCTTTATTGCCCCTGTTTCTGAGGTATGAGAGGAAGACCTGTGAGGTGCTGATAGTTGTTGAGGGTCAAACCTTCTTCTGGTAGGCAGGTGACAAGGTGACAGGACATAGTCGTACGCTTTTGATCCCTAAATTTTGCCTGGACCGCCCTTTCGGGTTTTCAGTCCACCGGGATACCCATTTTTGCCCAAGCCGCCTTTTCAGGTTTTCGACTTGCCGGGTGTACAGATTTTTTTTCATTTCATCCCTTCATTTTGCCCGAACCCTTTTGGTTCGCCGGGAAGCCCTTATTTTTGCCTAGGTGTGTCAACCTAGCGGGTCTTTGATTGTGCGTAGTATTTTTTCGACTATGTCCGTGCTCTCAGAATGTAGGGAGTTGCCCCTGTTATAAGTGTTTTGTCATGCCACCAGAAGGTGTTTGATCAGGCCAGATTCGTTGTTGGAACGCCCCAAGTGACTCAGGCGGAGATTTGCCCCAGGCTGTTTGGCCTTTGAGAGATTCTCCGAATCTTGACTTAACTGCCCCAGATGGTAGACCATGATCATATCATGCCCCTTGATTGGAGATGCTTTCTTCCATTTGAGGTGACTCTTTTGTGGAGAAGACTTTTGTTCATAAGATATTCGTCGTGCGAACTTCTCTGTTGTTCAAACAAAAAGTCATATGCAAACAAAGTTATGTTAAAAATGCAAAGCCTATGTCTGTCTTGAAGATTTTGAAAATGCATTCTTTTTCATAAAACAAATGAATGTTTGTAAAACGTGATGTCAACTCCGTATTTACCGTAGGCCTTAAGGAGTCAGGATACCCTTCGTAACAGTATGCTTTCGAACTAACCCATGCTTCAGCTAGGACTTTTTAAGGGTTATAACGTGGCCTGGTTCACGGTTTAAGAAACAAAGGATAAAGGCTCAAATTTTATTTGTACCCACCCGCTCTTCGTGATGTTCTCCAAACCTAAACTCAGTTGATCATACGTCAGACCTTGTTTGAGTCTTTGCTCTGATTTTTCGGTGATGGTTCAGATATTGATGATTTATTTGGAATAGGCAGTCATTTCTTTTTTTTGTTGTTGAGGGTTTGTAGGACCTCTTTCTTGATTTTTGTTATCCCTTTCTTTTTTGCCTGAACTGTTTCCTTTTTTGGAATTACAGTCAGCGGGATGCCCCAGTTTTTGTAAGTCTCCTTCATGGGTTTTGACTTAATGGGTTTTTTATTTTTTGAGATAATGACTGCCTTTCTTTATTGATTATTCGGAACCATCACGGTTTTTCTTTGTTTTGTAAGGACCTCTTTGGTGCCATTCGTTATGCACTTGGATCAACTGAGAGACTACCCTGCCCCAGGTTATGATAAAGGGTTTTAATTTTCGAAAAGAAAAACTCCTACTTCTTTGGCTCAGAGGGGTTGACGAGGGATTATCTTCCTTATAACTCCAGTGTTTAGGATTTGAAACAATGCATGTACCTCATCAGCGGGGTCTGTTCAAAAGCATATTGTAATGATCGCGGTATCGTTTTCGTCATCCTCCCTCAAGAGGCTTAGAATTATTAATCGAGAGTTGACATCAGAAAAAATATGACAAGAATTTGCATATATTGAATACGAATATATTGTTTCAAAATAGACATAAGCGATGCATTAATGTGATAACAATGTTTAACATGAATAAATGTTTGAACAAAAGAAAATTGCAACTTGAACATTCGAATGAACAAAAATTTCTCAATCCTAGCCATGTTTTGGCAAGGGAGCAGTGATTATGTTCGGAGACTCAGGTACTTTAAACTGAATCTCCCCAGCATCGATCATGTCTTAAATCTTGTTCTTGAGAGGCCAGCAGTTGTCCGTAGTATGCCCCGGGCTATCAGAATGATATGCGCACCTATCATTGGGATGATAGTTAGGAGCAGAAGTGTTCGGATTCCGAAGAGGAGCCCTTAAGGTGATCAGCCCTGCCTTCAACATTTGTTGCAGTGCTTGATCCAGCGACATGTTGATTTTGGTGTACTGCCTTTTAGGCTTGTCTGGTTTGCTCTGATCAGCCCGTTGTTCTGGACGAGGTCGTTGTTGGACCTGTGAAGTAATAGCAGCTTGGAGAGGCCCAAACCTTTGACTTCTTGGAAGTTGATTAATGACTGGGTCCCTGACTTGGGCTGGTTGCTTCATGTCTTGATGAAGCTGACTGATCATGGCCCTCAGCTCTCCTTGCTCCTGAGCTAAACCTTGAATGAGTGCCCTTTGCCCTAGCATCTGGGTTTTCAATGTGTCTACCTCAGCTTGTAGACGTTTCATCCTTTCATCCTCAGCACTGTTCCTGACAAAGGTCCCCATGAGAAGTGTCCTTAGTTCCTCCTGCCCCTTGGATAGATTCAGAAGAATTTCCCCGAACCGAGTCTCTTGAGCCAGAAGATCCTGGTTGTCTGGTTGGAAGGCCATTGCTGAAATAAACAGCGAGAAGGGTAAGTGACCTACAACAAGGATACCTGTTATGCAATGATGAGTATGACATGCATGCAATGTTTTCAAGGACCTCGCGGGGTAAACAGGAAAATTTGTTAGCATTGGAATCTATGGCTTGATTGAAGGACACCCATGTTGTTGAGAATTCTTCATCAAGGGTCAAAGGCTCACCATATCCAGTGGGTCATAGCCCCTGACTTTAATCATCATGTCTGGTTTTAATTTCCAAACAACCTTGGTTAGGGGAACCTTCTTCAGGAGTCAGAGCTCACCATATCAAGTGGGTCATAGCCTCTGACTTTCTTTGGCTAGAGGAAAATAAATCCTCTTTGCCCCTTGCTAGATGTTTGATTCATCATGACCTGCATCACAGACCCTTGAGATCCTTGAAATGGGTTAGGATGTATGCAATGGTATGATGTCATGATGCATGGGGTAATATGGATAAACCCTGTTATGAGCCCTTATTAAGGACTATAAACAAAACCTGCAAGCGAACTCAGTAAACCTTGTTATGAGTCCTAATTAAGGACTAAATAAAACCTGCAAAACACTCAGTAAACCCCGTTATGAGTCCCAGTTAAGGACTACAAACCAAAACTTGTAAGACACTTAGTATACCCTGTTATGAGTCCCTATTGAGGACTATAAACAAAACCTGCAAGGGAAACTTAGTATACCCTGTTATGAGTCCCTATTAAGGACTATAAACAAAACCTGCAAGGGAAACTCAAGTGTCAGATAACAAGCATGCAAGTAGTCAAGTTGGAAGGCACACAAGTCACACAAGAGAAGCCCTTAGAGTTTAGGCCAGCATGAGGTCTAGGTACTACCCTCTTTCAGTTTGTTGGTTTATACCTGTCCTAATCAAAAGTAACCGGGTTCTTAGAGGATCCCAATATCATTGACTACCCTCAATCGGTCATAACTCCAGCATCACAATCTTTTCTTGCGGCCAGAACCATCACGAGAGTTTAGCCTCAATGGGCGTAGCATACTGCGACTGTTCTAATGGCCAAGTTGTGTCATTTAGGGTTCTAAGGTCTGTTGGTGCTTAATGACTCCTTGGAAGACCCATATTCTCCCCGTTTCAACACGAGGGATATCGGTACAGACCAAGGCGCCACACCAACGTAGCCACTGCTTCACCCATGTCGGTATACGCCGGACAGGTCCCTCACAGATTATGCTACCTAAACAGGGTATCCCCAGATCCGGGTTAGGATCTATGTAACTCCCAAGCAACCCACAATAATAAAGCAAGCAAGTCAATACAATTGAAAACACAGTGATCTTAGTCCTAAGGTACACCCCACTTTATAAGATGGTCCCCAGCAGAGTCGCCAGTTCTGTGATCGGTGGATCTGGAACTGACTGTTTAACGCTGGTTCGCGAAATGTCGCGGAAGCAAGAGTCGCCACCGTCTTTTATTTTCTCCAAATGGAAAGGACAAAAGCACAGAAAAATTCCTTAAAGAGATTGCTCTCGGTTCGGGAGGTAGGTTATAGAAAGGGAAGGTGTTAGCACCCTTTCTATCCATGGTTATCCATGGGCTCTCAGATACTTGCTCAATGTGTTTTCAAAATTGTTTGTTTGCTTTTCAATGTGGGTTTAAAAAAGTTTCTTTGAAAAATTTCAGTTCGACTCGTACGTCAGAGTGTTTGAAAAATTTGCTTTGAAAGCCTTTGAAAATGTGTTGGTGTGAAAAGATTTTGTTTGTTTTTTTGAAGAGAGCAAGTATCTACGAGAACCTACCTACCCTAAGGAATTCGTCTGTGTAAATGTCCTTTAAAGTAGTGCCATCCCACCATTGAGAGGTAGGTAGCACCACCGTTGGAGGTGTTCGGGTCAATTCGAGTTTGTAGGGACATGGTGATCACCAGAGCAATGGGAAGACACCTTAGAAGCTACCCTCATGCCAGGTTCCCGGATCATGAGGACTTACTAAGACATCCTCTACTCGACGATCACCTTTCGAAAGGCAACAGTGAGGCGTACCCTAGGGGTGGTGTGTGCGATTCGTGTGTCGTTTTCATTTGTATTTGTCTTGTCATGTTTATTGGTGTTCTACGCTTGATTTTATTTTAAGGCCATACATTCTTTCATGCTTATTTAACAGTTAAAAAATTGCGGGGAAATAAATCTACAACTATTACAAAGGGCGCGGGTCCACATCGCCAAAATTAAACCGGACCCGATTTGACGGAAAGTAAATAGAGCGAATAAAAGAAAAGTGCGAGAAGTTAAATGTTACAATGCTTCGGGATAATTACATAATTATAATAAGCGACATAAAATAAATGTGCGAAATTAACAATTAAAAATATGGCCGTTGGACCCTTTTGCAAAGAATTAAAGTTAATGAATTTAAAATTAAAATAAGAATGTTTTTTTTTGGTATTTTTAGTGTTTTTTAAGATTTAATGGAAAAGAGGATTAATTAAAATTAAAATAAAATGTCAAACCCTAATTCTAATTATTTTTAGTTATTATGAAAAATATTGAATTTTTAACTAATTTAAACCTAAGTTAATTTATATGCATTTAATTATGAAAATCAATAAACTAAACATTATTATTGTAAAAAAAAGGGAAAATTAAAAAGGAATAAAAAGAATTCATTAAACCTAATTCTACATATTTTTGGATTTTTTTATTAAAAAAGAATTAAAATTGCAACCTAATTAAAACTAAATATTTACATGCTAATTTATTTAGAAAAAATAATTAAAATAAAATAATTATTAAATTTTTGTCTTTTCTGAATTTTTGTGAAGTTTTTTTGTATTTTGTTAAAAAAACAATTAATTAAATTAAGACAATAAAACAAACAAACAAATAATTAAAAATAATAAAACATAAAGAAAATTAGAAAAGATAAAACCAGGGGGGGTTTGCTGTCCCATTATGGAGGTATAATCCAAAAGTTTGGGCCCAATAGGCAGTGGCCTGTTTGACTTTCTGAATCATGTGTGACACATTTGACTAAGGCGTAGTATGCTCTTTGAATCTGTGCCTTTGGTGTGGTCGTCTGGGACACGTGTATGCTTGGATCATGAGGTGTATGGTGAGTCTTAGGATTATGCCTGCATGGGAGCTTGAATTGAAAAATAATGTTGAGAATTATACAGACCTGGGACTCGAACCCAGGTCCTGGACGTTGCAAGCTCAACACCTGTGCCACTACGCCATTTGATGCGTTGTTATTATATAATATCAAATAAACAATATAAAAGAAAAGAAAAATTAGTGATGGAAAACGCGCGAAATTCAAAAGCAACCAATCCCTGCGTGCCACGGACCCATCTTCTTCATCGTGCCTGCCTGAAACAAATTCGTCAAATATTTAACGGGGGTTTTAAACCCCCCCAAAATAGGCTTATTTTCAGAATAGCGAATAGGCCACACGTGCATATAAATTAAGCGCGACCATTGCAATCTCTTCGTTCAAACTCCCTGGTTTTGATAATGGTATTATGACTGGCTAATTTTACAGTACCAAGAAGTCCCCAATTCAAAATCTTGCAAACCCTAGAATATGAACATGGTAAAATCGCGTGTGTGGCACAAAAATGCAATTGAATACGATGGTTAGCTTCACAATCAAATAAGGAATAAGAATCAACAATTAAATTTCACAAAGAATGCCTAAAACATGCTATGCGATTCTGAGTTTTTATGAAAAAAAATGGGCTTCTGTATACCGATTCCACGCGTGTTGATGGTTGTTCTTGATTGGGGAATGCTCCGTGATGTTTCAGGAAGCTGTTGGACTATGAATTGTGCCTTGAATTGACCTCTAGCACTGATTTCAGATTTGAGTTTTATCAACAATTTTCTAAGTTTTTCTATTGTTCTTCTGCGCAGCTTAGAGTCTAATTCCATTAGGTTTGTGATTCTGAATATGTAGTAAAGCTTTTAGGTCAACAAAATTGAATAATATCCATGGCATTCAATGATTTGCATATTTGATTTCCTTAAGATCTTTTCCATATCTTTTCATGTGCCTTTGGTGTCAATTAGCTCAAATCCAACCAAAACTTGCCTAATTAGGATGTGCACGTGATATTGAGAGTAAAACATGCATGAAAAGATTTTTTAGGTCAAGTTTGGTATTTTTCATGTATTTAAATAATTTAAATGAATTAATATAAATAATAATTCAAATAAATAAATAAAAAATGAGAAAATACTTCCCTTTGGGCCAAGTGGTCGTGCATAGGCTTGGAATGATGAATCTTGGAAGAAAAATGGGCCCATTAGCAATTTTAGGTCATTTGAACCATTGTTGACTTTTCAAAATTCCCAAAAATTTCCCAACTTCCACAAGGCATAACTTGCTCAATTTTTAAGCTTTTCTCATGTTCTTGGACATTTTGGAAAGGTCTTTGAGTCCTCTAACCAATGCCTTTGGTCCCATATCATTTTGATTTACCAATCTCAAGTTATGGCCTTTGACTTAAAGTCCCTTTTTGTTGACTTTTGAAAATGACCTATAATGTTGAAATTGATAACTTTTTGTGAGAGCATTTCTTGGACTTGGAATATGAAGATGAGTTGTAGGAAATGTCTTTCTCTTCAAAATGAGCTTTGGATGGAATTTTTCTGATAATCCATGTGAAAGTTATGCCCTGGTCAATTTCAGTTGACTTTTTCAGCTGTCCAAATATAGTAACTTTTGCATCTTTGATGATTTCTGAGCCAAACTTTGAGAATCATGATCAAGCATTGATCAAATGATGTTTGTGGCTTAAACATGATATGTTGACCAAAAATTTGACCTTTTGACTGTCAAATGACCATTTTGCCCCTACAGTTGACTGTAGTGCAATCTAGGGTTTTGACTGTGCAATTTTGAGCTGAATGCCTTGAAACTTTATATGAGGACACTTGACCATCTTTGTAAGCATATGAGACTTGATTGGGCTTTTGAAAACTTCATTTTCTTGATCAGAACCCAAACCCTAGTTTTGACTGTATAGGAGACAGTTGACCTGCACAACCCTTGGGGAATTTTACAGCTTGGCTTGGCAATTTCTTGAAGAATATGGGAGGGCAAATTTTGGGGTGCAACACCAGGGTGTATCTGTTGACGACTAATTCCAGACTCGATTCCTGTATCCTGCCAGGGCACGTATGAAGAGTTTGAAGATCCGATTCCTATATCTCGCCAGGGTGTATCTGTTGACGACTAATTCCAGACTCGATTCCTGTATCCTGCCAGGGCACGTCTGAAGAGTTCGAAGATCCGATTCCTGTATCTTTCCAGGGTGTATTTGTTGACGACTAATTCCAGACTCGATTCCTGTATCTTGCCAGGGCACGTCTGAAGAGTTTGAAGATCCGATTCCTGTATCTTGCCAGGGTGTATCTTTTGACGACTAATTCCAGACTCGATTCTTGTATCTTGCCAGGGCACGTCTGAAGAGTTCGAAGATCCGATTCCTGTATCTTGCCAGGGTGTATCTGTTAACGACTATTCTCCGGACTCGATTCCTGTATCTTGCCAGGGCACGTCTGAAGAGTTTAAAGATTCGATTCCTGTATCCATCCAGGGCACATCTATATGAAGAATTTGAAGATCAACCCCTGTAACAGGCCAGGTAATTATTTTTCTTTCTCAGGTACACAAGTTCTTGCTAAGGAATCTCTTACGCGATCGACACCTAGATGGCATCTATAAGCCCATCCACCTACCAACAGTCTCCAAATGGCATCTATAAGCCCATTCCCGTCAAGGTTCTGTCACATCTCCAGATGGCATCTATAAGCCCATCCTCCTATCCATCATCTCTCTAAATGGCATCTGTAAGCCCATTCCCTACATCACACTGCTGATACTCTACTATGTGAGTGCAAATTTCTGGGCACTCTAGTGTTCGATCATCTTCCACCTTCGGATTACGAAAGGCACGCCAGCCAATCTACATCCTCAGGTCTAAGAAGATTGAACAGGGGCAAATGTTGTACCCCAAAATTTTCCCTCCCATACTTTTCAAGATTTGCCAAGATCATGGTTCAAAATATCTCAAGGATTGCACAGTCCAATTGCCTCCTAACACAGTCAAAATTAGGGTTTTGGTTCTGGCAAAGAAAATGAGGTTTCCAAGGGTCCAATCAAGTCCCACATGCCCATATACATTGTCAAGCATCCATATGTCAAGTTTCAAGACTCACAGCATCAAATTGCACAGTCAAAAACCCTAAATGCTTCACAGTCAACTGCAGGGGCAAAATGGTCATTTGACAGTCAAAAGTCGGAATTTTTGGTCAACATCTTATTTTGAATCCACAATCATCATGTGATCAATTCTTGATCATGATTCCACCAGCATGGCTCAAAAAGTCTCAAGATGCAAAAGTTTCTATTTTTGGACAGTTGAAAAGTCAACTGCAAATTGACCAGGGCACAATTTCCTCATGGTTTATCAGAAAAATCCCATCCAAAGCTCATTTTGAAGGGGATGACATTTCCTACAACTCATCTTCACACTCTAAGTCCAAAACATGCTCTCACAAAAAGTTATCAATTTCAACATTATAGGTCATTTTCAAAAGTCAACAAAAAGGCACTTTAAGTCAAAGACCATAACAAGAGATTGGTAAATCAAAATGACATGGGACCAAAGTAATTGGTTAGAGGACTTCAAGACCTTTCCAAAATGTCCAAGAACATGTTCATAGCTTCAAAATTGAGCAAGATATGCATTGGAGAAGTTGGGAAAGTTTTGGGAATTTTGAAAAGTCAACTTTGCCTAAAACACTTCAAAATTTCTAATGGGCCTCAAATTCTTCCTTGAATCATTACCCAAAGCCTATGCACGACCCATTGAGCTCAAAGGGATTTATTTTCTTATTTTTAATTAATTAATTGAATTTTTATTATTATTAATTCATTTAATTAGATTTAATTATGAGAAAATATCAAATAATGCTTTTTCAAATCTTTTTGTGCAGCAAATACACTCATTATATGCTAAAGATTTCGTGCATCATCCAAGGGGACAAGATCATCCACATTTGGCAAGATTTTCATGAAAAAAAGATTGGAAATACATAATTGAAAATCAAATATCCAAATCATTAATTCAATGGATTCATGGGCTCTTTCTTGACCTAAATTCGTTCACATACAAAGGCTGAGTGAAACCTAATTCAGATAGACACGAAAAAGCTGTTGAAGCTGCATAACCAAGTTGCCAAAATTCCAAAGAAATTGTGAAACTGATTTCATAGTTGGAGCATGTTTCAAAGCATAAAAAGGATTCTAACACATTGCTGGACCTTCCTGGAGTCTATTGCAATCAAGAACCAGCTTCCATACTCAAAGAAACGGTAGAACAACATCGCGTTTTTCACAAAAATGTCCATAATCGAATTTTAATTTCCACGCATCATTCATGTGTTTTGATTATTGATTCATGCTACTAACATCTCCCTGAAACTTTTGGCATAGTTTAATTGTTCTAAAGATGCTTGAATCGAAATCTGCCATTGATGAAACCTAGGGTTTCAGAAGCTTCAAAATAGGGCTTCCCATATACTGTAAAATTGGACCATCAAACATACATGAATGAATTCGTTGCAAGAAACCTGATTCAACGAAACCCTCGCGCCCAATTTATTTAACCCATGGGCGTAATCGTTATTTTCACTGTTTCACTTAGTGGGGGTTTAAAACCCCCGCTACTTGTTTTATAATTGCAGGAAAAAGATGAAGAAGAAGCTGAGGTGTCCAGGCATGATAGGAGCGTTCAAATCTGGCGCGTAATTTTTTTGTTCATGCCACTAACATTTGTTTTTTTATATAATAATTACTCTCCATTATGTTAACAAACGAACGCAAATGGGATGGTGGTTGGGGACGTGTACTGCAGGCATTGGGGCCTGGGTTCGATTCCCAGGTCCCCCACATAATTCTTAATTTTTGTTTCCATGTATTCTAGTGCAGCGCTCACTCCATGGTTCACCATACACGCTCATGCTTAGGCCTGCCAGGTGGACATGATGATTAATCCAAGGGCCTCAGAATGAAGTTCATGGTAGGGCTCAGTCAATGGATGAACACACAAGCGTGGAAAGTCAAGCAAGGCCTATGCTGATGGGCCAGATTACTCCAATTTACCTCCCTTTGGGCCTGAAAACCCCCCTTGGTTTGTATATTTTTCAATTCTATTTTCTTTTCTTTTCTAATTCTTTTAATTATTTTTATTTAATTCACCTAAAATAATTTTCTTTTCATAATAAAAACAGAAAAATCAAAAACACAAATATGTTTAATCATATTTAATTTCACTATTAAAATATTTTTGTAAATAAATTTCAACAATTAATTTAGTTTAAATTAGGTTTTAATTCAATATTTTCTTAATAAATAAAATACATAGAATTAGGTTTTGACATTTTATCTTTTTCTTAATTAATTTTTTTTTCTCATTATTTATTATTATTTAACTATTATTTTTGTAAATAAACATGTAAATTAAATAATTTAGTTAATTAGCCTAATTTTGACCTTTTCTTTAATAATTTAAAATAATTTAGAACTAGGTTTTTTCTTTAATTCTTTTTTTCTTTTCATAAATACCAAAAAACATAAAAACATTTTCTTGTCCTTCTTTTCTTTAATTAAATAATTAATTAGCTTTTAATTCAATTTAATTTCAAAAGGGTCAAAACCCTCGGACGTCCTGATTTTATTCTTTCGCACGTTATTCTTTTTTCTTATTGAATATTATGTAACTGCTCAAGGATGTAATAGTAATTAGGTTTATCGCTTTCCTTTTACTTTCCGCATTTTTATCAAACGGGTCTTTGTATTTTGGCGATGTATAGACTCGCGCCTTGTAATAGCGTAGCTTTTATCTTTCCGCTTTTTAATTTTCCGCACTTTTAAATTCTAACTTGTATGAAAGAATGTATGCTAATTAAAAACAAGCGTAGCTCACAATGCCCTGATCAAAGATGAATATTGACATGAAAATAACACACAAATTCACACACCACTCTTAGGGTACGCCTCACTTGTTGCCTTCGAAACGTGGTCGTCAAGTATAGGACGTTTTAGTAAGTCCTTATGTCCATGATCCAGTTGCCTCGAAACAGTTGCCTCGAAACAAGTTGCCTCGAAACGGTTGCCTCGAATTAAAAAGGATCAAGGACATAAGGGTAGCTTCTAAGGTGTCCTAACTGTTGCTTCGGTGACCACATTGTCCCTGCACTCGAATTGACCCGAACACCTCCAACGGTGGTGCTACCTACCTCTCAATGGTGGGATGGCACTACCTTAAGGACATTTACACAGCCTAATTCCTTAGGGTAGGTAGATGACTCATAGATACTTGTTCTCTTCAAAAACAAATCAAAAAAACCTTTTCACACCGACACTTTAAAAAAAAAAGCTTTCAAAACAATTTTTCAAACACTCTTGAGGACTGATACAAGAGTTATTCAGAAATCTTTGAACGAAACTTTTTCAAACTCACTCACAATTGAAAAGCAAACAAATTTTGGAAACATAAGAGCAAGTACCTAAGAGCCCATGGATAACCATGGATAGAAAGGGTGCTAATACCTTCCCTTTCTATAAATCTACCTCCCGAACCGAGAAACTATCTCATAAGGAATTTTGCCGTGCTTTTGTCCTGTCCATGTTGGAGAAAATAAAAGACGGTGGCGACTCTTGCTTCCGCGACATTTCGCGAACCAGCGTTAAACAGTCAGTTCTAAATCCACCGATCAAATAGGCCAATTTCGAAAATTAATACAAATCATTTTTATAAGACTATTGGTTTTTTCTTTTTTCTGTTTTGTTCTACAAGAACGTCCAATGGTTTATTCTTGACATATGCATTTGAATATGATTGCTGTTCACAAACATTTGCATAGGAAACAGAAAGACAATTGCTCGTAACTTAAGAAATAGGGGCAAAAGCTGAAAATGTCGAACACAATAGTTACTCTGTCCAGCAGGTACCAGGGCAGAGACAGCTTTGAAACATAGTCATCAGTGCATACGACCTCGTGACATCTGTACTCCCCACAGAGTAAAGGGAATTAAAGCATTGATACCGTCTCCACCAGAACAGGAAGTACTTTCCCCAACCGCATTTCATTATCGCAAGCGGGTCATAAAATTTGTCCTCCAAGCAGAGTTTATTTCTTTGAATACGGAAACACAATCCTCGACAGAGTTTACCCCTCCAGTTACGGAAGTTCACTTTCCAACAGAATTATTCCCCAGCAGAGTCGCCGATTCTTCCACCATATCACATATTGCATTAAGATTTTCATTCAAAAATAGACAAGTTTCTACAAGCAAGCAATGTTTAAACCAATAAGTAAGGATGCAAATGAAAATGCGGTAAAGAAAACAATGATTGCCATCGTTGAGGAGACTTGACTCCGTATGGACTTGTTGATTATGATGACTTTTTGTAGCCTTGATGCTTAAATGGGCGAGAGAATTCCCCTTCCGATTTGATGTGAACACAACAGTCTTTGAATTGATCTTGTCTTAGACCTTGTCTCTGAATGACATGCCATCTTTAATTGAATGGCTAGGTGCCCCAGTGTAATATTCATAGAAGGTTCTTTCAAGAGAGAGAATAAATGCTTTACCAAGAGAATCAGTATGAATTGCATCACCGATCATATTACACCACAAAGAAATAATGCAGTTCGTCTTCTATCAGAGCAACAGAGACATCCAACTTGTGATAAAGATCCTGACAGTTGGACAAATATGAATTAGACCTTTGGAAGAGACGTCAAACAGGTGCTGGGCTTTATACTTCAACCCCTTTACAGTTTTCAATATAAAAACTGGGTGCCACATAATAGGGGATACATCTAGCATGTGTATCGCACTCAGAAGAGATGTTTGTGGGAGGAGGACCCCAAAGATCATAGTTGGAACTAATAGGATGTAATGCATTAGGATTGTATCAGCATTCTCATCAGGCATCTTATGTCTTTGCTTATAAGCTTTTTGGGGACAAAGACTGGCTGTTGTCGAACAGATCAGGGAACATAAAGCTATGGAGAGTTCCCCTGATTGAGTAGTCGGATACCCCTGTGTGGTGACCACATCTGACGTTGGTCAACAAGAACGAAGCATTAATATAAGATCCCATAGTAAATGTGAACCATCTGCTGACAAGATGCTCCAAGAACTCAAGATTTTGTAGCACTCCATGGTTGAAAGCAATCCCCAAAAGATGAGGAGAAGATAGAACCCATGTTGCGGAAATAAGTGCAAGATTGTTGACATCATCATTAGAGCTTTCATGACTTAGTTTATCTGAGTCTCCAATCAATTATCTTCCTTCTCAAAGAAATCTCTAACCACGAGCCAAAGCTTGCATGTATACCATACAGAGTTATTCCAGACTGATCTCTAAACACGTGAAGCAAGAAATCAAGTTGAACCTCTGAGGAGAACACCAGGTCAGAGTAAGAATCCCCAATATTCGAATACCTGTTATGAATGCATGAATATGCATGGAGTGCATGAATGGATGTCATGTCATGTTCCGTCATTTCCAAGGAATTTACATGCTTTGATTTTGATTTTACACAAGTAAGAGATGAAAGAGTTTAGCATAAGACTTACAAATATGATTATTTGGAAATAACAAAACATGTATGTTAAGCGTGTGGTACCCATGTTATGTATGCGAAGACATGGGATCAAAGTTCCTCCAGTTCTGAATATGATTTCTGCACTATTTGGAATCGTATGATTATCACAAAATCAAAGGTCCGGTATAGCTTCCGCACCTACAAGAACCAAGTACCATGTAGATCATCAACTGAAGGCTTCTGGAACATCGAATATTGTTGAGCCTTTTCTGAACATGATGGGAATACCAAGATCGAAGGCTCGAATGAACCTCCGAGTAAACAAGTCAGGAACTCAGAAAATAAATCTGAGAACCATACGGTCACCAACAGAATATAGCATATGAATAAGTCAACAACAGAAATCTGAAATATAACCATTAGAACCAATAGCCACTTTTTGAGCATAGTCACCATCTGTGCATGAGTAACCATCTGAACATAGTCACCATATGTACCTGTGATGATAATTCCCTCCCAATTCACAGGTGAAAACTAGGTCAAGGTAAAGCAAGAGTAACTCGAAAATCATGGGTTCGCTTGAAAGTAAAATCATCGCAACACAGACGTGCATGATGAAAATACCTCCAATTGAACCTCATCCGAGCGTGTTATATGACATGACTGCACTAGTCGGACCATGTCCTATAGCCGTCATGTCCCCACTTTATTCCTAGTGTCCTAATGCACTCTTCCTGGGTACTGGGTCTTTTAACTCATTACTAACACCCAACCCAATCAAGAAGCAGATCCAGTACAACAGTAGTATATGGAAAACAGTAAAATGAAATGCATACATATGCTCAGGTATATAAAAAATTAATAAGCCATAACTCATATAAATAAACACCCAAAGAAAATAAAACAAGAGCTAGGAGCGACTCCTGGATGGACCAACATTTAGTCGACCTGTCCCCAGTGAAGTCTCCAGCTGATACAACCGGATGAAAATCATCAAACAATGAAGTCGCCATTGAATGTCTTTTATCCCACATGGAGGGAAAGGTAAACATCGAGAAAACCTGAGAAGGGAGAAGTCACGGTATTGCGACCGAGAGATCGGGTAAGGGAGTCTATTACGCGAGGGGAAGGTATTAGCACCTCATACGGCCGTAGTACTCTAAGGTATGCACTCTTGTTGTCTATCTTATGGGTGTGTTTAATCTATGCTTACTGTTTATTACTAAGGGAGACTGCATGCAAAAGAAAGGAGAAAAGAATGTAGGGAAAATAAAAGTGTACTCGCTTAGGCCCTACCCCAATGCCTGTATATCCTTTTCGAGGAATCAGAGCTACCGTAGTTCAACTCACATGTTTTTGTCTGTTTTGTGTTTTGTTATGAACGACGTTAATTCCGCCTTCTACCGCAGCTCGACCTTTGGAGACTTATGCGTTGACATAGAAGTAAACTAATCATGTCCTTACCTGAAAAGGGTCTTCTGAGAAAAGGTGCTTGAGCGCACAAAAAAAGTTTAAGTTGGTTTATATTTTTGTTGCAGATAATGACTAATTGACCTCAAGAGAGATATATTAGCCACTTTTCTACTTATCCATGAAAGGAGCCTTTGATATTTGAACCGCACATAGGTCTGAGATAGAAGAACAATAAGATCGAGAAGAGACCTGCTTATCATCTCTCATACTAAGCAAAGGCATGATTCTCATCAGTAGTTTTAAAGTGTTTTGATATTTTCAAAGAAAAATAAGTTTTTGTTTTAAATGCATATGCAAAAGGGGAAAAAAAGTCAAAGGGAGACTAGCCTATTTCTAAACCTAGTGTTATTATGCATCATGGACCTAAAATTGGAGTTTCGAAGGAATTCTACCTAATGTTTGCATGCTTGGATTTAAACGTCTAATGTCTAATTTTAGTTCAATTAAATCGAAGATTAAATTTGAACCAAAATCACCTAAGGTATCATGAAAGACTATACAAACAAGAGAAATTAGGCAGAAAGTATCAAAGTATTGCATACAATCCATACCAACAATCGCATACGAAATATATGGCATAAAAATGAAAAAAAAAACTAATGATTAAAATTGACTAAAAAGTTAGCAAAAGGGAAAATTAATTCCTATTTAATTTCTAAAATGTCTTCTAATATTTTTTACCATTTTATTATGTATTTTGGTTATAAAAAAAAGATCATGAAAGAAAGAATTACAAAAAAAACAAAAAAAGAAAAATGAGAGAATCAGGGGGTGTGCAATTTGGACCCAGGGGTACGAATTCAGCGACCTAGCGCCAGGCCCAAGAGCTAGAGTCCATTGGTAATTTTATTTAGGATTCTGAGCTATCCAAAAAAATGGCACTATGGGCCAATGCAAACAAAGCCCGGTCTATCAATAACCTATCATGATTTTTAATATTTTTTGAATATTTTTTAATCAAAAAACATGAAATTGAAACGAGAATGAAACGCTGCATTCAGTTATTGTGTCCCCTCAGATCCACAACTCACTCAACCTTCTCTCTACCATCTGCGTGTGATTTTCGACGAGTAGTCTCCGTCGCCATCACCACCATCAACCTTCTTTGATAACCAAAGTTCAAACACAGATCCTACCCTAATTCATGCCCCGATCATGAATCCACCATTAATTTCTTCAAAGTAAACCCCTAACATACCTCAATCTACCCCGGAACGAAACCCTAATAACACGACCGGAAGAAGGGAATTTATCAGAGGATTCTTAGCTACGTCTCGGTATCAAGATATCAATAAAAAAAGTGCTCGGCCTACCTCGACGACAGCGGAGATGATGGAGCTGTAGCCTAGTGAAGACGAATTTTGAGGTAACCTTTTTGCTTCACTTTCTTTCTTCACATTCTCTTCTTCTTAATTGCATGTTTGCTTCTTCTTCTTGAGCGTTTGCTTCCTCTTCCTCTATGTTCTTCTTCTGAGTTCGTCTCGCACTATGTGTCTTGTGGTTCCTATTTTACGTATGCCTTTCTTGAGCGTTGTGGATTATCGTTTGCAGAAATGAGATTGATGAAGATGATGTTGAGATTGAGAGAGCAGAGGGAGGTCACAATTATAGCAAGTTATGAAGATGGTGATGATGGAATTCGGTTATGGAATAGAGATGTGTGGTTATGGGGGTTTGTGAAAAAGGATCTGAGATTTATTGCAGAGAGAGGATGGTGAAGAAGGTGAGAGATAGCAGATCGCAAGCAAGGTCACGAAGAGAGGATCGGAAAAAAGTTTGAGGATAGGCATGTGGTGAAGATGAAGTCCGCAAAGTATATTATATCACAAGTAAGCCAATAAACCCGATGAAGAGCTTTGCATCATAAAGTGTACATACTCCAATTCGTGAAGAGTATCCCATTGAATATTCTTCTCTTTCCTAGAGGTCGTGAACATATGCCTTGAGATTCAAGTAATAGATAAACCTTATTTGATGAGGAAAGGATCATTTTAAATCCTAACTTGTAAAGGATAACATTTTCTTATATGATAACCTTTTTGTATGACATATTGGAGAATTCTTGAATAAGACTCCAATGGCTATGGATACATCAAAATCTTCAACGACTTGCCCTTTAAGTAACGATAGAACCCCTTTGAAATTTATTGATGAACAAATACACATGGAACCCCTCTTGAAGTCCACATGATTAGGGAAATAAATCATCGTTCATGTGGTGATGATAGGTATAAGACGATGGCCCTTATTGCTTGAGTTTGTAGCCTTTGGAGATAGCCTTAGGATGACTCGCAATTGAGGTGGCAAGTATTTGATGAGAACCAAAAATTGTATCATTAAAAACAATTCCACAATGTTGGAGAAGGAGAGGCTCAAGATAACCATAATATCAAGCCCTAATCTAATGATCCCCAGTTGAAGCATAACAGACGAAAACCCTAATTCTTAAGCATTGAAGAAATATTTCAACTTGATGTTGAGAAGAAAGAATACCCCTGGAGTTTGATGATAAAGAAGTCCGGGAAATAAAACCCTAGCTTCAAACAAATGGTTAATGGAGAAATCAACTGAAACAAGCTTGTGCAAAGATGAGAGCCTTAAAGCCATACACCAACCCTAATTCCTCGAAATCCA
Organism: Vicia faba; assembly: GCA_948472305.1. Lineage (NCBI taxonomy): Eukaryota > Viridiplantae > Streptophyta > Magnoliopsida > Fabales > Fabaceae > Vicia > Vicia faba. The sequence continues at coordinate 491,831,331 of OX451737.1, forward strand.
TGATCCCATGCAAAATTATTGATTAATGATGCATGATGTGTTAGATGACCTAATGAAGGTTATGTGCATGAAAAAAGTGCGAGATGCATAAGCCAGATAAAAGTGAGAGGGTAGGACAAATTTGGGTTATTACACCTGGATGATAATTCAAACCGAAATCGTAATCCTTTAACAACTCCAACCATCTTCATTGTCTCATATTCAATTCCTTCTGATTAAATAAATACTTTAAAATCTTATGGTCTCTAAATAATTCAAATCTATAACCATAAAGATAATTCCTTTAAATCTTCAACATAAAAACAACTTTTTGTACCCCAATTTTTGCCCCTAAGATCCCTTCATCATACCATGTTGATTCATTCACAACAAGATCACACTAGGATTCTTGGTTGCCCTCCCTACATTTAGTTTTGCTCCTTTTGAGGGATTACCAAGCACCTTAACTTATGTTTCTTTTGTGATCATGAATATTATTTTGATTTATTCACTTAACTAATAAAATACAATGTTGGCTTGTCTTGTTTGTTATCCATGTAGGTAAGGGCAATGAGATTTAACAAGTTACTCCATGGGTTCATGAGTTTATTTCCATGCCCTAGTCAATATAGCTTGAGAATTTCAAACCTCATCATTGGATTGGTTTTGGAAGAATTTGCATGGCAAGGTTGTTTTGGTTCCCCATATTTCAAGGTTATTAAATTTGACTCAAAAGTACAAGGGGTTGATTGGAGAAGTTGTCATGTTGGACAAGGCCTTGTTCCTATTGGTCACAAGAGCATATTTCTCTCAAAATTCAAGATATGGAAGTGGTTTTGGTGGCTATGAGTCTTCATTATCATCCTCAACAACTTCTATTCACAAAGAAAGAATATTGGTACAAGAAGTTTGTTTAAACTTGTCAAAGTTCTCCAAGGCATTCTCTTGATCTAGAAGCTAGGGTTTTGAACTTTAAAGGAGCATATCTTGCTCACCTTTTGGTATTTTTGAGTAATTCCAAAGACATCCTTCTCTTCAAAGGGTTATCAACAAACCACTTCAAAAATTCCAAAGAGTTATCATATGGAAGAAACTTGGTGAAGAAGAAAGATTACAAGTCATCCAGATGAACCCACAATTTTCCACATGTGACTTCAAAGGGCCATAACTTAGTAAATTTTTATCACCTTGAGTCTATTATTTTTCCATAATGATATTTAAGATGTGAACTTCATGCCTTCTTTTATGTGCAAAGTGAGAAAATGGATGGAAGTTGCCTTAAAGATGCAAAAGATTATAGGTCATTTCATGATTTTTGGCCAACTTCTACAAGTCATAACTTGCTCAATTTTTGGAGATTTTGAGTGGTTCAAGTTTCAAAATGTCATTCAAGAGATCTACTTCATTCCATATTTTTTAGTCAAGAGAAAATTCTAAGTGGAAGGCCATGTTTGGATGCAAAAGATTATAGGTCATTTTTGAAGAAGAATTTGAAATATTTCTAAGTATGGAAAGTCAACCATTTTTCTTCAACTTTGACTAAATGTAACTTTCAGCTCAAGCATCCATTTGACTCCATTCTTTTTCCATTGCAAATCTTGTAACCTCATCTTTCTAAAGCGTCAAGAATCATGCCCTAAGACCCCTTGAGTTGGAAATTTCATGGATTTGAATTTGGTAACTTGAAACTGAATTTTTCACAAAGTCAGAATTTTGAAATCCATAATGTGACTTCTAAACACATGATTTATGCGCGTTTTTGATTTAAAATTGATTAGCAAACTTGCTAGAAGTGATTAGCACCCCAAAACGCAATATTTGGTTGAGTTTTGATGGAAATGAAGTCACACTTAACTCGTGCTCGACCTTCACACAAAACTTCATTGTTTCTTCAAATTTTCATTCCCATTCACTTACCTATAAATAGAGGGTCCTTCCCCATTCATTTCTTCAAGCTTTGAGAGCCAAAAACACCCTGCCAAAACTTCACATGAACCCATCTTTTTTGAATTCAGTTTCTGAGATTTAAGCTCCCTTTTCCAAAATTCTTTGCGCATTCATCATCCTTGAGCATCATATAAACACTCCAGCACTTAAACCAATCAAAACGAGCCATTATTCAAGCTACATAAGTCCAATTTCATAGCTTCTTCCTTGAACTTAGAAAAGGTATAATTCTCCATCATTTGGATCCAAATCAAGCACTAATCTATTCTACTCCTTCTCCTGATTCTAATGCTGCTTACAATTTTTAAATCCATTGAGAATTGAGAGAGAAATCTCAAATTGAAGGTGCTCGTTATTTTCTGGGTTTTTGATTCATATCTCTCTCCACACCTTATATAAATTTGGCGCGATGGTGGTGTTAGAATCTTCTTGAAGAGACGAGTTCAATGATACTAGCCCGGGATCCTAATTTTTCCATTTGAAGGATCTCAGAAAATCCCCATTGCAGGGTGTCTGGAGGTTAAAGACGATGACAAGTCTCATCTCAGCCAATGATAGCGTGCCAAACGTTTTAATTTTATTGGTTTCCCTTTTTCTGATCCTATGCGTATCTCATTAAGGTCCATATCAAGCACAGCGCGTCTGGTCCACTGGATCAGCTTACTAACGCGTTTTGACTATGATCTGATGGTCCACATCTTTTTGGTTTTATTTTATTTTCTGATTTTATATTTTTATTGATTAAATTTTCAAAAATTCATAACTCTTTTATTTTTTATCCAAAAATTATGAAAAAATTCACAAAAATACTTTGAATTATTTCTGATCTCTTGACTATTTTTTCATATTTTTATTTTTGAAATTTGATATTTTTTGTATTTTTTGTATTTTTTGCTTCTTTTAATTACTTAAAAATACTTTCTGACATTTTTTAATTCTGAAAAAATTCATAAAAATTATTTTGTACATTTTTTACTTTCTGAAATTTTTATATTGAGGTTTACTATTTTTGACCTATTTTATGTTTGTTTGAGCAATTTTAAATAGTTTAAAAATAGTTTCTGACTTTTAAAAATTACCAAAAATTTTATAAAAATATTTGGACCCGTTTCTGATTTTTCTATGGCCTTACTTTTTCTTTCTTGATCAATTTGAACATAGTTGATATTTTTATCCTCTATTTTGATTTGTAAACATTTTAAACCCTTTTTAGGTATATATATTAAATGTAATATTTTTTTATATTATATTCTGGCAAATCTTGGGTTAGGTTTTGGATCATGAACTTTATTAACATGATTGGATTTATGGTGTTGAGTTTAACTCCACAAAAAAGGGATGAATGATTTTAATAATAGTTTGATTAAAATTTAATTCAAATGTGGTTTGTATATTTTTTCCCTATCCCTCTTCATCTCATCCCCTTCTTATTGCACTAAATGTTGTTGGATCATGATCTCTATATCATGTCTCAAAACAAATGGTGCATAAATTGCTATTGACCGGCCTCAAAATAGGTGCGACTTCTATATAAGTCCACTTACGATCGCTTAACATAATGCTAAATTTTGCCCCGATTCGAATAAATGATCATTCGTGGCCCAAACTTATGATTGCAAGCCCAAGTATGTTAATTTGATCTCTTTGATCCAATAACCTTGAGATTCATTGTGTGGAGGCTTTGGTTCTACCAATCCTCTAATAGATCTACAACACCTTTGGTTAACGCGGATCACTTAAACTTCGTTGATCGTTAAGTGGTACTTATGAGAATTCCAAATGGATGATATACTTGACAAAAAGCAAATGCAACTTATTGTGTGGAGGCTTTGGTTCTACCAATCCTCTAATGAGTTCCAAATGCAAGTTTCAAGATGGTCATCCAACTAAATACTAATTATTGACTTGTTTTATCTTATGCTTTTATTATTTTTATGCTTTATGTACTATTTACTTTTAGCATTTACATTTCATGCCATTTTCATCTTTGCTCATTTGAGCATTTATTTTCTTGCCATTTTTACTTTGCTCACTTGAGCTTTTCTTTTCCTTTCTTAAGATACTTAATAATAAACATAAACCCTAAAAAATCTTTAATGGTACTTGGACTATTTGGTTACTATCCTTGGCATTATGGAGCATGGGACTTTTCTTGGACTTAGGATTAGAAACCTTGACCTATCTTGGAGATCTTATCTGATTATTTTGTCTGGAGCTCTTGAGGTTTACCTCAAGACATTGGGTTGCTTGTTTGTTTTTGTGTGCAAGTTTTTGTGATTACATCCTTTGTTTGTAATATGGAATCCACCCGTATACAACCGTTACTCTGTCCAATTTTTGTGAAGACTTAATACACTTGAAATTTGTTTCTCTCAAGAGGTCAAGTATTTCTTTGCTTGCTTGGTTTTAATCCAAGGAATGGGAATTCTATATTGGCTCATAATGTCAAGTTTTGTCTTCTTGTTGGTTAGATGGTTCCTATCCCTAGCTTTTACCTTATTCTTTAGGATAGTCTCTTCTCCCCCCCCCCCCCCCCATCTTCTTTAATTTCAAAATCTTCTTCCTCCTTTTGAAAACTATTATTGTTTTTGAACTTGAACCATTTTCATAATAAACTTGGACTTATGTCCATGCATTTTCAAAATATTTTCATAAATAAAATCCAATCAAATTAATGATACCTTGACATTTTTTGTGAGAAGACTAAAAGTCAATCAATCTCATTTCAAACCATTTTGCCACTTTGTCTTTTTACTTTAAACTTTTCTCAAAAGATTAAACTCTTGTCAATCCTTGTAGTGATGCAAACAACTATACTTCTACAATATATAGTGAAGAAAGATATTTTCCACTTGGGTGTTGAGTGAGGCATTGTTGATTTTAAAATCCAAGCCATATCCTCCACTTTGAGATGATGTAAATTCTCCTTTCTCATGATTGTGGGTAGTAGGTATGTTTTCTACACGGACAATGACGATGATGTTTTATCTCATAAAATTAACCAACACATTTGTGTTTTAATTTTTTTAAAAGAGGAACTACGTGTACCCTGATCCCCTATTGCACGAAAAGTGGTACGTAGGCACTAAAGGTTCGCAACCGTGGCGGGTGCAAAAATCATAAAAAATATTTCTTTTCTCACCTCCACCATCCATTTTACATACAACAGTTTTTATAACCAAAATATACAGATTTTACAAAGAGGCTCCTGTGGAGTACCATAGATGTTTAGGGTGCTAATACCTTCCCTTTGCATAACCAACCCCCTTACCTTGAATCTTTCCCCTTCTTTTTGGGTTATTCGCTCTTTTCCCATTCCTTTGGAAACAATAAAGAGCGGTGGCGATTTTTATTTTGATTTGTATAAAGTCTAGTCAATCCAATGGCTTAGTCATGAACATTTCTACCGCTACACAACTGCAGCAAGCTCTAAATCATGCGTAGGATAGTTCTTTTCATGAGTCTTCAACTTCCTTGACGCATAAGCAACTACCTTTTCATTCTACAAAAGCACACATCCTAAACCCATCTTAGAAGCATCACAATACACAATAAAAGGTTCTCCTGGATTAGGTAATGTCAAAATCGGAGCCGATGTCAATCTCTTCTTCAATTTTGTAAAACTTTCTTCACATTGAACGTCCCACACATAAGTTCTACCTTTACAAGTCAACTTAGTCAACGGAAATACCAACTTAGAAAAAAACTTTGATAAACCTTCTATAATAACTAGCTAATCCCAAAAAGCTTTTAATCTCAGTAGCCGACTTTGGAGTTTCCCACTGCAACACAACATCTACTTTAGATGGATCTACAACAATGTCACTACTTGAGAAAACATGACTAAGAAAACTAACCTCCTTTAACCAAAATTCAGACTTAGACAGCTTTGCATACAACTTCTTCTCTTTTAAAACTTGCAATACTACTCTTAAGTGTCTTGCATGTGCTTCTTCCGATTTAGAGTAAATCAAAATGTCATCAATGAACACCACTACAAACCGATCAAAATAAGTATGAAAGATATGGTTCATGTACTCTATGAATACTCCCGGCATATTAGTTACACCGAACGGCATCACCGAATACTCATAATGTCAATAACGCATTCTGAAAGCCGTCTTCTGGATATCTTCATTCTTCACTTTAATCTAATGGTAGCCCGACCTCAAATCAATCTCACTAAACACACGAGCACCCACCAATTAATCCATCAAGTTGTCTATTCTTGGAATCTGATACTTGTTCTTAATCGTCACTTTATTCAATTACCTATAATCAACATAAAGTTTCATAATTCCATCTTTCTTCTTTACTAGCAACACTGGAGCTCCCCACCATGATACACTTGGTCTCATAAACTTCTTTTCAAGTAACTCTTCCAATTTCTTCTTTAATTGTGACAATTCAGTTGTAGACATCCTGTATGGTGCCATAGAAATAGGTCTGGTACCAGGTACAAGATCAATAGCAAATTCGACTTCTCTCTCTGTGGTACTTCAGGATTTCATCAGGGAAAACTTCAGGAGATTCATGCACCACTTGCAATTCCTCAATTATAGCTTGATTCTCGACAGATAGTGATGCCATCAACGAGAACATTTGAGCCTCTTCTTTCATCAATGGCCACAACTATCTAGCAGACAATAGATCAGCTTCCTCTTCTTCAGGAGTAGAAAACCTCACAGACTTGTTATAACAGTTAATGTGAACATAGTTATGCTCTAACCAATTCATACCTAAGATCACATCTAACTCACTTAAAGGCAAAAAAATCAAGTCAACAGCAAAGTCTCTGTCGAAGATCGACAAAGGACACTTTAAACACACAAGAGAAGTAGTCACCGATTCCTTGGCTGGAGTATCGACGACCATCTCTCCATTCATATAAGACAACATAAGACCCAATCTTTCAACATAATCAGCAGCAATAAAGTAATGAGTAGCACCCGTATCAATAATAGTAATTAAAGGAGTATTATTAATGAAACATGTACCTCTGATGAGTCTGTCCTCATTAGACGTCTGATTCTCAGCCAAAGCAAACACTTTTCCACTGGTTTATGCCTTCTTTGGTTTCTGACACTGAATACCAATGTGTCCTTCTTCACCACAGTTGAAACAAATCATCTCTTTATGCTTGCATTCAAATATAGCATGTCCCGCTTTGCCACAACAAAAACACCTTCACCTCAGCAGTACACACGTTGCTCTTATGACCAGGTTTTCCATATTTGAAACAAACTACACCAGCAAGAGCATCTCCCCCACTAGTTCTATGACCCTGAGCAACTTTCTATTTACCTTTACTAGCTGGGGAATTGTAAGTTTACCAAGGTGTTGTTGGTGTTTACCCTTCTTCTCATTGATAATCTTATAGTGAGCATTATTATCTTCTTCATAGATCCTGCAACTATCAATCAAATCGGCAAAGACACGAATCTTCTGGTATCCAATTTCCTTCTTGATCTTTGGGTGCAACCCGTTCTCAAACTTGATGCACTTTGAAAACTCAGCATTTGCCTCGCTGTAGTACGGGTAAAACTTAGCCAACTCAACAAACTTTGAAGCATATTCAACAACCGACATACTCCCTTGCTTCATCTCAAGAAAATTAATCTCCTTCTTACAACGAACATCTTCAAGGAAATACGTACTCAGGAACTCCCTACGAAACACCTCCCAAGTAACATTTTCACCTGCAGCTTCTAACTTCTGACACGTCTCTAGCCACCAATCATCAGCTTCGGCTACTAGCATATAAGTGCCATATCGAACCTTCTGCACTGGAGTGCACTCCATCACATGGAAGATTCTCTCAATCTCCTTCAACCAATCCAACACTCCATCAGGATCGTACTTACCCTTGAAGGTAGGCGGATTCTCCCTCTAGAAGGTCGCCAAGCTACGAGATCCAGCATTCTCGTCAGTGTTCGGCTGATTCTCCATAGCATGCGCCATTGCTTCTAAAGCAACAGCAAGTGCATCATCATTCCTTTCAGCCATCACAACTTAACACTACAACATAAACAATAGTTAAAGCTCAAGTTAATAATACTCGATTGTTTGACAAAATACAACTCGGCAACTTGGTCGGATGGACCGACCTGCTCTGATACCACTAATGTGACACCCTATTTCTACCCAACGAATTATAAGAAATCAGAGTTTTAAAAATTTCCAACGAATAAATGAGATGCTACACATTCGACTTATAACAATGACATTTAATCGCATTTAAAATAGATACATAACACTTAAAATTCGGATGAACTAACAACAACATAACTTAGTCTTTTAAAACCAGCAACTTTCATAACTATGCAGCGGAATCATAATATTCGATTTAAAAAGAATGTAACATCTTTATCCAACTGAAACAACTTCAAAACAACAATTACTTAACAAAAATCAACTTAAAATTCAGCAACAAAAGTAAAATCAGCAATAAAGCAATAAGTGCTCATCCCCCCGAGTGTTACGTATTAGAGCAACGACACCGACTCGAACTACTAAAGGTAATGAAGGTAACCTGCACGTTACCAACATAGGGGGTAACATTCAAACAATAGGGGTGAGATATCAAACAATATAATTGGATGTATGATAAATAATATATTAGAATTAGATCATACAAAATCACTGCTTCATAGCTTTTAACGACATCCATTACAACCAAGTCATCAACATAATATCACAACTAATTCATCATTGCAACAACTCAAGATGCAACATGGAATGTGACTCATTTTTATGCACATGCATATGGTATCAGTGGAGCAAAACTCCCAACTTAATAATCTTGACAATTAATAGAGACAGCAACAAGGCATAAGCCTTCAACTTTATATTTACCAATCTAGGCTAACTTAACGAGCATCAGCTCCAACATGATATGCTATGTATATATTAACAACATGAACGTAATAAAAACAAAAATAATTCAACTTAATTCAACATTGGCCATAAGCCTACAACTTAGTATTACCTAATAAATAGGGGCAATACAACAATATATTCACCTGCAACTTCAACAATTAATAGCAACAACATCATAAAAACTTATATATATATATATATATATATATATATATATATATATATATATATATATATATATATATATATATATATATATATATATATATATATATATATATATATATATATATATATATATATATATATATATATATATATATATATATATATATATATATATATATATATATATATATATATATATATATATATATATATATCGACCAAGTCCTATTAATATAATTCCACTAAAATATTCCAATGACCAATCATTTTTAGTTGAATTGATGAAGCTATTAATTTATGACACTAATTTACCTCTACTGCTATTTTAATTTATAGAGGCCTTTCCGTTATTACTAGCCTACTACTACTATTAATTCATCCTGCTTAATACTTACTAATTGTATAATCCAATCCAATCATCTATTTCATTACTCTGCAATATAAGCTAGTTATACAATTTGTGTACTTAATCTCGGCTATTAACCAATTAATAGGATCGGGTAACATACACACGTGAAGGAAACAGAACAGGAAAAAGAAAACAGAATACAAATGTTTAGGGTGTGCCCCTCGTCACCCAAGTGTGCCCCTTGGCACAACATTAAAGGATACCATGTTGCTCACCATGGAGTTGTGCGGCTCGGCACACTCCTCTCTATACCTTGCTGGTCTGCAGGTTTGTGTGCCCCTCGCCCTATTCAGATCCCTATAATTTATGCACATACGTACCTTGACGTCTTTCTTTGGCACCGGAACAACATTAGTAATCCATTGAGGATATGATGTCACTACTAATAAACTTACATTAAATTGTTTCATAACCTTGACTTTGATCTTTTCTGACATTTCAGGATCCATGCGACAAACCTTCTGCTTTATCAAAGTATAACCCTATTTCATTGGCAAGCGGTGAACCACAATATCAGTATCGAGCCCTGACATGTCTTCGTATGATCAAGAAGAGATTTCAACATATTCATGCAACATCTAGATTAATCTGTTCTTGACACTACTCTCTAAGTTGGCACCTATTGTACCCCAAAATTTGCCCTCTCATGTTTCCCAAGGTTTCCTCTTACATGGGTGGTTACAAACACTTGCCTAAAGAAGATGAAATTTTTTGAATGATGGTCAACCAAATTCCCTTCGATTGGCATGTCAACAGTGTCTTTCAATTGGCATATGAATAATGTCCTTCGACTGGCATATCAGAGTAAAGGGTCCTTCAATTGGCATGTCAAAAAGCTTTGATTGGGCATCTAAAACCCTTCGATCAAGCATTGGCCCATCAACTTCGATTGCGTGTTGGTTCCCCTTCGAGCAAGCCTTGGTCCAAGTTTCATTTAGGAAAGAACCCCCTACAAGTTCTCTTCGATTCACCAGCAGTGGCCTCCTACATGTTTATTTTGATTCACAAGGCAAATGCCTCTACATGCAACCTTTGACTCACTAGGAAAAGGCATATTCATGCTTGTCTTGGATTCACTAAGTCAATGGCTCCTTTCAACTGGCCTTCTATCCACAAGGCAAAGGTTTCCTCAGACTTGCCTGGGATTCACAAGGGCAAAGGTTTCTTCTATGATTTCCTTCAATGCATAAGGCAAAGACTTCCTTTGTGCTTGCCTTCAATTCACAAGGACAAGACTCCTCAACACAATTTCTGCACTATAACACACAATATGATCCATTCGAAAGAGTGCTCCAAAGGTCCATTCGAAGGACACACATTTATGGCCCGTTCGAAGAAGGCACAAGGCATACGTGTGGATTATTCGAAAGATACACAAAAAGTTCATTCGAAGGATATATAGGTGGCCCATTAGAAGGAGACATATAATTATTGAGAGCAAGTTTGTCTTATGATGAGTCTTGGTCCTACATGTGGCCAGGCCCAGGCCTCCTGTGCAATGGCATTCGAAGGAAGTGACAAAAGAGGCTTCGATTAGCCAGAATGAAGTTCTCGTTTGGGCTATTTGAATTTTCCGGAATCAAGCAACTTAGGCAAATAGATGGGTCTAATCGAAGGAGCCATTTGAACGAGGTAACTCAAGGCCAATCGAAGGTCCTGTCCTGAAGGTATTCGAAAGAGTGAAGCATGTCCAGGTTCATCCCAAGGCTCAAAGAGGCATGAATATTTCAAAAATGGAAGTTTTTTAATGTGCTGGATTTTTGTCTCATGGCCTTCAAATCCTAGTTAATGGTTGTCCCTTACCATTTCCTGCACAAACACATTCATGCCAGAGGAAGTTTCGATTGGCCGGAAAAGAGTTTTCGTTTAGGCTAGCTGAGTATGGGCTCAATCGAAGAGACCCCAATGATGAGAATTTGAGCTATTCAAAGGAAGTAACTCAGACTCAATCAAAGGGCAAGACTTGAGACATTCCAAGGAGGAAACTCATGGGCCAATCGAAGAGCAAGGCTGGAAGGTATTCGAAAGAGTCAAACGTGTCCAAGTTCACTCAGGATTTCAAAATGGCAAGAATTATCCAAATATGGCCAATATTCAATGTGTTGGATTCTTGTCTCATGGTTTTTAAGGCCTGGTTAAATGGTTGTCCCTTGCCATTTCCATACACCGTCACATCCCTATAAATATAAAGCCACACGCATTTGCCAAGAGACTAGAAAAACCATTCTCCAGGAGGACCAGATACACATACATATTGGAGATATAAGCCCAGAAACTACACCCATACACTGTCTCACACACACACATTGCCTCATAAGCCACACTAAAGCTATCCAAAATCTCATAAGTGGTCCAAATCGAAGGAATCTTCAACAACGCCCTACCCACTCCTTGAAGTTTGCAGGAGACATTCCCAAGCATTAGCCAATTCACGCCCATAAGTACTAAATTGAAGCCTCCCATCGTTGTTAAACTTTTCAAATTCATATCTATGGTTTCATAATGTATTAATGTTTGTTCAGTGCTTGATTCATGCTCAGGATATACTGTAGCCCTGTTCGATTTGGTTTCAAAGCTAAGGGCATGGGTTCGACACCAGGTCCACTTTTGTTTTATTTTATCTCTAACGCCCATCTTACAGGTCTAGATTGGAAATCCCTTCCTCCCCCAGATCGAAAGAAATAACTTCCTTCCCTGGATCAAAGAAAACATTTTCTTTCCCTGGGTCGGAAGTACCATTTCTTTCCCAGGATCGAAGGATCGTTTCCTTCCTTGGATCGAAAAAAACCTCTTTTCATTTTCTTATCTTTGGTTTTGTTTATTTATTTTATTTTTTTGCTTTCATGTTTTATTAACATTAAAACAAAAATCACAAAAATAGGTCTAGTCTTTTTCAATTAAAGTTATTTTTGTTAACTAATTAATTTAATTACTTTAACATCTTTCTTAAAATTAAAAGTAAATAGACTTAGACTTTATTTTCTTAAAATAAATAAATAAAAATAAACAAAAGATTTCCTTTCCCTATGATTTTTTTTAGACACGCGCATTTATTATTTTCGCACTTTTCATATTACTGTAACTGCTCATGGGATGTAATATAAATTAATTAGGACAATTAACCGCTTTTCTTCATTTTTCCAAGTTTTTGGACATGTAATTAATCCCCAAAGCCATGTAATAGCGTAAGATTTACATTTCCACACTTTTAATTCATGTACATATATTAAATTCTTAGATGCATGCTAATAGGATTGTATGATAAGACTAAAATCAAAATGCTAGCAAACTTAAATTCAAAGATAAATAACTGAAACAAGCACACTTGCACATATACACCTCTAGGGTACCCCACTTCGATTGCCTTCGGAAAATAGTCACAACTCTTGAAACGTGAGAGGTTTTAGTGGCTGCCCTCTGGTTCAAAAAGATCATAAGTCCCTCGATGATCCCTCGACGTTGCCTCGGTAAAATATGATCTTAGAACCCTAGGGCAGTTACTAAAACTTCTTGCCCAGTTGCCTTTGTGACTATAAATCATCCCTTCGAATGTCCCTCATACATCCAACGATAGGGCTACCTACTCACTAATAGTATGATAACATTGTCTAAAGGATGGTAGGAAAAGAACGAACCTTTTTAGCACAAGTAGATAACTGTTAGATGCTTGCTCAAAACAATCTTTTGCACTTACACAAAAACATTTCAAAAACTTTTTCAAAAACATTCGTTTTGTCAACACTCTTGAGGACTGATACAAGAGTTATCATAAAGCGAATCGCTGCACTAAGGCATTTTCAAATACTTTTAAAAAACACAAAGCATAAGGTATTTCAAAAATGAGCTAAGCATCTAAGAGCCCCCGTAGAAAACTATGGATGTAAAGGGTGCTAACACCTTCCCTTTCCATAATCTACCCCCCTTACTCAGAAAATTCTCGAAAAGGTCTTTTTCTGTTCTTTTCACCCTTTCCTTAATTTGGATAAAAGAAAAGTCGGTGGCAACTCTTGCTTACCGCAACATTTGTGATCACAAATGCAAAACCAGTATAACAGTCGGTTCTGCCACCATATCACAGAACTAGAGACTCTGTTGGGGATTATAAAAAGTGGGGTTACCTTAGATCTTAGGTCATATTTAACTTGCTTTCCTTGTATGTTTGTTTCCTTTATCTTAAAGGGTTTTGCTTGGGTTTACTTGTAAAGATCCTACACCCGGATCTGGGGCACCTTTTAGATAAGTAGCAATAGATCGCGGGGACTGTGTGGGGTATACTGACACGGTTAAAGCGATAGCTACGTTGATGTGGCACATTTTTTAGTACCGGTAGCCCTTGAGTAGTCAATGAGAATACGGAGCCGTTGTATGGTGTCATGAAGCATCAACTGACCTTAAACCTTTAATTGAACCAACTTGGCCATTAGGAAGTAGTGAGATAGTCGGCTTTGGTGAAGTCCGAAGTTAGTTGATACTCGATACTACACTCATTGAGATCTGAATTCTGGGATATTTCGGTCGCTAATAAAGAGGCTTGCGCTGAAACAATGCTCGGTGAAGAAATATAAGTGATATTGAGATTCCCTAGAACCTGATTACTATTGATAGGACATGTTGAACCAACTATACTTCAAGAGGGTACTTACCTATAGAATTCGTGCAAGCCTAAACCTAAGGATCTGTTTGTGTGATTGTATATATTTTGTTTGTACATAACATCATAACATCATAACATGGCATATCACACTAACCGTTTCAAGGACTTTTAGGACTTATCTTTGTGTCTGTTTTATAGGACATGGCTCCCATTCGCAGAAATACTATCCAAGTCAACCTTGTAAGGGTACCTCCTCAACTCAAAGAGTTAGCATCAAGCGTTCCTGAGAATTCCTCATTCACTAAAAGACATGGTCATCTCCTCAGTTTGGTCACCTCAAGCACTGATGAAGATATGGTGAAAGTTCTCTTCGAGTTCTTTGACCCTTTACATCACTGTTTACATTTCCCGACTACCAGTTGGTGCCTACCATGGAAGAGTTTTCTCAGTTATTGGGTGTGCCTATCCTCAATTAGTTACGCTTCAATGGTATGGAAAGATACCCAAAGCCTGAAGAGATTGCTCAAGCCCTATATCTACAACGGTCCAATGTTGTGGAAAATTGGGAAACAAGAAGCGGTATCAAAGGGTTTCTAGCCAAGTTCTTGTTTGAGAAAGCTCACAATTTTTGGGACACCTGGACTTACAAGCCTTTAAATAGGTGTTGGCCCTTATCATTTATGGGATGATCCTGTTCCCTAATCCGACCAACTCATAGATGTGAACGCGGTCAAAAATTTCATGTCTCATAATCTGGTGCCTACCTTACTTGGAGACATTCTGCACTCTTTTCATACTCGCACGGTAAAGAGAAGAGGGACCCTTATGTGTGCACTCCTCTATTAGCTAGGTGGTTTATTTCGCACCTACCCCGGTCTGTTGCAAAGAATGAACAAGGCTTAAGATGGTCTAGCAGGCTGATGTCTCTCACAAATTCGGATATTCACTGGTGTCCTCGATCTGTGGAAGATGTTACCATCATTGATCGCTATGGGGAATTCCCTAATGTCCCTCTCCTAGGCATTAGGGGAGGAATCACTTATAACCCTTATTTGGCATTGCAACAGTTTGGGTATGCTAGGAGAGATAGTCCTCATGATGTTTTGGTTGAAGGCATTATATGTAGGGGTCGAAATGTTTAAGACTAAGCCATTAGATTGACTTGACTCATACAAATCAAAATAAAAATCGCCACTGCGCTTTATTGTTTCCAGAGGAATGGGAAAAGAGAGAATAACCCAAAAAGAGGGGGAAAGATTCAAGGTAAGGGGGTTGGTTATGTAAAGGGAAGGTATTAGCACCCTAAACATCTATGGTACTCCGTAGGAACCTCTTTGTAAAAATCTGTATATTTTGGCTATAAAATGTTATATGTAAAATAGATGGTGGAGGTGAGAAAAGAAACATATTTTTTTATGATTTTTGCACACTCCGCGGTTACGAACCTTTAATCCATACGTACCACCTTTCATGCAATAGTGGATTAGGGTACACGTAGTTCCTCTTTGAAAATTTTAAAACGCAAGTGTGTTGGTTGATTTTATAAGATAAGACATCATCGTCATTGTTCGTGTGGAAAACATACTTACTACCCACAATCATGAGAAAGAAGAATTTGCATCATCTCAAAGTGGAGGATATGGCTTGGATTTTAAAATCAACAATACCTCACTCAACACCCAAGTGGAAAATATCTCTCTTCACTTCACATTGTAGAAGTATAGTTATTTGCATCACTACAAGGATTGACAAGAGTCTAATCTTTTGAGAATTTTTTTGAAGGTAAAAGCCAAAGTGGCAAAATGGTTTGAAATGAGATTGATTGACTTTCAGTCTTCTCTCAAAAAAAATCAAGGTATTATTAAATTGATTAGGGTTTATTCGTGAATTTTTTTTGAAAATGCATGAACTTAAGTCCAATTTTATTATGAAAGTAATTTAAGTTTAAAGAACAAAGAAGAGTTTTCAAAAAAGAGGAAGAAGATTTTTGAAATTGAAGAAGATGGGAGGAGAAGAAGAGACTATCCTAAAGCATAAGGTAAAAGCTAGGGATAAGAACCATCTAACCAACAAGAAGCCAATACTTGACATTATGAGCCAAGATAGAATTCCCATTCTTTGGATTTAAACCAAGCAAGCAAAGATACTAGACCTCTTATGAGAACCAAACTTCAAGTGTATTAAGTCTTCTCAAATTTGGGCAGAGTAACGGTTGTATACGGGTGAATTCCAGATTATAAACAAAGTATGTAATCACAATAACCTGCACACAAAGCAAACAAACAACCCAATGTCTTGAGGTAAACCTCAAGAACTCCAGACAAAATATCAATTAAGGTCACAAGGTCTTTAATATAGGCCAAGGTCTCTAATCATAAGTCCAAGAAGTCCAATACTCCATAATGCTAAGGATAGTAACCAAATAGTCCAATTATCATTAAAGCTTTTTATGGTTCATGTTGATTATTAAGTGTCTTCAAAAAAGGAAATAAGAGCTCAAATGAGCAAAAAATAAAAATAACAAGAAAGTAAATGCTCAAATGAGCACAGATGAAGATAGCATGAAATGTAAATGTTAAAAGTAAATGGTGCATAAAGCATAAAAGGGCATAAAGTAAAAACAAATTAATAATTAGTGGTTAGTTGGATGACCATCTTGAAACTTGAATTTGGAACTCATTAGAGGATTGGTAGAAGCAAAGCCTCCACACAACAAGTTGCATTTGCTTTTTGTCAAGTATATCATCTATTTGGAATCCTCACAAGTACCATTTAATGATCAATGATGTTTAAGTGATCCGTGTTGACTAAAAGTGTTGTAGATCCATTAGAGGATTGGTAGAACCAAAGCCTCCACACGATGAATCTCAAAGTTATTGGATCAAAGAGATCAAATTAACATAATTGGGCTTGAAAACATAGGTTTGGGCCACGAATGATCATTTATTCGAACCTGGACA
Organism: Vicia faba; assembly: GCA_948472305.1. Lineage (NCBI taxonomy): Eukaryota > Viridiplantae > Streptophyta > Magnoliopsida > Fabales > Fabaceae > Vicia > Vicia faba. Next base: position 491,848,267 of record OX451737.1, read on the forward strand.
AAATTTAGTGCTATGTTAAGCAATCGTAAGTGGACTTATATAGAAGTCGCACCTATTTTGAGGTCGGTCAATAGCAATCTATGAACTATTTGTTTTGAGACATGATATAGAGATCATGCTCCAATAACACTTAGTGCAATAAGAAAGGGATGAGATGAAGAGGGGTGGGAGAGAATATACAAACCACTTTTGAATTAAATTTAAATCAAACTATTATTAAAATCATTCATCCATTTTTGTGGAGTTAGACTCAATACCATGGATCCAATGATGTTAATAAAGTTCATGATCAAAAATTTAACCCAAGATCAGCCAGAAAATAATCACAAAATAATATTGCATTTAATATATACATCAAATAGGTTTTTAAAATGTTTTAAAAATAGAAATAAAAGAGAAAAATATCAACTATATTCAAATTAATCAAGAAATAAAAAGTGAGACCATTGAAAAATCAGAAAAGGGCTCAAATATTTTTACAAATTTTTTGGTAATTTATTAAAGTCAGAAACTATTTTTAAAATTGAAAGAAATGAGTAAAATAAACCAAAAATGATAAAAAAAATAACAAAATCAGAAACAAAAATAAAATGAGGTCACCAATATTTGTCACAATATCATTGGATCATTCCATAATTTTTTTCAGAATTTAAAAATGTATAAAAGTATTTTTAAACATTTAAAACAATTCAAATAAAGTGAAAATTTATAAAAAATACCAAAACAAAAAATTAAATTGTGAAAAAATAAAAATTAGAAAGAGAATAATCAAAAATATTTTTCATAATTGTTTCATATTTTTTGGACTAAAAATGAATTTTCTATGATTTTTTGAAGTTTAAAACAATTAAATATAAAAATCAGAAAATAAAATAAAAACCAAAAAGATGTGGACCAATGGATGAGAGTCAAAACATGTTAGTAATCAAATCCAAGGGATCTAGAGCGTTGTGCATATCATGGTCATTAGTGAATAAAGCTTAGGATCATTAATTAAATCAGATTTTCAAAAAAAAAAAGCAGATGACACGCCTTCATTGGTTGGAAGATGACACGTTGGTCGTCTTCAACCTCCAGCCAACATGAATTGCATGTCTCTCAAACTATAAAATCAGAAGCTCAGACCTAGTCCATTCGCTTCGTTTCTTTAAGACGAAGACAACCATACCCTCGCGACAAATGTATATAAACTGTAGCTCAAGCAATTTGGAAGGAAAGTTTTGAAAAGGGATTTGAAATTTCATGGTCAAAACAAGTTTCCAGATAAAAGTGAGTGTTGCGACTAGAACTAGGTAAATGAGAGCATCACAATGATATCAAAGTTTTGAAGAATTGACGAAGGAATTTACCTATTGAAGTTGAGTTGCAGAGCTCTGAAATTGGACTTCTGTGGAGAAATATAGGGCACGATTCTTGAATGTAATTATATGGTAGCTTCAGGGAAGATCAAAGAAAGTAAATTGATGGAAAAATGGATTGAAAAAGGTTTGAAAATAGATTTCGAAGTTGCAGAATTTTGAGTTATGGAACAAGTTTGGCAGGGTGATTCTGGCTATCCAAGCTTGAGGAAATGAATGGGGGATGACCCTCTATTTATAGAGAATCAAATGGAATGTCCAAGCGTGTGAAATGATGAAGTTTTGAGGGAAATCGTGTGAAGTTGCAAACAAGAAAAGTGTGACTTCTAATTTAATCAAAACTCATCTAAAACGCGTGTTTTGTTGTGCTAATCAATTCTGAAAGTTCACTAAACATGTTTAGAGGCAAAAACGCTTGGAAAACTTGTGATTAGAAGCAAAAAAAAGATTTCAAAATCTGACTTGTGATGAAACTTCAATTTCAAGTTACCAGTTTCAAAATAATGGCATTCTCAACTCAATGGGTCTTAGGCCGTGATTCTTGATGCTTTAGAATGATGAGGTTACAAGCTTTGCAATTGAAAAATAATGGAATCAAATGGATGCTTGTGCTGAAAGTTGCATTGAGTCAAAGTTGGGAAAAAGAAGTTGACTTTCCATACTTAGAAATATTTCAATTTTTTCTTCAAAAGTGACCTATAATGTTCTGCATCCAAACATGGCCTTCCACTTGGAATTTGCTCTTGACCAAAACAGATGGCATGAAATAGACCTCTTGAATGACATTTTGAAACTTGAAACATTCAAAATCTCCAAAAATTGAGAGAGTTATAAATTGTTGAAGTTGGAGAAAAAAATCATGAAATGACCTATAATCTTTTGTATCCTTAGGGCATCTTCCATCCATTTTCTCACTTTGCATATAAAAGACGGAATAAAGTTCACATCCTTAAGATCATTGTGGAAAAATAATGGGATCAAGGTGATAAAAATTGACCAAGTTATGATCAATTGAAGTCACACATGAGAAATTGGGGGTTCATCTAGAGGACTAGTAATCTTTCTTCATCATCAAGCTTCTTCCACATGAAAAATCCTTTAAACTTTTGAAGTGATTTGTTGATAACCCTTTGAAGAGAAGGATGTATTTGGAATCACTCAAAAATACCAAAAGATAAGAAAGATATACTTCTTTGAAGTTTAAAACCCTAGCTCCTAGGTCAAGAAAATGCTTTGAGGAACTTTGACAATTTTGAACAAACTTCTTGTACCAACACAAATGCTTTGTAAATAGAAGTTGTTGAGGATGAAAATGAGAATTAATAGCCACAAAAACTACTTCCATATCTTTAAATTTGAGAGAAATATGCACTTGTGACCAATGGGAACAAAGCCTTGTCCAAGGATGACAACTTCTCCAATCAACCCCTTGTACTTTTGAATCAAATTTGATAACCTTGAAATGTGGTGAACCAAAATAACCTTGCCATTCCATTTCTTCCCAAACAACTTAAATGGTGAGGTTTGAACTTCTCAAGCTTTATTGACTAGGGCATGGAAATAAACTCATGAACCCATCAAGAAACTTGCTAAATCTCATTTCCTTTACCTACATTAGCAACAAGTAAGACAAACCAACATTGAATTTTATTAATTAAAAGGAAAAATCAAGACAAAATATGCATGATCACAAAATAAAAACAAGTCAAGGTGCTTGGTGATTCCTCAAAGAGCAAGACTAGAGATGGGAAGGATAACCAAAAGCCCTAGTGTGATCTTGTTGTGATTGAATCAAAATGGGATGATGAATGGACCTTAGGGGCAAAAATTAGGGTACAACATTATGTTCAACTAAGAGGATGATGTTCAAGGGTACCGTCAGAGGTTCATCTGAGCACGGGGCATGGTAAACAAAGTGGATAGTAATACGTTGGGGCATAAGAACTTTATCCCTTTGGAACCTTATATTAAATGGGTGCGAGCTTGCACTCAAAATCTCATGATGTCTTACCCCTCCATTCTACACATCATCATGGAACCCATTGCAGATACAGATGTACCTCATACCATTCTCCATCCTTACATGTCTATAACTCTTGAGGAATTTAAAAGGTCTTGGGTTCAACTTAAAGAGGAACGAGATACCTTTGAAGCCCAGTTCTATGAAAGCGAGAAAAAGGCTTTGGAGCTTACAAGACAATTGCATGAAGAATGGAGTTTGAATGCCTACATTGCACCAAAGAGGATGCGCTTATGGGAAGCCTGAGTCTTGGTTGATTTAGGAGTTGTTATTTTACTTTTTTTTCTCTTCCATTGTAAGCCCAAGGGGCATCGTTGTAAGCTTTTAACTTATGAATGAAATTAATGTTTGTTCTCTCCTTCACTAAGCAAATTTAAGATCTCAAAAGTCCTTGAAAACATTGCATAAACATTATCATGCATTTCATTGCATAAACAGGTATTTCAAGGAAGGTTTCTTATTCTTTTCGCTGTTTATTTCGGCAAAAGAAATGTCTCTCGAACAAATAATAAAGGATCTTCAAGCTCAAAATGCTCAGTTTCAGCAGATGTTCCTGGCTCTGCCCAGGGGAAAAAAGACCTGAAAGCTCTGATCGTCAAAGAGAAGACCAAGAAGGAAAAGAAACCAGCTGGTGTATTGAATTTAGGAAGAAGGATCAGAGGACCGGTTAAGCGAGCTATAGACTTCGCAACCCCGTCAAATGAGGGGGGCAATCAAGAAGAGAAGCCAGTGGAAGAAAACAATAATCCAGGGTCTGAGGAAGATGAACCTGATTATTCTGAGGAGCAGTACCCTCCTGTTGATGATAAATACAAATAGCTGGAGGATCGGCTCAATGCTATGGAGATCCAGAGGATACCTGGGCTGGATTTTGAGGAGCTAGGACTGATTTCAGGGATGGTCATCCCACAAAAATTCAAGGTCCCCACCTTTGCCTAGTATGACGCTATCTCATGTCCTAAGTTGCACTTAAGGTTGTATGTCAAGAAGATTCAACCCCACACTACTGACAGGAATCTATGGGTCCATTTCTTCCAGGAAAGTTTGGCAGGGACTCAGCTGGAATGGTTTTATCAGCTGGAAAGAACTAACATTCCCGATTGGGAAGATCTGGTTGCTGCTTTCTACAAGTAGTACCAATATAATGCTGACCTCGCCCTAACTCGTACACAGTTGCAAAGTATGTCTATGGGTTCCGGCGAAGGTTTTAAAGATTATGCCCAAAAGTGGAGAGACCTTGCGGGAAGAGTACAACCTCCGTTGTCTGATAGAGAGCTGGTGGACATGTTCTTGGGCACGTTATCTGGGCCGTTCTTTGACCATCTGATTGTGAGTTCTTCTACTGGGTTCACTGAACTGTAAGTACGAAGTGCGCCTAAGCGGGGGGGGGGGGGGGGGGGGGGGGTGAATTAGGTACTTTAAATTTTTTCTGGTTTTAGTGATGATTATGGTGAGTTTGTGAAAGAGTAAAGTGCAGAAAAATAAAGAGACACAAGCGATATATCCTGGTTCCCCTCACAGTCCGAGAGTACTCCAGTCCCCTTTCAACATGAAAAAGATTTCCTTATAGTTGGCAAACTTAAACAAGAACTATCCAAAACCAAGAACAATCCTCTTGGATTTTCACTATGTCAACAATGAGAACAATCCTCTCAAAGTGACTTGTGTCCAATAATCCTCGAAAAACAAGATTTCAAAATCACTTGAACTTATTTTCAACAATCCTGAAAAATAAGCAAGTATAGCAATATTTGACTTGAGCGAGTTTGTGTAGCAATGATCACTTTGAGTGATTTTATCAATGAACTGATCTTCTCTTCCAATAATAATAGCATACAATGAATCAAGATATATAATGCTCAAATTTTTCTGGTTGACAATACGTGAAAGTGTGCAGAAAACTTGTGTATGAAAGTGTATAAAAGCTTGAGTTTGATTTTTGAAAATTCAGAAAATATGATTGGAAGAGGTACTTAAAATGTATTTGAAAATGAGTAATTATATGTTCATATCACCCTTTTGAAATAGCATATAATTCTACAAATGAATCCTGAATAATTTCCAAGATTAAGTGAAAGGTTTCCATAAAATGCTGTTATGAACAGACATGAGTAAAGCTGCTGTTTTTCAAAATCGTTCAGCATGCAATCGATTTCACCCTTATGTAAATCGATTGCACGGGGTTTCAACAGCTAAAAATTTCAAATATTTTGAGTGAGCAATCGATTGCACAAGTGTGTAAATCTATTGCACTTGAAGTCAGTAGAAAAAATTTATTGAGAGAAATCGATTGCACAAACATGCAAATCGATTGCACTTAGAAACAGTAGCTAATACTTTGAAAACGTGAAGCATGCAATCGATTGCTCCAACATTCAAATTGATTGCACATATGTAAAAAATGATTTTTTTCTTAGAAAAATTGAGAAAAAAGTTTGGACAAGATAAAATATTTTTTTTGATCATTGAGCATCTATGTCTTAAGTTCAAAGTAAGTATTATCATTATACCTTGAAATTTTATAAGTGTTTGAACCAAAGACTTTACCCAAATATGCTTTTAGCTTGATCAATAATCTTTGCCTTCTTGTCAAAATGGTTTGTCTTCATCAAAACAAAAGTGCATTTGAGAAGCTTGATTTTATATTCTCCCCCTTTTTGATGATGACAAACGATCTTGCTTGATGCGTTGTAATTTCCAGAAAGAAACTTCTCCCCCTAAGATGCATAACTCCCCCTTTGTATGAGAAGGTTGGAATCCTTTGAATTTGTTCATCTTGGTTAAAGAGTACCTTAGAAATTCAAGACAGGAAATATACAAGCATAAAGTGCCACATCCTTCTCCTCCTTTGACATTATCAAAAAGAAGGGAAAGATGCAATAAAAAAGGATAATAATAAAACAACATTGAAAAAACTTAATCAAACATGCATAAAAAAATAGCCATAGACATAGTCATAGTAAAATAACAATTACAAAGAAATATGAACAACAACAAACAAAACGTAGCATAACGTAACAAGGACATAACAGAAAAATATTAGAAATAACAAAGTTGGACAAAATTTTATGGTTGATTCATGTCACGGTTGTTATAGTAACAGGGTCCTCGATTAGGGAATTATTGTTGTAGAGGAGGTTCTGTGTAATTTGGTGGAGGTGCACCAGGATTATTAGGATCATATGGAGGTATGTGAAGGTGAGAGTAAAGGTAGGAAAATTGTTGGTTCACATCTGAGCGAAAATCATTAATCCGAGAAGTCGTGGAGTCATTTATGGTATTCCACTGGTGGTTGATATTGGTATTCATGGAAGCAAATTATTGAGACATAAAATCCATAAGATCTTGATTCCTCTTGATTGTTTCCTTCTTCACCAATCACATCTTCACCAGTGTATGTGATTGTTTTTGTTTCTGGATTATAGTGAACTCCCATTCTCGACTCAACATTTTTGATCGAGATCTTGTGAACATTTGGATCCATATCAACTCTTTCAAAACCAGCAAAATCAACTCCAAATTCTTCCATAATTAATGTAATAAAGTAAGCATATGGTAGAAATTTTAATTTTGCATGAACCCTTAGCGTATGAACCATTATGAGCTTTGCCCAATTAACACTTATACCTCTCTTCCTTGCGTAGACCAGTTGCATTTCCAAATCAGTCATGGTGCAGTGGTTCCAGCCCGCGAAAACATAATATAGACCATGAAATAATGAAATAGTCTATCGTCTATAAAAAAGTTACCTGCACTCCATAAGTCTCTAGATGGAATGACTCCTCCTAGACTGCGAATTCGTTTAGCGCGGAATTCAGCTTCGCTTAATCTGCCAATGCTGTAGTAAAATTCTTTTTTCTTGTAATCATCCCATGCTTCGTCTTCAGGATCATACAAAGAGCTCCTAGTATAAGGGATATGTAGAATCTCACCAACAATTTCAAGGGTTAGAGAGATTCTTGTACCCAACACATATGTAACCATCTTACCTTTGTGAGGAGTCAAATTACTGAAGAATACTCTTACTAGTTCCGGGTAGTATGGACCAAATGATGAAATCAGTGGTTCCAAACTATATGCAGTCAAATCATTCTGAAAAGTGAAACATTCCTGAGGGAAAGATGATAGCATAACATATTTTGGAGTGGACACTATCTTTCTTTGAAAGTCCTTTTTAAATCTTGCTTCTTGATCTTCAGTGAGAGTTGAGATTAATAGATTTTCTGCAGAAGATGAAGCAACTTTCTTCTTTCCTTTCTCTGTAGCTGACACCTTTCGTTTTTGTCTGGATGCCATGAGGAAGGTGTTTTTCTGAATTTAGGGTTTGGTAGTTTTTGAGAGAAAGATGTTTGATGAGATGAAATTGGATAGGATTTGTGAGTAAATAGAAATGAGTGGGTTGTATTATATGTAATGACATTTAATTAATTTTTCAATAATAGAGGTGAGCTTGTGAATATGAGAGAGAGAGAGAGAGAGAGAGAGGAATTCTGACCAACAAATATTCATGTCATAATAGCATGTTACAGTAGGTGCAATTGATTTGTATACAGATGCAATCGATTTGCACATAAAACATAATCAAAAGAAAATTGAAATGCACAGTGTACAATCGATTTACACTATTGTGCAATCGATTTGCACTGAAAACAGAAAGTTCAAAAAATAAAACATACAGAGAGCAATCTATTTACACTATTGTGCAATCGATTTACATCAACCAAAAATGACCAAAAACATATTTTTCTTAAATTTAAACACCACTTAACATATATATTCACATATAACAAAGTTAAAACAAGTATGTGAAAGCATAAAAAGGATAGAAAGCACCTTATACATCGTGTTCATCAAGAATGTCAAGTTCTCGTCGAATCTTGTAAAACGGTTCTCTTGCCAAAGGTTTAGTGAAGATGTCGGCAAGTTGATTATGAGTATCTACAAATGTGACCTCGACATCTCCTTGAAGTACATGATCACGAAGAAAATGATTCCGTATGTGTATGTGTTTGGTTCTTGAATGCATGACCAGATTCTTTGTAATGTTTATTGCACTTGTATTGTCGCACCATAGAGGAATGCATCCTAGATCGAGTCTGTAGTCACGAAATTGTTGCTTGAGCCACAATATTTGAGCGCAACTATTGCCCGCTGCAATGTATTCTGCTTCAGCCGAGCTAAGAGCAACGCATGCTTGTTTCTTGCAAGCCCATGATACTAATGCATTTCCAAGGATGTGACAAGTACCACTTGTGCTTTTTCTATCAGTTTTACAACCTGCATAATCCGCGTCAGAATAACCAACTAAATTGCAAACACTACCTTTAGGACACCATAATCCAACATTTGTTGTTCCTTTGAGATACTTCATGATCCGTTTCACTGCCATGAGATGTGATTCCTTTGGATTTGCTTGAAAGCGAGCACATAGACAAACACTGAACATTATTTCAAGACGGCTTTCCGTCAGATATAATAAGGAGCCAATCATACCTCGATATTTTGTAATGTCAATGGAAACACCTGATTCATCTTGATCAACATATGTACTGGAACCCATTGATGTAGACATTGCCTTACAATTATCCATGCCAAATCTTTTTAACAGTTCCTTGCAATACTTGGATTGGTTGATGAAGATGCCATCCTTTAATTGCTTGATTTTAAGTATAAGAAAATAATTCATTTTACCCATCATGGACATCTCAAATTCTCCTTGCATCATTGCTGAAAAATCTTCACACATTTCTTTGTTTGACGAGTTGAAGATGATATCGTCAACATAGACTTGATCTAGCAAAGTGTCACCTTTGATTTTCTTGATAAACAAAGTCTTGTCAACTTTACCTTTTTCAAATCCTTTTTTCTCATAGGAAGTTACTTAGTCGGTCGTACCATGCCCTTGGTGCTTCTTTCAAACCATAGAGAGATTTTTGAAATTCTCTGCCATGATCACTTCTTATGTAGGAAATTGTTAGAGATTTTTCATTTTGAATTTGTTTAGCATACTTCTTGAAAGCCTTGAATGCATCACTTTTCTGCACTAAAAAGAATGTCCAAGTATATCTAGAGAAATCGTAAAAAAATAGCCAAAGCATATACATTACCTCTGAAACTTCTTGTTCTTGATGGACCAAATAAGTCCATATGCAACAATTATAGTAGCCTTATAGTAGACACCACATTCTTAGATTTGAAAGTTGGATTTGTTTGTTTCCCTTTGTGACAAGCATCACAAAGTCTATATTTGACAAAATTTCTCTTAGGCAACCCAATGACAAGATCATGCTTGATTAATTTATTCAAGTGTTCCATATGAATATGAGCAATTCTTTTGTGCCAAAGCCATGAATCATCATTGTTCTCCATGAGACATTTTACCTTCAAAGATGGATCATCAAGGGAAATCATGAATATATTATTAATTATTTTACCTTTAAGTATAACCTCATGTGTGACTTCATCTTCTATCAAGCATTCATCTTTGGTGAACTTGATCTTGAAGCCCTTGTCACAAAGTTGGCTAATACTAAGAAGATTGTGCTTTAGTCCTTCAACATAAACAACATCTTCCATGGATGTGAAAGGTGGTGCACCAACTTTGCCTTTGCCAAGAATTCTTCCCTTATTATTGTCTCCATAAGTGACAAAACCCTTGGCCTTTAGTACTAGATTTGAAAATTGGTTTAAGTCTCCCATCATATGCTTTAAACAACCACTATCAAGATACCAAAGATTGCATGTGGTCTTCAAGCATACCTACAAAACAAATTAGGTTTTTTTAGGTACCCAAGTTGCTTTGGGTCCTTCATAATTAGTGCCTTTCTTTACCCACACATAATACCCACTTGCCACACCAAAGTTTCTAACATAACAAGCATTAGGTGTATGGCCTTTAATACCACAATAAAAACAAGTAGGTACAAAATTACTTCTATATCTAGAAGGATAAGATTTCTTCTTAGGAAATGTTTTCTTTTTAGGATAATGATGAACCACTTTAGGTTTGTTCACTTTCTCTTTGGATGATTGATCACTAGCCTTAACAAAGATAGTTTTATTAGAACTTGGTTTTGAAAACGTTGAATATCCAAGTCCACTTTTATCATTGGAATATCTTTGTTGGCTAAGAACACCTTCCAATCCAATTTGACCTTTTTAATATCTTTCAATAACTCTTTTTAATTGGATAATTTGGAAAGAGAGTGATTCACAATTTTTGCATACAAAATTCTGTTTTTTTTCATCACTTAATTTTTGTTTTTCTTCTTTGAAATATTTTTCCATAGTTTCACATTTTTCTTCTAAAGATGAGATTTATTTATTTTGAGATGAAATAGTTTTATACAGAATTTTGAATTCATTTAATAGTTCATCTATAGAACCTTGTGCATCACTATCAAAAAGAGAAAATTCATTATTAACCTCATCATCTTCATTATCGGAATGGTGTGAGGCCATCAATGCTAGATTTGCACTTTCATCACTATCAGAATCAGACAAAGAACTTATTTCATTATCCTCTCATGCAACATAGGCCTCTTTGTTCTTGAGTTCCTTTTTGCCTTTGTAGCCACCTTTCTTGGAGAGTTTCGGACAATCCGGATTTATATGACCTTGCTTACCACATTCATAACATGTGACTTCTTGTGTTAATGTGGAAGCTTCCTTTTTCTTAAATTGTTTCTTCCTTTTTGCATGAGAAAAGGATTTTTCATTTCTACCAAAGAACTTACCAAGCCTTTTAACAAGAAGCATGAAATTTTCATCTTCTTCCGGATTGTCTTCCTTTTCAACTTCCTCGGAATCAATCTTTAAGGCAGTATTCTTGGATTTCTTCTCTTGATTTTCATGCTTTTCAAGTCTTCCGAGTTCTGTTTCATATTCTTGAAGTTTTCCAAACAACGTTGCAGAATTCATTAAAGAAATACTTTTCTTTTCCAAAATTGATGTTACCTTTGGTTTCCATTCCCTAGTTAAGGATCTAAGTACTTTCAAATTTAGTTCATCATTCGTCAAAGTCTTACCGAGAGAACTTAGATGATTTGTCAAGTGCACGAATCTCTTTTGCAAGTCAAGGATGGTGTCTCTGGGCTGCATACAAAATAGCTCGTATTCTTGACTCAAAGTATTTAGTCTTGATCTTTTAACTTCAACAGTTTCTTCATGAGTTTGTACCAAGGTATCCCATATTTCTTTCGCTGTTTTGCATGCCGAGACACGGAAGAATTCATCCATGCTAAGTGTACCTTGAATAAGATTGAATACCTTTTTATCATAGGGGACCTTTTTCTTATCATCTTCATCCCATGCAGCTTTAGGCTTTGATAAGCCAGCACCATTGATCACCGTTATAGGAATAAATGGACCATTCTCGACGGCATCCCATATTTCTTATCCTTGTTCTTCTAGATGTGCCTTCATGCGTATTTTTCAGAAGTCAAAATATTCACCACAAATTAGAGGAGGCTTGTTGTTACTACCACCACCTCTGAAAACGGGATTTTGATTTGCAGAATATATTCTAGATCTTTTAGGAACAGGTTACCTATAACCTGCTCTGATGCCAATTGTAAGTACGGAGTGCGCCTAAGAAGGGGGGGTGAATTAGGTACTTTAAAATTTTTCTGGTTTTAGTGATGATGGATATTATTTTTCTAGTTTATGGTGAGTTTGTGAAAGGGTAAAGTGCAGAAAAATAAAGAGACACAAGTGATATATCCTGGTTCCCCTCACAGTCCAAGAGTACTCCAGTTCCCTTTCAACATGAAAGAGATTTCCTTATAGTTGGCAAACTTAAACAAGAACTACCCAAAACCAAGAACAATCCTCTTGGACCAAGAACAATCCTCTTGGATTTTCACTATATCAACAATGAGAACAATCCTCTCAAAGTGACTTTACTTGTATCCAACAATCCTGAAAAAACAAGATTTCAAAATCACTTGAACTTATTTTCAACAATCTTGAAAAATAAGCAAGTATAGCAATATTTGACTTGAGTGACTTTGTGTAGCAATGATCACTTTGAGTGATTTTATCAATGAACTGATCTTCTCTTCCAATAACAATAGTATACAATGACTCAAGATATATAATGCACAAAAATTTATGGTTGAGAATGTGTGAAAGTGTGCAGAAAACTTGTGTATGAAAGTGTATAAAAGCTTGAGTTTGATTTTTGAAAATTCAGAAAATATGATTGGAAGAGGTACTTCAAATAAATTTGAAAATGAGTATTTATATGTTCATAGCACCCTTTTGAAACAACATATAATTCTGCAAATGAATCATGAACAATTGCCAAGATTAAGTGAAAGGTTTCCATGAAATGGTGTTATGAACAGGCATGAGTAAAGCTGCTGTTTTTTAAAATCGTTCAACATGCAATCGATTTCACCCTTGTGTAAATCAATTGCACGGGGTTTCAACAACTAAAAATTTCAAATATTTTGAGTGAGCAATCAATTACACAAGTGTGTAAATTGATTGCACTTGAAGTCAGTAGCAAAAGTTGATTGAGAGCAATCGATTGCACAAACATGCAAATCGATTGTACTTAGAAACAATAGTTAATACTTAGAAAACGTGAAGCATGAAATCAATTGCTCTGACATGCAAATCGATTGCACATAAGTAAAAAATGATTTTTTGCTTAGAAAACTTGAGAAAAAAGTTTGGACAAGATAAAATATTTCTTTTGACCATTGAGCATCTATGTCTTAAGTTCAAAGTAAGTATTATCATTATACCTTGAAAGTTGCTAAGTGTTTGAACCAAAGACTTTATCCAAATATGCTTTTAGCTTGATCAATAATATTTGCCTTCTTATCAAAATGGTTTGTCTTCATCAAAACAAAATTGCATTTGAGAAGCTTGATTTTACATGAACTATATCTGTCTGGTGAACGGGTAGAGGCTGGCATCAAAAGTGGTAAAATCCAGAGAGATGCATCCTCAATTACTACAAAGAAACCTTTCATTGGAAAGAAGGAGGTCAGTGCTACTTATAGCCAAAGAAATCACAATAAAATTGAGCGTCGTCCGACGGTAGGGGTTGTTATGATTTCCAATCCTACCTCAAACCAGCAACTAAATAATCAGCGCAAACCAGATGCGCCTAGAAGACATTTCACTCGGATCAACATGACATTATCCCAGGTTTTTCCAAACCTACTGAAGTCCAATTTGGTGACCCTAAAGGAGGGTCCGAAGAATCCTAATACTGCCTCTCCCATCTATAACCCAAATGCTCTATGTTCCTACCACTATGAAACTCTGGGGCATGATACAAATTACTGTTGGTCTTTAAAGAATAAGGTACATGATCCCATTGAGGCGAATGAGATTGAGTTTGACCTTCTTGAGACATCTAACATAATAATTGCGCCAATGCCCAAACATGGCCAAGGTGTCAATGTTGTTGATAACAACAAGTTTGTTTCTTCTGTGGATGAGTTAACTATTCCTCTTCTGACTATCAAAAGGAATTTGTTGTGATCTGATTTATTTATGGGTTATGGTGAAGGTTGCCACTTATGTATGTCTCTACCAGATGGTTGTTTGTTATTGAAGATAGGTGTCCAGCGCCTGATGGTTAACAAAGAAATCATGTTCGAGAAATTTCCTCTTGCAAGAAGTTCATGTGAAGATGTCTCAATAATCACCATTTCCGACAATCCTCCTAGGGTCTCCACCAAAAGACCCGTCAGGATTACATCTGTTCCAAAGTTTGCTCCCCTGACCATCACCCTTCCTGGGCCAATACCATATTCCTCGGATAAATCTGTTCCCTGGAATTATGGGGCTGACGTTTATTACCATGGCTTCAAGCAAGACCTGTTGGCTATTGAAGACAAAGTTGTTGAAGTTACTAATCCTGACGTCAATAATATCGTTGGGACTAGTAAAATAACGAGAAGCGGAAGAGTTTTCTCTCCTGAGATCTCTCCAAAAACTGTTGCTACTCCTGTGATCATTCCTGCTACTACTCCTGCTACTACTCCTATTACTACCACTGTGATTATTCCTACTGCTACTCCTTCCAGTATTCTCATTGCTACTCCTACTGTTAGTCCTATTGTTACCCCTGCTACTGAGTCGGCTGAGACTCGGGGAAAAGAGGTATTGGTTGAGCCTGTCCAGATGAAGGCACACCCAGAAGCCCTTCCCGAGGCTTCTAAAAAGGAGATGGAAGAGATATTAAAGATAATCAAGAAGAGTGATTATAATGTCGTGGAGCAATTGGGGCAGACTCCCTCTAAAATCTCAATGATGGCCTTACTGTTGTGCTCTGAAGCCCACGCTAAGGCTTTAGTAAAATTCCTGATGTCTGCCCATGTGCCTTAGGAGACTTCCGCTGATCAATTCGAGAATTGCATGGCCATCCTGACAGCTGACAATGGACTAGGATTCTCTAACGCATATTTAACTCCCAGGGAAGGAAACACAATGATGCCCTGCATGTCTCCGTTGAGTGCGGGGGCACTACATTAGACCATGTTCTGGTGGATACAGGTTCATCACTGAATGTCTTACCTAAGAATGATCTGGACATGTTAGATTGTGAAGGACTCACACTAAAGCCCAGTAACATTATGGTGAGGGCCTTCGACGGTTATAAAATAATGGTGCACGGGGAGGTGGACATCCCTATCAAAGTGGGTACTTAGACTTTTAATTCCACTTTCTATGTGATGGACATCCGCCTGTCTTACTCCTGTTTATTGGGTCAACCTTGGATCCATGGGGCTGGTGTTGTTACTTCTACCCTGCATCATATATTGAAATACCCGATCAATGGGAAAATCATCATAGTCCATGGGGAGGAGGAATACATGGTGATCCACCTGAACTCTTTTAGGTATGTTGAAATGGACGGCGAGTTCATCGAGTCCCCCTGTCAGAACTTTGAGGAGGTTCCACAGACAGTTGCTGCGACCAAGGCTGCTTCCAAGGTCCCGAAGATTACCAGACCTCCACTAAAGATGGCTTCTTTGAAGGATGCTAAGGCAGTGGTCGAAGAAGGTGGGGGTACAATTTAGGGCCAACTTCCGGATATTCCCTACAAATCTAACAAATTTGGTTTGGTTTTTACTTCAGGAGCCCAGAAAGCCGTTCGTCGTGCTCGCACTGGGGGACCGCCTTTACGGATCAGTAACCATGGAGTCAATGACCTGGAAGACAGTGGTAGTGATTATGACATGGACAAGTGGATCTTCCCAACCATTAGCATGGACTCAGCAATTGGGAGGCTAAAAATTTTGCGCCCATTACTTTTATTCAAGAGTAATTTCTCTTTTTGTTTTAAGGATATGTAATATTTGAAAAATTGAAAAATTAAAGCCTTGTGTCTTACCCGAGGCACAATGGTCTATTTGTGAGGGTCATTGCTTCATTTTCATATGTCATTAATAAAATATTGGACGTTTTGCATACAAATTTTGCGCTCTTTTGTTTTTCTTTTCTGCCTCTTTACTTTATCAAAATATATACAGCCATGCTCTTACACACACCCACATATCAAACTGCAGATCCACATCCACTCTGGATCCCATTGATAACGGTTCTTCTATTTCCAATTATGACTTTGAAAATCCGATCTACCAAGTCGGGGACGAAGGTGAGGAAGATTGTGAGGTACCAGGAGAACTTGCCAAACTGTTACAACGGGAAGAAAGGGCAATACAACCTCATGAAGAGCCAGTTGAGACAGTTAACTTGGGTACTGTAGAGGATAAGAAAGAAGCAAACATAGGTTTCAATCTGGAGCATAGTGTCAAGGAGCGGTTAATTCAGATGCTACATGAATATGTTGAGGTTTTTTTCTTGGTCATATGAAGACATGCTGGGACTTGACACTGATATTGTGGTTCATCACCTACTGACAAAAGAGGATTGTCCTCCAGTGAAATGGAAAGTTCGTCGCATGCAGCCAGAGAGGTCAGAAAAGATCAAGGCCGAAATCATGAAACCGTTTAATGTTGGCTTCTTAGCTGTTACCTCTTATCCATAGTGGGTTGCTAACATCGTTCTAGTACCTAACAAGGATGGAAAGGTGCATATGTGTGTGGATTACAAAGACCTGAACAGGGAAAGCCCCAAGGATGACTTTCCGCTTCCCCATATCGATGTTCTGGTTGAAAACACCGCACAACATAAGGTATTTTCCTTCATGGATGGTTTCTCCGGGTATAATCAGATCAAAATGGCACCTAAAGACATGGAGAAAAGAACCGTTATCACACAGTGGGGCACTTTCTGTTACAAAGTTATGCCATTTGGGCTAAAGAACATCGTGGCAACCTATCAGCGTGCCATGTTAGCTTTGTTTCACGATATGATCCATCATGAGATTGAGGTCTACGTTGATGATATGATAGCTAGGTCTCAGACTGAAGAGGATCACCTTGATCACCTACAGAAGCTTTTTGAAAGGTTGAAGAAGTACAAACTGAGGCTGAACCTGGATAAATGCACCTTTGGAGTAAGATCTGGTAAACTCTTAGGTTTCGTTGTCAGCAACAAAAGCATTAAAGTTGACCCTGCAAAGGTCAAAGCTATACAAGAAATGCCAACTCCTTGCACTGAGAAGGTAGTTAGGGGATTCTTGGGACGTCTGAACTACATTTCCAGATTCATTTCACATCTGACAGCTACTTGTGAGCTGTGATACGATGGGAAGAACTGACTATTTTTTGGAATGCTGGTTTGCGTTTTGCGTTTGTTTTTGCAAAATGTTGCGGTAAGCAAGA
Organism: Vicia faba; assembly: GCA_948472305.1. NCBI lineage: Eukaryota > Viridiplantae > Streptophyta > Magnoliopsida > Fabales > Fabaceae > Vicia > Vicia faba. The sequence continues at coordinate 491,865,399 of OX451737.1, forward strand.
GTCGCCACCGAATTTTATTTTATCCAACAAGGAAAGGAAAAAAGCACAGAAAAATTCCTTTTTCGAGATTATCTCTGAGTACGGGGGGTAGATTATAGAAAGGGAAGGTATTAGCACCCTTTCTATCTGTAGTTATCTAAGGGCTCTTAGGTACTTGCTCAATTGTTTTCAAAATTGTTTTCTTTGTGCTTATGGGTTTGAAAAAAGTTTTGGTTTTTAACTTTGATTTAACTCTTGCTTCTGTCCTCAAGAGTGTAATGAAGTGTTTTGAAAACTTTGTTCGAAAAGGAGTGTAAGTGTGAAAATTTTGTTTTGTTTTGGATGAGCAAGTATCTAAGAACTATCTACCTACTCGAAAAAGGAATCGTTCTATGTTTGTTTCCTTTAGACAATGTTATCCCACTATTAGTGAGTAGGTAGCACCGTCGTTGGAGTTTGAGAGTCAATTCGAGAGAGGGACATACGGTCACTAAAGCAATGTTAGGACGCCTTAGCAGTAACCCTAATGTCTTAGATCATTTGTTTGAGGCAACAATATCTGAGGAAACCATTTCAAGGCGACTGTGATCTTTTAGACAAGAGGACAACCTCTAAAATGACCTATACTCAATGACCGTGTACGAAGGCAACCAAGTGGGGTGTACCCTAAGAGTGCGCATGTGCGAGTGTGTCGTTTTCAGTTATTTTATCTTTGCACATGTTAAGGGTGATCTAATTTGATTTTAAGATTAAACATTCAGTCTTGTCATAAAACCCCTATTATCAAACATCTAACAATTGTAATTGGCAGAAATTAAATTACAAGGCGTCGGGTATTTACATCGCCAAAAGCAACCCTTTGAAAACAAAATAAAGCAGTAAAATAAATAAATAAAAGGTCCTAATTATCTATTACATACCGGAAGCAGATACATCAATATGGATAAAAATAAATAAAGCGCGCGGGAAATTAAATCGAATGCGAATTAAGGTTTTGACCCTTTTGAAAGAAAAATGCTTTTTTTGTTGTTTTTTTTTTATTTTAAGAAAAGAATTTAAATCCTAAATTAAATACTAAATTATTTATTAAATAAATTAAATGAAAAATAATAAATGATGTATTTTTTGGAGATTTTGATATTTTAAGAAAGAAAATAAAATAATTAAATGAATTAAAACCTAATTATTTCTAGTTAATTTTATTTATTTACAAAAATAAATTAAAGTTTCCTAATTAATATTCTAATTAATTAATAAGTATTTATTAATAAAAATAAATGTTCTAAAATTTAGTTGGATAAAAATATATTTTTGTGATTTTTTTGATAAAAAGAAAATTAATTATTGGTTAGAAATTAATTAAATAAAAATAAAATGAATAAGTTAAATAAATAAAATATAAAGAGAATGAGAAATTGGGCCTGATTTGAGGGTGTAGGTAGCAATTTTCTTGGCCCATTTGAAGCTGATCCGTTTGGACTTTTTTGATTTGCTACATATGCGTTGACTTGGCTCTTTGGTGGACCTCCAACACTGACCACCAGATTTGGCCATTGGCCATCTGGCATGCTGAAGAGTGAGGGAGTATGATGGAAATCTGGCCTATGCGCGCACATGATCGCCTGAAAGAAAATGGAAAAATGCAAATTGCTGGAGACAGGGATCGAACCCCTGACCTCCAGCCTTTGGGTCTTTAAGCGCTTATGTGGCCACCACTGGGGCGTGTTGTTGTTTTGTTAATAATAATGCAAATGAAATATAATATATAAAACAAAGTCTATTGCCAGAAAATAAAATAAAAACACGCGCGTAATTTTGAACGAGCAAATGGGTGGACGACACGTCTTCGTCCCTGTCCTCCCAGAACTGTAACTTTACCTGCGGATTTCTATCCGCAACTAAAAGCGCAGCTTCCCTCTAAATCCTTCCTGTGATCGGTGGATCTGGAACTGACTGTTTAATGCTGGTTCGCGAAATGTCGCGGAAGCAAGAGTCGCCACCGTCTTTTATTTTCTCCAAATGGAAAGGACAAAAGCACAGAAAAATTCCTTAAAGAGATTGCTCTCGGTTCGGGAGGTAGATTATAGAAAGGGAAGGTGTTAGCACCCTTTCTATCCATGGTTATCCATGGGCTCTTAGATACTTGCTCATTGTGTTTTCAAAAAGTTTGTTTGCTTTTCAACTGTGGGTTTAAAAAGTTTCTTTGAAAGTTTCAGATCGACTCTTGTGTCAGAGTGTTTGAAAAATTGCTTTGAAAGCTTTTGAAAAGTGTCGGTGTGAAAAGATTTTTGTTTGTTTTGAAGAGAGCAAGTATCTACGAGAACCTACCTACCCTAAGGAATTCGTCTGTGTAAATGTCCTTTAAAGTAGTGCCATCCCACCATTGAGAGGTAGGTAGCACCACTGTCGGAGATGTTCGGGTCAATTCGATGTTCGGGACATGGTGATCACCGGAGCAATGGGAAAACACCTTAGGAGCTACCCTTATGCCATTGATCTTTTATTCCGAGGTAACTATTCCGAGGCAACTTGTTCCGAGGCAACCGTTTTGAGGCAACTAGATCAATGGAACATAAGGACTCACTAAGACGTCCTATAGTCGACGGCCATGTTTCGAGGGACAAGGCAACAGTGTGATCACCGGAGTAATGGGAAGATACCTTAGAAGCTACCCTCATGCCAGGTTCCCGGATCATGAGGACTTACTAAGACATCCTCTACTCGACGATCACCTTTCGAGGCAAGGCAACAGTGAGGCGTACCCTAGGGGTGGTGTGTGCGATTCGTGTGTCGTTTTCATTTGCATTTGTCTTGTCATGTTATTGGTGTTCTACGCTGTGTTTTTATTTTGGTCCATACATTCTTTCATGCTTTTTGTTAACAGTTAAAAATTGCAAGAAATAAAAGTTCTAAAGCTATTACAAAAGGCGCGGGTCCACATCGCCAAAATTAAACCGGACCCGATTTGACAGAAAAATAAATAAAGCAAAGTAAAGTAAAGTGCGAGAAGTAATTGTTACAAAGCTTCGGGAGAGGTACATAATTATTTAAATGACATAAAATAAATACGCGAAATTAAACAAATTACGAACGAGGGCGTTGGACCCTTTTGCAAAATTAAATTAATATGATGAAATTAATTAAGAGAAAAGAAATTGTTTTTGGTATTTTAGTATTTTATGATTTAATATGAAAAAGAGAATTAATTAAAATTAAAATTGAATGCAAACCCTAATTCTAATGGCTTTTAAATTTATTATGAAAAATATTGAATTTTAACCTAATTTAAACCCTAATTAATTTACATGCAAATTTAATTATAGAAAATAAATAAAATAAATATTATTATAAAAAAGAAAAATTAAAAAGGAATAAAAATTATCAATTAAACCTAGTTCTACATTTTTTTATATTTTTATTGTGAAAAGAATTAATATTAAAACCTTAATTTATACTAAGTTTATTTATATACAATTATTTACAAGAAAATATTAAAATAAAATATTTATTATATTTTTTGCCTTTTCTGTTTTTTTTTATGATATTTTTATATTTTTTGTAAAAAAATAATTAATCAAATTAAAACAACAAAACAAATAAACAAATAATTGAAAATAAAATAAAACATAAAGAAAATTGAAAAAAAAATTGCAAACCAGGGGGGGTTCAGTCCCAATATGGAGGTAAAGTTTGTGAAACTCTGGCCCATTTAGGCATTGATCCGTTTGACTCTTTGAACAGCATACAGCAATATTGACCTATGCCCATGGTGTGTTTTCAATCTATGCCCTTGATTTGGTCTCCAGGACGCGTGGCTGTAGGATTCTTGAAGGCATATGGTAGTCTTGACTTTGGGCGCTGCATGAGAATTCACATGGAAAAATAATATTGGAAATTATACAGACCTGGGACTCGAACCCAGGTCTTGGATGTTGAAGCAATGAGCGTTTGCCAGCTGAGCCACTGAACGCGTTTGATTAATAAATAAACAATGAATATTATAAAAGAAAAGCAAGTGGTTAGTGGTGCAACGCGCGAAATATTCAAACGTGCCAATCAGCGTGTGACACGGCTTCATCTTCCTCACCATCCCTGTAAAACAAAACACAAAGGCAACGGTTTTCTGTGCGTGGCTTAAGGTCAGTTTCAAGAAAATAGCGACTAGCGCTATGGTGTCCATAAATTGGGCGCGATAGGTGTTTCCTCTTCGTCTGAATGCACTGAGTACAACCATGGTGGTCTTAAGGCTTAATTTTTCCTCGTTTCAAAAGCCCCAAATTTACAACCCTGTAAACCCTAGAAATCGAGCATGGTACAATTGTATATACAGCATAATAATCAAATTAAACATCATGGTTAGCTTTAAAACATCACAATGAATATAAATCCACAATTAGAATGCCATGAGAATGCCTAGAATTAAAAATACGATCGTGACTTTTTCTCTGTACAGGGAAGGTTCTCGTTACCAATTCTTGGGGTTTGAATGGAGGTTAATGATTGGAATATGTTCAGGGAGACTTGAGGAAGCTATTGGAAAAGTTTTTGTACCTTGAATCGCCCTCTAACAATGATTTCAGTGTTGAGTTTTTTAGAGAATTTTTCAAGTTTTTAGAGAGCTTTTCTGCGCAGCTTTTTTGTGTCTGGACATTAGGGTTGTGATCAGGCATTTGTAGTGAATCAATTAGGTTAAGAAAATTGACTAGAATCTCTTGTATTCATGAATTGAAGATTTGATTTTTTTTCACCATTATTTTCATATCTTTTTCATGTGCTTTTGTATCAATTATGCTCAAATCAAACCAAATCTTTCCCTATTGACCTATGCACGAAATATTGAAGGCAAAATATGCATGAGAAGATTTATTAGGTCAAGTTAGATATTTTTCATATATTTAAATGATTTAAATGAATTAATATAAATAAAAATTCAAATAAATAAATAAAAAATGAGAAAATACTTCCCTTTGGGCCAAGTGGTCGTGCACATGCTTGGAATGATGAATCATGGAAGAAAAATGGGCCCATTAGCAATTTTAGGTCATTTGAATCAATGTTGACTTTTTAAAATATCCAAACATTTCCCAGCTTCCACAAGGCATAACTTGCTCAATATTTAAGCTTTTCTCATGTTCTTGGACATTTTGGAAAGGTCTTTGAGTCCTCTAACCAATGCCTTTGGTCCCATATCATTTTGATTTACCAATCTCAAGTTATGGCCTTTGACTTAAAGTCCCTTTTTGTTGACTTTTGAAAATGACCTATAATGTTGAAATTGATAACTTTTTGTGAGAGCATTTCTTGGACTTGAAGTATGAAGATGAGTTGTAGGAAATGTCTTTCTCTTAAAAATGAGATTTGGATGGAATTTTTCTGATAATCCATGTGAAAGTTATGCCCTGGTCAATTTCAATTGACTTTTTCAGCTGTCCAAATAAGGAAACTTTTGCATCTTTGATGATTTCTGAGCCAAATTTTGAGAATCATGATCAATCATTGATCAAATGATGTTTGTGGCTTCAAAATGATATGTTGACCAAAAATTTGAACTTTTGACTGCCAAATGACCATTTTGCCCCTACAGTTGACTGTAGTGCAATTTAGGGTTTTGACTGTGCAATTTTGAGCTGAATGCCTTGAAACTTGATATGAGGATACTTGACCATATTTGTAGGCATATGAGACTTGATTGGGCCTTTGAAAACTTCATTTCTTTGATCAGAACACAAACCCTAGTTTTGACTGTATAGGAGACCTTTGCACTGTGCAACCCTTGGGGAATTTTGTGACTTGACTTGGCATTTTCTTGAAGAATATGGGAGGGCAAATTTTGGGGTACAACAGTTGCCCCTGTTCAATCTTCTTAGACCTGAGGATGCAGATTGGCTGGCGTGCCTTTCGTAATCCGAGGGTAGAAGATGATTGGACACTAGAGTGCCCAGAAATTTGCGCTCTCATGTTAGCAGTGTGATGGGGGAATGGGCTTATAGATGCCATTTGGAGATTGCTGGATAGGATGATGGGCTTATAGATGCCATCTGGATGTTGATTGCGTAGGAGATTCCTTAGCGAGAACCTGCATACCTGCAAAACAGAAAATGAGTACCTGACACGTTGCAGGAGCTGGTTTTCAGATGCTTGGTATAGATATGTCCTGACTGGTTACAGGAGCTGAGTCTGGAGCTTCAAACAGCGATGAATGAACCAGGGATGGTTACTGCCTTAGCATGAATGGTAAGAGAACCTTGGGCGACTTTAACTTCAACAACGCTCGTTGAGAAAAATCTTGGGTGTCTTCTACTGGGATAAGAATCAGGGAGATCTTAGGGTCGATCTGACTGAACCAGAGAAGGCCTTTGACTGGATAAGCATCAGGAAAATCTTAGGGCGATTTAACTGAACCGGACAAGGTCTTGGAATATCTTCAACTGGATAAGCATCAGGGAGATCTTAGGGTCGATCTGACTGAACCAGAGAAGGCCTTTGACTGGATAAGCATCAGGAAAATCTTAGGGCGATTTAACTGAACCGGACAAGGTCTTGAAATATCTTCAACTGGATAAGCATCAGGGAGATCTTAGGGTCGATCTGACTGAACCAGAGAAGGCCTTTGACTGGATAAGCATCAGGAAAATCTTAGGGTCGATTTAACTGAACCGGACAAGGTCTTGGAATATCTTCAACTGGATAAGCATCAAGGAGATCTTAGGGTCGATCTGATTGAACCAGAGAAGGCCTTCGACTGGATAAGCATCAGGAAAATCTTAGGGTCGATTTAACTGAACCGGTCTAGGTCTTGAAATATCTTCAACTGGATAAGCATCAGGGAGATCTTAGGGTCGATCTGACTGAACCAGAGAAGGCCTTTGACTGGATAAGCATCAGGAAAATCTTAGGGTCGATTTAGCTGAACCGGTCTAGGTCTTGAAATATCTTCAACTGGATAAGCATCAGGGAGATCTTAGGGTCGATCTGACTGAACCAGAGAAGGCCTTTGACTGGATAAGCATCAGGAAAATCTTAGGGCGATTTAACTGAACCGGACAAGGTCTTGAAATATCTTCAACTGGATAAGCATCAGGGAGATCTTAGGGTCGATCTGACTGAACCAGAGAAGGCCTTTGACTGGATAAGCATCAGGAAAATCTTAGGGCGATTTAACTGAACCGGTCTAGGTCTTGAAATATCTTCAACTGGATAAGCATCAGGGAGATCTTAGGGTCGATCTGACTGAACCAGAGAAGGCCTTTGACTGGATAAGCATCAGGAAAATCTTAGGGCGATTTAACTGAACCGGTCTAGGTCTTGAAATATCTTCAACTGGATAAGCATCAGGGAGATCTTAGGGTCGATCTGACTGAACCAGAGAAGGCCTTTGACTGGATAAGCATCAGGAAAATCTTAGGGCGATTTAACTGAACCGGTCTAGGTCTTGAAATATGGTTGAGAACTTAACTAAATCTTTCCTGAAAGGTAAAGGTCAGTCATATGCAATGCATGATATGGATCAAGCAATGATGTTCTCAATATAAATGAGACTTGTATGATATGATGTGTCTATGCATGTTGTAATGATGTATGTGAAGTTTTACGTATATTTTCGTTTAGGAAAGTGAATCCTTGACGGGTGCCGGGAAGTCGTATCCTGGGCTGATGTTGAAGAATAGATTTTGCTTCCGCTGGGGATGATAACTGCAAGAATACCGGTAGGAGAAGATAACTCCGTTGGGGAATAAACTTGGCAAATGGAAGATTCTGCGGGGAGAAAAATACTCTAGCGACCTTCCTGGGAAGCAATACTCTGTGGGGAGAGGGATGCTTTTGCTGAATTGTTGATAATAATTTGTTGGGGATACCCTTGTTGTTGGAAGTGTTGATGGACTTCACTGGGGTAAGAAGACTTTGTCGACGACGCTCTTTCCGTGGCTTTTGGCTGAGGATAACCCAGTTATATCCTGTTAAGGAAATAACTCTTTAAATCAAGTCGGGCGACGCGTTCGTGCTTTGCGAGGGGATAAGCTTCCAGGATCTACTGGGGATAAGCTTACTGCTTGGGGGGAGATGGATTCCAACTTTCCTTGGGAAACTGGATTAGACTCTTCTGGGGAGTTTTGATATGCTGGGGAAAGTGATTCCTTTGAACGTTGGTATACCGCCGGGGAACAATCTTTGGGCCAAGACTGTCGGGGATGCTTGTTATGAATACATGCATGCTGCTGGGGAACGTTGAGATCTATTGGAGGATACTCAACTTCTTTGAGATTTATAATTTGCTTGGAGAAGAATGTACTGTTTTGCTGAACCACTCTCTGGGGATTTAGGAATCTGGTTATGTTCTTTAGCCGAACCTACCTTGGTACCTTGGAGGTTAAAACAATTAGATTGCTTGGACAACTCTTTTATTGCCCCTGTTTCTAGTATCACCTGCAATTAATTCCTTTGTTTCGTATGCAAATATTTATGAGTTAGCAAATTTGTCAATGCATATATCACAAATTGAACCTTGGACGTTCTTCGCAAAACAAAACAGAAAAAGAAAAAACACTCGGCACGTTTAACTGAAAATATATTTGTATTGATTTTGAATGGCCTGTGAATAGGCATTTTGTATACAAGAGGTTGACGTCCTAGTAAGAGGAACGTTGCCGAACAAGAGAGTTTATACAGATTTTACAAAAGAAAATAAAACAGCTGTGTGAAATGAATGATCCACTGGGTTTCAACTCTGCTATTGCCTTTATAACTCCGAGCGTCTCATCACTTGATGACCTTGGTTGAAGGTGAGGCTGACTGATCTATGCCGTCTGAACTTGATGTAGATACCGGATTCTGGATGCAAAGTGATCCAATGAGACATAGTATTACGCTTTTATCCCTAATTTTTGCCTGGACTGCCCTTTCGGGTTTTCAGTCCACCGGGATACCCATTTTTGCCCAAGCCGCCCTTTCAGGTTTTCGACTTGCCGGGTGTACAGTTTTTTTTCATTTTCATCCCTTCATTTTGCCCGAACCCTTTTGGTTCGACGGGAAGCCCTAATTTTTGCCTAGGCATGTCAGCCTAGCGGGTCTTTTTTCATGCGTAGTATTTTTTAACTATGTCTGCATTGGCGGGGTGAGGAAGGTCGTCACCATCCATGTTGGTCAATATCATGGCTCCTCCTGAGAACACATGCTTAACCACAAATGGCCCTTCGTAAGTAGGGGTCCATTTGCCCCTTGGATCACTCTGAGGAAGGATGATTCGCTTGATTACCAGATCCCCAACTTGATATTCCTGTGGTCTGACCTTTTTGTTAAATGCCCTGATCATCCGTTTCTGATACGTCTGACCATGACAGATAGCAGCAAGTCTCTTTTCGTCAATGAGGTTGAGTTGATCAAGTCGTGTCTGGATCCAATCATCTTCGTTCAGATTTGCATCCTTCATTATCCGGAGAGAGGGAATTTGCACTTCGATCGGTAAGACTGCCTCCATACCATAAACCAGAGAGAAAGGAGTTGCCCCGGTTGATGTCCTGGCTGAGGTACGGTACCCATGTAGAGCGAACGGTAACATCTCGTGCCAATCTTTGTAGGTCACCGTCATCTTCTGCACGATTTTCTTGATGTTCTTATTTGCTGCTTCTACAGCCCCGTTCATCTTCGGTCTGTAAGGAGAAGAATTGTGGTGCTGTATCTTGAACTGTTCGCAGAGCTCAGCGATCATCTTGTTATTCAGATTGGTACCGTTGTCTGTAATAATCCTCTCAGGGATGCCGTACCGACAGATCAGGTTGTGCCGAATGAACCGTGCCACAACATTCTTGGTTACCGTAGCATAGGATGCTGCTTCAACCCATTTCGTAAAATAGTCAATCGCCACTAGGATGAAGTGATGTCCATTGGATGCCGAAGGTTTAATCTCGCCGATCATGTCTATGCCCCACATTGCAAACGGCCATGGCGCAGTCAGAACATTCAGGGGAACCGGAGGAACATGCACCTTGTCTGCATAAATCTGGCACTTGTGGCATGTCCTGGAGTGTTGGTAACAATCAGCTTCCATTGTGGACCAATAATATCCTGCCCGTAGGATTTTCTTAGCCATAGTGTGTCCACTGGAATGTGTACCAAAAGTCCCTTCATGTGGCTCTTCCATGATCCTTTCTGCTTCAGTTTTATCCACACAACGCAGTAAGGTTGAATCATGGTTTCGCTTGTACAAGATACCATTGCTAAGGAAGAACTTGGCTGCGAACCTCCTCAGGAATTTCTTATCATTGACAGAGGCACCTTCAGGGTATTCCTGAGCTTCCAGATATCTCTTCACTTCGTGGTACCAAGGCTTCTCAGTCACCAATTCGGTTTCGAGATCACAACAGTATGCCGGTTCGTCTAGTTTCCAGATGATGATCCGGGGAGCCTCATTATCCCATTTGACCTTGAACATTGAAGACATTGTAGCTAACGCGTCCGCTAACTGATTCTCTTCTCTTGGAAAGTGCTCAAAGGTTATCTCTGTGAAGTGGGGGATCAGGGTCAACACACATTCTCTGTAAGGAATCAGGTTTGGATGTTTCGTATCCCACTCTCCTTTGATCTGATTGATCACAAGAGCGGAATCTCCGAAGACACTTAGAAATTTGATCCTTAGGTCGATCGCAGCTTGAAGACCCATGATACACGCCTCATACTCCGCCATGTTGTTGGTACAGTTGAAACATAGCCGGGCAGTGAGTGGAGTATGAGTACCTTGAGGAGATATGATTATGGCGCCGATACCATTTCCCAAAGCATTGGAGGCCCCGTCAAAGTGCATAGACCATCGGGATCCTGGTTCAGGTCCTTCATCCGGTCCAGGCACTTCACAGTCAGTTACTATCATAATGCTTTCATCCGGAAACTCGAAGTTCATTGATTGATAGTCATCTACAGCTTGATGTGCTAAGTGGTCTGCCAATACACTTCCCTTGATGGCTTTCTGGGTCGTGTACAGAATGTCGTATTCCGTCAAGATCATTTGCCATCTTGCAATTCTCCCAGACAGAGCAGGCTTTTCGAATATGTACTTTATAGGATCCATCTTTGAGATCAACAAGGTAGTGTGAGTCAGCATATACTGTCTCAGCCGGCGAGCAGCCCATACCAAAGCGCAGCAAGTTTTCTCAAGCAGTGAGTATCGGGTCTCACAGTCGGTAAACTTTTTGCTAAGGTAATAAATGGCATGCTCTTTTCGGCCAGACTCGTCATGCTGCCCCAGCACACACCCCATTGAGTTGTCAAGCACTGTCAGGTATAGTATCAGAGGTCTCCCTTCAACCGGTGGCATAAGGATAGGTGGTTCTTGGAGATACTCTTTGATTTTGTCAAAAGCAGCCTGACATTCATCGTTCCAACGTACTACCTGATCTTTCTTCAGCAGCTTGAAGATTGGCTCACAGGTAGCAGTCAGATGTGAGATGAATCGAGCGATGTAATTCAGGCGTCCTAAAAAGCCTCTGACTTCCTTCTCTGTCCTAGGAACTGGCATCTCTTGAATAGCTTTGACCTTAGCAGGGTCCACTTGAATTCCCTTATCACTGACCACAAAGCCTAGCAGCTTCCCAGATCTTACCCCGAAGGTGCACTTGTTCGGGTTCAATCTCAGCTTGTACAGTTTCAACCGGTCAAACAACTTCTGCAGATGATCTAAGTGTTCTTCCTCAGTCTGGGACCTAGCAATCATGTCGTCCACATACACTTCTATCTCATGATGGATCATATCATGAAATAGAGCAACCATGGCACGTTGGTAGGTTGCCCCAGCGTTCTTTAATCCAAATGGCATGACCTTGTAACAGAAGGTGCCCCACTGAGTGACAAATGTAGTCTTTTCCATGTCTTCAGGTGCCATCTTGATCTGATTGTAACCTGAAAAGCCATCCATGAAAGAGAATACCTTGTGCTGAGCTGTGTTGTCAACAAGGACATCAATGTGAGGTAAAGGGAAGTCATCCTTGGGGCTGGCCCTGTTCAGATCCCTGTAGTCGACACACATTCTGACCTTACCGTCCTTCTTAGGTACCGGCACCACATTAGCAACCCACTGGGGGTAAGAAGTCACTGCAAGGAACCCAACATCAAACTGTTTCATAACCTCGGCCTTAATCTTCTCGGACATCTCTGGACGCATCCGACGGACCTTTTGCTTAACTGGAGGGCAGTCTTCCTTAGTTGGCAAGTGATGGACCACAATATCGGTATCCAACTCGGGCATGTCTTCGTAGGACCAGGAAAAGATCTCCATGTAATCATGCAACATCTTGGTTAACCGTTGCTTCACGCTGAGCTCTAGGTTGGCACCAATTTTTACCTCTTTCCTGTCTGCTTCAGTACCCAAGTTTATTGTTTCCATTGGCTCTTCATGGGGTTGAATTGCCCTCTCTTCCTGAAGCAACAGTCTTGCAAGCTCGCCAGGCACTTCGCAATCCTCTTCACCTTCGTCTTCGGCTAAGTTGATCGGATTTTCGAAGTCATAACTGGCAGTAGCAGAGTTGTTATCAGTGAGATCCAGAGTGGATTGAAACCTGTATGAGTGAGTGTGTGTGTAAATACAGCTGTTTTGAAAATTATGTAAAGGAAAAGAAAGACAGAAAAGGAGCACAATATTTGCAATGCGAAAAACGTCCAAGATTTTCATTCATGATATATGAAATGACAGTTTGTATGCCCTCACAAATAGAACCACGGTGCCTCGGGTAAGACACCGGGCCATAGAGTTTATCATTGTTTATTACAAAATAACCAAACAAAGAAATTTATTACTGCGTCACAAAGGTAACAGGGGTATGGTCTTTAGCAATCCAGTTGTTCAATCCGCCTTCGGCCGTCGGATAGATCCAGCTGTTGAATTCAGCTTCGTCCACTTCATGGTCTTCCCCAACAGCATTCACTCCTGAACTTTTAATAAATACCAGAGGTCTTCCGATCTTCGCTTTCCTCATGGCTTTCTGACCTTCTGTGGTAAAACCCAGCCCAAGTTTATCAGTCTTCTGAGTAAAGTCTGGAAGTCTGCCCCAGTCGGCACATTCATCCTTCTGAACCACAGCCCGGGCATCCTTCAGGGAAGCCATCTTCAAAGGACCACTTTCTTCTGTTTCTGCTGCTATTGGGAACACCTCCTCGAAATGCTGAAAGGGGGTTTCAATAAACTCCCCATCCATCTCAATGTACCTGAAGGAGTTCAGGTGGCTCACCATATATTCCTCCTCCCCTTGCACAGTGACAATCTTTCCTCTGACGGGGTACTTCAGCTTCTGATGCAAGGTAGAGGTCACTGCCCCAGCCTTATGTATCCACGGTCGGCCCAATAGACAAGAGTAAGATGGACGGATGTCCATCACATAAAAAGTGGAGTCGAACACCTGAGAGCCCACACGAATCGGAATGTCAACCTCTCCATGGACCATCCTCTTTGAACCATCAAAGGCCCTGACGATGATGTTGCTGGGTTTCAATTCCAGACCTTCACAATCTAAACGGTCCAAAGCTTTCTTGGGTAGCACATTCAAAGAAGACCCCGTGTCCACCAGCACATGTGCCAAGGTAGTGCCCCTGCATTCAATAGAGACATGCAGAGCATCATTATGGTCTCTCCCCTTTGCGGTCAAGTCAGCGTCTAAGAAACCCAAGCCATTGTCTGCCGTTAGACTTGCCATGCAATCAGTGAACTGGACTGCAGAGGTTTCATGTGGCACATGGGCCGTCTTGAGGAATGAGATTAGGGCCTTAGCATGGGCCTCGGAGCACAGCAATAAAGAGAGCATGGAGATCTTGGAGGGCGTATGCCCCAACTGTTCCACAACATTAAAATCGCTCTTCTTTATGATCTTCAGAATCTCCTCCATCTCTTGTGGGGAGGCCTCAGCAGTTATAGGTACGGGTGCCTCCATCTGGGCAGGCTCAACTTCAATTCCCTTGCCCCGAGCATTGGATGACTCGGCAGCAGGAGAAACAATCGGATCAACAGCAGGAACATGTATACTTGCGGGGGTTATGAGAAGCGGTCTTCGGGCAGCAGGCGGTGCAATGTCAGGCGAGAAGAGCCTGCCACTGCGGGTCACTTTGGCTGGGCCAGTGATGTCACAAATGCTGGCGCCAGCGTTGAGCTCTTGTTTAATCCCATTTACATATACGTCTGCCCCATAGTGCCAAGGGACAGCTTTATCAGATACATAAGGCAAGGGCCCTGGAACAGTGATAATAACAGGTGCAACGGTCATGATTTGAATGGGCTTCTTCGGGAGAGCCGGGATCGGATTATTGAAGATAGTCACCACAGAAACTTCTTTCACTGGAACCAACCGAACAACAGACTTCTTGAATAGAATCTCCTTGCTATCCATTAAGCTTTGGATGCCTAACTTTAGCAAGGGACAGCCAGATGGGGACACAGCACAGAACAGGCAACCCTCACTACAACCCGGAAATAAACCGGCCTGCAGTAGGTTCTTCTTGACAATCTTTAGAGGAGTGGCTAGATCATCCACAGAAATGGCATAAACATCTTCATCCACAGCATTTACCCCATGCTGAGGCATAGGAGCAGTAACTACATTCGGCTTCGCCGGCGCTTCGAACTGTATCTCCTTTGCGTCGATAAGGTCTTGCACCTTATTTTTTAACGCCCAACAATCATCAGTAGAGTGCCCCGGGCTATCTGAATGGTAGGCACAACGAGCATTCGGGTTGTACTTGGGGGATGCAGTATTTGGAAACTTCGGCACCTCCCTGACAGTCACTAAATTGGTTGAGAGCAACTGTGGCAGGATCTGCGACAAAGTCATGCTTAAGCGGGTGAATTCTCTCCGGGGCCTTTCAAACTTCTGAGGATTGTTTGGCCGGGAAGCGGAAGCAGGCTTAGCAATCATTATCGCACTGACAGATTGGCGGTGTTCATGTCTCTCTGGTTTCCTGGAACCATATACGGCACTAGACTCCTTCTTGAAGGGTTTCTTCTCAGAACTAGATGACGCACCCTTCGCAATCTTTCCAGACTTTAACCCAGCTTCAATTCTCTCTCCAGTCAAGATCAGATCAGTGAACCCAGCAGAAGAATTCCCAATGAGATGGTTGAAAAACGGCCCAGATAGGGTCCCCAAGAACATGTCTACCAACTCCCGATCAGTCAATGGTGGCTGCACCCTGCCAGCCAGGTCTCTCCACTTCTGAGCGTACTCCTTAAAACCTTCGCTTGCACCTAACGACATACCCTGGAGCTGGGTACGTGTGGGGGCAAGGTCGGCATTATATTGATACTGCTTGTAGAAAGCAGTAGCCAACTCCTCCCAGTTACGAACCTTGGTCCCATCCAGCTGATAGAACCATTCGAGATGAGTCCCTGAAAGACTCTCCTGGAAGAAGTGGATCCATAAATTCTTATCCGCAGAGTACGGCTGAATTTTCCGAACATAGGACCTTAAATGCAGCTTGGGACAAGACGCCCCGTCATACTTAGAGAAGGATGATGCTTTGAACTTGTGAGGGATGATCACACCAGTCGACAAACCCAGATCTCCGAAATCCAGCCCAGGTACCTGTTGAACCTCCATAGCTTTCAATCTGTCCTCCAATTGCTTGTATCTGTCGTCTGCAGGAGGGTACTGCTCTTCATCAAAATCTGTCTCGTTGTCGGAGACTACTGGACTAGGAACCCTTGCTTCTGCCGGAGGAGTACCCTTGCTAACAGAAGAACCAGCCTCTTCATGCTGCAGAGTATTGCCAAACCTTCGGCCCGAGTTGAACAGAACAGTTCTTCTCTTCTTCTTCTTCTCCTTCTTCAGGAGCATAGCCTTCAGTTCTTCTTGGCCTTGAGCCAGACCCTTGATTAATTCCTGGAATTGTGCATTCTGCACCTGAAGAGCCTTGATTGATGTCTCAGTTGATGCAGATTCGGGATTCATGATGCTGAAATAAACAGCGAAGAACTGTAAGCAACCTGAAAAGGGGAAGAACCTGCTTATGCACATGATGTATGAAATGCGTATGAATTATGTTTTCAAAGACAATCGGGAATCAACTTTGTAAACAAAAAAAAGAACACACTTCATTAGATTCAACTTTGCAACTGCAATTTTTCAACAAGTTGCCCTTAGGCGTTACATGAAAGGAAATATTGGAAAGGAAATAAAACTGTAAAAGCACATCTGGGGCTCCTTATTGATCCCATGGTCTCCTCTTCTCAGTACGGATGTAGGCATTTAGAGCTCTCTCATTCTCCAACTGCTTTGTCAACTTCTGGATCTTTGATTCCTGCTCGTTGAACTTTTCCCGGTAAGAATCCCGCTCTTCTCGCAGTTGCGACCAAGATCTCTTCAATGTCTCATAATCAGTAGGTATCTGAGGAGGAAGGACAGTTGGAGGAACACCATCTTTATCAGAACACTCAAGAATGACGGGTCTGACAGCTTCATACGGCATACCTAACTTCTGAGCACGGATGCGGACCCATTTGTAGTAGGCTTCCATAGGTAAAGAAGTCTTTGGCCCTAACTCTTGTGGGTCAGCTTTATGAACTTTGTCCCAAGCCTTGATAAACCTACGACGCAACTCGTCACTATCCGCCTGAAACTCGAAACTGATGTGAGGCACCAACATCTCATGGGGACCTGCTCTTCTTGCTCTTCCAAACTGACGGAGTGCTAGACATGGATTGTAAGAGATCCCTCCTTGAGTACCAATTAGAGGAACATTAGGATATTCCCCGCATCGATCAATAATAGCTATCTCATCCAAACCTCTGCAAGTCCAAATGATGTCTTTATCGGTGAGAGACATTAACCTATGAGCCCAACCTCTTCCTTCTTGGTTCTTCAGTACGAACTTAGGGAGGTGCGAAATAAACCACCTCACCAACAAAGGGATACAACACCATAGGGTTCCTCGTCTTCGGGTAGTACGGGCATGAAGTTGTTGCAAGATGTCACCCAAGAGAGTGGGCACAGGATTCTGAGACATAAAGATCCTTATGGCAGTGACATTGATGAAGTTGTCAGGATTTGGAAACAGGACTAACCCATAGATTAGGAGAGCCAAGATGTCTTCATATGCCCTAAAGTCCAGGTCATTCCAGAAATTGTTAGCTTTACCAATCAGAAACTTGGCCAAGAAACCCTTAACTCCGCTTCTAGTTACCCAGTTGTCTGTTACCTCTTGATGGGTCAAAGGAAGAGCTGCAGCAATGTCCTCAAGCCTGAGGGTCTTTTACCAACCAGTAAAGGGAGTCTGATCCAAAATAGGGATACCAAGCAAATCAGAGAACTCTTCCAGGGTAGGGACCAGCTGGAAGTCTTGAAAGGTGAAGCACTGGTACAGAGGGTCATAGAACTGGGTCAGAACACTCATCAACTGTTGATCCCGCTTTGCAGTGACTAAACCGAGAAGGGAACCATGCCTCTGAATGAAGGAAGTGGTATTTGGAATTCTGCTAACCAACTCATCAAGCAACTCAGGTGAACGAACGAAGTTGAACCGGATAGTATTCCTTCGCACAAGCATCATGATGTCCTACAAAACAGAGCAAAGGTGAAACCCTCTTGTCTTTGAAATGGTCAGTCCTTATACAGGATGCATGCAATGCTCATGATGCTATGATGTTATGATAAAACACACCACATACAGATACAAAGGCAAACATGGTAAGGCACACAAGTCACACAAGGCAAGCCCTTAGAGTTTAAGGCCAGCATGGGGTCTGGGTAGTACCCTCTTTCAGTTTGTTGGTTCATACCTGTCCTAATCAAAAGTAACCGGGTTCTTAGAGGATCCCAATATCATTGACTACCCTCAATCGGTCATAACTCCAGCATCGCAATCTTTTCTTGCGGCCAGAACCATCACGAGAGTTTAGCCTCAATGGGCGTAGCATACTGCTACTGTTCTAAAGGCCAAGTTGTGTCAATTAAGGTTCTAAGGTTGTTGGTGTTTAATGACTCCTTAGAAGACCCATATTCTCCTCGTTGCGACACAAGGGATATCGGTACAGACTAAGGTGCCACACCAACGTAGCCACTGCTTCACCTGTGTCGGTCTACGCCGGACAGGTCCCTCACAGCTTATGCTACCTAAACAGGGTATCCCCAGATCCGGGTTAGGATCTATGTATCTCCGATGCAACCCACAATAGTAAAGCAAGCAAATCAATACAAGTGAAAACACAGTTATGAACTAGCCCTAAGGTACACCTCACTTTAAGTTATATTCCCCAGCAGAGTCGCCAGTTCTGTGATCGGTGGATCTGGAACTGACTGTTTAATGCTGGTTCGCGAAATGTCGCGGAAGCAAGAGTCGCCACCGTCTTTTATTTTCTCCAAATGGAAAGGACAAAAGCACAGAAAAATTCCTTAAAGAGATTGCTCTCGGTTCGGGAGGTAGATTATAGAAAGGGAAGGTGTTAGCACCCTTTCTATCCATGGTTATCCATGGGCTCTTAGATACTTGCTCATTGTGTTTTCAAAAAGTTTGTTTGCTTTTCAACTGTGGGTTTAAAAAGTTTCTTTGAAAGTTTCAGATCGACTCTTGTGTCAGAGTGTTTGAAAAATTGCTTTGAAAGCTTTTGAAAAGTGTCGGTGTGAAAAGATTTTTGTTTGTTTTGAAGAGAGCAAGTATCTACGAGAACCTACCTACCCTAAGGAATTCGTCTGTGTAAATGTCCTTTAAAGTAGTGTCATCCCACCATTGAGAGGTAGGTAGCACCACTGTCGGAGATGTTCGGGTCAATTCGATGTTCGGGACATGGTGATCACCGGAGCAATGGGAAAACACCTTAGGAGCTACCCTTATGCCATTGATCTTTTATTCCGAGGTAACTATTCCGAGGCAACTTGTTCCGAGGCAACCGTTTTGAGGCAACTAGATCAATGGAACATAAGGACTCACTAAGACGTCCTATAGTCGACGGCCATGTTTCGAGGGACAAGGCAACAGTGTGATCACCGGAGTAATGGGAAGATACCTTAGAAGCTACCCTCATGCCAGGTTCCCGGATCATGAGGACTTACTAAGACATCCTCTACTCGACGATCACCTTTCGAGGCAAGGCAACAGTGAGGCGTACCCTAGGGGTGGTGTGTGCGATTCGTGTGTCGTTTTCATTTGCATTTGTCTTGTCATGTTATTGGTGTTCTACGCTGTGTTTTTATTTTGGTCCATACATTCTTTCATGCTTTTTGTTAACAGTTAAAAATTGCAAGAAATAAAAGTTCTAAAGCTATTACAAAAGGCGCGGGTCCACATCGCCAAAATTAAACCGGACCCGATTTGACAGAAAAATAAATAAAGCAAAGTAAAGTAAAGTGCGAGAAGTAATTGTTACAAAGCTTCGGGAGAGGTACATAATTATTTAAATGACATAAAATAAATACGCGAAATTAAACAAATTACGAACGAGGGCGTTGGACCCTTTTGCAAAATTAAATTAATATGATGAAATTAATTAAGAGAAAAGAAATTGTTTTTGGTATTTTAGTATTTTATGATTTAATATGAAAAAGAGAATTAATTAAAATTAAAATTGAATGCAAACCCTAATTCTAATGGCTTTTAAATTTATTATGAAAAATATTGAATTTTAACCTAATTTAAACCCTAATTAATTTACATGCAAATTTAATTATAGAAAATAAATAAAATAAATATTATTATAAAAAAGAAAAATTAAAAAGGAATAAAAATTATCAATTAAACCTAGTTCTACATTTTTTTATATTTTTATTGTGAAAAGAATTAATATTAAAACCCTAATTTATACTAAGTTTATTTATATACAATTATTTACAAGAAAATATTAAAATAAAATATTTATTATATTTTTTGCCTTTTCTGTTTTTTTTTTATGATATTTTTATATTTTTTGTAAAAAAATAATTAATCAAATTAAAACAACAAAACAAATAAACAAATAATTGAAAATAAAATAAAACATAAAGAAAATTGAAAAAAAATTGCAAACCAGGGGGGGTTCAGTCCCAATATGGAGGTTAAGTTTGTGAAACTCTGGCCCATTTAGGCATTGATCCGTTTGACTCTTTGAACAGCATACAGCAATGTTGACCTATGCCCATGGTGTGTTTTCAATCTATGCCCTTGATTTGGTCTCCAGGACGCGTGGCTGTAGGATTCTTGAAGGCATATGGTAGTCTTGACTTTGGGCGCTGCATGAGAATTCACATGGAAAAATAATATTGGAAATTATACAGACCTGGGACTCGAACCCAGGTCTTGGATGTTGAAGCAATGAGCGTTTGCCAGCTGAGCCACTGAACGCGTTTGATTAATAAATAAACAATGAATATTATAAAAGAAAAGCAAGTGGTTAGTGGTGCAACGCGCGAAATATTCAAACGTGCCAATCAGCGTGTGACACGGCTTCATCTTCCTCACCATCCCTGTAAAACAAAACACAAAGGCAACGGTTTTCTGTGCGTGGCTTAAGGTCAGTTTCAAGAAAATAGCGACTAGCGCTATGGTGTCCATAAATTGGGCGCGATAGGTGTTTCCTCTTCGTCTGAATGCACTGAGTACAACCATGGTGGTCTTAAGGCTTAATTTTTCCTCGTTTCAAAAGCCCCAAATTTACAACCCTGTAAACCCTAGAAATCGAGCATGGTACAATTGTATATACAACATAATAATCAAATTAAACATCATGGTTAGCTTTAAAACATCACAATGAATATAAATCCACAATTAGAATGCCATGAGAATGCCTAGAATTAAAAATACGATCGTGACTTTTTCTCTGTACAGGGAAGGTTCTCGTTACCAATTCTTGGGGTTTGAATGGAGGTTAATGATTGGAATATGTTCAGGGAGACTTGAGGAAGCTATTGGAAAAGTTTTTGTGCCTTGAATCGCCCTCTAACAATGATTTCAGTGTTGAGTTTTTTAGAGAATTTTTCAAGTTTTTAGAGAGCTTTTCTGCGCAGCTTTTTTGTGTCTGGACATTAGGGTTGTGATCAGGCATTTGTAGTGAATCAATTAGGTTAAGAAAATTGACTAGAATCTCTTGTATTCATGAATTGAAGATTTGATTTTTTTTTCACCATTATTTTCATATCTTTTTCATGTGCTTTTGTATCAATTATGCTCAAATCAAACCAAATCTTTCCCTATTGACCTATGCACGAAATATTGAAGGCAAAATATGCATGAGAAGATTTATTAGGTCAAGTTAGATATTTTTCATATATTTAAATGATTTAAATGAATTAATATAAATAAAAATTCAAATAAATAAATAAAAAATGAGAAAATACTTCCCTTTGGGCCAAGTGGTCGTGCACATGCTTGGAATGATGAATCATGGAAGAAAAATGGGCCCATTTAACAATTTTAGGTCATTTGAATCAATGTTGACTTTTTAAAATATCCAAAAATTTCCCAGCTTCCACAAGGCATAACTTGCTCAATTTTTAAGCTTTTCTCATGTTCTGTGACATTTTGGAAAGGTCTTTGAGTCCTCTAACCAATGCCTTTGGTCCCATATCATTTTGATTTACCAATCTCAAGTTATGGCCTTTGACTTAAAGTCCCTTTTTGTTGACTTTTGAAAATGACCTATAATGTTGAAATTGATAACTTTTTGTGAGAGCATTTCTTGGACTTGAAGTATGAAGATGAGTTGTAGGAAATGTCTTTCTCTTCAAAATGAGATTTGGATGGAATTTTTCTGATAATCCATGTGAAAGTTATGCCCTGGTCAATTTCAGTTGACTTTTTCAGCTGTCCAAATAAGGAAACTTTTGCATCTTTGATGATTTCTGAGCCAAATTTTGAGAATCATGATCAAGCATTGATCAAATGATGTTTGTGGCTTCAAAATGATATGTTGACCAAAAATTTGAACTTTTGACTGCCAAATGACCATTTTGCCCCTACAGTTGACTGTAGTGCAATTTAGGGTTTTGACTGTGCAATTTTGAGCTGAATGCCTTGAAACTTGATATGAGGATACTTGACCATATTTGTAGGCATATGAGACTTGATTGGGCCTTTGAAAACTTCATTTCTTTGATCAGAACACAAACCCTAGTTTTGACTGTATAGGAGACCTTTGCACTGTGCAACCCTTGGGGAATTTTGTGACTTGACTTGGCATTTTCTTGAAGAATATGGGAGGGCAAATTTTGGGGTACAACACTTCCCCAGGCAATATAAATGGATTTCAAGACCATGGTTTGGTTTGTTATCTTCTGAACACAACCATGTCCATCATGAAGATCAATTGTACCTGAAACGAAAACCCCCAAAAACTCCAAGAAAATCCTAACTATGGTGGATCACAATATAGGTCAGATAAACAAAATCAAATGATGCCAAAATCTTGTAAATGATGTGAGGATTATAAATATGCAATTAGTTTTTGTTATAGATGCAAGAATAGTGATTTTCGATTTCAAGAATATGGCGGATTCGTGGACTACTTACAGTGCACTAGGAGGTCTGAAAACGCGTGGTTTGGATTGGGTTAGCTTCTGGAGATGGCTAGCGAACGATTGAGACCAATATCAAGCCCTGAAAATGCCTCTAGACCTGATTTCAATCTCCCACTTTTTTGTGATTTTTGCAACTTTCGTTCTGCCTCCATAATTGATTTCCAACCCTGATTCTTGTGTCTTTCTCTTGCTTATGTATTGTACAATACATTAGGGTAGCATTTGTTGTTCAAATCTCCCTCTATCAATGATTGAATATTGGATTTGATTCTCCATTAAAACCTTCCAAAATTGGCTTGATTTGGATCTTTTTGTGCATTACAAGCTTTGATTCGAGTTTGATGAGTTACTAGCTGTCCATTGAAACCTGAAATCATTAAAAAATCTTTGGTTATCAATATCTTTGATTTTATGTGATTTTATTTGATTTAAAATGAATTAATTAAAATAAAAATCAAATTAAATAATAAAAATAAGATATGGACACATGGCAAAGACTAGGGCACGTGGGAAATAAGGAAAACTCAAAACAAGTGAAAAAGAATGGGCCCATTTGGCAAAATTTGAAGTTTTGGGGATAGTTGACTTTTGGCAAATTCGCAAAAAAGTCCAACTTCAACAATGCATAACTTCTTCAATTTTGAACTTTTGGATGTGTTCTTTAACTTTTTAGAAAGATTGAGATGTCCTCTAATTAACCCTTGTGGTCTCATCTCATTTTGATATTCCATGCTCAAGTTAGAAGCTTTTACAAAAAAGGTGTTTTTGTTGACTTTCAAAAATGACCTATAATATCAAAATTCATAACTTCTTGTGAGTGCATTTTTTGATCTTGGGGTATGAATATGATTGTAGGGGATTTCATACTCTTAAAAATGAGATTTTGATGGGTCATTTATCATAAAGTATGAGAGAGGTATGCTTGGTCAAAGTTTAGTTGACTTTTCCTACAAAACCCTAATTTAGCAACTCTTGAATCTTGATGAATTTTGAGCAATCCTTGATGAATCATGATCAAACATTAATAAAATGATGAAATATACTTCAAAATGAGAATGTTGACAAAAAATCTTGAAGTTTGACTGTATATAGGTCACGGTTGACTTTTGCCCTAGCATAGTCGATTTTTGGACCTTTGAGCAATTGACTAAGCAAACTTCCTCTACAAGGCTTGAAACTTGACATGGATGATCTTGAGAACATATTATGACATTGGTGAGCACTTGGGATCACTTGGATTCAAGGATCTTGGTGCAACATAAAACCCTAATTTAGGATAGACTGCCTAAGGAGATAGCTTGTCTGACCAACTCTTGAGCAACCTTGAGCAACTGGGAGATCTTTCTTGCAATGTTTTGAGAAGTATGGGAGGGAAAATTTTGGGGTACAAAAGCTTCCCCTGTTCAATCTTCTTAAACCTGAGGATGTATATTGGCTTTCATGCCTTTCGTGATCCGAAGGTGGAAGATGATTGAACACTAGAGTGCCCAGAAATTTGCACTCGCATGAAGTGGTATCAGCCTTGTGATGTCGGGAATGGGCTTACAGATGCCATTTGGAGATTGGTGACGAGGGGATGAGCTTAAAGATGCCATCTGAAGGAGTGTCGATCGCATAAGAGATTCCTTAGCGAGAGCTTGTGTACCTGTTGTGATGGAAGATTCCGCTGGGGAAGTATGATCTTTGTTGAGATTTAGGAACTTGTCCGTAGTTCAACTGAGGTGTTGAGATTTAGGAACTTGCCCGTAATTCAACTGAGGTGTCGAGATTTAGGAACTTTCCCGTAATTCAATTGAGGTGTTTAGATTTAGGAACTTTCCCGTAATTCAACTGAGGGGAACATCTTCGTCAAGATTTAAGAATTTGCCCGTAATTCAACTGAGAAAACTTCTCTGCTGAGATTTAGAAACCTGTCTGTAATTCGACGGAGGAACTTTGTCGAGATTTAGGACCTTATCTGTAATTCAACTGAGAAAAACATCTCTGCTGAGTTTTAAGAACTTGTCTGTAATTCAACTGGAGGGAAACATCTTCGTCAAGATTTAAGAATTTTCCTGTAATTCAACTGAGAAAACTTCTCTGCTGAGATTTAGGAACCTGTCTGTAATTCGATGGAGGAACTTTGTCGAGATTTAGGACCTTGTCTTTAATTCAATTGAGAAAAACTCTGTTGAGATTTAAGAACTTGTCAGTAATTAGACTGGGGAAACATCTTCGTCGAGATTTAAGAACTCGCCCGTAATTCAACTGAGAAAACTTCTCTGCTGAGATTTAGGAACCTGTCTTACTTCAACGGAGGAACTTTGTCGAGATTTAGGACCTTGTCTGTAATTCAACTGAGAAAAACTCTGTTGAGATTTAAGAACTTGTCAGTAATTCGACTTGG
Source organism: Vicia faba (assembly GCA_948472305.1). Lineage (NCBI taxonomy): Eukaryota > Viridiplantae > Streptophyta > Magnoliopsida > Fabales > Fabaceae > Vicia > Vicia faba. The sequence continues at coordinate 491,890,215 of OX451737.1, forward strand.
GGGAAACATCTTCATCGAGATTTAAAAACTCGCCCATAATTCAACTGAGAAAACTCTGCTGAGATTTAGGAACTCGTCTGTAATTCGACGGAGGAACTTTGTCGAGATTTAGGACCTCGTATGTAATTCAATTGAGAAAAACTCTATTGAGATTTAAGAACTTGTCAGTAATTCGACTGGAGGGAAACATCTTCATCGAGATTTAAGAACTCGCCCGTAATTCAACTGAGAAAACTCTGCTGAGATTTAGGAACTCGTCTGTAATTCAATGGAGGAACTTTGTCGAGATTTAGGACCTGGTCTGTAATTCAACTGAGAAAAAAACTGTTGAGATTTAAGAACTTATCAGTAATTCGACTGGAGGGAAACAACTTCATCGAGATTTAAGAACTCGCCCGTAATTCAACTGAGAAAACTCTGTTGAGATTTAGGAACTCGTCTGTAATTCGACGGAGGAACTTTGTCGAGATTTAGGACCTTGTCTGTAATTCAACTGAGAAAAACTCTGTTGAGATTTAAGAACTTGTCAGTAATTCGACTTGGTAAAATATTCATAGCTTTTGATTTTGTGAGAATTTAACTGCATCCTTCTTGAAAGGTAAAGGTTAGTTGTATGTAATGCATGATATGTATCAGGAAATGATGTTCTCAAAATAAATGAGATTGTGTTGTATGATGCGTATATGCATGTGTCATGATGTATGGAAATGTGATGTCTGGGGAAAATAAATCTCGGGTAGCTGCTGGAGAAAAGAGTTGAAATCTTTGTTTCTGCTGGGGATAGTGAATGAACATGATTGTGAGAATAAACCTGCAGGAGAGGATAACTCCGCTGGGGAATAAAATGATGAGGAGATTACTCTGTGGGGAAGAGATGCTCTGTAGAGGATTCCACTGATAAATTCCACTAGGGATGAATTACTGTTGCTGGTGATACTGAATCCTGTTGGGGATTGAATTCCTGTTTGTGAAAGGAATGAACTCCGTTGGGGATGCTCTTTCAGTTGTGACTTCACTGGGGATAACCTTTTAGGCTCTACTAGGGACAATCTTCCAGAGTCTACTGGGGATGATTCTCCAAACTCCATTGGGGAAGATTTTTCAGACTGCGCTGGGAAGAATTTTCCAAATCCACTGGGGATATTTTATACTCCGCCGGGGATAATAAGACTTTTCGGTGCTGATGGTAGATAAACTCTGCTTGGGGAGGATATTACCGATTCATTCACAGTTGCAAGTCTCAGTTGGGGAGAGCTATCATTACTGTCTTTTCTTACTCTGCGGGGAGTGAATGCACCTTAGCCATATTCTTCAGCTAAATTTACTTTGTACCTGGTGGGCAGAGCAACTGTACAGTTTGGACAATTCTGATTTGCCCCTGTTTCTGATATTACTAGTAATCGTCTTTTGTTTCGCATGTAAACATTCATGAGCAGCAATTAATGTCAAATGCATATATCAAAAATGAACATTGCACGTTCTTTGCAAAACAAAACAGATAAAGGAAAAATAGTTTGAAATTTCTTTTAAGATGAATTGTATTGATTTGAAGTTTGGCCTGTAAATAGGCGTTTTTGTACAAGAGGCTGACGTCCTAGTAAGAGAATGCCGCCGAACAAATAGAATTTATACAATTTGTAATAAACAAAGAAAAACAGCTATGTGAATAATCCCACTGGGTTCCAACTCTGCTATTGCCCTTATGTCCTCGAGCATCTCATCACTTTGCTACTTGGTTGAAGGTAGATCAGATTGATTAGTGTCGTCCGAGCTTGATAGTCGATACCGAAGTCTGGTTTTAGGTGATCCAATGAGACATAGTGTTATGCTTTGATCCCTAATTTTTTCCTGGACCGCCCTTTCTGGTTTTCAGTCCACTGGGATACCCTTTTTTGCCCAAGCCGCCTTTTCAGGTTTTCGACTTGTCGGGTGTACAATTTTTTCATTTTCATCCCTTATTTCTGCCCAAACCCTTTTGGTTCGCCGGGAAGTCCTTATTTTTGCCTAGGCCAGTCGACCTAGCGGATCTTTGATTATGCGTAGTATTTTTTCACTATGTCTGCATTGACGGGGTGAGGAAGGTCGTCACCATCCATGGTGGTTAGAATCATAGCTCCTCCTGAGAAAATGTTCTTAACCACAAATGGCCCTTCGTAAGTAGGGGTCCATTTGCCCCTGGGATCACGTTGTGGCAGTATGATGCGCTTGATAACCAGGTCCCCAACTTGATACTCTTGTCGTCTAACTTTCTTGTTAAATGCCTTGATCATCCGCTTTTGATACGTCTGACCATGACAAATAGCAGTAAGTGTCTTTTCGTCGATTAAGTTTAGCTGATCAAGCCGGGTCTAAATCCAGTCATCTTCGCTCAAACCTGCATCCTTCATAATCCGAAGAGAGGGTATCTGAACTTCAATGGGCAAGACGGCCTCCATGCCATATACCAAGGAATAGGGTGTTGCCCCTGTTGACGTCCGCACTGAGGTACGGTACCCATGAAGAGCAAAAGATAGCATCTTGTGCCAGTCTTTGTACGTTACCGTCATCTTCTGCACAATCTTCTTAATGTTCTTATTAGCCGCTTCTACAGCCCCATTCATCTTCGGCCGGTAAGGAGAAGAGTTGTGATGCTGTATCTTGAACTGCTTGCAGAGTTCGGTAATCATTTTATTATTGAGATTTGTACCATTGTCCGTAATGATCCTCTCTGGTACACCATATCAACAAATCAGATTGTGCCGAATAAACCGTGCCACGACGTTCTTGGTTACAGTAGCAAAGGATGCTGCTTCAACCCACTTTGTAAAGTAATCAACAGCTACCAGGATGAAACGATGCCCGTTAGATGCCGTAGGTCTGATCTCGCCAATCATGTCGATGCCCCACATTGCAAAAGGCCACTGAGTTGTCAAGACGTTCAGAGGTACTGGAGGTATGTGCGCCTTATCAGCATAGACTTGGCACTTGTGACAGGTCCGAGAATGTTGATAACAGTCGGCTTCCATTGTGGACCAATAATATCCTGCCCGTAGGATTTTCTTCGCCATGGTGTGTCCACTGGAATGAGTCCCAAAAGTACCCTGATGCAATTCTACCATGATCCTTTTTGCTTCGTTCTTATCTACACAACGCAGTAAGGTTGAATCATGGTTACGCTTGTAAAGAATGCCATTGCTGATGAAGAACTTCACTGCAAACCTACTCAGAAACTTCTTATCATTAACAGATGCACCCTCGGGGTACTCCTGAGCTTCAAGATACCTCTTTACCTTGTGAAACCAGGGCTTATCTGCTACCTCCTCAGTCTCAATATCACAGTAATGTGCAGGTTCATCCAATCTTTCAATGATAATTCTGGGAGCCTCGTTGTCCCAATTGACTTTGAACATAGAAGACATTGTAGCTAGCGCGTCCGCCAACTAATTCTCCTCTCTAGGGAAGTGTTCAAAGGTTATCTCCTCGAAGTGTGGAAGCAACGTCAATACATACTCCTTCTAAGGAATAATATTAGGGTGTTTCGTATCCCACTCGCCTTTGATCTGACTGATCACGAGAGCGAAATCTCTGAAAACACTTAAGAACTTAATCCTTAGGTCAATAGCTGCTCGAAGACCCATAATGCACGCTTCATACTCCGCCATGTTGTTGGTACAGTTGAAACATAGTCGGGCGATGAACGGAGTATGAGAGCCTTCAGTAGATATGATCACGGAGCCAATACCATTACCTAAAGCGTTTGAAGCTCCATCAAAGTACATAGACCATCGGGATCCTTCCTCAAGTCCTTCATCCGGTCCAGGTGTCTCACAGTCAGTCACTATCATGATATTCTCATCCGGAAATTCAAAGTTCATAGATTGGTAATCGTCCACTGCCTGATGCGCCAAATGATCTGCCAACACACTTCCCTTGATTGCCTTTTGGGTCGTATATTGGATGTCATACTCAGTCAAGATCATCTGCCATCTTGCTATTCTTCCGGACAAGGCAGGTTTCTCGAAGATATACTTGATTGGATCCATCTTTAATATCAATAGAGTAGTGTGAGTCAGCATATACTGTCTCAGCCGGCGAGCAGCCTATGCCAAAGCGCAACAAGTTTTCTCAAGCAACGAGTATCAGGTCTCTCAGTCGGTAAACTTTTTGTTAAGGTAGTAAATAGCATGCTCTTTTCAGCCAGACTCGTCATGCTACCCCAGCACGCACCCCATTGAGTTATCGAGTACTGTCAAGTATAAAATCAAAGGTCTCCCTTCAACTGGAGGCATCAGAATAGGAGGCTCTTGGAGATACTCTTTGATCCTTTCGAAAGCGTCCTGACATTCATCATTCCATCTTACCACTTGATCTTTCTTCAGTAGCTTGAAGATTGGCTCACAAGTAGCAGTCAGGTGTGAGATGAATCAAGCGATGTAGTTCAGACGTCCCAGAAAGCCTCTGACTTGTTTTTCTGTTCGTGGAGCTGGCATTTCCTGTATAGCCTTTACCTTTACAGGATCCACTTGAATACCTTTATCACTTACGACGAAACCCAACAGCTTACCAGATCTCACTCCAAAGCACTTGTTCGGGTTTAACCTCAGCTTGTACAACTTCAACCTGTCAAATAACTTCTGAAGGTGGTCAAGATGTTCTTCCTCAGTCTGGGATCTTGCAATCATGTCGTCGACATATACCTCAATCTCATGATGGATCATGTCGTGGAACAAAGTGACCATGGCGCGCTGATATGTTTCCCTAATATTCTTCAATCCAAAAGGAATTACCTTGTAGAAAAAGGTACCCCATTGAGTAACAAAGGTTGTCTTCTCCATGTCTTCGGGAGCCATCTTAATCTGATTATAACCGGAGAAACCATCCATAAAGGAGAAGACCTTATGATGTGCGGTGTTGTCAACCAGAACGTCGATATGAGGCAGAGGGAAATCATCCTTGGGACTTGCCCTGTTCAGATCCCTATAGTCAACACACATTCTAACTTTACCATCCTTCTTCGTCACAGGAACCACATTGGAAACCCACTGCGGGTAAGAAGTAACTGCTAGAAAACCGGCATCGAACTGTTTCATAACTTCGGCCTTGATTTTCTCAGACATCTCTGGGCGCATTCGGCGAACTTTCTGTTTCACTGGAGGACAGTCTTCCTTGGTAGGCAGGCGGTGAACCATAATATCAGTATCCAACCCAGGCATATCTTTATAAGACCAGGCAAAGATCTCAACATAGTCACGCAGCATCTGAATCAACCGTTGCTTAACATTAGCTTCCAGATTTGCACTGATCTTGACCTCTTTCTTGTCTACCTCTGTACCCAGATTTATTGTTTCCACTGGCTCTTCGTGCGGCTGTATAGCCCTCTCTTCCTGAAGTAACAGTCTAGCAAGTTCACCAGGCACTTCGCAATCATCTCCACCTTCGTCTTCGGCTAAGTTGATCGGACTTTAGAAGTCATAACCAGCAGTAACAGAGTCGTTATCAGTGGGATCCAGAGTGGATGTAGACCTGTATATGTGAGTGTGTGTAAAATAGTTGTTTTGCAATATAAAAAGAAAAACAAGGAGCGCAAAATTTGAAATGCAAGAAAACGTCCAATGCTTTTATTAATGATATATGAAAATGACACACATAAAGCCCTCACAAACAAAACCACGGTGTCTCGGGTAAGGCACCGGGCCGTAAAGTTCAAAAATTGTCTGTTACAATCTTAAAACAAAAGTCTCATTATTGGGTAATAAAAGAAATCGGGACGAAGTCCTTTGCCGTCCAATTGCTTAGTCCACCATCAGCAGTCGGGTAGATCCAACTGTCGAACTCAGATTATTCAACATCGTCTTCAATGGCATTTACTCCTGAATTGCTGATGAACAGGGGAGGTCCTCCAATTCGTGCACGCCGTACAGCCCTTTGAGCTTCTGCAGTGAAACCCAAACCAAACTTGTTAGTCTTATGTGTAAAATCAGGGAGTTGGCCCCAATTTGCACACCCACCTTTCTCAACAACAGCCCGGGCATCCTTGAAGGAAGCCATCTTCATTAGAGGATCTTCAACAACAGTTTCAGTTGATGCCAGCGTCTGGGGAACTTCTTCAAAATGTTGAAACAGGGTCTCAATGAACTCCCCGTCCATCTCTACATATCGGAAAGAGTTGAGGTGGCTCACCATGTATTCCTCTTCTCCTCATACATTAACAATTTTCTCTTTCACGGGGTATTTTAGCATCTGGTGGAGCGTAGAAGTTACTGCCCCAGCTTTGTGGATCCACGGGAGACCCAGCAAACAAGAATAAGATAGCCGAATGTCCATCACATAGAATGTAGACGCGAAAACCTGAGAACCAACCTTCACTGGAATATCCACTTCTCCGTGCACCATCCTCTTGGACCTGTCAAAGGCCCTAACAACAATGTTACTTGGCTTCAACTCTAACCCTTCACAGTCCAATCGGTCTAAAGCTTTCTTAGGAAAAACGTTCAACGAGGACCCGGTATCCACCAACACATGAGCTAGAGTAGTGCCCCTGCATTCAATGGAGACATGCAGGGCGTCATTGTGATTCTTCCCCTTGGCGGTCAAATCAGCGTCGGAGAAACCCAACCCGTTATCAGCAGTTAAACTTGCCACACAGTCTTTGAACTGATCAGCGGATGTTTCCTGGGGCACGTGTGCAGTTTTCAGGAAAGCAATCAGAGCCTTAGCATGGGCCTCTGAACACAGCAGTAAAGATAACATAGAGATCTTTGACGGGGTTTTCCCCAGCTGTTCGACTATATTGTAGTCGCTTTTCTTGATGATCTTTAAAATTTCCTCTATCTCCTGTCCAGAGGCTTCAACAGTAATCTTCTTCGGTGCCTCCGTTCGGGCAGGCTCATCGATGGTCCCTTTGCCCCGAGTGTCAGCTGACTCGGCAACAGGGGTAAAAATTGGAACATGAACAAGAATAGTAGCAGGTGTACTGGCGGGTGTAATAACAACAGGCTTCCGAACAGTTGGTGGAGAGATCTTAGGGGAGAAAAGTCTTCCACTGCGGGTGACTTTACTAGATCCAACAATATTGCTGATGTCAGTATCAGCCTCTTCATCTTTCAAATCTTGTTTAACCCCATGATAATACACGTCAGCCCCGTAGTGCCATGGGACAGCCTTATCTGATGTATAGGGGATAGGCCCAGGAATGGTAATGATCAACGGTGAAATTCTCAGAACGGATGTAATTCTAACAGGCTTTCTCGAGGAAGCCTTGGAAGAATTTTCGAAAATGGTGATTATAGCAACTTCTTAAGTAGGAACCAAAGGAACAAAAGTCTTCTCAAACAGAATTTCTTTATTATCCATCAGGCGTTGGACACCTGACTTCAAAAGATGGCAACCGGTAGGTAGGACGGAACACAGGCGGAAAGCTTTGCCACATCCCGGAAATAAACTGGCTAATAGAAGGTTCTTCTTCACATTCATCAATGGAGTAGAAATGTCTTTCACAGAAACCACAAACGAGTCTTCGTCTACAACATTCACTCCATGTTTGGGCATAGGAGTAGTCATAACATTAGGATTTTAGGGCGCTTTGAACTCAATCTCCTTAGCATCAATCAAGTCATGTACCTTATTCTTCAGGACCCAACAATCATTCATATCATTCCCCGGGCTATCAGAGTGAAAAGCACAGCAGGCGTTCGGATTATACATGGGTGATGTAGTATTAGAATTCTTCGGGGCTTCCTTCGGAATCACCAATTTGGTCTTTCGCAACTACGGCAGAATCTGAGACAGGGTCATATGGAGCTGAGTGAATTGTCTTTGCGGCCTCTCGAATTTTGGCTGATTATCGTGTTGTGTGGCAACATTTGAAAAGGTTAGTGAAAATGATATGATATTGTTGAACCCCAAAATTTGCCCTCTCATGTTTTCCAAAGTCTTCCCCCTGCATGGTTGATCACAAACTCTTGCCTAAGGAAAAAGAAAATTTTTGAGTGGTGCTTTCAATACCTTTCGATTGGCATTCTGAAAGACCCTTCGATTGGTATTCTGAAGGAGCCTTTCAATTGACATTATGGACAAGTACTTCGATTGGCATTATGTCAAGGCCTTCGATTGGCATTTTGAAAGAACCTTCGATCGGTATTCTGAAGGAGCCTTTCGATTGATATTATGGACAAGTACTTTGATTGGCATTATGTCAATGCCTTCGATTGGCATTCTGAAAGACCCTTCGATTGGTATTCTGAATGAGCCTTTCGATTGGCATTATGGACAAGCACTTCGATTGGCACTGTGTCAAGGCCTTCGATTGGAATTCTGAAAGACCTTTTCGTTTGGCACCCTGGGCCAAGCCTTTCAATTAGCATGCCAAGGGATCCTTCGATTTAGCATTGTGTCAAGGCATCTTCGATAGGCATGTTAACCATGTCCTTTGATTAGCATGAACAACACCTTTCAATTGGCCTATTAACAAAGCCTTTCGATTGGAATTTTAATTAGTACCCTTCGATTGATATTTGGACCAGGGCCATTTGAAGAACTCCTTCCAGGCCAGTTGAAAGAGGCCATCAAGAGGGCACTCAAAAAACATGTCCAGGTACACTGAACATGAGAAAATGGCATGTTTCCCTTGCAAATATAGAAATAATTAAATGCTGATTATGGATTTAATTCCTGAGTTAAAGGCCAGATTCTTGCCTTTTCTGTTCCTAAAGAGCTGATTCGACCAGAGTGATTCTGTGCAACTCAAGACCATTCGAAGAAGCATTCAGAAGGCCCATTCGAAGGGTACATAAGAAGTCCATTCGAAGGAGGCAAATCAAGACCAATCGAAGAGCAGGGCCTGAAGGAATTCGAAATTCAAAAGTGTCCAGGTTCATTCAAGAGACATGAATATTTCAAAAAAGGAAATTATTTAATGTGTCTGATTCTTGTCTCATGGCTTTAAAGGCCTGTTTAATGGGTTGTCTCTTGCCGTTACTAGACCCCCACACTCCTATAAATACAGGGGCAAGCATGCAGTGCAAGACACGAAAAAAACCAGAGGGAAAAATAGAGAACAGAACAGGAGAACAAAAAACATTGGAGAGGCGCTGCCCATACAATCCATCAAAGGTTGTCAGAATTTTCCAAGCCAAAGCAGTCCTTCAGATCGAAGGTGCCCACGCCCAGAAGCCCTCAGATTGAAAGTGCTCCCATCCAGCCAGTACCCAAATCGAAGATTCAATCTGCTGGTAAGAGAGGGTAAATTGTCAAAACTTTTCATTTTGCATAACACCTCCATATTTTCTATCCCATTCGATTTGCCATCCTAAACAGAATTCAAGGGCTTGGGTTTGGCCCCAGATCATGTTCTTCATTTGCTAACATTTGCTGCATATTTAGCCTGAAAAGACTCAGCGCACGCAGGATCGAAGGGCCTGGGGTTCGATACCAGGCCCTGAGTTTTATTTTGCTAATATACTTTTGCAGGTATAGCGTCCCAGATCGAAGGAGACACCTTCTCTGGATCGAAGCTTCCCATAGTCCTCCTGGATCGAAGAAGGCATTTTTCCCAGGATTAAAGGGAAATCCCCTTCCCTGGATCGAAGGTTGTTCATGCCCACTTCCTGGCCCAATTGAAGGAACCATGACCCTGTTTGGATCGAAGCTTCCATTCCTTCCTTGGCTCTAAGCTCCTTTTTTCTCTGGATCGAAGGATCCCCCTTGTATTTTATTTTTGTTTTCATTGACATCTTTTTATCTTTTTAATTAACATTAAAATAAAAAAGAAAAACCACAAAAACCTTAGGCTAGTTTTTTCTATTAAATTAACTTTGTCAATTAATCATTTAATTATCTTAACATTTTTCCAAAACTAAAATTAAGTAGATTTAGATCATTTTCCCAAAATAAAATAAAACAACAAAAAGATTTTATTCTTAGGATTTTTAGGGGTTATTTTCAGATTCGCGCGCATTTATTTTATTATAACTGTCTACTGGTTTGTAATAGCTTAACTAAGACTTTTACACTTTACTGCTTTATTCCCCAATTTTGGACATGTAAATAATCCCCCTCCCCGAAGCCTTGTAATAGCGTAGGATTTACAATTCCCGCACTTTAAATTCATGTACATATATTAACTGTTTAGATGTATGCTAAACTAGGCTATGCATGACAAGATTAACTCTTAACTTAAAATTAACAGTAGCTCACCATGACATGTAAAGATAATATAAACTGAAAATTGACACACTCGCACATGTCACTCCTAGGGTACACCTCACTTTGTTGCCTCGAACGTGGTCATTGAGTATAGGATGTTTTAGAGGTCGCCCTCCTGTCCCAAGATCAAAGTTGCCTCGAAATGGTTGCCTCGATAAAAATGATCTAAGACATTAGGGTTACCGCTAAAGCATCCTAACATTGCTTTAGTGACCACACGTCCCTTAAATCGAATTGACCCGAAAACTCCAATGACGATGCTACCTACTCCTCAATAGTGGGATAGCATTGTCTAAAGGATATTTACACAATTTAGTTCCTTTTTGAGTAGGTAGATGTTCTTAAGTACTTTCTCCTCTTAAAACAAAACAAAACTTTTCACACTTACACTCCCTTCAAAAACAAAACTCTTTTCAAAACCCACAAACACAAAGAAAAGCAAACTTTTGAAAACATAGTGAACAAGTACCTAAGAGCCCATGGATAACCACGGATAGAAAGGGTGCTAACACCTTCCCTTTCTATAATCTACCTCCCGAACCCGAGAAACATCTCAAAAAGGAATTTTTATGTGCTTTTGTCCTTTCCTTGTTGGATAAAATAAAAGACGGTGGTGACTCTTGCTTACCGCGACATTTTGCAAAAACAAACGCAAAACTAGAACCAGCATTCCAAAACAGTCAGTTCTCATTCCCACCGATCACAGAACTGGCGACTCTGCTGGGGAATCATAAGTGAGGTGTACCTTAGGATTAGATCACTTGTGTTTTCAATTGTATTGCTTTATATGCTTTTAATTATGGGCTTGTATCGGAGTTCTATAGATCCTAACTCGGATTTGGGAAACATTCATAGATAGCAATACGTTGTGGAAACTGTGCGCGGTATACCGACACGGTTGAAGCAATAGCTATATTAGTGCGACATATTTGTGAGTACCGGTAGCCTTTGAGTCAATCAAAGAGAATATGGGGCCGCTGAGTGATGTCACTAAGCACTAATGACCTAGAACCTTACTTGACCATCTTGGCCTTTTTTAGGGGTAGTGAGATGACCGGCTTTGGTACAGTCCGAAGTTGGTAGATACTCGATACTACACTCATTGAGGATTGTTTTCTTGGAATATTTTGGTCGCCAGTAAGTGGCTAAACCAAAACAATGAACATAGAAAATAATCCAGTGATATTGAGCTCCTTAGAACCGAGTTACTATTTATAGGACAGGTTTTGAGCCAACTAAACTCAAGAGGGTACTTACCTATGAAACCTCATGCCAGCCTAAACTTAAGGCTATTTGTGTGACTTGTGTGCCTTCAAACTTGAACTACTTGCACATTCTTGTTATCTGACAACATGAGTTCCTTGCAGGTTTTGTTTACAGTCCTTATCCGATAATCTGGAATTACTGCAGGGCTTACTTACATCACCTCACACTTTTGCTTAAACGCATAGCATACACATCATAACACCATGCCTTAACATTTCTTTAACCATTTCAAGGATCTCAAGGCTCTGTTATGCAGGTTATGGTAAATCAAAAGTCTAGCAAGGGGCAAAGGGGATTTATTTTCCTCTAGCCAATGTCATCTAGAGATCAAAACATGATAACTTGAGTCAGGGGCTATGACCCACTCGATATGGTGAGCTTGACTCTTGAAGAAGGACTCTTAGCAACATGAAGTTCCTTCAATCAAGCTACCAGATTCAGATTCTAACAGTTTCTTGCTTACCCCGCGAGATCCTTGAAAACATTACATACACATATCATACATATCATTGCATAACAGGTCTCCCAGCACAGGTCTTTTATCTTCTTCGTTGTTTATTTCAGCAATCATCATGTCTACTGAACCTTCCACTGAGCAAGCTATCAATGCCCTCCAGGCCCAGAATGCCCAATTTCAAGAGTTGGTCATGAGCCTAGCTAAGGGTCAGCAGGACTTGAAGACCCTGATTCTGAAAGAGAGGAAGAAGAAGAAAAAGAGGACCATCCTGTTCAACACTGGACGCAGGTTTGGGAACGGGCTGCAGAATGAAGTTGATCTTACCACCCCATCTGGAGGGAAAGATAGTCCACAAGAAAGGAGGGCTCCTAGCCCTATAGTCTCCGACAACGAGACGGACTATGATGAAGAACAGTATCCTCCTGCTGAGGATAAGTACAAACAACTGGAAGACCGTTTGAACGCCATGGAAATACAGAAGGTGCCCGGTCTGGACTTCGAAATCTAGGTCTATCCTCTGGGGTGGTGATTCCCCATAAATTCAAGGCACCTGCCTTTTCCAAGTACGACGGAGCTTCCTGTCCAAAGCTACACCTCCGATCATATGTGAGGAATATTCAACCCTATACTGCTGATAGAAATCTCTGGGTTCATTTCTTTCAAGATAGTCTGTCGGGGACTCAACTTGAATGGTTCTGTCAACTGGAAGGAGCTAACATCCGCAATTGGGAGGACCTTGCTGCTGCTTTTTACAAGCAATACCAGTATAATCCCAACCTTGCTCCCACGCGTACTCAGCTTCAGGGTATGTCTAAGGGTACAGGCGAAGGCTTTAAGGACTACGCTCAGAAGTGGAGAGATCTTTCCGGAAGAGTCCAACCCCCTCTGTCTGATAGGGAGTTGGTGGATATGTTTCTTGGGACTTTGTCTGGTCCCTATTTCAATCACTTGATCGGAAGCTCTTCAGTCGGGTTCACCGAGCTAATACTGACCGGCGAAAGGGTCGAAGCTGGCATCAAAAGTGGGAAGATTCAAGAAGCTACACCTTCTGATGCTCAGAAAAAGCCCTACAATGGGAAGAAAGAGTCCAATGCTGTGAATAGTCAAAAAAGTCATTGTCACCAACACGTAGGGGAAGTCCTGGTCTCTGGTTCTGCGTCACACCGACAACAGCAAAAGGGAAATCAACGAAAGCCAGATGAGCCTAAAAGGCAGTTCACCCAAATCAACATGCCATTGTCACAAGCATTGCAACAGATGTTGAAGATGAATCTGATTACAGTGATAAACCCTCATCTGAACCCTAAGACTTCTTCTCCTAACTACAACCCAGATGCAAGGTGTGCTTATCATTCTGGTAGCCCGGGGCATGATACTAACGATTGTTGGGCATTGAAGTACAAGATTCAGAATTTGATTGATGCCAAGGAGATTGAGTTTGGTCCTCCGGAGACTCTAGCATAATCACTGCTCCTACGCCAAATCATTGAGAATGCTTTTGTTTCATTTGAATTTTCAAGTTGTAATCTCTTTGTTATTCAAACAATTATCTATTAATGCCAAACTTTGTTTCATTAATACATTGCATATGTTTGTCCTGATTTGATCCGATCATTTTAATTACATTTAAACTATGCTTTTTACTCACTTTATGACATTCAACTCTTGCTAAAAGTTACAAGCCTTTAGAGGGAGGATGACGAAACAATGCCATAATCTCATACAGTATGCTTTTGGACAGACCTTGCTGACGATGTACAGGCGTTTCTTTCAAATCCTAAACACTGGAGTTATAAGGAAGATAATCCCTAGTCAACCCCTTCGAGCCAAAGAAGTAGGAGTGTTCTGTTTTAAACACAAATTGAAACCTTTAATTTAAACCTGGGGCATGGTAGTCTCTCAGTTAATTCAAAAGATGCGCATTGAAGTCGCAAAACTCTCAGTTCATAATACAACGAACGACATTAAAAGCATTCCTATGGAATCAAAAGACAGTGGTGGTTCCTTATCTCACAGGCAGTCAATCTCTCAAAAGAAAAAAGCCCACTGAGCCAAAACCTATAAAGGAGGCTTAAGAAAGCTGGGGCATCCCGTTGACTGTAATCTCGAAAACAGAAACAGTCAGGCAAAAGTTAGGGATAATAAATAAAAAAAAACGAGGTCATTACAAATCCTTGACAACATGAAAAATGTTGCAAAAAAAATGAAATGATGACTGCCTTCCAAAATCCAACTTGTGTGAACCATCACCAAAACGTCGTCCCAAATTCGAATAGAGTTCGACGCACAATTAACTGAGTTTAGGATTGAAGAACATCACGAAGAGCGGGTGGGTACAAATATACTTTGAGCCTTTATTCTTTGTTTCTTAAACCGTGAACCAAGCCACGTTACAACCCTTCAAAAGTCCTAACTGAAGCATGGGTTAGTTCGAAAGCATACTGTTACAAAAGGTATCCTGACTCCTGTAAGGCTTTGCCCTAAATCTTGTGTTGAAATTGTCTTATAAAGAGTTTTCTGCTAAAAAACGCATTTTTCAAAACTTCGAGACAAGCATAAACTTTGCATTATTTAAATATCACTGTTTGCATTTGGCTATTTGTTTGACAGCGGAGAAATTCACACAACGAATATTCGATGAACGAAAGCCCTCTCAGTGAACAAAATCACTTCAAAAAGGATGACACTTCCATTGACAAATCTCCTATCAACAAGGGGACTTGACATGTCACTATCCAGCACACCTGGGGCAGTCCAGTCAAGATTTCAAGAAATCTCTGAAGAAGTACAGAGTAACCAGGGGCAAGTCTCCATCTCTGTCACTTGGGGCATTGAACATCAATCTCAGTGAAGGGTTACGTACAATCAAACATTTTTTCTGGCAATGTCACAAACACTTGCTACTAGGGGCAATGACAAACCTCCCCAAAGTCCTTCTCATAGGATGATTCCCCAGCAAGAGTATAATCTCTGACCCCTTTCCCCAGCTGAATCAACCTCAAGAATCCTCGAGGACTTCCCCCAACGAAGATGTCACCTCTTTAGCATACTGACGACAGGGTTTATTTCCCAAACAACACCAGGATTCCCCAGCTTGAGTTTGCCTCTTCGACTACTACAAATCAAAGGACCACAACTCTTCTTCCCCAGTAGACTCTAGAAGCTTGTCCCCTGCTAAGCACAAATAAGTCTCCTCAGCCAAATTCAGAGGTTATCCTCACAAGAGTCTAACTGGGTTATCCTCAGCAAGTGGCAACTGAAAGATCATCCCCAGCGAAGTTCTTTCTATCCCCAACAGAGTTCATTCCTTTCATAGACAGAAAGTCAATCCCCAACAGGGTTCACTGTCACCAGCAACAGTAATTCATCCCCATCTGAGTTTTATTTCTCCAAATCAGCAGATCTTCTAGCAGAGTATATACTCCCCATAGAATCATTTCCTCGTCGGTCCATTCCCCAGCGGAGTTATTCCCTCCTGCGGGATTATTCTCCCAATCATCTTCGGTCGTTATCTCCAGCGAGTGAAACTCTTTATTCTCCAACAACAGTCAGGGATTTATTTTCCCAAACTCGGATGTACCACAATAGCATTTCATGTTCATACATCATGATGTGCGCATACGTATTGCATACAGCATAATCTCATTTATTTTGAGAACATCATCATATAATGCATGTCATGCATCATATACGATTAATCATGTACCTTTTCAGGAAAGATGGTTATCATCAACAACTGCCAGCAAGTTCAAGATTAACTCCGGAAACTAAACAGAGTAATTTTCTGCACGATCAAATTCAGCTTTACACGGGTTCGTCATGAAGAAATCTTACACGGGTTTTTCCTAAATGCAGCTTCACACGGGTTTATCCTGAAAAATCCTACACGGGTCCTTTATCATATATTTCTGAATGAAGTTTTACACGAACTCATCCCAAAGTAACCTTACCCTGGTTCCTCCTGAAGTTTTACACGAACTCATCCCAAAGTAACCTTACCCTGGTTCCTCCTGAAGTTTTACACGAACTTATCCCGAAGTAACCTTACCCAGGTTCCTCCTGAAGTTTTACACGAACTTATCCCAAGGAAACCCTACACCGGTTCCCTCTCTTTCCAAGATGAAGTTTTACACGGACTCCTCATCAGGCAACCCTACACCGGTTCCCTCTCTTTCCAAGATGCAGTTTTACACGGACTCATCATTAGGCAACCCTACACAGGTTTCTTCTCAGGAAATTTCAGATGCAGTTTTACACAGACTCATCATCAAGCAACCCTACACAAGTTCCTTCTTAGGAAATTTCAGATGCAGTTTTACACGGACTCATCATCAGGAAACCCTATACAGGTTCTCTCTTTCCAAGATGCAGTTTTACACGAACTCATCATCAGGCAACCCTACACAGGTTCCTTCTCAGGAAATTTTAGATGCAGTTTTACACGGACTCATCATCAGGCAACCCTACACAGGTTCCTTCTCAGGAAATTTCAGATGCAGTTTTACACGGACTCGTCATCAGGCAACCCTACACTGATTCCCTCTCTTTCCAAGATGAAGTTTTACACTGACTCCTCATCAGGCAACCCTACACAGGTTCCTTCTCAGGAAATTTCAGATGCATTTTTACACGGACTCATCATCAGGAAACCCTACACAGGTTCTCTCTTTCCAAGATGCAGTTTTACACGGACTCATCATCAGGCAACCCTACACAGGTTCCTCCATTCCAGATAAAGTTTTACACTGACTCATCATCAGGAAACCCTACACCGGTTCCCTCTCTTTCCAAGATGCAGTTTTACACGGACTCATCATCAGGCAACCCTATACAGGTTCCTCCATTCCAGATAAAGTTTTACACGGACTCATCATCAAGCAACCCTACACCGGTTCCCTCTCTTTCCAAGATGCAGTTTTACATGGACTTATCATCAGGCAACCCTACACAGGTTCCTCCTTTCCAGATGAAGTTTTACATGGACTCATCATGAAGTAACCCTACCCAGGTTCCTTCTCAGCCTAGATATGCAGTTCACCTCCAGAGTTAATTCCCCAGTAGAGTAACGGACAACTGAAGCTCCTAAAATTATATTTCTCTCAAGACATCTACCAACAATCTCCAAATGGCATCTATAAGCCCATCCTCCTACCAACAATCTCCAAATGGCATCTGTAAGCCCATTCCCGAAGTCACAATGCTGATACTGCACCATGCGAGTGCAAATTTATGGGCACTCTAGTGTTCAATTATCTTCCACCTTCGGATCACGAAAGGCTCGAAAGCCAATCTATATCCTCAGGTTTAAGAAAATTGAACAGGGGCAACTGTTGCACCCAAAATTTTCCCTCTCATGTTTTCCAAAGTCTTCCCCCTGCATGGTTGATCACAAACTCTTGCCTAAGGAAAAAGAAAATTTTTGAGTGGTGCTTTAAATACCTTTCGATTGGCATTCTGAAAGACCCTTCGATTGGTATTCTGAAGGAGCCTTTCGATTGACATTATGGACAAGTACTTCGATTAGCATTATGTCAAGGCCTTCGATTGGCATTCTGAAAGACCCTTCGATTGGTATTCTGAAGGATCCTTTCGATTGACATTATGGACAAGTACTTCGATTGGAATTATGTCAAGGTCTTCGATTGGCATTCTGAAAGACCCTTAGATTGGTATTCTGAATGAGCCATTCGATTAGCATTATGGACAAGCACTTCGATTGGCACTGTGTCTAGGCCTTCGATTGGAATTCTGAAAGACCTTTTCGTTTGGCACCCTGGGCCAAGCCTTTCAATTGGCATGCCAAGGGATCCTTCGATTTAGCATTGTGTCAAGGCAGCTTCGATAGTCATGTTAACCATGTCCTTCGATTAGCATGAACAACACCTTTCAATTGGCCTGTTAACAAAACCTTTTGATTGGAATTTTAATTAGTACCCTTCGATTGATATTTGGACCAGGGCCATTTGAAGAACTCCTTCCAGGCCAGTTGAAAGAGGCCATCAAGAGGGCACTCAAAAAACATGTCCAGGTACACTGAACATGAGAAAATGGCATGTTTCCCTTGCAAATATAGAAATAATTAAATGTTGATTATGGATTTAATTCCTAAGTTAAAGGCCAGATTCTTGCCTTTTCTGTTCCTAAAGAGCTGATTCGACCAGAGTGATTTTGTGCAACTCAAGACCATTCGAAGAAGCATTCAGAAGGCCCATTCGAAGGGTACATAAGAAGTCCATTCGAATGAGGCAAATCAAGACCAATCGAAGAGCAGGGCCTGAAGGCATTCGAAATTCAAAAGTGTCCAGGTTCATTCAAGAGACATGAATATTTCAAAAAGGGAAATTATTTAATGTGTCTGATTCTTGTCTCATGGCTTTAAAGGCCTGTTTAATGGGTTGTCTCTTGTCGTTACTAGACCCCCACACTCCTATAAATACAGGGGCAAGCATGCAGTGCAAGACACGAAAAAAACCAGAGGGAAAAATAGAGAACAGAAGAGGAGAACAAAAAACATTGGAGAGGCGCTGCCCATACAATCCATCAAAGGTTGTCAGAATTTTCCAAGCCAAAGCAGTCCTTCAGATCGAAGGTGCCCACGCCCAGAAGCTCTCAGATTGAAAGTGCTCCCATCCAGCCAGTACCCAAATCGAAGATTCAATCTGCTGGTAAGAGAGGGTAAATTGTCAAAACTTTTCATTTTGCATAACACCTCCATATTTTCTATCCCATTCGATTTTCCATCCTAAATAGAATTCAAGGGCTTGGATTTGGCCCCAGATCATGTTCTTCGTTTGCTAACATTTGCTGCAGATTTAGCCTAAAAAGACTCAGCGCACGCAGGATCGAAGGGCCTGGGGTTCGATACCAGGCCCTGAGTTTTATTTTGCTAACATACTTTTGCAGGTATAGCGTCCCAGATCGAAGGAGATACCTTCTCTGGATCGAAGCTTCCCATAGTCCTCCTGGATCGAAGAAGGCATTTTTCCCAGGATTAAAGGGAAATTCCCTTCCCTGGATCGAAGGTTGTTCATGCCCACTTCCTGGCCCAATCGAAAGAACCATGACCCTGTTTGGATCGAAGCTTCCATTCCCTCCTTGTCTCTAAGCTCCTTTTTTCCCTGGATCGAAGGATCCCCCTTGTATTTTATTTTTGTTTTCATTGACATCTTTTTATCTTTTTAATTAACATTAAAATAAAAAAGAAAAACCACAAAAACCTTAGGCTAGTTTTTTCTATTAAATTAACTTTGTCAATTAATCATTTAATTATCTTAACATTTTTCCAAAACTAAAATTAAGTAGATTTAGATTATTTTCCCAAAATAAAATAAAACAACAAAAAGATTTTATTCTTAGGATTTTTAGGGGTTATTTTCAGATTCGCGTGCATTTATTTTATTATAATTGTCTACTGGTTTGTAATAGCTTAACTAAGACTTTTACACTTTACTGCTTTATTCCCCAATTTTGGACATGTAAATAATCCCCCTCCCCGAAGCCTTGTAATAGCGTAGGATTTACAATTCCCGCACTTTAAATTCCTGTACATATATTAACTGTTTAGATGTATGCTAAACTAGGCTATGCATGACAAGATTAACTCTTAACTTAAAATCAACAGTAGCTCACCATGACATGTAAAGATAATATAAACTGAAAATTGACACAATCGCACATGTCACTCCTAGGGTACACCTCACTTGGTTGCCTCGAACGTGGTCATTGAGTATAGGATGTTTTAGAGGTCGCCCTCTTGTCCAAAGATCAAAGTTGCCTCGAAATGGTTGCCTCGATAAAAATGATCTAAGACATTAGGGTTACCGCTAAAGCATCCTAACATTGCTTTAGTGACCACACGTCCCTTAAATCGAATTAACCCGAAAACTCCAACGACGATGCTACCTACTCCTCAATAGTGGGATAGCATTGTCTAAAGGATATTTATACAGTTTAGTTCCTTTTTGAGTAGGTAGATGTTCTTAAGTACTTGCTCCTCTTAAAACAAAACAAAACTTTTCGCACTTACACTCCCTTCAAAAATAAAACTCTTTTCAAAACCCACAAACACAAAGAAAAGCAAACTTTTGAAAACATAGTGAGCAAGTACCTAAGAGCCCGTGGATAATCACGGATAGAAAAAGTGCTAACACCTTCCCTTTCTATAATCTACCTCCCGAACCCGAGAAACATCTCGAAAAGGAATTTTTATGTGCTTTTGTCCTTTCCTTGTTGGATAAAATAAAAGACGGTGGAGACTCTTGCTTACCGCGACATTTTGCAAAAACAAACCTAAAATGTGAACCAACATTCCAAAACAGTCAGTTCTCATTCCCACCTATCACAGATATGATGTCACGATGTCATGATGTTATAATGTCATGTTCGAGAAATTAATCATACACAAACCAAACACACAAGGCCTTAGGTTTAAGCTTGAATGGAGTTTTTAGGTAAGTATCCTCTTGAATTTTTAGTTGGATCAACCTGTCCTAAAAGAAGTAATCATGTTCTAGGAGTCTCAATATCACTGACCTTTCTCACGGGCATTGTTTCAGCACAAGCATCTGATTTACGGTCGAAATATCTCGAGAGTCCGACCTCAATGAGTGTAGCATCGAGCATCAACCAACTTCAGTCTGCACCAAAGTCGGCTATCTCACTACTTTCTAATGGCTAAGTTGTGTCAACTAAGATTCTACGGTTAGTTAGTGCTTTATAACACCACGCGGCAGCCCAGCATTCTCCTTGACTTAACTCAAGGGACACTGGTACCAACCAATGTGTCACACTAACATATCAAACTCTTCAACCGTATCGGTATATGCCATAGTCTTCATGATCTATTGCTACTTACCTAAAATGCCCCAGATCCGAGTATAGGATCTTTACAAGAAACACCCAAACAACCCTTAAAAATAAATCAGGCAAATCAAACAAAGAAAGAAAATTAAAGGTGATCTAGCTCTAAGGTAACCCCACTTTGAATTTCTCCAATAGAGTCGTCAGTTCTATAATACGGTGGAAGAACTGGCTTTTAGGTTTTGTGTTTTATCGCAAATGTCGTGGATCGTAAGAGTCGCCACCGACTTTTCTTTTATCCAATAAAGGAAAGGGTGAAAAGAACAGGAAAAACCTTTTGATATTTTTCTGAGTAATGGGGGGTAGGTTATGAAAAGGAAAGGTGTTAACACCCTTTTAATCCATAATTATCTACGGGCTCTTAGTCTCTAGCTCACTTTGAAAATGCTTTGTGTTTGTGTATGTTTGAAAATATTTTGAAAAATGCCTAAGTGCGGCAAACTTTGTAATGATTCTCGTATTGTTGAGAATGCATACAAAGTGTTTACTTTGAAAATATTTTAGAAAAGAGTGGATGTGTGTGTCATACGGTGGGAAGAACTGGCTATTTTTGGAATGCTGGTTTGCGTTTTGCATTTTGTTTTCGCAAAATGTCGCGGTAAGCAAGAGTCGCCACCGACTTTTATTTTATCCAACAAGGAAAGGAAAAAAGCACAGAAAAATTCCTTTTTCGAGATTATCTCTGAGTTCGAGGGGTAGATTATAGAAAGGGAAGGTATTAGCACCCTTTCTATCCGTAGTTATCTACGGGCTCTTAGGTACTTGCTCAATTGTTTCAAAATGTTTTCTTTGTGCTTGTGGGTTTGAAAAAGTTTTTGTTTTGAAAACTTTGATATAACTCTTGCTTCTGTCCTCAAGAGTGTAATGAAGTGTTTTGAAAACTTTATTCGACAAGTGTAAGTGTAAAAAATTTGTTTTGTTTTGAATGAGCAAGTATTTAAGAGCTATATACCTACTCGAAAAAGGAATCGTTCTATGCTAATTTCCTTTAGACAATACTATCCCATTATTAGTGAGTAGGTAGCACCGTAGTTAGAGTTTAAGGGTCAATTCGAATGAGGGACATACGGTCACTAAAGCAACGTTAGGACGCCTTAGCGGTAACCCTAATGTCTTAGATCATTTGTTTGAGGCAACAATATCCGAGGCAGCCATTTCGAGGCGACTATGATCTTTTAGACAAGAGGACGACCTCTAAAACGACCTATACTCAATGACCGTGTACGAAGGCAACCAAGTGGGGTGTGCCCTAAGAGTGCGCATGTACGAGTGTGTCGTTTTCAATTATTTTTATCTTTGCACATGTTAAGGGTGATCTAATTTGATTTTAATATTTAAACATTCAGTCTTGTCATGTGAACCCTATTATCAAACATCTAGCAGTTATAATTTACAGAATTAAAAGTGCGGAAATTAAAGATGCGGAAATTAAATTACAAGGCATCGGGTATTTACATCTCCAAAAACAACCATTTGAAAATAAATAAAGCGAGAAATAAATAAAATGTCCTAATTATCTATGACATACCGTAAGCAGATACATAATTGGATAAAGAAAAATAAAGTGCGACGCGAAATTAAATCGGATCTAAGATTAGGGTTTTGACCCTTTTTAAAGAAAATATTTTTTTTTTGTTTTTATTTTAAGAAAAGAAACTAATTCCTAAATTAAATAACTAAATTAAATTAATTAAATGAAAAATAATTAATGACACATTTTTGGGTTTTTTTTTATTTTAAGAAAGAAAAACAAAATAATTAAATTAGTAGTTAAAACCTAATTAAGTCTAATTAATTTTATTTATTTACAAAATAAACCAAAGTTTCCTAATTAATATCCTAATTAATTAATAAGTTTTATTAATAAAAATACAAGTTTTAAAATTTGATTGGATAAAAAAAGTATTTTTTTTTGTGATTTTATTTGATAAAAAAGAATTTTGTTATTGGTTAGTAAAAAATGAAATAAAACAATTAAATTAAATAAACAAAATAAATAAAAAAGGTAAGAATTGGGCCTGATTTAAGGGTGTTAATAGCAATTCTGTAGGCCCATTAATGTTGGTTCGTT
Source organism: Vicia faba (assembly GCA_948472305.1). Classification (NCBI taxonomy): domain Eukaryota; kingdom Viridiplantae; phylum Streptophyta; class Magnoliopsida; order Fabales; family Fabaceae; genus Vicia; species Vicia faba. Next base: position 491,913,050 of record OX451737.1, read on the forward strand.
TGACTTTCTCTGATCCAGTAGGCACGCATTGACCTGGCTTATGGTGGACTTCCAACATGGACCACCAGATCTGGCTCCTTGGCCATCTGGCACTTGCATCGTGAGGGAGTATGGTGGGTTGCAAGCTAGCGTATGCACTGGAATACCTGAAAAATAATAATATTGAGAAAGAGGGGGGCCTGGGATTCGAACCCAGGTCCTGAAGGAGAATACAATGTTCGCTTGCCACCACGCCATGCTGTTTTGTTTGTCATACTAATAAGGATTAATAATAATATAAGGAAACAAATCAAATGCCAGAAAAAATATTTAAAAAAGGCGCGCAACATTTGAACTGGCCAATAGATGGACGCCAGCTCTTCGTCCCCTTCCTCAAACCCCTGTAACTTTACCTGCGGATTTCTATCCGCAACTAAAAACGCAGGTTCGTCCCTAAAATCTCCCTCAAGCCATAAAAATGATATCCACGACCATGGTTAGCTTCGTCTCATCTCTCTGATCACAGCCATAACCACCATTAAGGCCAATTTCACCTGAAACAGAAACTCTCAAAAACGATCCAAGAAACCCTAACTATGGCGTTTCATGATACAGAGCATATAAATCAAATTGGTTATTGCCAATAGTTTGCAAATGATGTGAGGGTTAAGGATATGCAATTATTCCATGAAAATAATGCCTAATTTCAGAGTTACGAAATCAAGAACAAGAGCAATTCGCGTGAGACTTACAGTGCGTATAAGGGCCTGATAATGCTTGGTTTGTTTCCAGTTAGCTTGTGTGTGTTGCCAGGAATCGATTGGGACCAATATCTAGCTCTGAAAACGCCTCTAGCTTTGATTTCGATCTCCAACTTTTTTGTGATTTTTTGCAAAGTTGTTCTGCCTCCACAAGTGTTCTCTCACCCCTATTTTCGTGCCTATGGCTTGCTTATGTATTGTGCATTGGATTAGGGTAAAGAGCTTGGTCCAAATCTTGCCTTATCAATGCTCATGAACTTGATTTGATTCCTCCATAAAAGCTTTCAAACATGGCCTAAATCATATCTTTTTGCACATGATTCACTTGATACGAATTTGATTGCAAGGATAGTTGTATTTGGAGCCTGAAATAACCAAAAAATCATGTGATATCAATGCTTTAGATTTTATATGATTTTATTTGATTTAAAGTAAATTAATTTAAATAAAAATCAAATTAAATAACAAAAATGTGATATGGACACATGGCTAAAGCTAGGGCACGTGGGAAATAATGCAAACTCAAATCAAGTGAAGAAGAATGGGCCCATTTGGTAAAATTTGAAGTTTTGGGGATAGTTGACTTTTGGCAATTTTGCAAAAAAAGTCCAACTTCAACAATGCATAACTCCTTCAATTTTGAACTTTTGGAGGTGTTCTTGGACTTTCTAGAAATCTTGAGATGTCCTATAATCAACCCTTTTGGTCTCATATCATTTTGAAATCCCATGCTCAAGTTATAAGCTTTGATAAAAAAGGTGTTTTTGTTGACTTTTCAAAATGACCTATAATGTCCAAATTCATAACTTCTTGTGAGTGCATTTTTTGAACTTGGGGTATGAAGATGGACTGTAGGAAATTGCATCCTATTCAAAATGAGCTTTGGATGGGTCATTTATCATAAAGTATGAGAAAGATATGCTTGGTCAAAGTTGGGTTGACTTTTCCTACAAAACCCTAATTTAGCAACTTTTGAGTCTTGATGAATTTTGAGCAATCCTTGATGAATCATGATCAACCCTTGATCAAATGATGAAATATCATTCAAAATGAGAATGTTGACAAAAAATCTTGAAGTTTGACTGTATATAGGTCAAAGTTGACTTTTGCCCTAGCATAATCGACTTTTGGGCTTTTGAGCAATTGACTGAGCAAACTTCCTCTGCAAGGCATGAAATTTGACATGGATGATCTTGAGAACATATTAGGACATTGGGGAGCACTTGAGGTAATTTGTACTCAAGGATCTTGATGCAACACAAAACCCTAATTTGGGGTAGACTGCCTTAGGAGATAGCTTGTCTGACCAACTCTTGAGCCTCCTTGGGCAACTTTGAGATTTTTCATGCAATGTTTTGAGAAATATGGGAGGGGAAATTTTGGGGTACAACAGCTGCCCCTGTTCAATCTTCTTAAACCTGAGGATGTAGATTGGCTTTCATGCCTTTCGTGATCCGAAGGTGGAAGATGATTGAACACTAGAGTGCCCAGAAATTTGCACTCGCATGAAGTGGTATCAGCCTTGTGATATCGGGAATGGGCTTACGGATTCCATTTGGAGGAGTGTCGATCGCATAAGAGATTCCTTAGCGAGAGCTTGTATACCTGTTGTTTCGGAAGATTCCGCTGGGGAAGTCTGATTTTGAGATTTAGGAACTTGCCTGTACTTCAACTGAGAGAACATCTCTGCTGAGTTTTAAGAACTTGTCTGTAATTCAATCTGAGGGGGAAACATCTTCATCGAGATTTAAGAACTCGCCCATAATTCAACTGAGAAAACTCTGCTGAGATTTAGGAACTTGTCTGTAATTCGACGGAGGAACTTTGTCGAGATTTAGAACCTTGTCTGTAATTCAACTGAGGATGATTCTGTTGAGATTTAAGAACTAGTCAGTAACTCGACTTTGGAGGGAAACATCTTCATCGAGATTTAAGAACTCGTCTGTAATTCGACGGAGGAAAATTGTCGAGATTTAGGACCTTGTCTGTAATTCAACTGAGTATAATTCGGTTGAGATTTAAGAATTGGTCAGTAATTCGACTTTAGGGAAACATCTTTATCAAGATTTAAGAACTTTCCCGTAATTCAACTGAGAGAACTCTGCTGAGATTTAGGAACTGTCTGTAATTCAACGGAGGAATTTTGCCGAGATTTAGGACCTTGTCTGTAATTCAACTGAGGATAATTCTGTTGAGATTTAAGAACTGGTCAGTAATTCGACTGAGGGAAACATCTTCATCAAGATTTAAGAACTCGCCCGTAATTCAACTGAGAAAACTCTGCTGAGATTTAGGAACTCGTCTGTAATTCGACGGAGGAAAATTGTCGAGATTTAGGACCTTGTCTGTAATTCAACTGAGTATAATTTGGTTGAGATTTAAGAACTGGCCAGTAATTCGACTTTAGGGAAACATCTTCATCGAGATTTAAGAACTTGCCCGTAATTCAACTGAGAGAACTCTGCTGAGATTTAGGAACTGTCTGTAATTCAACGGAGGAATTTTTCCGAGATTTAGGACCTTGTCTGTAATTCAATTGAGGATAATTCTGTTGAGATTTAAGAACTGGTCAGTAATTCGACTGAGGGAAACATCTTCATCAAGATTTAAGAACTCGCCCGTAATTCAACTGAGAAAACTCTGCTGAGATTTAGGAATTGTCTGTAATTCGACGGAGGACTTTGTCGAGATTTAGGACTTTGTCTGTAATTCAACTGAGGATAACTCTGTTGAGATTTAAGAACTCGTCAGTAATTTGACTTGTAAAAGCTTCAAAACTTTGAATTTTATGAGAATTTAACCGCGTCCTTTCTGAAAGGTAAAGGTTAGTTGTATGTAATGCATGATATGTATCAAGCAATGATGTTCTCAAAATAAATGAGATTGTGTTGTATGATGCGTATATGCATGTGTCATGATGTATGGAAATGTAATGTTTTTAGCTGGGGAAAATAAATCCCAGATAGCTGCTGGAGGAAAGAGTTGAATTCTCCGTTTCCGTTGGGGATGGCGAACGAAGATGATTGTGAGAATAAACCTGCAGTAGAGGATAACTTCGTTGGGAAATAAACTGATGAGGAGATTACTCTGTGGGGAAGAGATGCTCTACTGAGGATTCTGCTGATAAATTCCGCTGGGGATGCATTACCGTTGCTGGTGATACTGAATCCTGTTGGGGATTGAATTTCTTGTTTGTGAAAGGAAAGAACTCCGCTGGGGATGATCTTTCAGTTGCGACTTAACTGGGAATAACCTTTTACACTCTAATGGGGATAATACTTTGAGCTCTGCTGGGGACAATCTTCCAAAGTCTACTGGGGATGATTCTCCAAACTCCACTGGGGAAGCTTTTTCAGACTGCGTTGGGAAAATTTTCAAACTCCACTGGGGATATTTGTATTCAGCTGGGGAATATTCTTATACTCCGCTGGGGAATATTAAGACCTTTCAGTGTTGATGGTAGATAAACTCTGATTGGGGAGAATATTACTGATTCATTCACAATTGCAAGTCTCAGTTGGGGAGAGCTAACATGACTGTCTTTTCTTACTCTACGGGGAGTGAATGCACCTTGGCCATATTCTTCAGCTGAATTTACCTTGTACCTGATGGACAGAGCAAATGTACAGTTTGGACAATTCTTATTTGCCCCTGTTTCTGATATTACAAGTAATGGTCTTTTGTTTCGCATGTAAATATTTATGAGCAGCAATTAATGTCAAATGCATATATCAAAAATGAACATTGGACGTTCTTTGCAAAACAAAACAGAAAAAGGAAAAACAATTGAAATTTCTTTGAAAATGAATTGTATTGATTTTGAAGTTTGGACTGTAAATAGGCGTTTTTGTACAAGAGGTTGACGTCCTAGTAAGAGAACACCGCCGAGTAAGATAGAATTTATACAATTTGTAATAAACAAAGAAAAACAGCTATGTGAATAATCCCACTGGGTTCCAACTCTACTATTGCCTTTATGTCCTTGAGTATCTCATCACTTTGCTACTTGGTCGAAGGTAGATCAGATTGATTAATGCCATGCGAGCTTGATAACTGATACTGAAGTCTGGTTGCAAGGTGATCCAATGAGACATAGTGTTACGCTTTAGTCCCTAATTTTTTCCTGGACCGCCCTTTCGGGTTTTCAGTCCACCGGGATACCCTTTTTTTCCCAAGCCGCCTTTTCAGGTTTTCGACTTGCCGGGTGTACAGTTTTTTCATTTTCATCCCATATTTTTGCTCGAACCCTTTTGGTTCGCCGAGAAGCCCTTATTTTTGCCTAGGCCAGTCGACCTAGTGGGTCTTTGATTATGCGTAGTATTTTTTCACTATGTATGCATTGACGGGGTGAGGAAGGTCGTCACCATACATGGTGGTTAGAATCATAGCTCCTCCTGAGAAAATGTTCTTAACCATAAATGGCCCTTCGTAAGTAAGGGTCCATTTGCCCCTGGGATCACCTTGAGGTAAGATAATGCGCTTGATTACCAGATCCCCAGCTTGATACTCTTGTCGTCTAACTTTCTTGTTAAATGCCTTGATCATCCGTTTTTGATACGTATGACCATGACAAATAGCAGTAAGTCTCTTTTCGTCAATTAAGTTCAGCTGATCAAGCCGGGTCTGAATCCAGTCATCTTCGCTCAAACCTGCATCCTTCATAATTCGAAGGGAGGGTATTTGGACTTCAATGGGAAAGATTGCCTCCATGCCATATACCAAGGAATAGGGTGTTGCCTCTGTTGACGTCTGTGCTGAGGTACGGTACCCATGAAGAGCAAATGGCAACATCTCGTGCCAATCTTTGTATGTCACCGTCATCTTCTGCACAATCTTCTTAATGTTCTTATTAGCCGCTTCAACAGCCCCATTCATCTTCGGCCGGTAGGGAGAAGAGTTGTGATGTTGTATCTTGAACTGCTTGCAGAGCTCAGTGATCATCTTATTGTTGAGATTTGTACCATTATCCGTAATGATCCTCTCTGGTACACCATATCGACAGATCAGATTGTGCCGAATGAACCGTGCCATGACGTTCTTGGTTACAGTAGCAAAGGAAGTTGCTTCAACCCACTTCGTAAAGTAATCAATAGCTACCAAGATGAAACGATGCCCGTTTGATGCCGTAGATCTGATCTCACCAATCATGTTGATGCCCTACATTGCAAAAGGCCATGGAGCTGTCAGGACGTTCAGAGGTACTGGACGTATATGCACTTTATCAGCATAGACTTGGCACTTGTGACAAGTCCAAGAATGTTGATAACAGTCGGCTTCCATTGTGGACCAAAAATATCATGCCCGGAGGATTTTCTTTGCCATGGTGTGTCCACTGGAATGAGTCCCGAAAGTACCTTCATGTAAATCTGCCATGATCCTTTCTGCTTCGTTCTTATCTACACAACGCAGTAAGTTTGAATCATGGTTACGCTTGTAAAGAATACCATTGCTAACGAAGAACTTCGCCGCGAACCTCCTCAGAAACTTCTTGTCATTAACAGACGCACCCTCGGGGTATTCCTGAGCCTCAAGATACCTCTTCACCCCATGAAACCATGGTTTATCCGTTGTCTCTTCAGTCTCAATGTCACAGCAATGTGCAGGTTTGTCCAACCTCGCAATGGTAATTCGGGGAGCCTCGTTGTCCCAATTGACTTTGAACATAGAAGACATCGTAGCCAGCGCGTCTGCTAACCGATTCTCCTCTCTAGGGAAGTGTTCAAAGGTTATCTCCTCGAAGTGTGGAAGCAATGTCAACACATACTCCTTGTAAGGAATAAGATTAGGGTGTTTCGTATCCCACTCGCCTTTGATCTGGCTGATCACGAGAGCGGAATCTCCAAAAACACTTAAGAACTTAATGCTTAGGTCAATTGCTGCTCGAAGACCCATAATGCATGCTTCATACTCCGCCATGTTGTTGGTGTAGTTGAAACATAGTCGGGCGGTAAACAGAGTATGAGAGCCTTTGGGAGATATGATCACGGCGCCAATGCCATTGCCCAAAGCGTTTGAAGCTCCATCAAAGTACATGGACCATCAGGATCCTTCCTCAGGTCCTTCATCCGGTCTAGGTGTCTCACAGTCAGTCACTATCATGATACTCTCATCCAGAAATTCAAAGTTCATAGACTGGTAATCATCCACTGCCTGATGTGCCAAATGGTCTGCCAACACACTTCCCTTGATTTCCTTTTGGGTCGTATACTGGATGTCATACTCAGTCAAGATCATCTGCCATCTTGCTATTCTTCCGGACAAGGCAGGCTTTTCGAAGATATACTTGATTGGATCCATCTTTGATATCAATAGAGTAGTGTGAGTCAGCATATACTGTCTCAGCCGACGAGCAGCCCATGCCAAAGCGCAACAAGTTTTCTCGAGCAACGAGTATCAGGTCTCGCAGTCGGTAAACTTTTTGCTAAGGTAATAAATAGCATGCTCTTTTCGGCCAGACTCGTCATGTTGACCCAGCACGCACCCCATTGAGTTGTCGAGTACTGTCAAGTATAAGATCAGAGGTATCCCTTCAACTAGAGGCATCAGAATAGGTGGCTCTTGAAGATACTCTTTGATCCTTTCGAAAGCGGCCTGACATTCATCATTCCATCTTACCACTTGATCTTTCTTCAGTAATTTGAAGATTGGCTCACAAGTAGCAGTCAGGTGTGAGATGAATTGGGCAATGTAGTTTAGTCGTCCCAGAAAGCCTCTGACTTCTTTTTCTGTTTGGGGAGCTGGCATCTCCTGTATAGCCTTCACCTTTGCAGGATCCACTTGAATACCCTTATCACCTACGACGAAACCCAGCAGTTTACCAGGCCTCGTCCCGAAGGTGCACTTGTTCGGGTTTAACCTCAGCTTGTACAACTTCAACCTATCAAATAGCTTCTGAAGATGGTCCAGATGTTCTTCCTCAGTCTGGGATCTTGCAATCATGTCGTCGACGTATACCTCAATCTCATGATGAATCATGTCATGGAACAGAGCGACCATGGCGCGCTGATACGTTGCCCCAGCGTTCTTCAATCCGAAAGGCATGACCTTGTAGCAAAAGGTACCCCATTGAGTAACAAAAGTTGTCTTCTCCATGTCTTCGAGAGCCATTTTAATCTGATTATAACCGGAGAAACCATCCATGAAGGAGAAAACCTTATGATGAGCGGTGTTGTCAACCAGTACGTCGATATGAGGTAGAGGGAAATCATCCTTGGGGCTCGCCCTGTTCAAATCCCTATAGTCAACACACATTCGAACTTTACCATCCTTTTTCGGCATAGGAACCACATTGGCAACCCACTGCGGGTAAGAAGTAACTACTAGAAAACCGACGTCAAATTGTTTCATAACTTCAGCCTTGATTTTCTCAGACATCTTCGGGCGCATTCGGTGAACCTTCTGTTTCACTAGAGGACAGTCTTCCTTGGTAGGCAATCGGTGAACCACAATATCAGTATCCAACCCAGACATATCTTCAGAAGACCAGACAAAGATCTCAACGTAGTCTCGCAGCATCTGAATCAACCGTTGCTTAACAATAGGCTCTAGATTTGCACCGATCTTGACCTCTTTCTTGTCTACCTCTGTACCCAGACTCACCATTTCCACTGGCTCTTCATGCGGCTGTATGGCCCTCTCTTCCTGAAGTAACAATCTAGCAAGTTCACCAGGCACTTCGCAATCATCTTCACCTTCGTCTTCGGCTAAGTTGATCGGACTTTCGAAGTCATAACCGGCAGTAGCAGAGTCGTTATCAATGGGATCCAGAGTGGACGTAGACCTGTATATGTGAGTGTGTGTAAAATAGCTGTTTTGCAATATATAACAAAAGAAAAACAAGGAGCGCAAAATTTGAAATGCAAGAAAATGTCAAATGCTTTTATTAATGATATATGAAAATGACACACATAAATCCCTCACAAACAAATCCACGGTGCCCCAGGTAAGACACCGGGCCGTAAAGTTTAAAAAATTATATGTTACAAATTCAAAACAAAAGTCTCATTACTGGGTAATAAAAGAAATTGGAACGAAGTCCTTTGTTATCCAATTGCTTAGTCCATCATCGGTAGTTGGGTAGATCCAACTATCAAACTCAGATTCTTCAAGATCGTCTTCAATGGCATTTACTCCTGAATTTCTGATAAACAGGGGAGGTCTTCCAGTCCGCGCACTCCGAACAGCCCTTTGAGCTTTTGCAGTGAAAACCAAACCAAACTTGTTAGTCTTATGTGCAAAATCAGGGAGTTGGCCCCAATTTGCACACCCACCTTTCTCGACAACAACCCGGGCATCTTTGAAGGAAGCCATCTTCATTGGAGGATCTTCAACAACAATTTCAGTTGATGCCAGCGTCTGGGGAACCTCTTCAAAATGTTGAAACGGGGTCTCAATGAACTCCCCATCCATCTCTACATACCGAAAAGAGTTGAGGTGGCTCACCATGTACTCCTCTTCTCCTTATACTGTCACAATTTTCCCTTTCGATGGGTACTTTAGCTTCTGGTGGAGCGTTGAGGTTACTGCCCCAGCTTTGTGGATCCACGGACGACGCATCAAACAAGAATAAGATGGCTGAATGTCCATCACATAGAATGTAGATTCGAATATCTGAGAACCAACCTTAATCAGAATATCCACTTCTCCATGTACCATCCTCTTGGACCCGTTAAAGGCCCTGACTATAATGTTACTCGGCTTCAGCTCTAACCCTTCACAGTCTAACCGGTCTAGTGCCTTCTTAGGTAAAACATTCAGCGAGGACCCAGTATCCACCAATACATGAGCTAGAGTAGTGCCTCTGTATTCAATGGTGACATGCAGGGCGTCATTGTGATTCTTCTCCTTAGCCGTCAAATTTGCGTCGGAGAAACCCAACCCATTATCTGTTGTCAGACTAGCTACGCAATCTTTAAACTGATCAGCTGATGTCTCCTGTGGCACATGTGCAGTTTTCAGGAAAGCAATCAAAGCCTTAGCATGGGATTCTGAGCATAGCAACAGAGACAACATAGAGATTTTGAAAGGGGTTTGCCCTAGTTGCTCGACTACATTGTAGTCACTCTTTTTGATGATCTTCAAAATTTCCTCCATCTCTTGTCTAGAGGCTTCAACAATAATCGTCTTCGGTGCCTCCGTCTGGGCAGGCTCACTGGTGGTCCCTTTGCCCCGAGTGTCAGGTGACTCGGCAACAGGGGTAAGAATGGGAACTTGAACAGGAACAGTAGCAGGTGCACTGGCAGGTGTAATAACAAAAGGCTTCCGAATAACTAGTAGAGAGATCTCAAGGGAGAAAAGTCTTCCGCTGCGGGTGACTTTGGCAGGTCCAACAATATTGCTGACGTCAGTATCAGTATTCAAATCTTCTTTAACTCCGTGATAGTATACGTCAGCCCCATAGTGCCAAGGGACAACTATATCTGACGTATAGGGGATAGGCCCAGGAACAGTAATGATCAAGGGAGCGATTCTTGGAACAGATGTAATTCTAACAGGCTTTCTCGAGGAAGCCTTGGAATAATTGTCGAAAATGGTGATTATAGAAACTTCTTCAACAGGAACCAAAGGAACAACAGTCTTCTCAAACATGATTTCTTTATTATCCATCAGGCGTTGGACACCTGACTTTAAAAGATGGCAACCAGTAGGTAAGACGGCACACAGATGGAAACCTTCGCCACAGCTCGGAAATAAACCGGCTAATAGAATGTTCTTCTTCACAGTCATCAATGGAGTAACAATGTATTTTACAGAAACCACAAACGAGTCTTCATCTATAGCATTCACTCCATGCTTGGGCATAGGAGCAGTCACAACATTAGGTCCTTCAGGTGCTTCGAACTCAATCTCCTTAACATCAATCAAGTCCTGGACCTTATTTTTCAAAACCCAACAATCATTCGTATCATGCCCCGGGCTATCCGAGTGAAAAACACAGCAGGCGTTCAGATTGTACATGGGTGACGTTGTATTGGGATTCTCCGGGGCCTCCTTCGGAATCACCAAGTTGGTCTTCAATAACTGCGGCAGAATCTAAGACAAGGTCATGTTGAGCTGAGTGAATTGTCTTCGTGGCCTCTCGGCCCTTGGTTGATTGTTGCGCTGAGGAGCAACAACAGGTCTTGATATAATAACTGCATTAACAGTTTGGAGGCGTTCAGGCCTATTATGGCTCTTCGCGCTGTAAACTGCGTTGGATTCCTTCTTAAAAGGTTTCTTCTCGGTGCTTGATGAAGCACCCTTCTGTATTTTACTGGATTTGATACCGGCCTCAATTCTTTCCCCGGTCATAATCAGCTCTGTAAACCCGGACGATGAACTTCCAATCAGATGGTTGAAATATGGACCAGACAAGGTCCCCAAAAACATATCTACTAGCTCCCTATCAACCAAGGGAGGTTACACTCTTCCAGCAAGGTCCCTCCACTTCTGAGCGTAGTCTTTGAAACCTTCGCCCGCACCCATTGACATACCCTGAAGTTGGGTACGCATGGGGGCGAGGTCGGAATTGTATTGGTACTGCTTGTAGAAAGCAGCAGCTAAGCCCTCCCAATAACGGACACTAGCTCCTTCCAGCTGGTAAAACCATTCAAGCTGAGTCCCTGAAAGACTATCTTGAAAGAAGTGGATCCAGAGGTTCTTGTCAACGGTGTATGGCTGGATCTTTCTAACATACGAGCGGAGATGCAGTTTTGGGCAAGAAACCCCATCGTATTTAGCAAAGACTAGTGCTTTAAACTTGTGGGGAATCACCACCCCAGATGACAAACCCAAGTCTCCAAAGTCCAATCCAGGTACCTTCTAGATCTCCATCACACTTAACTGGTCTTCAAGCTGTTTATACCTATCCTCAGCCAGAGGATACTGGTCTTCGTCAAAGTCAGTCTCGTTGTCAGAAACCACAGGGCTAAGAGCCCTCCTTTCTTCCTAATTCTCTCCCCCTCCAGATGAGTGAGTCAAATCAACCTCTTCTCGCAAATTGTTTCCAAATCTGCGACCCATATTTAGTAGGACCGTCTTCTTCTTCTTCTTCTTCTTCTCTTTCAGGATAAGGGTCTTCATATCTTGCTGACCCATGGCCAAACTCATGAACAATTCCTGGAACTGGGCGTTTTAGGCTTGCAGAGCCTTGATAGCTTGATCGGTTGATGTTTCAGCAGACATGATGCTGAAATAAACAGTGAAGAAGGTAAGAGACCTCTAATGGGTACCTGTGATGAGGTGCATGGAATGAAATGCATATGACATGATTTCAAAGACGTCGAGAGATTCAAATTCGTAAACCAAAATGAAACACACTTTTATTAGATAAATTTGAAATAATGTTTGATAAATGCCTTTACGGCGTTACAAGAAAGAAAAACTGAAAAGTAAATCAAAACTAGAAATAATTAAAAGACATCAGCGCTCCCATGGTCTTTTCCCTTTGGTGCTGACATAGTCGTTGAGGATCTGCTCCTTCTCCAATTGCCTTGTCAACTTCAGGATCTTCCTCTCTTGCTCGTGATACTTTTCTCTATAAGTATCCTGCTCTTCTCTTATATGCATCCAAGATCTCTTTAATGCCCCAATGTCAGTAGGCATGTATGGGTGGAGGATGGTAGGTGGAACCCCTTCTTCATCAACAACCTCAACGATCACAGGCAAGACAGCTTCGTACGGCATTCCCAGTTTTTGGGCACGGATTCGAACCCATCGGAGATAAGGTTCCATCGGAAGAGAGGTCTTCATCCCTAACTCGTGCGATCAGACCTGTGTACCCTGTCCCAAGCTCGGATGAACCTGCGGCGTTGCTCGTCACTATCCCCTTGGAAGTCAAAGACAATACTTGGCATCAGCAACTCATGAGGTCCTTCCCTCCTAGCTCGCCCAAACTGACGTAAGGCCAAACACGGATTATAGGTGATCCCTCCATTGATTCCTAGCAGTGGAACATTGGGGTATTCCCCACAGAGATCAATAATAGCTACGTCTTCCATGTCCTTATTAGTCCAAAAGATGTCCATGTGAGAAAGAGACATAATCCTGTTGGCCCAACCCATGCCTTCCTTATTCTTCAAAACTGATTTGGGGAGGTGAGAAATAAACCACCTCGCTAGCAATGGTGCGTAACACATAAGGGTTCCCCGTTTCCGAGCCATACGGGCATAAAGAGAGTGAAAAATGTCACCCAAGAGAGTGGGTACTGGATTACCGGATATGAAAATCTTCACTGCATTCACGTCGACGAAATGATCTGAGTTAGGAAACAACACCAAACCATATATGAGAAGAGCCAGAATGTCTTCAAATGCCTGAAAGTCTAGACTGTCCCAGAACTGATTAGCTCGATCAACCAAGAATTTAGCCAAGAAGCCTTTTATCCCACTGCTAGTCTCCCAGTTAGACATTACCTTAGCCTTTGTCGGATGGAGGGATGAAGCAATTTCTTCCGGCCTAAGGACTTTCTCCCAACTTGTGAACGGGGTCTACTCCAGAATAGAGATACCAAGTAGATCAGAGAACTCTTCCAAGGTAGGGACCAACTGGTAGTCCGGAAAAGTAAAGCATTGGTACAGTGGATCAAAGAACTGGCACAAAACACTCATCATCTGTTCATCTAATCTGGAAGTGACCAAACCCAGGAGGTGACCATGTCTTCTGATAAAGGAGGAAGTATCTGGAACCTTTGCAACCAATTCCTTAAGCTAAGTAGGAACCTGGACAAAGATGATCCGAATAGTGTTTCTACGCATGGGTGCCATGACCTACAAAACAGAACAAAGATGAATCTCCTCTGTATTTGAAATGGGTTAGTCCAATGCAATATGCATGCAATGTCATGATGTCATGATGTTATGATAGAAACACACCACAAGTATCCACAAATAGCAAACATGGTAAGGGCATACAAGTCACACATATAGCCCTTAGATTTCAGGCTGGCAAGGAGTTTAGGTATTAACCTCTTTTAGTTTAGTTGGTTCAAACCTGTCCTAAAAATAGTAACCGGGTTCTAGAGGATCTCAATATCACTGACCACCATCGATCAGTCGTAACTCCAGTTTGGAAACCTTTTCTTGTGGCCGGAATCATCGCGAGAGTTTGGTATCAATGAGCGTAGCATACTGCTACTATTCTATGGACAAGTTGGTCAATTATAGGTGCTAAGGTCAGTTGGTGCTTAATGACCCCTTAGAAGACCCATATTCTCCTCGTTGCGCCACAAGGGATATTGGTACAAACTAAAGTGCCATACCAACGCAGCTACTGCTTCAACTGTATCGGTCTACACCGTACATTTCCCTCACAGTTTATTGCTACTTACCTAAAAGGTATCCCCCAGATCCGAGTTAGGATCTATAGTAACTCCAATACAAGCCCACAAAGATAAAGCATACAAATCAAGCAATTGAAAACATTATGAACTAATCCTAAGTTACACCCCACTTATAAGTGTCCCCAGCAGAGTCGCCAGTTCTGTGGTACGGTGGGAAGAACTGACTGTTTTTGGAATGCTGGTTTGCATTTTGCGTTTTGTTTGCGCAAAATGTCGCGGTAAGCAAGAGTCGCCACCGACTTTTATTTTATCCAACAAGGAAAGGAAAAAAGCACAGAAAAATTCATTTTTCGAGATTATCTCTGAGTTCGGGGGGTAGATTATAGAAAGGGAAGGTATTAGCACCCTTTCTATCCGTAGTTATCTACGGGCTCTTAGGTACTTGCTCAATTGTTTCAAAATGTTTTCTTTGTGCTTGTGGGTTTGAAAAAGTTTTTGTTTTGAAAACTTTGATATAACTCTTGCTTCTGTCCTCAAGAGTGTAATGAAGTGTTTTGAAAACTTTATTCGACAAGTGTAAGTGTAAAAAATTTGTTTTGTTTTGAATGAGCAAGTATTTAAGAGCTATCTACATACTCGAAAAAGGAATTGTTCTATGCTAATTTCCTTTAGAAAATACTATCCCATTATTAGTGAGTAGGTAGCACCATCGTTGGAGTTTAAGGGTCAATTCGAATGAGGGACATACGGTCACTAAAGCAACGTTAGGACACCTTAGCGGTAACCCTAATGTCTTAGATCATTTGTTTGAGGCAACAATATCTGAGGCAACCATTTAGAGGCGACTATGATCTTTTAGACAAGAGGACGACCTCTAAAAAGACCTATACCCAATGACCGTGTACGAAGGCAACCAAGTGGGGTGTGCCCTAAGAGTGCGCATGTGCGAGTGTGTCATTTTCAGTTATTTTTATCTTTGCACATGTAAAGGGTGATCTAATTTGATTTTAAGATTTAAACATTCAGTCTTGTCATGCGAACCCTATTATCAAACATCTAGCAGTTATAATTTGCAGAATTAAAAGTGCGGAAATTAAAGATGCGGAAATTAAATTACAAGGCGTCGGGTATTTACATCGCCAAAAACAATCCTTTGAAAATAAATAAAGCGAGAAATAAATAAAATGTCCTAATTATCTATTACATACCGTAAGCAGATACATAATTGGATAAAGAAAAATAAAGCGCGACGCGAAATTAAATCAGATATAAGATTAGGGTTTTGACCCTTTTTAAAGAAAATGTTTTTTTTTTGTTTTTATTTTAAGAAAAGAAACTAATTCCTAAATTAAATAAATAAATTGAATTATTTAAACGAAAAATAATTAATGACATATTTTTGGGTTTTTGTTATTTTAAGAAAGAAAAATGAAATAATTAAATTAGTAGTTAAAACCTAATTAAGTCTAATTAATTTTATTTATTTACAAAATAAACCAAAGTTTCCTAATTAATATCCTAATTAATTAATAAGTTTTATTAATAAAAATACAAGTTTTAAAATTTGATTGGATAAAAAAAAGTATTTTTTTGTGATTTTATTTGATAAAAAAGAATTTTGTTATTGGTTAGAAAAAAATGAAATAAAACAATTAAATGAAATAAACAAAATAAATAAAAAAGGTAAGAATTGGGCCTGATTGAAGGTTGTTAATAGTAATTCTGTAGGCCCATTAATGCTGGTCCGTTTGACTTTCTCCTTGGCCATCTGGCGCTTGGATCGTGAGGGAGTATGGTGGGTTGCAAGCTAGCGTATGCACTGGAAACCTGGGATTCGAACCCAGGTCCTGAAGGAGAATACAATATTCGCTTGCCACCACGCCATGTTGTTTTGTTTGTCATATTAATAAGGATTAATAATAATATAAGGAAACAAATCAAATGCCAGAAAAAATAAAAAATAATTCCTAAATTAAATAACTAAATTAAATTAATTAAATGAAAAATAATTAATGACATATTTTTGGGTTTTTGTTATTTTAAGAAAGAAAAATAAAATAATTAAATTAGTAGTTAAAACCTAATTAAGTCTAATTAATTTTATTTATTTATAAAATAAACCAAAGTTTCCTAATTAATATCCTAATTAATTAATAAGTTTTATTAATAAAAATACAAGTTTTAAAATTTGATTGGATAAAAAAAAGTTTTTTTTTGTGATTTTATTTGATAAAAAAGAATTTTGTTATTGGTTAGAAAAAAATAAAATAAAGCAATTAAATTAAATAAACAAAATAAATAAAAAAAGGTAAGAATTGGGGCTGATTGAAGGGTGTTAATAGCAATTCTGTAGGCCCATTAATGTTGGTCCGTTTGACTTTCTCTGATCCAGTAGGCACGCATTGACCTGGCTTATGGTGGACTACCAACATGGACCACCAGATCTGGCTCCTTGGCTATCTGGCGCTTGGATCGTGAGGGAGTATGGTGGGTTGTAAGCTAGCGTATGCACTGGAATACCTGAAAAATAATAATATTGAGAAAGAGGGGGACCTGGGATTCGAACCCAGGTCCTGAAGGAGAATACAAAGTCCGCTTGCCACCACGCCATGCTGTTTTATTTGTCATACTAATAAGGATTAATAATAATATAAGGAAACAAATTAAATGCCATAAAAAATATTAAAGAAAAGGCGCGTAACATTTGAACTGACCAATAGATGGACACCAGCTCTTCGTCCCATTCCTCAAACCCCTGTAACTTTACCTGCGGATTTCTATCCGTAGCTAAAAACGCAGGTTCGTCCTAAAATCTCCCTCAAGCCATAAAAATGATATCCACGACCATGGTTAGCTTCGTCTCATCTCTCTGATCACAGCCATAACCACCATTAAGGCCAATTTCACCATGAAACAGAAACTCCCAAAAACGATCCAAGAAACCCTAACTATGGCATTTCATGATACAGAGCATATAAATCAAATTGGTTATTGCCAATAGTTTGCAAATGATGTGAGGGTTAAGGATATGCAATTATTCCATGAAAATGATGCCTAATTTCAGAGTTACGAAATCAAGAATAGGAGCAATTTGCGTGAGACTTACAGTGCGTATAAGGGCCTGATAATGCTTGGTTTGGATCCAGTTAGCTTGTGTGTGTTGCCAGGAATCGATTGGGACCAATATCCAGCTCTGAAAACGCCTCTAGCTTTGATTTCGATCTCAAACTTTTTTGTGATTTTTTGCAAAGTTGTGTCTGCCTCCACAATTGTTCTCTCACCCCTATTTTCGTGCCTATGGCTTGCTTATGGATTGTGCATTGGATTAGGGTAAAGAACTTGGTCCAAATCTTACCTTATCAATGCTCATGAATTTGATTTGATTCCTCCATAAAAGCTTTCCAAACTTGGCCTAAATCATATCTTTTTGCACATGATTCACTTGATACGAATTTGATTGCAAGGATAGTTGTATTTGGAGCCTGAAATAACCAAAAAATCATGTGATATCAATGATTTAGATTTTATATGATTTTATTTGATTTAAAATAAATTAATTCAAATAAAAATCAAATTAAATAACAAAAATGTGATATGGACACATGGATGAAGCTAGGGCACGTGGGCAATAATTCAAACTCAAATCAAGTGAAAAAGAATGGGCCCATTTGGTAAAATTTGAAGTTTTGGGGATAGTTGACTTTTGGCAATTTTGCAAAAAAGTCCAACTTCAACAATGCATAACTCCTTAAATTTTGAACTTTTGGAGGTGTTCTTTGACTTTCTAGAAATCTTGAGATGTCCTCTAATCAACCCTTTTGGTCTCATCTCATTTTGATATTCCATGCTCAAGTTATAATCTTTGACAAAAAAGGTGTTTTTGTCGACTTTTCAAAATGACCTATAATGTCCAAATTCATAACTTCTTGTGAGTGCATTTTTTGAACTTGGGGTATGAATATGGACTGTAGGAAATTGAATCCTATTCAAAATTAGCTTTGGATGGGTCATTTATCATAAAGTATGAGAAAGTTATGCTTGGTCAAAGTTGGGTTGACTTTTCCTACAAAACCCTAATTTAGCAACTTTTGAGTCTTGATGAATTTTGAGCAATCCTTGATGAATCATGATCAACCCTTGATCAAATGATGAAATACCCTTCAAAATTATAATGTTGACAAAAAATCTTGAAGTTTGACTGTATATAGGTCAAAGTTGACTTTTGCCCTAGCATGGTCGACTTTTGGGCTTTTGAGCAATTGACTGAGCAAACTTCCTCTGCAAGGCATGAAATTTGACATGGATGATCTTGAGAAAATATTAGGACATTGGGGAGCACTTCAGGTCATTTGGACTCAAGGATATTGATGCAACATAAAACCCTAATTTGGGGTAGACTGCCTTAGGAGATAGCTTGTCTGATCAACTCTTGAGCTTCCTTGGGCAACTTGGAGATTTTTCTTGCAATGTTTTGAGAAATATGGGAGGGAAAATTTTTGGGTACAACAGTGTAAAAAAACATTTTTGATTTGTGAGCAAGCAACTACGAGCTATCTACCTACTCAAAAAGTCTTTGTTCTTTTCTTCTTCCTTTAGATATTACTATCCCACTATTAGTTAGTAGGTAGCTCTATCATTGGATGTTTGAGGGACGGGCGAGGGTCATTGTATAGTCATAGAAGGCAACTCTCATGACGCTTTAGCAATTGTCGTAAGTGACTAAGATCATTTACCGAGGCAACATCGAAGGGTCATCGAGGGACTAAGATCTTTTTAACCGAAGGGTCTTTGCTAAAGCATCCCACGTTCGAGGGACATGATTGTTTTTTATCTGAGGCAACAAGTGAGAGTCACCCTTGAGGTGAGCGTGTGCAAAGTGATTCGTTTCAGTTATTTTTAAAAGGGTTAAATATGTTTGTGGTCCCTATAAATATCTCAAATTTCATTTTTAGTCCTTATTAAAATAATGACATGTTTTAGTCCCTACAAAATTATTATGCACATAGTTTTAGTCCATGTTCTTAAACCAATGTGTATTTCTGAATGATTATTTTGTAGACATGTTTAGAACGTTATAAAAATTTCCTTAGAAAAAAGAAATTCAAAATTTGATTTCTCAGTCGAGATTTTCATTATTTTTATCAATATCGTTTGGAATTTAAAAAAATCATATTTAATTCTTCTCGTTTTAAAAAATTCTAAAATTTGATAAAAAAACATTTTATAGTATTCTAAACCCATATGAAAACCATTATTCAAAAATTTAATAGTTCAAGGGTAATTAAACAATTTTTTAAATTTTAGAAAATAGCACGGACTAAATCTGGATGAACAAAAAATTTTTAGGGACCAAAATTTGTCATTTTTTAATAGGGATTAAAAATGAAATTTGAGATATTTATAAGGATAAAAAAATATATTTAACCCTTTTTAATATTTTATTTATGGTTATCTAATGTTTGCTTTTAGTCTTTGCCATACAATCCTATTAAACTAGCAATTTATATATACAAACATAACTATAAGTGCGGAAAGTAAAAATGTGGGAAATAAAATATACGCTATTACAATGTCTCGGGGATGGGGAGTATAAACCATAAAATGGGGGAGAAAAGCAATAAACCCTAATTATCTATTACAAACTTTTGAGCAGTTACAATAATTAGAAAAAAATACTAATGCGAAAGTAAAATGCGTGAAGCGGTAAAAAATGAAACGGGGAAAGAAGTTGTTCTTTTGTTGTTTTTTATGAAAAAGAAATGTTTGTGATTAATCTAAAACAAATCTAATTAATTTTACTTAAAAGAAATATGATTAACTTAAACATAGAAAATCTAATTAATTAATTAAATAATTAAATAAATTAAATCATTTTATTTAATAAAATTAATAAAACAATTAATGATATTAAATAAAACTTATTAATTTAATTATTTATTTAAAACAAAATATTTTTGTGTTTTTATTTTGATTAAAATGATAATTAAACAAAAATAATGCAAAAGTAAAAAAATGGTAAACGGGCCAAGAAATGCAACAAAAAAAGGGCCTGGGATGCAAAAGAAAACTGGGGGTGTGAGAAAAGTAAAAAATGCTAGGCCCAAACGCGCTGGCTCAGCTGCTGCGTGATCCCATGTGATTGATTTTATGAGGTGCATCATGGGGCTTGATCTGAGTCCATTAGATTGGGATCTGATGGTGATGATTTATGGAGGTGCATGGCATGTGCGCTGGATTGCTTGTACTGGATCTGTGAGAAATAAACATGAAAAATAAAAATGTCTCACGCCTGGATCAAACTCGGGATCAGGCATATGAAAGACTTAAGAGCAAGCGTGCTGCCACTGGGGTGGCCATTACATCTGTTATAAAACCTGAAACAATAAAAACAAAAATACAGCAAAATACTATAGGCCAGAAAAGCGCCGGAGTCCTAGCTTCGTCCGTCTTCTCCGGCGACCTACAAAACACAAAACATGTAAAGATCAGCTCTTAAGGATCCAAAACACAGTGTCCCCCCTAATTCGACCCTTCTGAATCCAAATCCGGGATTATTTTTTGCCAAAACCCCTTAGATCATGCGTTTCGAATGAGATTATACCGATCAGAGAAAGAAATGGCATATAGCAAACCTGCGTGCATGGGACCATGCTAATGATCAAAACATGTTTAAGCATATCTCAAGATCATGTTAGAAGCATCAAATTGTTTTGAAATAAAGCAAAATTATATATATGGTTTTCAAAAAAACATGGAATCGGCAAGGCTTTGCTATGCGATTTCATGCATGCAGGATCATCATGATTGATCCAAACCTACTTTTGGATATTCCAGGAAGGGAATAGGGTTGAGATTTTGGAACGATAAGGCTTGTAACACTAGTTTTGGAATCTAGGGTTCTTTGAAGAATTTTGACAATTTGGAAAGCTTTCTTTGAGGCAGGAATTCGTGTCCTCTTGGTCTGACTTGCTTGCACTTATATAGAGGAAGGAAATAACTCAAATAACATGGAAAAAAATCAAGTCATCAAGCCATGATTAAACAAGAATCAAGCATTTTAAAAACCTTCCATATATGAAATATATCTTGCCTTCTTTAAGCTTACACGGTTTTGGCATGCTTTGTGACAGGCTAGCATGATTTTTTTGGGCCTCCAAGAGTTTAGCCCATAAGCCTTACATGCCTTGTCCATTAAGTTTGCATTTTATTTGATTTAATTTTGATTTTAAATAAATAAAATCAAAATAAATAAAATAAAAAACAAAAATAATGCATGAATGCACTTAAGAGTCTTTAAATATGTCATGAACATATTTTGAATTCCAAAACTTAGGCCTAATAGCCCAAAATCACAAATTTGCTCAATTGAGATTTCATGCATTTCTCAAAAATTTCCCAACTTGTGCAACTCATAACTTGCTTAATTTTCATCTTTTGAAGGTAATCTTGGAAGTTTTGGAAAGCTCAATATGTCCTATACAATTACTATTTTGATTATTTTTGCATTTGGAGACTTTATCAAGATGTAAGTTGCTTTGACAAAAAGTGTCTTTTTATTGACTTTTGAAATGATCTGTAATGTATTAGCTCATATATTTCAAATGAATCACTTTTTGGACTTGAGAATACATATACAAATTTGTAGAGAATTGATTTTCCTTCAAAATTGGCTTTAGTTGGGGAGAAGTTGATGAAGCATGTGAAAGTTATACCTGGTCAAAGTTCAGTTGACTTCTCCTAAGGAAACCCTAATTTGGCAATTTTTGACTTTTGATGATTTGAGGGATTTACTTGAGGAACCATAATCAACCCTTGATAAAATGATGAATATTACTTCAAAATGTTGATGTTGACCAAAAATCTTGAAGTTTGACTATATGTTGACCATAGTTGACTTTTTACCCAATATAGTTGATTTTCAATCATCTGAGCCATTGATTGAGCAAACTTGTGATGCAAGACTTGAAACTTGACATGAACATTGTTGAAGACCTATGATGAACCATGGAAATCATTTGAGACCCTTGCAACCCAAAAATCCTTGAAAACACAAAACCCTAGTTGTAGACCCTTTGCTTAGGAGGAGGTTTTGATTGGTCAACTCTTGATATTCTTGAGCTTTTTGGGAACCCTTAAAAGAATTCCTTAAAGAAAATGGGAGCGCAAATTTTGGGGTACAACACCATCCTTTCAAAACAGCCTTCCAAGATTTGTTATCCATGGATTTCAGAGAAGCCACCATTCTAACCTTCCAGCAATCATAATTTGAACCATCTAATAAAGGTGGTTTGTTGTTGTATCCTCCTTCCTTGTCCATAGTACCAAAAATTATACTCCATGGAGCTTACCCAATAAATAGAACAAGGTGCCTTCTCTGATGCCAATTGAAATTCTATAACTTGCAATACAGATGTTTAAGACTGATGTCCCAACACCACACAATGTCAAGATAGATGTTAGAACATATGTTGATAGAACACTTGCTAAATTTGGAGATTATACATAAAAATAAATTGCAGAAATTTAAATACCATAATCAATTGTTAACCTAGTTTGGTGCAATATCACTTACTTTGGGAGCTACCAAGCCAGGAAGGAAATTCACTATGAAAATATTAGTTCAAATATAAACCAACCCTAATTTACAACTTCTCACCTAATAACTACCTTGTGCAACTTCTACGTATACACCTCTAGATATGAGATCCCCCTCTCACTTCCAATCACTGCATAGATACCTACAGTCACAATCCCAGTTACTAGAATAAAAAACCAAATAGAAGATTACACTTCCAATACAATACTTAGTTTTACTTAAAAGCTTCAACTAAGAATAATACTCAACTCTTTGCTTAAAAGCTCGTGAGTGAGAATAATCAATCTACCTCAATGTATCAAAAGATACATGAGTGACATACAAAGAACAAAAATACAAAAACCTTAAAAAGACTCCCAAAACTCTAATCCTTATGTTTCACCCACGGTTTCTTCAATGTGAATGCTTGCTATTTTAGGTTTAGCAAGTCCTTATTTATAGACTCTTGCAAAATAGGCTTGGACTCATAAAATCAAATCCAATCTTATGTTTCAAATCAACTACAAGATATTCATACAAAATAGGAACAAATCTTTGAAAGTTTCCTAAAAAGTCTCCAAGATCCTTTTTAATGAAACCAAATCAAATATGCACTTGTTCCTAATAAATATCCTTCACATGTGCAAAATAATGAGATATATCCAAAAAGGATCTCTAAAAAATATATCAAATCTGTCAAGAGGTATAACAATAATGTTTGTTGCATAACAGTCCAAGATGTCAAGACATCTGACTCAACATCTGTCTAATAAGCATGACATCAGAACCTGTCATGACAGTTGGTCAAGATGTTATGATATCTAGCTCAACATCAGTCCAAACCATGTTTTAGCAAAATTTATTCCAAACCTAAAACCATGGATTTAAGAAAAGCTTTTTCCCAACTGCCATTTTGTCTTCGACCTCATTAATGGATTTAGATATATTGTTACTGGACTGTACCATGCCTCTCTCAGCCGCATCCATTTCAACTTTCTTCTTCCTTTGGTGCCTCCTCCATTGGGATATGGACATAGGATTTTTTTTCCTTTGTAATTTTCAAATTTGTATGCCTGGTGTTTCGACACCTGGAACTCCCTTCGATAAGCCATCAAAGATCCTTTACCAAACTCAAAACTTCGCCATTTCCCCTGTCTTTGACCTCTTTTTTCAACAGGCCTCATCCACTTATTTTTTGGGGGCGTCAGCCGTTGGTTTGAACGAAGCTTGCCTATTCACCTGAAGATTTGGTACTCTCTGCTGTTGCTGTTGGGGAACTCATCTCTTGTTAAAAACATATTTTCCCCCAGTATCCTTCCAGTTTCCTCTTTGACAGGAAATTCAGACTCTCTCCGAATTTTCAGCAGCCTTTCTATCATACATGGAACTTCACCTAGGGAACATCACCACCTCAAAGTTCTTCTTCTGGCATCGAAAAAGAATTTCTAGCAGATTTTCATTTGTCTTGGGATAGGCTAACTTCATTTGATATTCTTCTCTTTGGATGCTTTTTTCGTCATCTTCTATGTCAGCTTCTTCACTCAGTTTAACCATATTAACTTTGACATTAAGACCACCACTAATCCTAATCTTTTGTAACTTAAGCCTAAGGCCCTTGGTAGCCTTATTCATTTCGATACCCTGTTTCAAAACTTCAGTAGTTCTACTCATGGTGTTCTTGGAATGAAGGTCTTTAGTAACCTCAATCATATTGACATCTGATGACTCAGTGTAATGGGCATCTGTCACTTGCAAGGGGTCTGAATCGATCTTCATCTGGGCCTTTCTTTTTTCACCAAACTTCAGCCTTCTGTCCTTGATAGTGTTTTGTACAATATCCCTGAAAAGAAAACATTTTAAGGTTTTATGGCCTAAAAAATTATGATATTTACAAAACCCGTTTTTCTTCCGTTGTTCTAACAGAGGAAACTTAGTGCCAGGTGGCACTATCATTTGGCCATATTTAACCAATAAATCAATGATTTTGTCATACTCGGTCACGTCAAAGTTGCATGTTCTCTTAGGGAATTTGTCATTCTTTTCTAGTTTGACGGGATTCTTTCCATTCGAAGGAGCAAAGACTTTTCAGGAATAAGGTGGCCCTTGTTTCAATTAGGCTAGATCTACTTTACTTTCATCAAAGCCTATAAGGTCATTATAAACTTCTGGTTTATCCTCATCCATTTCGACATTTGCTACCATTTCTCTTCTATTGTTCTTACTTTCCCTAGCCTTTTCAGCTTTCAGACATTCTACTTATCGAACAGTGTCTGCTAATTGGGCCATATCTCTTAAGTATTGGATGTCTAACTTCTTCCTAATGGAATAATCTAAACCACCCGCAGCCATTTCTTATAGGTCATGCTCAAGAACTTGTGTGAAACACCCTGCCTTTAACAAACGGAACCTATTGAGATAGTCATCTATTGTCTCACTAAACTTATGCTTGATGCTAGCCATCTCTTTCAAACTTATCTTCGACTGGCCCATATAAAACTGCTCATAGAACAATCTCTCTAAACGATTCCAATCATGGATTAAATTTGCAGGGAGAGTAGTGAACCAAGTAAAGGCATTCTCGGTAAGGGAACTAGGGAAATATCTTATCCTTAAGTTTTCATTGTTTGTAATATCCCCAGCCTCAGTGACATACCTGGCTATATGTTCGATAGTAGATTTGCTGGTATCACCAGAGAATTTCGTGAACTTTGGGACTTTCCATCCCATGGATAACTTAGTTTGTAAAACACATTAAGACAAAGGGGAAGTATAGTTTGGCCTATGGAGGCCTATGTTTACCCGATTTCGCGTCATTATCCTTTCGACCATGGCTGCCAAATTGTTTTCTACTGCGAATTCATCTTGTCGAACACGGTGGCTGACTTCATATGTGTCCTGGTTTCGATTAATCATCACCACTCTAAGGGCTTCTCACTCCCTTGGTATTGCTTGTTTAACCCTACGTGGTTTGACTTGTGGACTCTAGTTAATTTCTCCAGCATTTGACGCAAAAGGTTGGCCTGGTTAGTTGTTGGATCTTCTTCGAAAACCACTCCTTGATTTTCTCTTATCCATTCTCGACGGGGTTGGCGAACTGGCACCTGGGGGGCACTAAAGAAATCTGTAATTCACGCTATTTGTGTTGCCAATTGTTGATTCGTTTGGGAATTCTGTTGATTAGTTTGGGTAGCACTTTGGATCAAAGGGTTGAATATTGTGCCCATTTGTTGGGCAAGCACACAAACTATTTCATGGTTGATGTCGTTCATTTATTGTCTTAGTGTTGCTGTATAACTCGTTGTAATAGCAGGCAGTTGGGCAGCAAATCCTGGGGGTTGGGTGTTTCTACCCAAGTTGTTAATGCCTGAACCTGATCCTTGTAATGGCGAATAAGTACTCACCAATGGATCATGGAACTTTGATGCGCTATTATGTAAACTTGCCATTACTGATGTTGGTATGTCATATGGTTGTTCGCGACCGTTCATAGGCATCAAAACTCCAGGAACATAAGGCCTAAAATTGCTATTACCCACTAGTATGGGGGTCATCGGTTGACCCTGTGTTCTTACAGGGGATAGCATTGGTCCACTTTAAGTGTTCAATGGTATTTTCATCGTACTCACTGTAGTGGGTATTGTTTCGGTCACATATATTGTGGTCGTATTTTCCCCTGATGAAGGAGGAGGTTGTTCTCCACTGTTGTTTGATGGATTTACTGTTCTTCTAATGTACTTCTTTTTTGGTATTGCTTCGCTAGTTCTGGCTACTCTACCACTTCTTAATCTCATGCAACAATGTTAGAGAAAAATTTATATGAAGAAAAATGCAGAAAAACTTCTAAAAACACACAAACTAGACACTGGGTCTCACTGGGCGTGCCAATTTATTTATCTTGAAATTTGGTAAATAAAGTTCTAGTCTTCCAAAATCTAATGCCTTTCGTTACTCACAAGATTGACCCTACGACGATAATGTATAGTTTTGTTTAAGTTTTCTGGATATTGACTTCTTCAAAAATAAGACGATTTATGAAAATGATAGGAAGATAGAGAAGTTTCTATTGTAATTTAAAAGGAATATAAACAACTTTAATGAAAATAAATTGGTATTGAAAGTAAATATGATGCTTCATAAGTACATTTCTCAGAAACTCATTTCTCGATAACACTTCGGTACTTTGAGTAAATATGAGTAATTTGTACAATATTAAATACCCAAAACCCTAACACTAAAGACTCTTATTTATATTAATTTGACACTAACGGTAACAAAAGGTCTTCTCTTCATAGAATGACACGTTCTCGTTTGCATGTGTTCTATCCTCCACATGCCTCCACGCTTCTCTTTTTCAAAAGAACAGATAAGGCCAAAAATTCAGTTATCATCCTTATTTCAAATATCTCTGTCAAACTTGATTCGAAACATCTTCAAAAAATGTTAAGTCCTAGCATTGTACCATTTCTCTAATATAAACCATTTTGTCATGACTTCTGTCGAAATGTCACCCATTTTTCCTATCGAAAATAAAGTTTAACTATCTCCAATGCTCTTCTCAAATTTTCTTCAAACTTTTACCATTACTTAAGGTCGAGTGTCGAATTTCCAGCTAACAAAGGTACATAATAAATAGTTAAAATACTAAATGAATAGTATAATTTGTCTTTATAAGTTACTAGTTTCAAGACAAAATCATCTCTTGTCCTTGGATCGAGGAGCCAAAACTATTCAATAGCATCTTGGTAAATAAAGTTGATTTTCATGGACAAATTCATCTCCAAAAAATTACAATGGCCTTTGATCTAAAATTTCATCTATAAAAAGGAACACCTCATATGAGAAAGTGAAAGAAGCATTAAACAATCTAAAAAATAGTATACAATATATTTCTTATCAAAAGTCATTACATATCAAGAATCATCAACACATTTCATTGAAAATATTTCTATAAGCCTCTTACTAACTAATGGTGAGGTTTAGTCTTTCTTTGATATTAAATCTTCTCAAAACATAAATCCACAATTGATACAAAACTTGTGTATTACCTTGTAAGCTTATTGAAGCTATATTATTTAGTATTGTAAGTCTGGTGAGACTCAAAAAATAAATAGTTGAAAAGGTGCTCACAAAAAGAAAAGCTTTAAAACATCAATAAATAAATTAGACAAATTGTAAGGACTGGGCTAGCCATTTTTTATGAACCAATATAAGTCTCTTGTGTAACTTCTCACAAATCATTACTCCCTCCGGTCTCATTTATAAGAAAAAATTAACTTTTTAGATACATTAAATAAGTAATGTATTTGGACAATATGGAATATCTCTTTATTTATTTCATTATCATTCATAATCACAGTCATACAATGCAAATTATATTATGTACTTGCACTAACATTTCTTCTCCCATGTTTCCTTGAGAGCTTTTTTTTTTGAAAAACTAAATTTTAAAAGGGTTACAATTAAACGTCCTTCTTAATTGCGGCATTTTCTACTGGCTCTAAATTAAAAAAAAAAACACTTAGTAATGTTAGAGTAAAACAATCCAAGAAGAAATGTCTGAACAAACAAATTTCATAGCTGAAAGAGGATCACCACACATGCCTCCATATTCTAATGGCTCATATTACTACTATTAGATAGAAAAAACGAGATTGTTTCTAATTTCTCAAGACAACAATATCAGTTGTAGAAAATAGTAACTTTGTACTACTCAAACAAAAAATAACAACACTGGTTCCTTAATCACAACCAAAACTGACCAAAGATGAAAATGATAATGTACTCCTAAATTCTAAAACTTAATTTATTCTATCTCGTGTTTTAAGCATGGAAGAATATGATAAAATAGAAGAGTGTACAATTGCAAAATAAATATGGGATGCTCTCAAAATTCATCATGAAGGAAATAATTCACTTGGGAGTAAAAAAAGATTAAAACTTTTGAAATGGAGGTGTTTTCGACCGACCACCAAAGCCTAATCCATCTCAAATCCATTCTACTTGACCCAAAGTATAAAAATAATTCATATTCTAAGATAAAGGGACAATCTTTGATCTCCTCTTTCTTTATACTCATCTTTAATCTTGAACTGACTTGTGCATTGTAATGCAAACCATGTAGGTCCATCCTGCTCCACCATAAAGGATATCAGAGCCACCATTTATGATTACCAATTATCCAACTATCTTCATTTATGGTTCCTAAGTAGAGCTAGAACATATATTTCTTCTTCCCAAACGGAACACTGGTGTTGTCTGTAGGAAACAACATTTAATTCTCGCTAAATTTCATCTTCAGGTAAATCTTGATATGAAATCATATTTGTAACTGCAACAGGAGAAGCAAAGACGATAATTCTAGTAGCTAGAATCTTAAATACATTTACTAAACAACCTATTTACCATGCATTAACGATTGAATAATTTCACAATATCACATCATCTAATACTTATCCTTCTTCAAATCACTTTATACTCGTAAGTGATGTAAACATTCACAAAGAAAAGATTGACCATAATTAGGATTTCTAAAGCGCGATAAGATCAATGGAATTCCTATGTTGATTTACCTCTGATTCTTGTGGTCACCATAGTTGATCTCAATCTAACCAGATTCCTCTTGGACGAAGGGAGTTCATGTAACGTCCTATACTTATACACGATAGATCTGATAGGTATCCGACAAGTGGATCTGAGCCCGTATAAAGGAGAAGATCTCCTAGCATTCAAAAGTTCGATCACTCATCCTCAAGGAGTTGTGGATCTGGAAATTCCTGCTGGGGAAGGAGATTGCAAAAGAAAAGTGATCCTTAATTTTCTAATGATAACTTGTTGGAGTGCCTTCAGAGGTATCCTAGGGAGATCCTTTCTAGCAAGATTGGATGCGGTGGAATCTTTGGTTCATTTGAAATTGACCTACTACGAAGAGGAGGGAAGATCGGTCTCCGTGACTACTAACATAAATGAAGCGAAATAGATTAAGTAATCATCTAAAAGGACCTTTTTGGCGTCAACACCAATCTTAGAATCAAAAGCAAAAGGAGAGGTGGGAAATCCTGGCTTGTTCGACCTAGATGCTTGTGAAGATGAGGTTCGATCGGTGCCAAATGGTGATTTCAAATCCATCTAACTCGGGGAAGACCTGACCATGTTAGTTAAACTAGGCACTGAACTTTCTTTAGAAGTAAAAGCACCACTGATTGAATACCTCAAGGATAACACCAATCTTTTCGATGTAACCCCGCAATGCCTAACATTGATCCTAGCATAGTGTGCCACCAGCAAAATATGGACGCTAACACTGATTACATCTCCCAGCGTCGGTGGAGGCAATATCTAAAAAAATGTTGAGGCAATTTCTAGCACGGTTAAGGGTTTATTGGACTCCCAATTCATTTCTAAATCCAAATATACAAAGTGGTTAGCTAATGTGGCGTTGGTAAATAAGGCCTCGGAGAAATCGAGGGTGTGTATTTATTATACAGATCTTAATAGGGCGTGCCCAAAAGATTATTACCCATTTCCAAACATTGATAAACTAGTAGATAATTCAGTAGGGTATAACTTACTTTCATTTATGGACACATATTTCGGGTATAATCAGATACCTATATACGAACCTGGATGAATAAAGACAAAAACTTTATGGTCGAGTATGCCAATTATCAATACAATATCATGCCCTTCAAATTAAAGAATTCTAGCGCAACCTACCAGAGAATGATGAACAATATCTTCAAAGAAGAGATATGAGTGATGCTGGAAGTGTACATGGATGATATGATCATAAATTCTGGCCAAGAGAGGCTTCATGCTCAACACCTTCAACGGGTGTTCAAGAGGGTGTGACAATATAATATGGCCTTAACCCGGAGAAATGTGCTTTTAGGGTAAGGGAGGGAAAATTCATGTGTTTCTATTTGATCGAGAGACGGATTGAAGAAAACCCATAATAAATTGAAGCAGTGATTCAAATGAGCTTTTCGACTTCTAAGAATAAGGTTTACAGGTTAAATGTTATGTTTAATACTTTGAATATATTTGTTTCAAATTATTCACAACACACTTTACCTTTTTATCGATTGTTGAAGAAGAAAACTAATTTCGAGTAGACAACTGATTGCAAAGAAGAATTTAAATCTTTGAAGAAAATGTTGGACACACCCCCGTTACTTACCCGACCATCTATGGGGGAAGTTTTGTATCTTTACTTAGTTGTTTTCTAAGAAGTTGTAAGTGTTGTTTTGATTACAGAATCTGACGCCCACTAGAGGCCGATGTACTTCATCTCTAAAGCATTGTCAGGGGCATAAACGCAACGCCAGAAGATAAAAAAAGGCAGCCTTGGTTTTGGTAACAACATTTTGCAAGTTGTGATGGTACTTCCTTACACCTTCCATATAGTACGGGAAAAATATTCCTCTAAAACATATGCTTTACCGACTGTATCTGGTCGGGCGTCTGACAAAGTGCACCCATTGATTTATTAGAGTTCGAGGTGTCCTTTGAAGCAAGGATAGCCCTAAAAGCCCTGTTGTTAATAGAGATGATTCCTATACCATGAGAGTAGGATCATACATAGGTAGTATTCACTGACAAATCGTCCAATAACAAGGGAAGCAATGCAATTATGATCTTAAAAAATAGTTATGATTTAGTGGTGAAAGTGTTTGTAAGGTTCAGGTTCCCGACCACGAATAACCAAGCTGAATACAAAGTCGTCATTGTGAGGATCACACTCGTGAGAGAAAAGGGGGACAACATATTAAGATACGACCAGACTCCCAATTGGTTGTTTCTTGAATAAGAGGAAAACCCAAGAAAATGACCTTTTTCTTTAGAAGTACCTCAACCTGGCTGCGAAAAAGCTGACAGAATTCAAGCCTTTTGAGATTAATCATGTGCCTCAGGAGAAAAACACTTGAGTTGATGTCCTATCTCTGTTAGCCAATACTAAGATCCCTAGAATCAACCACTCCTTCATTCAGGAAATCAGAAAACCCCTAGCAATGAAACGAAGTGGAATTCATGAGTAGTTGTTAGTAACACAGTTCCACCCTCCTAGATGACCCCGATTCAGAAGTATATCGAGTATGGAATCCTTCCTAAATATCCATCAGACATGATACTATTTAAAATAAGGTTAGGGGTTGATTATGGTTGTAGGAAATTTGAACAAAAGGGGTTTATCCACACCATTACCGAGGTGCTTGGGGAAAACGGATGTTGATTATACCCTCCTAGAAGTGCATGAAGGAATCGTCTAACACCTTGGGGCAAGAGGACTAGCTAAAAAGGTTTTGAGGGCAAGATATTATTGGTCAAACATGGTCATTGATGCCCAAGTGTACGTGAAAAAATGTGACTAGTGTCAAAGGCACGATGACGTCTTCAATGCCACGACCACCAAACGATACATATTAACATCACATCGGTTGTTCATGTAGTGAGGAATGGATATACTTGACACCTTGGCTCCAACACTAGGGAAGCTCATGTATCTTATTGTTGTTGTTGACTATTTTTTTAAATGGATCAAAGTCGGGGCATTATCTAAAGTCACCATAGAAAATGTCATAAAAGTATTTTTGAATAACATATTGGCATGGTTCGGAGTTCCCCAAGCCATTGTCGCAGATAGTGGAACATAATTCATAGACAAAAGACTAAAAAACCTCCCGAAAGAGTTAAGAATCAAACATCATTTTGCATTAGTAGAGCATCCACAAACAAACGGTTCGGCCGAGGTTTCCAATTAAGTATTGTAAGAGGCTTAAAATGAAGGTTAAAAGAAGCCAAAGGCAATTGGGATGATAAACCATCAAATGTATTGTGGGCTTATCATACTACACCATATTCTACCATAAGATAAACTCCTTTTCTTTTGACAAATGGGATAGAAGTTGTTATCCCGATAGAAATCAAAGAGCTGAGTTAAAGGACAGTAAATCCCTTTTAAGTAGAAAGAAACACAAAAGCTATCAGAGAGGAAATTGATCCACCACAAGAAAAGATAATGGTAGTCTGAGGTTCAATATCAAAAGTAAGTATTTTATATTGTATCCACAGGGACTGGTGCTATATCACAACCGATTAAACAGTTGTTTAACAATTTAAGTGGATTCTCAAAGATGCTTGATTTATATTTGTAATGATGAAAAGATATAATAAACAATAATTGATAAAATAATTTCAATGATGATAAAACATGATGGGATTGAGTTTCATCCATGGAATACATATGGATTCATTGATCCTCATACATATAATCTGAGTTTATTTATTCATACCATCACGTACCACTCACAACATATTTTATGTCTAAAATCTTACCGAGGAGTCTACCGTATTATTTGATCAGTGATTTCTTAACCTATCAAACAATCAAGTAGTGTGAAGATCTGGTACTTTAAGTGAATATTATACTATAAATCTATGTCTAGTCAAAAGAGTT
The DNA here is from genome assembly GCA_948472305.1 of Vicia faba. Taxonomy (NCBI): domain Eukaryota; kingdom Viridiplantae; phylum Streptophyta; class Magnoliopsida; order Fabales; family Fabaceae; genus Vicia; species Vicia faba. The sequence continues at coordinate 491,946,076 of OX451737.1, forward strand.
TAATACAATATTATCTGAGATCAAGATTGGAAAAGCATTTCTCAATAACAATTCTAATTGTAGATTTAATCAGTAAAACACAGATAACATTTGATACTCATAAACGATCAAATTATATAAAATGAAGTTTAGTATATATATATATATATATATATATATATATATATATATATATATATATATATATATATATATATATATATATATATATATATATATATATATATATATATATATATATATATATATATATATATATATATATATATATATATATATATATATATATATATATATATATATATATATATATATATATATATATATATATATATATATATATATATATATATATATATGAAGGAATTGAGATGAATTAGCATCAACAGTGATTTTCTGATTCTTGATGCGTATCCAGCTCGTATCCTATGACTCTCTTCTATTTACTTTCTATTATAACTTATAATTCTATTTCTAATTTATCAAGATGATATCCCACTGAAGTGATTTGTGATCCTTTTTATAGAAGTTCTGGCCTGTCATCTTTGCTTAGCGAGGAGAGGTTCGCTTAGCAAACTGACTTTTCTTCTTCCTTAAGTTTGTTCAAACCGCCCTTTTGAAACCACCATACTTCGCTTAGCAAAGATTGGCTCGCTAAGCAAACTTCCTCGCTGATTCTTGCTTCAAGCAAAGTTTTATTTTTTGTCTCTATTTCTCTTCGCTGGTGCTCGCTAATGTTCGCTTCAGAAAACCTTCGTTGCATCTCGCTACTGCTTGCTTAGCGAAGTTTGCAGGGCATCTCTTCTTTTGTGATTAATTCTTGTGTCTTTGGAAGTTTCCTGCAACATTTAACCATAAAACTTTAGGAGTACCACAATTCTTCTATCTACTAAAAAATAACAAAGAAATTCATAATTGATCCCTTCTATCTTCTTAAAAAATAAACCCCCATTCTTGACTTTTTACGGCTCGAAGGGGTTTCACAAAATCTCACTTTCTCAAAATGTATGATGAAGTTATTTGGTTGGGTAGTTTTGCTCAAACAGAAAAAATTTCCTTGATCCTTTTTATGCTTTACAAATTTCAAAATAATTATAATATTAAACATGAATTGAACGGGCTAGATCAAAGATTATTATCCAATTTGATCATTTAAGCAAACAATGGAGGTTTTTCTCACATTTATGTTTTTTGACTAAGTGATTCAAGCAAGAAAATATGTTTTTGCAAAAATTATGCATGAAATGATTTTGCATAAAGTACAAAGTTCAAATTCATGCTAACATTCTACAAAGCAATAAACATGTACCTTGCTTTTGTACAATTCATCCAATTTTTTATCATCACCATCACATTACATTTTTTTGTTGATTGATTAGAAACATGATTTGAGCTTCTTTGCTTCTTCAAGCAATTTAGACCCATGATAAAGACTGTAATACGGTGGGAGAACTGACTTGGGTGTTTTGCGTTTTATCGCAATTGTTGAGGATAGCAAGAGTCGCCACTGACTTTTCTTTTATCCAATAAATGAAAGGGTGAAAAGAACAGGAAAGACCTTTTGAGAATTTTCTTGAGCTCGGGGGGTAGGTTATGAAAAGGGAAGGTCTTAGAACCCTTTTCATCCGCAGTTATCTACGGGTTCTTAGTTTCTAGCTCATTTTGAAATGCTTTGTTTGAAATATGTTTGTGATGTTTTTGAAAGTATTTTTGAAAGTTCCTTTGTTTAGGCGAAGTTTGTAATGATTCTCGTCTCTGTAAGAATGTATACAAAGTGTTGACTTTTGAAAATATTTCCTTTGAAAGTGTTGGTGTGTTTTTGAAAGATGTTTTGAAACATAGTGAGCAAGCAGCTATGAACGTTCTACCTACTCAAAAAGTATTTGTTCATTTCCTCCTCTTTTAGATATTGATATCTTACCATTGATTGATAAGAAGCCCTATCATTGGATGTGAAGGGACAGCCGTGGGTCGTCGTACAGTCATAGAAGGTAACATTGTAGGATACCTTAATAATTTATCTTAAGGGTCTAAGATCGTTTACCGAAGGAAACATTAAAGGGTCACCGAGGGACTACGATCTTGTATTCGAGGGTCATTGATAAGGTATCCCACATTCGAGGGATATGACTGTTTTATTTTAAGGCAAAAAGTGTGGGTTAACCATAGAGGTGCAAGTGTGCAAAGTGTTTGTTTCCATGCTCTTTGTCTTTGAATTAGGGTTTTCTATTTATTGATTTTATGTCTTTTCATACAAACCCTAATTACTAGCATTTATATTGAAAGCGATAATTTGCGGAAATGTAAAATTCTACGCTATTACATCATTTGGGGATGAGGATACAAATTTACAAATGAAGGATGAAAGCAAATAAACCTTAATTTACCATTACAACCATATTGAATATGAACAAATAATGTATAAGAATGTGTGGTAATATACAAGGAAAAATAAATTGTTTTTGTTTGAGTTTTTTAATTCTAATTAAGCTAAATAAAATGAAATAAGTAGTTAATTCAAATAAAAATAAACTAAATTGATTTAAGAAAATAAATTAAATTAATTAAGAAAAACAATTTCTTAGGGTTTTATAAAAAAAAGTTCCAACCTAGTTAAACTTAATAATAAAAAGAGATTAATTAAAAAATTCTAAATTCTAAGTTAATTAATATACAAAGAAAATTAAAATAAATCTAAGCCTAAATTGATTTAATTAGGAAAAAAGAAATTAAGTTCATTCAGAAAATATTTTTGGTCTTTTGTTTAAAAGAAATAAAAATAAACTTAAAATATCTAAATAATAAATATAATATATTTTTGCTATTTTTGATTAATAAAATAATAATAATAATAATAATAATAATAATAATAATAATAATAATAATAATAATAAAGTAAAAATAAAATAAAATAAAAATATAAAATTAAAGTCAGGGGGTCTGAAATGATTTAGGGTGTAAATAAGCAAAACAGATTTTTGTTGGAGTTAGGCCCAAGAATGATTTTTGTAATCAGAAAAGAAAGAAAAATAATTATAAAAAAATTTGAGTTGGGTTGCGTGTGATAAATAACAGGAGGGGTATTGTTGAGTAAATGAGGCAGGCCCAATGGAGGGAGGCCCAACGCGCCTGTTCTAAACAAAAATGGAGAACACATAAAATGTGGGAAAAAAACCAAAAGGTCTCGCTGGGGCTCGAACTCAAGACCTTATAGAGGTATGCCTTACGCGCACGCTTGTTGCCACTGGGGTAGCCTATTTCATCCGTTAGTAATACAACAATCAATAAACTTAAAATAAAACATGTTCATGTGATCAACTTCATCTTCTTCCTCGCGCCAACCAGAGCTTCTGCAACTCATTCATTTCTCATCCATTCTCAAAAGTATGAATATCAAACTTGTTAGAAATTTCATCACGATTTCATAAATGTAAATAACTTAAGCTAACACTCAAAGATGAACATGAATTTCTAATGGTACCAAATTCTGACCTAATTTTCCAGAAAGTTCATCTTCAAAATTCTCACTACTCAAACAATATAAATGAATTCTAAGGACATGACTAGTTTCAAGGCTATGATGTCTATATTTTATCTTCATAAATGGAAAGCTAAAAATGCCTATATGAAGAGTTCAAAAGTCAGAAAACTTACCTCAAAAATAGATTTCGTGTTTTGAGTTTGAGCTTGTTGGTGCTGTAATGATCAGGTTAGCTTCCTTGAGTCCCTAGGAAGCTAACGCAATGCTTAGCTTGAATGGAGAGTGGTTGTAATGGTCTGGATAAGTCCAACTGCAATGCTCTATTTTTGGTTATGGAAGATGAAGTAGATGGTGTTACAGTTGGAAAACAGGGATTGGGATAGCCTCTATATGTGTATTAGAAGCTTTGTGATGGATTAGAAGTGAAAACGCACGAGTGGATTTGAAGATTGAGTTTCAAAGTAAAAAATGACAAGTTTTTGTGCTTATGTTTCAATTTCTAGTTTGAGGGGGAGTGAGGGTGTTTGAGGGCTTGCAAGATCGTGTGGTATGTTGCAAATGAAGGTTCAATTTATAGGCAAAGGGTTTGGAGGTTTGAAATGACCAGAACACAAAGATCACAAGTTATGATTTTTGCTTGTTTTTGAAGCAAGCTTGAAACATCATGTTCCAATGTGAAGTATAAGGCTTGTAGAGTGGTTCATCACTTTATACATACCTCTTCTAATATTTATAGACTTAATGTATGCAAAAGGAACAAGTTAGGAGCTCAAGACAAGTTGACTTTGCATAAAGCTTGCTTTACAAGAATGGAATGGTTACTTTCTTACCAAAATGGAAAATTGCTTTGGATAATGGCTTAATCACTTGGATCATACCTTAATCAATTGTGTAAAAAATTAATTATGGAGTGATTTACAAGTTATAAGCCTGCAAAAACAAGATTGTGCAGCATAGGCTTGAGATTTGAATTCTTGTTCATCACAAAAATGACCTATAATTCAAGAATGAATGTCCAACTCCTTGCCTTTTATTCTCTTAGCTCAAACATGATCTCATTGAGTTCTTGGAAATTTTAAAAAGACTAGAACATTATCTACAACTTTCATGTTGGCCATTTTGAAAAAAATCCTCTTGGAGCTTGGTGAAAATTGACCAAGAAGTTAGGTCAAAAATCTGCCTAAACTAGGTCAAATTTTCACCAAGTGTTTACGAAAAAGTACATGACTTCATAGATTCATAACACAAAATAAAAGCCTTTATAGGACTTGATCAATAAATCAAAGTTGAATATCTCATCAAGATCTACAACTTTCATGTTGGAAGTTTTCTTTGAATCATCTTGCATCTTGGTGTAAAGTTGACATCAAATTATGAAAAAATAAGACTTAAAACACTTAGAAAATTGACTTTTCAAAATGAATTTTGACTTTCTTGATTTCTTGATGATAAAGTTTCATATTTTTGAATGTCTTGATGAAATGTGATCTTTGAAACTCAATTTTGATCAAAAAGTCAAAGTTTAACTTTTGGTGAATCAGTTGACTTTTCATCAGTTGATTGAATTTCAACTATCAATCAATTGATCTTGAGAAATGTTTTGAGTCATGCAATTAAGTCAAAATGTTGTATTTGAATCCTTGATAATGTGCTTAAATCCATTAGATCATGTACTAGGTCAAAAACCCTTGATCAGTCAAATATAGTCAAAACCCTAATTTTGACCATTTTGCCCTTTTGATGATTTGAACATTTTTTCTTGGGGAATTGTGATCCAAACTTGATCAATTGATACATATAACTTCAAAATGTTGATATTGGTCAAAAATATTGAAGTTTGACTGTAGGTTGACCATTGTTGACTTTTTAGCCAATACAGTTGATTTTGGGTCATCTGATCAATTGACTGAGCAATTTTGAGATGCAAGACTTGAAACTTGATATGAGCATTCTTGAAGGTCCATAATGATCCATAAAGTCAATTGAAGCATTAGAAGTCCAATTGTCCTTATGAAGATCCAAACTCTAATTTGAGACAATAGTGTTCAGGAGATGGTTTGACCTAGTCAATACTTGTGTAAGCTTGAACCATTGAAGATCTTGTGATAAATATCTTGAGAAAAGAGAGGGAAAATTTTGGGGTAAAACAAATACAAACACAATTTTTTATGAAAGAAACAACAAAATAACTTAATTATCCAAAAGATGTTTCCAAGTAGTCATGAAAAGAAACAACAAAAAAACTTAGTTATCTAGAAAACATATTAATACAAACTGAAAATTAAAATAAGCATAATGTAAATAACTGAAAGCGTTAAATAAGTTTCACTCATGTATGGAGATTTTTCATTCATTCCTCCACTTTATTCATCTCCCATTTCCTCATCACTAGCAACAACTGATACCTTTTCTCCTTCAGATGTTCCTTCTTCCTCCTCATAATTATTTTAAGCATCAGTTTCTTCCTCATCATCTCCACTACGAGCTACCCACTATCTTTTGTCTTTCTTCTCGAGAAATACCTTGATATATATTTGTCATTGATCTTGGTGGTTATTGTTTCATGCATATTGATAAGTGGTTTTTATACAATTATTTATTGTTGATTTTAGTTATCTTTTCTTTATATTGTCAAGTGTTTTATTTCATTTCTCTACATTTTATGCATTAGTTGTGTGTTTTACTATTTTTAGGCTCAGAGGAATAAATTAGGATAAATCAGTGCGAAAAAGTGCAAAACTCGAAGTTTCGGAGGAAATACAAAAATCATGCTACATGAGGCCTGACACAGGTGGCCGTGTCACCTGACACGGGCCGTGTCAGGAAGAAGGTATGGGACAAGTTAAAGAAGAATGGAAAGTCAGGGGTGCAACACGGGTGGTCGTGTCGCTTGACATGGGTCGTGTTGCACATCCTGGGGCTTGGAAAAGAAAATAAAGAAACCGGAAGGCCAACATGGGCAGTCGTGTCGCCTGACATGGGCCTTGTTGGCCAGTGATGCCGATTTTTATTATTTTCCTAATTTTTCACTATGTGTGACCAAGAGAGGCGTTTTGGGTATTTCCAACCGACCTAAGTGAGTGTTTTCTATTTAGATGAGTTTTGAAGAGAAATTAGGGACCTTTTTGAAGACAAATAATTTAATGATTGAAGATTGAAGCCTATGCAATTGTTGGAAACGGAGACCTATCATGAGCGGAAGATATTGAAGATCAAAGTCCACCATCAACTTGTAATGTTTAATTTTTATTCTGAAATTACTTTGAACAATATGAATATCTAAACCCTCCAATGCTAGGGGTGTCCCTGATTTGATTATGTAAACGACTTTGAGTTTGAATTCCTTTAACGCAATAGTTTTTCATATTCAATTTGATCGTTTAACATTTTTAATGCTCTCCCTGTCGAACCAACAAGGATTGATTTACGGTTAACAATCAGCTGGACCACAGTTGGTAAAGTTTTTGTACGATTATACAATAGTAGATATCACCTAGGACTAGGGATACCCTATATTTACTAGTTAAATCTTGATATAACAAAGGATTGATTTCATCATAATTCTCTAAGGACTTAGGATTTAGGATGAATTTTCAAAGGTTTTCCCACTAAGGACTTAGGAGAAAATAACCTAAATATTTGGTAATTGAATGTTTTGAAATTTTTGAAGAAATCAGGATTCAAGGTTGCTACAGGGAAAATCATATACTTTACCCTAGCATGTTACTCATATCTATGAAATAACCAATTTATTATTATGCTTATTTTACTTTTTGTTAAGTGATAATTTCCAAACAAAACCCCGATTTAGGTTTTTTTTTTAATTGAACCACGCATTGAACTCGATATTGATGTGCAGTCCTTGAGATTAACATTCGGGGAATTTCCCTGTTATTACTACAGAGGCAAAATAGTACACTTGCTATTTTGATGATCAAGTTTTTGGCACCGTTGTCGGGGACTGCCAAAAGATAGAGTTTAATTGTAGTTCAATTGAAATTTTGTTGCTATGCAACAAAAAATTTATTTTCTGTTATTTTTATATTTTTGTTATTACTGATTTGTGTTTAACCTTTGTATGCAAGGAAATCCCTCAGCTGAATTTTCTTTTGACGCAGAAATCGAAAGAACTTTTCACGTAAGGCGCAGACAAGCTCGACTCGCTAAATTGGAGTCAGAAGAAGAAGTTACCTCACATTATTCAGGTTCGGAGTCTAAAAAGGAAGAAGAGACTATGGGTGAAAACCCCCCACCAACAGAGAGACTTCTTAAGGACTATGGAGGAGCAAATGCTCCAGCAGTTCGGTTGACTATTGTGAATCAATAGGTAAATGTTGCAAATTTTCAACTGCACACTTCAACTATCCTACAGTTTGAGAATAGACCTTTCACAGGGAAGATAAATGAAGATGCGAATAAGCATTTGCAAAGATTTCTTCACGCTTTCGGAAGATCTGCTTCTGTGTACATTCGCAAAAGATATGATATTGTGAATTTTAAGCAGAAAGAAGGAGAGTCATTAGGTAATTGTGATACGGTGGGAGAACTGACTTTGGTTTTGCGTTTGTTTTCGCAAATGTTTCGGTTGAGCAAGAGTCGCCACCGACTTTTTATTTTATCCTAAGGAAAGGTTTAAAAAGCACAGCAAAAACCTTTGAGATGTTTTCTTGGGTTCGGGGAGTAGATTATAGAAAGGGAAGGTATTATCACCCTTTCTATCCATGGTTATCCATGGGCTCTTAGTTACTTGCTTAGATCACTTGCCTTTTGTTTTTAATTGTTTGAAATGGTGCTTGTGAGTGTGGGTTTGAAAATGTTTTGAAAAGAAGCCAATGTGGTGGCAACCTTTGTAATGATCCATGTGGGGATGTATACAAAGATGTATGTCTTTTGAAAAGGTTTTCATTTGTTTTTGAAAGTTGTTTTGAAAGTGTTGTGAGGTGGGGTTTTAGAAAATAGGCAAGTGTTTTGTTTTTGCAAGTTTTGATTCAAGTAACTAAGAGGTTATCTACTCCTAAATTTCTCAAAGTTTATTGCTATGTTTTAACCCTTTTAATAAGTTTGTTCCACCATTGTATTTGGTGGACAATCTCATGTTAGGATGTGAAAGGGACAAGCGCGGGTCATCGTTTAGACCATAATTGCAACGGTGTCAAGTATCTTTGGGCAATTTTCTTTAAGGGACTTGATCATTTGTTTAGGCAACATTTTGAAAGCGTCATCGAGGGACTATGATCATTTGATTTGTTTGTTTTGCCCAAAGAGACCTAACATGCAATATGGCCCATTTATTTGAAGGCAACAAAGTGGAATACCCTAGGGGTGCAAGTGTGAGATGTGTTGTCCATCTTCATGCTTTGATTATCTTGAGATTAGGTCAAACTATTTTGTTCTTTTTATTTGCATACAAACCCTAATTCTAGCATGGTGTATTTAGAAAGCGTTTAAAGTGCGAAAAGTAAAATTCCTACACTATTACATCACAATATGGGAAGGGGGGTACAAATGTTCAAATGGGGGGATATTTAGACAAAGAAATTAAACCTAGCTATTACATCATTTTTAGAATATTTACAAATAATTGATTGCATAAATTAGAAAATACAATAAAGATGTAAAATGCAAAAAGGTTTTTATGTATATGAAAAAAAAAGTATTATTTATGTCAAATAAATAAAAATAAAAAAAGGATTATTTTTGGAATATTTTCATATTTAGGGTAAAACCCTAATTTTCATTAAGTAACATATATATTATTTAATTTAATACAAGTATTTATTTATTATGTACAAAAATAAAATAAAGTGAAGTATATTTATAAAAAAGTATTTTTTTTATGTCAAATATTAATAAAATGAAAAATATAGATATTTTTGTATTTTAACCTAAATATACTAATATATATATATATATATATATATATATATATATATATATATATATATATATATATATATATATATATATATATATATATATATATATATATATATATATATATATATATATATATATATATATATATATATATATATATATATATATATATATATATATATATATATATATATATATATATATATATATATATATATATATATATATATATATATATATATATATATATATATATATATATATATATATATATATATATATATATGTATTAAGTTCTAAATATGTATTATATATAAAAAATAATAATATTTAATATTTAATAAAAAAATTATTTTTTTCTATAAAATATTTTCAGAAAGTAAAACAAAAATAAAAATGTATAAAAATGTATTTGCACTATTTTAGTATTTTAAACAAAAATATATGTATTTATTTATTTATGTATAAACTAAAAGAAAACTAAATAAATGCCTAATAAATTCAAAAATGGTGAGAAAAAATATTTTTATATTTTTAATATCATGAGAAAAAAATAAATAAGTCAATCAAAAAAAGAAAAAGTCAAAAAGTCAAAGAAATAAGCAAAATGGGCTCAGGGGGTGCAGAAGCAAATGTATGGTGCAAAAAGAAAAGTCAACACAAGCCCAGCCCATGAAGACCTTTCTTCAACCTCCAGAATTCTGTTTGAACAAAAACACGCGCCTCTTTCTTCCATTGCGAGGTCCTGATTCCTTGAGTTTTAGCAAAAACTTCCAACATCAAAACTGTTAAGCACCTTCTCACGAATTCACACATATAAAGAACATGTTTTAACTCTCAGAAATGAGAGAGAATTTCTTCTCTCCCAATTCTTAACCTAATTTTTATTCAAAGTTCAGACATCAAATTCTCTAAGCATACATAATATAAATGAAATCTAATTATATGGGCATGTTCAGGGCTATGATTGTGACATGTTTTCTTCACAAACCTAAAGCTAACAATACCTAACAAGAGAGATACGAGTTCATGAACTTACTTGTTCAGTTGAAGTTGTATCTGGCAATGGGGAAGCTTTCAGTGCAAGGTGATGATTGGTATAGCTTCCTTGAGGTCCAGGGATGCTATTCCAAGCTTTACTTTGTCTTGAAACTTCTTGAATCATGGTAGAGAACTCCAACTGCAAAACAAGAAAATGAAAATGGTGGAACTGGTTAGAGGAATTACAGGTCTTGTTTTAGGTTTTGGTTAGCTTGCATTGATGCTAGGGAATGTGTTTGATGAGCTTTGGGCAAGAAATCAGGCAAGGGATGAGAGATGGTGTTCAATCTGCAGGCCTTGCCCTGTTTATGCAGTTTGAGAGTGATTCTGGGAATGGGAGTGTTTGGGAGGCCAAGGGCTCGTGTTCTAGCTTGGTTAGGATGATTAGAAGGTGTCTACAATGTTTGCTTAAGGTCTCCAATGCTGAGATGAAAGTTCTGTTGTGATATGGGATGTTTCTTAACACTTAAGCAAGAAAAGCCAAGTTGTGTTCTAGGCATGTAGAGGGCCCCTAATCATGCTGCAAAACTCCTCCTTGATCAGTGTGTTATACTCATAATCTTGTGCCAATCAGATTGTATCTGTACTTGCTTGGATTTTCAATTTGACATAAAGCTTGCTTTTGCAAAAATGGATAAAGTAGTTTATCTATTTTGGGATTAATCCACTATGCAATGCTAGAACACAAAGAACATGGTCTTGGCACAATGAATATGCATTAAATTTATGAGTGTAATTGAGATAAAAGGCCTGTAATCAAGTTGTGCAAGCTGAGATTGAAATGCATAGTGCTATGAACATGTAACTTGGCCTAATCAAAAGTGAGTTTTTGCCATATTGCAAAATTTGATTCTCCCTAACCATGAGGTTGTTTGAGAAGTTCTTGGACATTTTGGAAAGCTTGGAATGTGTACTACAATCCATATTTGAAATTCAAAGTGAAATTCCAAGTGGAAGTGTATGGAAAATGGCCTTGAAGTTAGGTAGAAAACCTTGCCAAAATAGGTTAAAATTTCACTAAGTTAAGAATGGTTTAGTACCCTTATTCCAAAATATTTAACTTGAGATACAAGCCTCATTTGGGAAAACTTTGTGAATCAAAGTTGTAGATTATGCAACAAGCTACAACTTTCATGTTTTGACTTTTGTTTGAATCCAAATGAATCTTGGTGAGAAAGTGGGGCAAAGTTGGGAAAAATTAGGGTTTTTCATAACTTAGAAAAATTCTAAGTTATGAAAAATTCTCATTTCAAACCCTAATTTGCAAATTTTGATTTCTTGGTGGACAAGTTTCATGATTTGGCATGTTTTAATGAAAAATGGATCTTGACCCTTGATTTTGACCAAAAAGTCAAAGTTTGACTTTTCAATATACAGTCAAAATTGGTCAATTGACTGGGAAATTCAACTGTCAATCTTGTGTACTTGGGATCTTTTGAACTTGTTGAGCATGTCAAGATAATTTTGTGGGGTCCTTGAGTCCATATGTGAGCTTGGTTTGCCATTGGTTGGGTCAAACAGTCAAAAATTGCCTTTGTGCAGTCAAAACCCTAAAAATGACCATTTTGCCCTTTTGGTGATCTGATCAAATTTCTTGTGGAATTGTGATCCAAACTTGATCAAATGGTTCATATGAGTTCATAATGTTGATGTGGGTCAATTTTCATGAGATTTGACTGTCAATTGGTCACAGTTGACTTTTTCCCCAATACAGCTGATTTCCAGGTCAACTGTCCAATTGACTGGGCAAAACTTGGAATCAAGACTTGAAACTTGATATGGATAAACTTGGGAGTCCAATATGAAGCAAGAAAGTCATCTTAGGCATTTTAGGTCAAAATATCTTTGTGCAAACACAAACCCTAATTTGGGTCAACAGTGCAAGGAGAAGTCTTGAGCAGAGGAAATCCTAACTGGATCTTGAGCTCCAAGGGTTTTGTGATGAGGAAATGTTGAGGAAATGGGAGGGCAAATTTTGGGGTACAACAGTAATGTTTATAAGAGGTTCAAGAGGTTATTAGTAACTTTTCCCAATCATAATATGGATCAAACTGAACAAATATAGATGTTTGTAAATGGCCTCAAGAATTAAGACAAAGCAACTTATTGATACAACTCCCGGTGGCTCATCCAACTTTACAATAACCACTGGTACTAAGAAGATCATTGAAGCTATTGCTGTAAATGAGATCCTGGAATTATATGAATAAAGTGTGAGTAAATAGAAGGGAGTGATTGGCTTGAAACTTGCAAATTAAGTGGTAAAGATGGAAGATCAAATTGTTGTTGAAGTTTAAAGAAGACTCAAGGCTATGAATTTAGGTACTCATACTGTAACCCAAGTTTAACCTGCTCAGACTGCCAGTTGTGAGATTTGTAGTGGACTTCATCACACGGTGTATTGTATTTCTACTCCACAACAAATTGAAGAGATCAAAAAAATTTAGGCAGAATAATCCTTACTTAAATACTTATAATCCAGGGTGGAAAAATCATCCAAATTTTTCCTGGAAAGATCAGCAAGGAAATGCCCAAAATCTGCAACAAGCTCCCCAGAAGGCAGAATGGGAGGTAGCTATTGAAAATATGGTTTCCCACACTTCTCAATTCCAAGAAGAGACAAGGAACAACCATAGGAACAATCACAGCTTCGATCAAAAATTTGGAAGTTCAAGTGGGACAATAGAACAACACCTATCTCTGCATGGACAAGGAAATAACAAAAAACAAGAGAGTGTTAGTGTTGTCACAACAAGGAGCAAGAAAGTGGCTATAGAAAAATAAGAGGAGATAAAATATGATAATCATATCATAGAAGTAGAGCTGTAAATAAGGGAAAATATGAAAGAACCAGAAAAAGTTACACCACCCGTAAAGCCTACTGAGAAGGAGAATAAAAAGGAGGCTAAATCTGTGATTAAGCTGCCATACCCGTCTCGAGTGACAAAAAAGGATCCAAAAGATAAAGAATTTGAGAAATTTGTCACATTGTTCAAGAAGTTAAAGATCAACATCCCTTTCTGTGAAGCTCTAGAAAAAATGCCCATGTACCAAAAATTCATGAAGGGGGTGCTATAAAAAAAGACCAATAAGAGATGGAGTGGTACCCGGTGATGAGAAATTATATGCAATCACGCCTGAGAAAAGAGTACCTATCAAGCAGAAGGATCATGGATCAGTCACAATATTGTGCACTATAAAAGACAGAACATTCAAGAGGGTTCTAATTTATTCTAGTTCTGGTGTGAGCTTAATACCATTATCTATCTTCAAAAGGCTTGGAATTGGAAAGATAAGCGAGAGTGGTACAAAATTAAAATTTGCTAATCACACCATCAAGAAGTCATATGGGATAGTAGATGTATTGGTGGAAATTGACATTTTTGTCTTTCCAATTGATTTCCAAATCATGAACATTCCTGAAGATGAAGAGACTCCTATCATTCTTGGTCGACCATTTTTGCTTACTAGTCGATGCAATTTTGATATCGAGACATGTAATTTGACATTAAAATTATTTGATGAGGAGATAACTTTGAAGGTGTTGGAGATCAAGAGGCGAGGTGGAAATAATCCATCTTCAGTTGGTATGATCAAACTAGAACGAGAGAGCAAATGTCAAAACCACCTCCAGAAAAAGTCTCAGGATTAATCTCTCAGGTGGCATCATCTCATGCATCTATCAAAATTCCTAAGTTTATTTAAGAAGTCAAGAAGAGAAAGAAAAAGGAACATCAAGGTGAGGATATGGAAGTTGGAAGTGACTTGAAGCACAAAATGGTACATACTTTTGATCTAGATAAGTTCTTGGTTACAGAAAGGACAAGTAACAAGGTGTAGAAGAGGAAGTACCCCCCCCCCCCCCCCCAAAAAGAGGAATGAACCATCGAGCCATGCGAAGCTAAATGAAGCGCTTAGTGGGAGGAAACCCACGCTTTTATTCACTTAGTGTTATCTTTTTGTTATTTTATTTTGTTTTCAGGTAATAAAAAGGGGGTCTTGCAAGTGAAATCTAGGATGCAACAAATGGTGTTGCATTACCCTCAGTGAGTCAACCTTCTCGATATTGTTCTAAAACATTAGGGAAAATGTTTAGTTCAAGTTTGGGGGGATTTACTATTTTCTTTTGTGATTTATTTGGTTGTTTTATGCTATTTGCTTTGTAAAACCACATGTTAAGTCTTCCCAAATTTTGAACAAAAATTTTTGTTTTGTTTTGGCAAGAGCTTGTATTTCAAAGAGATTGGGAATAATATATAGAGATAAAGGGATGATTGTTTGAGGGTAGGAAGTTCGGAATAATGTGACAGTGATATGAGTCTAACGTGTAGATTTGTACCATAGTACTTGAATCCTGAGAAGTACTCCTTGAGTAGTTTATCTTGATAGTCTGGCATAATCTAGATTCACATGCATCTATGATTGGTTGAGAAATAAATAAAGTTGGCACCAAATAATGAAAAGGCGATAAAAGACAATCAGCCTGCTAAGTTAGGTAACTCTCACCTGGTTATTCAACCCAAAGGAGGTTGATCCCCAAACGTCGTCCAAATAAGGACAATATATAAACTACAAGGTTTTGAAAATTTCATAGGTAATTAAAAGTAGCAAATGCTTCTTATTTGGTGCCTGATGTTGAGTACAATAAAATGAAAGTATTGTTTTATCGTACCCGCATAGATTGGTATGATATTAAAATCATTCAACAATTTCTATATTTCTAAGCATAAGTTTCAAGATTTGTTTGGTTTATAAGTGACGGAAAGTAAAATGCGTAAAATACGAAAGATAAGTTTTAGAGAAATAGACTTGTTGGGAATTGGTTTTGATTCGCCGATTCAATATGCAAATCTCATATCATTTATACACAATTTATGAATGTTTCAAGATCATCATGTATCGCACATAAACAAAGTTCATGTCTAAACTTTGATGAGATTTCTTACTTTGTGGTTTAATCAATGATTTCTCAGCCTATTAAACGATACGGTAACATTACGATTCAATACTTTTAGTGAATATTAAACCTAAATATGTGTCTAGAATTTAGAGTTTAATAGTTGTTATCTTGGACCAAGATTAGAACCGTATTTGTCAATATAAATTGAATCCATTAAATAATCGATAAAACAAAGATAACAACGATAATAATTCAAACATAAATTGCATATAATGCCATGATCAAAGAAAATACATATTGTTTCGACGAACTACGACTAATCCCAACATGAGAGGGATTTAGATACTCATGGTATCTTGAAGCATAATGGAAATATTGAGCTGAACGAGCATTAATGGAAATTTCCTGACTCTTGATACGTATCCACCTCCTCTTCCTCTAATACTCATTATTTCTACTTCTACTGCTATTACAAGTGATCATATCTGGTATTAAAATGATAAAAATTGGAACGTTTAAACTGAACTAAGCTCTGTCCCTTTTAGCAGTTTTGACCGCCTGAGTTCACTAAGCAAACTATACTTCGCTAAGTGAACTATACTTCGCTAAGCCGACTATTACTTCTTCATTAATAATTCAAATCAACTTGTCTTATGAAACCACCAAAGTTCGCTAAGCAAAGTGAAGCTCATTTAGCGAAGTTGCTTTCTTCAGCTTGAAGTATTTTCAAAATATCTTTCTTTGACCGCCTTGTTTCACTAAGAGGGGGCTCGATTCACTAAGAAAACTTGCTTCGCTGCTCCTCGTTGATGGCAAAGTTAGTTGATTTGCTTCTTCCTTCACTTCGCTTAAAGTTTCTTAGCGAAGTACATGTTTTCTAGTTTTTCTTTAAGGGCCAAAACCTTCACCAAAGACAAAAAAAACTAAAGTAGACTTGCACAATATCACTTGTATTCATTAGTTGAGGTTTTTATGTTAAAAACATGTCATTTAAGTAAGATAAATGCTATATTTTAATAGGACATTTTAACATGAATTAAGCATTTATCAAAATCTCCCCAACTTGAATCTTTGTTTGTCCTTAATCAAATTAAAACAAAAGCAAGAATTCTATATCAACTTTCACATGATCAATAAAAAATTTCAATGAAGAAGTCAAGGCACATGTTTTTTTTTTTGAAGTTGCACATCCAAGTGTTGATGCATTATTACTTATTTTAGTATTTAGACATGTTCATGAAACAAGTCCTCCACATAAAATTCATGTCAAGCAATCCAAAGCCACAAACATGTTAATCATGAATCACTCCTATCACACTTTTTGTACAAGTGAAAATGACGAGGTATTTTGATCTCTCACAAGACAAAACTTGCTAACATCTTGATTAATTCATGCATTTATCTAATCAAAGTATGTTGATATGAAAATAAAAAGATCACTAAGGTATTTTTATGGTTGTAACTTGGCCAAGGTACCAAAGAAGTGTTATTCCTATGGCTAATGGAAACAAAGTGGTTTTTGGTTTTTCTTTCTTTGAAGTGCATTCATAGGTTTTGATTCTTTATGTATCATATCATTCATCCAAACCTTTATTGTTTCTTTATTTTGAACACATTCATTTTGAGTAATCATTGTCTTTTCTTTTCTCACTTTTCTCTTTATTTCATTTTTCTTTTTGTACTTTACACCTCTCTTTTTTTCTTTCTTTTGAACAAGTATTTTTTGCTTTTTATCCCCAACTTTGAACAAACCTTCTTTTTTCTTTGAATTGTCTTTTAGATTTGGCAAAAGATATCAATAGTTTCAAGGTTTAATTCAAGAAAAATAGAATCTATCAAATATGAACTTTTTATGATTTTTAACGAAATAGAACAATATTTACTAAGTGGTTTACTTAATGCTTTGTTCAGTTCATAAATGATGGATTCATGTCATATGGTTCAAAAAGGGTTGCAAATGATCATTCACTCACAAGAACATTGAGGCTATATTTGGCTTGCTGGTTATGCTCAATTTTCAACGAAATGCCCTGATCCCTTCTATGTCTTCACAATAATCAACATAAATGCAAGATTAAGCATGAATCAAACGAGTTAAAATAAGAATTTGTCAGTCTCCTGGTGAACAATGGAAGGTTACCTCACTTTTATGGTTTTAGAACTAAGTGATTCATAAGGAAACATGTCATGGAATAGGATTGAGTGAACTAATTTTATGCAAATTACTCATGTCATGCTTATGCTAAATGCTTTAAGAAAGCAAGAAGCACTTACCTTGGTTTGTGCAATTTTTTCACAATTGTATTGTTTACCCCTGTCCCTTGGATTCATATGAATTTTGATCCTTCACTCCTTGTCTTTCCATCTCATTTCAGAGGACAAAAGAGTAAACAAGGCATTAGGATTTGGACATAGGACACTTGCAGCTAACTACTAAGCTAAACACACAAAACATGAAAGTGAAGAAGCTGGCATGATTAGCAATTTTGCTAATTCTGCTATGTCCACTTAGCGAGAACATGGTTCGCTTAGTGAACTAAGATAAAAACGAGATTTGCTTAGCAAAACAGGGCTTCGCTTAGAGAACTCTACATAATTCAGTTTTGCATAATTTTATTTAGCTCATACCATTCCATTTTCTTCCTACTAATTGACTAATTATGTAATATAAATAACATAAATATGTAAAGGTTGGGTTACCTCCCAACAAGTGCTTGTTTAACGCCATTAGCTCGACGCCTATTTCGAATAAACTTATGGTGGTTTGTATGAATCCGTCAACACGTGCTCGCCATCATTATTTGGCTTTTCTTTGTCATTCTTTCTCTTTGATTCCAGACCTCTTTCATTAGGAGCTTTAACTTTGGTGCATTCATCCCCTTTATTTTGTAAGGCTTGAAACAATTTGAAGTTTACCTCCTCATTTTTGTACCCCACTTTCATCATTACTTCATCGCCATCGATCATTATTCGGAGGGATTTTATGAATGGACGACCTAAAATCAGAGGTGTGTTGTCTTCTTCATCCATATTCATCACCATAAATCAGTTGGAAACAGAAAACTTTCAAGTTTCACCATTACGCCAGTTGCTATGCCAAATGGTCCCGTGAAGGATTTGTTATCAAGATGTAATTTCATTGTTGTTGGTTTCAAATCAAGCTTACCAATCTTTTTGAGAATGAATAATGGAAGAAGGTTGGTTCTTGATCCAATATCAACCAAGGATTTATGAAACATGATGTTTTCAATTATAATTGGTAATGTAACGCTTCCAAGATCAGTTTTGAGGTTTTCCGCCTTTTTCTCATTTTCAACTCTCTTTTCTTTGCCACTCTCCCCAACTTTCGTTTCATCCACATCTTCAATATTTGTTGTAACATCATTGAAAGTTTATTTTGGATTATCTTGAGTGGCTATGGTGAAAGTTCCCGTTTTTTGCTCACTCAATTGTTTTGCAATTTTCCCAACTTGCGTTTCCAAATTCCTGATTGAAGCATCAGTGTTTTTCTGATTTGCCATGGACAACTGCATAAATTGATTCAATGTATCCTCTATCTTTGAAAGCTTATATGGTTGAGTGTAACTTTGGTATTGATTATGCCTATTCTAGTTTTGGCCAAAGTTTGCGTTGTTATTATAAGGATAACCTTGATTGCCTTGATACTAAACCTGCTTTTATTGTTGATTTCCCATATAATTCACTTCTTCGCTAACTGGTGGATAAAAACCGGTTGGGTGGTTACCTGTACAAAGTTCACAGACAGCTACTTGTTGTGGTTTAGATGTTTCGTGCATTTGTTTAAGCTGTTGTGGAAGATTTAAAAGCCGCTTGGTTAATTCTTCCATATTTTGAGTGAGAAGCTTATTTTGCGCCAAAATCATATCATTCGTATCCAACTCAAGAATGACATATTTCTTTGGTGTTGTACCTCTGTTGTATCATACTTGATGATCACTGAGAGCCATATGACTGATAATAAACACTACTTCTTCTGCGTTTTTGGATAGTAAGGAACCCCTGGATGTTGCGTCAAGTAGAAGTTTCGGTTGCGGTTGAAGTCCATTACGGAACACATGAATCTGCGTGAGATTATCGAAACCATGATTTGGACATTCACGCAACATAGATTTATAATGCTCCCAAGCTTCACATAGTGTTTTTGTTACACTTTGCGTGAATGCGGAAATTGTTGTTTTTGCATCCATGAATCGATTATGCAGAAAGAACCTATTAAGAAATTTTTCCTCCAATGCATTCTAATTTGTCATGATTTCAGTAGGTTGGTCAAGGAACCAATTCTTTGTTTTCCAATCAAGAAATGCGGGAAAAATCTCATGAAGACAGCCTCTTCATCATCTTCGAGTACACCTAACATGTTGGCCTACTCATAAAATTTTGTGAGATGGGTGTATGGATCCTCATGATTCAAACCTGCAAAAGGGTTAGTGTAAATAATCTGTAGCAACCCTATTTTCATTTCAGCTCGTCTTACAGTTGTATTGTTGTTGAGACAAGCCAATCTCCTTGGACTGCTTGCACATGGACCGTTGACAACTTTGACCATTGTTTTGTTTGTTGGATTTAATGAGGAATTTAATGTAGATGCTCCTTTTTTATTTTTCTTCTTAGATAGTTGTTTCTGCTTCTTTTTCTGCCTTTTGTTCTTTCGGATTATTCTTTCAATCTCGAGATCAAAGAGAAGTTTTCCTTCCGAACTTTTTCCTTGAAGCATAAACAGAATTTTTCACATATCCAAACACTTGAACAAACGGTTGCGAAAAAACAAATATATACAATATATAACAAATTAACAAAACTTAGAAGTATAGAAACGATTGTGATGTTTTAATACCTTAAACACAAATCCCCGACAATGACACCAATTTGATGTTGAGAACAATCAAATGAAAGTATTGTTTTATCGTATCTGCGGAGAATGGAGCGATGTCAAAATTGTTCAACGATTTCTATATTTCTAACATAAGTTTCAAGATCTGTTTGGTTTATAAGTGATGAAAAGTAAAATACGTAAAATACGAAAGATAAGTTTCATAGAAATAAACTTGTTAGGAATTGATTTTCATTCGCCGATTCAATATGCAAATCTCAGATCAGTTATACACAATTTATGAATGTTTCAAGATCATCACGTATCACACACAAACAAAGTTCATGTCTAAACTTTGATGAGATTTCATACCTTACGGTTTAATCGATGATTTCTCGGCCTATTAAATGATGCAGTAGCATTACGATTCGATACTTTAATGAATATTAAACCTAAATCTATGTCTAGAATTGAGAGTTTAATAGTTGTTATCTTGGATCGAGATTAGAACTGTATTTGTCAATATCAATTCAATCCATGAAATAAACGGTAAAACAAAGATAACAATAATAATGATTCAAACATAAATTGCATATAATGCCATGATCAAAGAAAATACATAATGTTTCAATGAACTACGACCAATCCCAACAAGAGAGGGATTTAGCTACTCAAGGTAGCTTGAAGCATAATGTAAAAATTGTGTTGAATGAGCATTAATGACGATTTTTTTGACTCTTGATATGTATCCACCTCCTCTTCCTCTAATCCTCACTATTTCTACTTATACTGTTGTTACAAGTGATAATATTTGGTATTACAATGCTAAAAACTGGAATGTCTAAACTGAATTGAGCTTTGTCCCTTTTATAGCAGTTTTGGCCGCCTGAGTTTGCTAAGCGGACTATACTTTGCTAAGCGAACTATACTTCGCTAAGCAAACTATTAGTTCTTCATTAAGAATTCAAATCAACTTATCTTAGGAAACCTCCAAAGTTCGCTAAGCAAAGTGATGCTCGCTTATTGAATATGCTTTCTTCAGCCTGAAGTTTTTTCAAAATATCTTTCTTTGACCGCCTTGTTTCGCTAAGTGAAGGCTTGATTCGCTAAGAGAACTTGCTTCGCTGCTCCTCGCTGCTGGAAAAATTAGTTGATTTGCTTCTGCCTTTACTTTGCTGGAAGTTCGCTGCAAATTTCTCTTAGCAAAGTACTTGTTTTTTGGTTTTTCTTTTAGGGTTAAAACCTGCACCAAAGACAACGAAACCAATGTAGACTTGCACATTATCACTTGTATTCATTATTTGAGGTTTTTATGTTAAAAACTTGTCATTTAAGTAAGATAAATGTTATGTTTTAATAGGACATTTTAACATGAATTAAGCATTTATCAGTGCCTGAGCAAGAAAATATTTATGGATTAGTCTTGTGCATGTGATGATCATCATAATTCTCATTGCCTTAATTTGATTGTCTGAATGAAAAAGGGGGGAAATCGGAAAAGACTTAAGTACAAAGCATAGTTAGAGAGGTATTCGAAGAGGAAACTCAGGTTTAAAAGGTTCTTACAAAAACTCTTCGCGTCATGTGAATACCGAACGGACTACCTCTTGATCAATGTGAACAAACGTCTAATGTATAACTATCGATTTTCTGCGAATTTCATGAGCTCTTGTATTTTTCGCTTGAGGTCAAGAAACGGTTTAATTTTGGGGGAGTTTAATCAGTGGTTTTTACATAGTTATTTACCGTTTATTTTAGTTATATTTTTTTTAATATTGTCAAGCATTGTATTTCATTTCTCCATATTTTATGCGTTCGTTATGTGTTTTACTGTTTTTAGGCTCAAAGGAATAAATCGGTACAAATCAGTGCGAAAAAGTGAAAAACTCAGAGTTTCAAAGGAAATGCAAAAATCATGCTACAGAAGTCCTGACATGGGTGGTCGTGTCACCTGACACGGGCCATGTTAGGAGGAAGGCCTGGGATGAGTTGAAGAAGAATGAAAAGTCCGGGGTGTAACACGGGCGGTCATGTCGCTTGACACGGGCCGTGTTTCACATCTTGGGGCTTAGAAAAGAAATTAAAGAAACTAGAAGGCCAACATGGGCGGCCAAGTTTCCTGACATGGGCCGTATTGGCCTGTAACACTGATTTTTATTATTTTCCTGATTTTTCACTATGTGTGACCTAGAGAGGCGTTTTGGGTATTTCCAACCGACCTAAGTGAGTGTTTGCTATTTAGATGATGTTTGAAGAAAAATTAGGGACCTTTTTGAAGATAAATAATTTTACGATTGAATCATATGCAATTGTTGGAGAACGGAGACCTGTCATGAGCGGAAGCAATTGAAGATCAAAGTCCACCATCAATTTGTAATGTTTAATTTTTATTATGAAATTACTTTGAACAATGTGAGTAGCTAAACCCCCCAATGCTAGGGGGTGTCCCTGATTTTCTTATGTAAACAACTTTGATTTCAAATTTCTTTAATGCAATAGTTTTTCATATTAAATTTAATCGTTCAGCATTTTTAATGCTCTCCCTGTCGTACCAACAAGGATTGATTTACGGTTAACAATCAACTGGACCGCGGTTGTTAAGGTTTTTATACGATTATACTATAGTAGATATCACCTAGGACTAGGGATACCCTATATTTACCGGTTAAATCTTGATATAACAAAGGCTTGATTTCATCATAACAAAGGCTTGTACACCTGGCAAGTCGAAAACCTGAAAGAGCGGCTTGGGCAAAAAAGGGTGTCCCGATGGACTGAAAACCTGAAAGGGCGGTTGTTGTACCCCAAAATTTTCCCTCTCATTTCTCAAGGATTCTCTCACAAGATCTTTCATGACATCAAGCTTGCAGCACTGATACATCAATTTAGGTTTGGAATTGGCACAAGGGCAAAATGGTCAATTGCATGCTGAAAAGTCAAACTTTGAATTTTGGATCAAAATAAAGTTTCAAGAATCATACTTCATCAAGATATGTTAAAATATGAATTTTGTTTCATTAAGAAAGTCAAAAGTCAAAATTATGTTGAAAAAGTCAAAGTCTTAAACACTTAGAAATTTTTCTAAGTGTTAAGAAAATATGATAAGTTCAGAACTTCTGGCCATATTTTCACCATGATGCAAGTTGATTCTGGAAGAACTTCTGACATAAGAGTTGTATATCTCAATGAGATCTAAAACATTGCAGAAAATAACTTCTCCTAGAAATGCTGGGATTTCAAGTTATAAATCCTTGAAGACACGTCCATGAAACTAAAGCACTCAGTAAATTCTGGGCCTTTCCAAGATAGAATTTGGTTAGAACTTCTGGACCAGTTTTCACGAAGGTTCAATCAGAGTTTGCAAGAATAATTCAAAGAGGGTCTGCAAATCATGTTACAAGCTTTCTGAAAAGTCTGAGAACTCCTTCAGAACATGCTAGAGCAGGGAGATTCAAAGATCGGAAGTTGGATATTTGTTCTAAGTTACGCTGATGCTGAACTTCTGATCCAGATTAAGCTATGATACATAATCTCATATTACAGGTTTTCTGTTTTGATAAATCCTATCATCATTTAATACTCACAACCACTTTTGAGTCTTTATCCAAAGTATTTACCCACGTGTGGCATAAAAGTACCATTGTTGTCCTTGAAAAGAAAACTTTTGTACAAAGTTTATGTTGGGCCCATGCTCTACTTTTGCTTATGAGGGTACTTTTCCATAATTCATGCTTACAAATTCAGATTAAGCGCGGCTGAAGCTGCTAACCACCCTACTTTGTGCCTTGAACCATACTTGTTTAAACTTGCTTCAAGAACAAGTCAGCGCCCTAGCATATGTCGGCTATACTATTGGCTTCTCCAAGCTCCTAAATCCTTGCCTATAAATTGAACTTCATTTGCAATTGTTAAAGAGGTCGAGAATTTGAGAAAAAACCTTGAAACTTTGCTGAAATTCCAAAGAATTTGAAACTGCAAACATAAACACAAAAACCTGCTAAGCTTTTGTTTTTTTTTACACCAAAACTCTAATTTTATTGCATATTTCTTGGCCAAATAACCCACACAGTTTCTAACATACATTTAGAAACAATCCCAACTTCTGTTTACAGACTACAATTCAATCTCCACCAACTTCCATTTCAAAAATCAGAACATTGTTTCTTGGCTGCTCCAGAACATTATAGCCATTCATAACTCAAGTGGAGGTTTGTTTCAGCTTTCTGGGAACGTGAGAAAGCTAACCAGAACATCACAACAGTCAGAACCAGGCTCTAGTTCACATAACATTTTTCAACTGCAAGGTAAGCTTCTGCTGACTTTTATCACGTTACTTAAGCATTGATAGGCTTGCGTGTTCAAAAATACAATGTAGACATCCGTACTCTAATTCTGTACATATTCATAGATTTCATGTATTTTGGCCTAAGTAGAGAGAATTTCAGTTCAAAACTTATTGTGGAAATTAGGATTCAGAATCAGGATTAGCAAAATTCATGCTTGCTTCTGATTTACAGTTCTGATAATTTATATTTTTGAAACCATGATGAAACCTGCCATAACTGCTATGTTTGCATTTTCTGTTTTGTTGAGAAATGGCTAAGCTGCAGATACTCTGATTGGCGTGGAGAAGGAGATGAAATTCATCATCAGAGCTTACTTTGTAATATATGTTTATATTTTTGCTTCTAATAACTGATGTATAGCCACCCCAGTGGTAGAGAGCGTGTGCATAAGACATTAGTGTTAAGGGTCTTGAGTTCTAGCCCCAGAAACACCTTTTTTATGTTTATTTCCTGACATTTTTACCCCATTAGTTGGATCATAACTTCTAGATCAATCCCCTTCAATTGCTTGTCAAAACAGTGATTCTGGACCAGAACTTCTAGACATTCCCATCCAACATCATTGACACCTCACATACTCATTATCAGAACTTCTAGCTTGCCAATGACACTAGAACTTCTAGGTTTCCAACTACATCAGAACTTCCAGACTCTCTCAACAACCAGAACTTCTGACCTTCCAATAACATTAGAACTTCTAGGCTTCCAGTTGCATTAGAACTTCTAGGATTTCCCTTATTCCCAGCAACCCCAAAACTTTAGTGTACTCGGACCCAGAACATCTGACCTTCCCCTTTTCTGCTAACATTTTCTTTCTAACTTGCTGTGCATCAGAGTCAGAACTTTTGTTCTCTTTTATTTCAGCAACGTGTTGATTCCGACCCTTTTCCTCTTATTATTTTTATCATCATTTTATTTTCAATAATCAAAAACACCAAAAATATTTTTATATTCACATACTTTATTTTATTTCTTTTAAAACCAAAAGGTTAAAAATATTTTCTTAAGCAAACTTATTTCTTCTCTTAACAAAAACAAAACAAGTCCATTTCAATTCTTGTACATTATTTCAATATGGTTGTAATAGATAATTAGGACTTTAACTTCTTGCAATCCCCATTTGTAAATTTGTATACCCCATTCCCCAAATGATTGTAATAGCGTAGAATATTTACTTTCCATAATTTATCGCTTTCATATAAATGCTAGTAATTAGGATTTGTATGGGAAGATAAAAATCAATCTTAGAGAACACTAATCCAAGATAAACCAAGCATGAAATGCAAACACTTGCACACTTGCATCACTAGGGTTAACTCCATTTGTTGCCTTATGAAAACGGTCATGTTATGCATGTGAGATGTCTTAGCAAAAACAATCAAAATACAAGATCATAGTCCATCGATGACGCTACGAATGTTGCCTTACAAATGATCTTAGTCCCTCAAGAGAAATTCTAAGACATATCACAACATTGCTATCATGACTATACAATGACCCACGCCCGTCCCTCTACATCCAAAGATAAGGCTTCTTACCAATCAATGGTAAGATAGAAACGTCTAAAGAAGGAGGAGAAGAACAAAAGACTTTTGAGTAGGTAGAAACGTTCTTAGTTGCTTGATCATTTTCAAAAACAAAAATCTTTCCAAACACACACTAAACACTTTCCAAACATGAAATATTTTCAAAAGTCCAACACTTTGTATACATTCTTGTAAAGACAAGAATCATTGCAAAGTTTGCCTAAACGAAGGCGCTTTTCAAAAATACTTTCAAAAACCACCACAAAGAACACTTTCAAACAAATCAAGTGATCTAGCAAGCAACTAAGAGCTCATAGATAACTATGGATGAAAAGGGTGCTAACACCTTCCCTTTTCATAATCTACCCCAAGAACTCAAGAAAATAATCTCAAAGGTCTTTCTTGTTCTTTTCACCCATTCCTTTATTTGGATAAAAGAAAAGTCAGTGGCGACTCTTGCTATCTGCAATAATTGCGATCAAACGTAAAACATCCCAAGTCAGTTCTCCTACCGTGTTACAGCGGTCCAGGAAAAAGTTAGGGATTAAAGCGTACGAATATGTCCCGTTGGATCACCTACATACAACCAGCTTCATTACCAATGTCAAGTTCAAATGGTATAGATCAATTCAGTCAACTTCTTCCGACAGCGAGGGATGAGATACTCGAAGACATAGGGGCAATAGTATAGTGAGACTCGATGAGATTGTTACCATATAGCTTGTTTTGCTTTTACTTTGTACTCTTTTCATTTCACGACGATTTCCTCTTACTAGGATTTCTGTCTCTTTGTACAAAAACCGTCTGTTTATAAGCGAACTATTAAAACAAATACAATTTCAATTTTATTTTCTCTGTTTTGTTGGCAAAAACACCAATGACTAAATTGAATGAACATATGCATATGAATATGATTACTATTAACAAATATATGCATAAAAATAGGAATAAGCATTTACTCAAGACTCTAGGAGTTAGGATAACGTTCAAGTCGTCCGCAAATCCTCACAGAACTATCTTCACAAGCTCATTCCGGACAAAAATGCATTCCCCACAGGTCTAATATGCCTTCAAGACAGAAATTGGGGCATCTTCCAGCTCTTAACATGACCATACTCTTCAGCAGATCCCCTTAGCGGATAAAGGAGTTTGATTATTTCTCCAATAGATAGTGGAAAGATCCTCCACACAAGCTATGGAATGCAAGTCCTTACCAAATACTTTCTTAGCATAGTTCACAGGAATATAACTCCCCAGATGAGTTCATTTCTCCAACACTGTAAGATCCCCTACAAAATTCTCTTCTCCAAAAGGGCCCATTCCCTTAACAGAGTATATTTCTCCAACAGGGTTTATTTCCCCAACGAAATTTAATTTCCCAAACAAAGCTCATTTCTCTGATTACCGCAAATTCTCAGAAAAATTCCTCTCTTCAACAAAAGGTAGGTCAGACCGCTATCCCTAGAGAGTTGCTACAGAATCTGAAATCAGACCAGATATCATTCAACTCAGTCCTCCCTAGAAGAGTTGGACATCCATATCAGAAACTCATCCAGATAGCGCCTCAGAAGGTTATCCATCTCTTTTATCCCCAGTCAGGGTATATAAGAATTAAATTCCCCAGTAGAGCAACGAACGACCAATGTTCCTGAACTCTTCCATCCTCAAGCAGGAATCAAATTCGCCAGTGGAGTTTCCTCAAATAGCAAATAGGAATCCCCAACGGACACATTCTAAACAAGACTAAAGAATTATTGTCTTCGTCCCCAACAACAATCAGGGATTTATTTTCCCAATCACAGATGTTATATAAAACTACCAATACGCTTCAACGATATCTCACATTCATACATCACTTACAAGTATCATAGCATATGGATACGAAACACATATGGCACACTCTCATTTACTTTGAGAACATCTTTACGTAATGCATCACATACATCATGACATTGTATACAATTAACTCTATCTTTTCAGATAAAAGTCTACATACATACGAATATCATCAACAATTCTCAAACAGGTCGCAGATTAATTCCTGAAACGAGACAGGGCAACTATCTGTATGACCAGGTCGCAAATTAATTCCCAAAACTGGACGGGACAACTATCTGCATGACCAAGCAAAGATTAAAAACCGAAATAGTACAGGGAAACTATATTTATAACTAGGAAAAGATTAACTCCTGAAACAGGATGAGGAAACTATCAATATGACCACGTGGCATGAATTCCCAAAACAGGACGGGTTTACCAACAAAAAGTAGATTGTAGATCAATTTTCGAAATAGGATAGAGCGAATATCTACATGCAAGTATTTTCCTCAGAGACTGAATTCTTACAAGCATTTCCCTCAAAGACTAAATCTGACGAGCAGATACTTAAACACCTTCCCCAGAGGTTAATTCTAGAAAGCATTCTTCAGATACAGTCAAGTGTAGACTCATTCTGATACTTCTACCAATAGTTACTTTGGATGGCATCTATAAGCCCATCTCCGACAACATTTTGTCACCTTTCTGAATGGCATCTTTAAGCCCATTCAAGCAATATCATTAACCAACAACGTTACCTCCCGCACATACGAGTGCAAATTTCTGGGCACTTAAGTGTTCAATCCTTTTCCACCTTCGAATCACAAATAGCAGACATGTAAATCTAACTCTTTAGATTAAAGAAAATTGAATAGGGGCAGCTGTTGTACCCCAAAATCTTCCCTCTCATTTTCTTCAAGACATTCTCCTAGGGTTCTCAAAAGCTTAAGGTTGCTCAAGAATTGATCAGATAAATTCTCCTCCTAAGCAATGGGTCCACAACTAGGGTTTCATCTTTCACAAGGAAATTTGGGATTCTAAGGTCCCAAACATAATTCATGGTCTCTTATATGTCTCAAAGAATTCTCATACCAAATTTCATGCCTTGCATCACAAGTTTGCTCAGTTAATTGCTCAGATGACTGAAAATCAATTGTATTGGGTAAAAAGTTAATTGTGGTCAACATACAGTCAAACTTCATGATTTTTGGTCAACATCAAGGTTTTGAAGTAATATTCATCATTTTATCAAGGGTTGATCATGATTCATCAAAAAACTCTCAAATCATCAAAAGTCAAAAGTTGCCAAATTAGGGTTCTCTTAGGAGAAGTCAAATGAACTTTGACCAATCATAACTTTCACATGATTCATTAGATCTCCCTAACCAAAGCTCATTTTGAAGGAAATTCAATTCTCTACGACCATGTATCTCTAAGCTTAAGTCCAAAAAATGCTTCATTTGAGAGATAAGAACAAATACATTATGAAAGTCAACAAAAAGACATTTTTTGTCAAGGAAACTTACATCAAGATAAAGTCTCCAAATGCAAAAATGATAAAAAGAGAGAGTGTATAAGACGTCTTGAGCTTTCCAAAACGTCCAAGATCACCTTCAAAAGATGAAAATTGAGAGAGTTATGACCAGTGCAAGTTTGGAAATTTTGAGCAAATGCATGAAGTTTAAATTGAGCAAACTTGATATTTTGGGCTATTGGGCCATTGTTTCAGAGTCCAAGCATGTAATACACTCCATATACACCTCATATCTTGCTCACTTACCCATTGATCTATTTTATTTTAATTATTTTGATTTTAATCATTATTAATTCAAAATAAATGAAATAAAATACAAGGCTTATTACAGAAAGTCCAAGCCCATATTATGGTGACCTAATTCATGCTATATATTCTACACTCTTCGTACAAACAAGGCCACAAACCCTTATACAATGTTTTTTTTGTCTAAAATCTCAAAATTTTCAAAGAAACCTAGGGCAACTCGAAACCCTGTTTACAGTCCCTTTCACTACAAACTAGTCGTCCCATTTGCCTCCAGGAACATCATAGGGTAAGACTGGACCAATGTAAATGGTCAAAAGGGGATAAAATCAAATGTACACATCGCTGGTTTCATACATTGCATGATTTTTGCATTCTTTTTTTCCACTTCATCTTAACATTTACTAATGGCTTTTTATGTGTTTCTGAGGTTCAAAAGGGTAGGAAAAACCCATCATGGAGGTCCCATGCTGGCCAAATCATGAGACACTGTAGCTACATCGATCTCATGTATTTTTAGCGTAGCTCTTAAACCCTTGCGATTCAGGCCAAAATAATCATCTCATTGAAATTGCAGACCCTAATTTAGAGGGGTGGGGTCCCCCTGGATTATTGATATCGGTTATTTTACAGGTTTGAGGAAAAGAGGTTATTGGAGAAGACGACCGAAGTTAGGACTCCGGCGCTTCTCTAATTCATGTAGTGTTTTCATATTATATATGTTTCACTTCAGTTATATCAATAGATGTATTACCACCCTAGCGGTTGAAGCGCGCGCGTTAAAGACCTCACTATACCAAGGCGTGGGTTTGATCCCAGCGTTTTGGCATTTTGATGTTTTTTATGATTTATTTGTTTTGCAGATGATAAAGCGTGCTGGATCCCTTCCATGACACCAAGGCGCGCCTGGCCCAGTAGTGAATGTGTTGGTTGAGTTGGCTGCGGGCGTGGGTTCAACACCCACCCATACCATTTTGGTTATTTTCCTCATAATTCTCCTTTCTTCTTACTTTTTCCCTCTCATTTTCCTTTATTTTCACAAAACCTCATTTTATAAACCCTAATTTTGTTTTTTAGGTTTTCTTTCACTAACCCTTTTTTTATTAAAATCAATTTAGTTTTTTAGGATTTTTCTAATTAATTATCTTTCTTTAATTAAAATCAATTTAGATTTTTTAGGGTTTATTTAAATTAATTAAACAGTTTATTTTTTTTATTTAATTAAAATTAATTAGGTTATTAGATTAATCATCAAAACCTCTTTTCTATCAAAAAAATCGCCAAAACAATTTCCTTTCCCGTTTCCTTTTATTTTACATTTCCGCGTAATTTATTATTTTTGCATTTTTTCCGATTATTGTAATTACTCATAAGTTGTAATAGTAATTAGGGTTTTATTTTCCGCATTTTTATTAATTGTACCCCCTATTCCCGAAGCCCTATAATATCGTAGAATTTTACTTTTCCACACTTATATTTTATGCTTTGTATACATTACTGTTATCTAATAGGATTGTAGGCAAGATTAAAAGCAAACTATAACTAAACCTAATCAAAGATAAATAATACTTGAAACACAGGTCATTTTGCACACCTGCACCTCTAGGATAACCTCCCTTTGTTGCCTTCGGAACACCACAATCATGTCCCTCGAACATGGGGACGCTTTAGCAAAGACCCTCGATTAAAAAGATCGTAGTTCCTCGATGACCCATTTGAATGTTGCCTTCGGTAAATGATCTAGTCCCTTACGAAATTGCTAAAGTGCCCCCTACAAGTTACCTTCTATGACTGAACAATGACCCGCGCCTGTCCTTTCACATCCAACGATAGAGTTTCCTACTAACTAATGGTAGGATAGAACTATCTAAAGGAGTAGGAAAAGAGAGATAAATACTTTGAGTAGGTAGAACGCTCGTAGTTGCTTGCTCATAAAAAACAAAAACATATTTTCACAAATATTTTTCTCAAAAATATTTTCAAAACACTTTGTACGCATTCTCGAGGATAGATACGAGAATCATTACAAAGTCTTGCCTTACTATCGGCATTTACAAAATATTTTCAAATACACATTCACAAAGCATTTTCAAAGTGAGCTAGCGATTAAGAGCCCGTAGATAACTACGGATGAAAATGGTGCTAACACCTTCCCTTTTCATAACCAACCCCCCGAACTCAAAATCTATCAAAGGTCTTTCTTGTTCTTTTCACCTTTCCTTATTGGATAAAAGAAAAGTCGGTGGTAACTCTTGCTATCCGCAACATTTGTAATAAAACGCAAAACTAAGTCAGTTCTCCCACCGTATTACAAATGTGTTTCAAGTTTCATAATTTCAATTGGTATCAGAGCCGACACCCTGTTCTATTTATTGGATGAGATTCAAGGAGTATTTTTATGGTACTACTGTTCTTTTTTGTTGGAAGGCTAGAATGATAGTATTCTAGAATTCAATGGACAACAAATCTTAGAGAATTATCAGGACAGTAGAATCATGGAGATAGAAGTGAAGAGTATGAGTTGGCTCTTTGTAACTGCAATTGTCAATATCATAACCAATGGAATTGATAAGATTTTGTAAAGACTCGGTATCACTTATATTGAGGCCAAAGATACTTGATAATTTCTCAAGTCCACTCATAAAGGCACATCTAAGTGTGTTTGGGAGAAAAGAGTTCAGATGAGAGGCTGATCAAGAAGAAGATACTTAGGTCTCTACTCAAGAGATTTGACAAGGAAGTTACAACTTTTGAAGAAGAACAAAAGCATGGATTTTATTTCCATCTCTGTAAGAGCTTGTGTTCTGGTTTCTAATGAAGGGTTTCTTATTGCTATTGTGTTCCTTGGAAGACAATCCAACCATCTTTTGAGGATAATGGACAGAATGTCTAGACCAAATTTCCAGAACATCTGTACTGACATCAGCAAGTCTGTAAGGCTCAAGAAAAAGCTGGAACTAGAGTAAAGACAAATCAATGTCAAAGCATTATGTAAAATAAGTGTGAAGGCCTTGGATCTTTGTGGAGCAGAATGCTTTACCTATTTCAAAGAACCATTGTATGGGTTGTCTTTTTCTTGGTTTAATGAGGAAAGTAATCCTGATTATAAATCAGTCACGGATGTTACTGGTTTGACTGGGATATGGTCTTCTGATGTAGACTCCTATATTGAAGGTTTATCTCATGATGAACTGACTGTTTATTCAAAGATTTGTGCATCATGAATAAAAAGGGTTGTCAACCATGAAGAAAACAGGAGGTGACTATTTCTCATCTTATGTCTTAAGAGGAGGAAGGTTTGTCTACCTTATATAACTTGCAAATTTAGGTGACTTTATATCATGATCAAGTATGTGAGGATAGCTCAGTTGTAGGAGGTTCCTCAAGTGGGAAGATGATTGGAAGCCTAAAAAGGGATGGAGTTTTCAAGCTATAACTAGCAAAGAGAAAACTCAAGTGACAAAAGGTTGCTTCTTCAAAAGGCAAGTTGAGTCAAGGATGTAAATCTTAATGTCTCAACATTGTGTTATACATCAGAATACTCAAGAGAAAGACTTATACTTGCACTGAAGATGCCTCTTATGTGAAAAGTTGATCATAACAAGCTCTTTTGTTTTTCTTTGACTTCCTCAAAGGTCAAACTCAGCTTTAGTTAACCAAGCAGTGGTTAAAACTCAGGGAAGGTGATAATTTCCTTATTTCTCATACCTTTCTTAGAACTTCAATTAAGATGATTAATATTTTGACACCGACTACTCCAGACACTTAACTGCAGTAAAGGTGTTTCTGGAGGTTTATTTAGTCCCACTCTATCTACGGTTACTTTTGGTGTTGATGCTAAAAAGGAAGATTAAGGGCATTGGGTAACTAAAGAGTATATGATGGATTATCTAAGTTTTTGTAATGCTCTTCTTACTAAAGGACTGATGACTATTGTGGGATCAAGGTCTGAAGGTAAATGTCATCAAGGAAGAATGTTTTGTCTCTAATAAGATGTTTGAAGTTTTGATGAGGATTTAAAAACAATTTCTATTGTAGATTCCATAAGTATTTAATTGCTTATCCTCTTGCTTGATGTTCAAGGAAGATAAATTCAATATGTCACATTAGAAGGTGCCACATTAGACAGTTGCAAAAGCTCTAGAACCTATTCTATGGATTTGATTAGTCCATCAGAAGTGTCTAATGTGGCACCTTCTGGTGTGACATATATATAATAGATTCTTCTTTGCTATAGATCACAAAAGAGAATTATATATATATATATATATATATATATATATATATATATATATATATATATATATATATATATATATATATATATATATATATATATATATATATATATATATATATATATATATAATTCTCTTTTGTGATCTATGGTAAAGAAGAATCTATTATCTATAAAGTCTTCAAAGGTTCTTATCTATTCCTTAAAAAAGAACAAG
This sequence comes from Vicia faba, assembly GCA_948472305.1. Lineage (NCBI taxonomy): Eukaryota > Viridiplantae > Streptophyta > Magnoliopsida > Fabales > Fabaceae > Vicia > Vicia faba. The sequence goes on from OX451737.1 coordinate 491,980,130, forward strand.
GTATGCATCTAAGTTGCTCTACTGGGAGAAGTACTTCAGGACCAAAATCAATTATTTACTCATTGAGAATGAAACTGATGTTTAATCAGATGTTGAAACATCATCTCAATAGGTTGATACTCTAGAAAATATGAAAGAATCTAAAAGGCTAGCAGGCACTGAGTAAGAAAATTCTCAAGAAAAAGGAGTTCTCTATATGGAGTTTATTAGAGTTATTGATCATCAATAGTTTCAGAAATAAAATATCGAATATGGCGAGTCTTTGAGTAAAAACTTTTGACGAAGTCTAATGGAGATAATATGAAAGGTGGAGGTGATATAAGCACCCAATAAATTTGTTCATGTGATAATCTTCTAGACCTTCGCTTAAATTCACCACCAAATAGAACTTTTAACAAACTAGTGCGAAAGGTCGACCTTCATCATTGAATAAATGATCGTTCAGTTCTAATAACATTTTAACGAGGCATATCCTTAACAAATATCAAAGGGGAATGTTATGAATAATGTATGTTAAATATGATTGTCTATCAAATAATTTACTTCTTTATTTGAAATAATTTGTATTGATTAGTAACGAGGTAATTCTCTAACAAAATATTATACTATTTTTCATTCACTAGGTTTTTTAAAATTTATTAAAAGAATATGGAGAGTTTTAGAAATAGAATGATTATAGATGTCTATTAATGAGTGAATTTCAATTACTTCTTTATTTAAAATATATATATCCTATAAATAAGATTCATACTATATTTGAACCGATGATAAGAATAATACAATACATTATATTTTTCTTTGTCTCTTTTATTCTTCTCCTTTATCTCTTATATTCTTCTCCTATAAATATGTTTTTGTTTTTATAATTATATCAGCTTTCATTTGAAGTTACTATATTTAATATGATCTTTAATTTATTTTAATAATGGTAGTCAAATATTACTAGGATTACCTTTACCATTTTTATATTATTTATTTTGTCACATTAAGTTCCACTATTACATACAGTACCAACAAAGAAAATTTGGTCTAGCTGATCTTTAAAATAATTGTTTTGTCACTTCTTCTTAATCATATATTAATGATGAGTATTTTTTTTAAGTAAATGGAAATTAAATTGAATAAAAACAGTCAAAATACAAAGACCAAGGCATCAAACTCGATTTAGTTAGTCCAAACAAAACAAAAGTGTAATTTATCTCAAATAGACAATACAAGGGAACAAAGCAAACACAAATGGGGACCCAATTTTACTTATTCTAACAAATAAATACTCAACACAAGCGCAACTCAACGAGCCCATGTAGGGCATGAAACTAAGATAAAAAAAAAAAAAAATTTCTTTTTTTATCATATAGTTTTAACGCACCATGCAAAATTATAAAAATGTTTTTGAAAATTAAAATATATTTCCGAGACGTACCAATATTTGATAAAATATAAGTTGAAATTGAAATTTAATTTACGGTTTGTATCCAGACTTACATTTCTGATTTTGTGCTACACAGAAAGCAGAAAAACAACATTGAATAATATTAATTTCACGAATTCAAAATACAATTCATATCATAACATAGGTAATACATTAAGGATTGAAACATACATCAAACAGCGCACTTTAACGTCCATGTGGATGTTGCAACATCATCGTAATATCATCTATCGATCTCGAAACAGTCGTATCTGATTCGATCGAAACTTTCACTTTAAAACGGGTAAAAGTATGCCACATAGCCCATATATCAGCGTCGTTCTTCAGCTCACGGTTTATGAACTTAAGCTTCTCATCTTTGTCAATGAATGGCGAGCGGTACTCGATCTTCACAATTTTGCGATTGTCGCCATAAGGTAGCAGGTCCTGCAATATGTCTTGCAGATCTTCAAGATGGGTGTACGCGATGAACTTAAATTCTCATGATGGTGTATTTCCGGTAAAGTGAATATTTTCAACATGTCATTTGATGTTCATTCTGATTTTTGGTGTTTTGGTATGAAATAATATGTCAAATGAGGTTATTTATAGTAGTTGAAGGCAAACATGGATCTTACAAATCCTATCTTGTGACAGAGTGTAAACCGGAATTTCATTTCCAGTTCCACCTAAATATGTATCAGAAATATATTTCTGGTAAGTTTCCTGGGACTAAAAAGCAGAACAAAAACAAAAACAGAAGCATACATAAAAACAAAAACAGAAACCTCATGTATTAAAAGATGATATTTTTGGTCAAATTACAAAATAGCTATATTCAACGGCATAATATATTGACAAAATGACATATACAATAAAATGATACCTAACTACTTAAATGATCCGAAATAATTATCTCTGGCCAACTCCATGAGTGCTACCCCTTTTGAATTATCCCTATTTTTTCTATTTCAATTTTGTTCAACTTGTTGTAGTCTTGTATCCTTTCAATAAATTGGTCCGGCCAGGTCTCGGAAGGGCTTGTGTAATAATTCTCTCACTCCGGTGACGTAAGTGGTATTGGACATCCCGGTTTCAAATATACTTGAACAAAATGCCGCGGATTTGAAAACCATCCAATACATATGATACGATCACTGGGATTTAGTGGTGGAATAGTGTGCAGTAGGAAAAAACTTTTCAAGAAACCGTATCTTGTAATATTAATACACACTTTCTCATACGAACTTGCTATTAGATGACGCATCTCAGGGAAGCGCATCCATTTTTTCTTCGGTGCAAGTCCACTAACGTAAGATACTAGCGCGTAATAAACCTCCTCAACTTTTTCATTAGTCCCGAGCACACGCTTTTATAACTCTATATTGCTCCTCAACTCTCTAATAAAAGTATCTCGGACAATATGGTGATTCTCTTCCCATTTACCGAGCAAACTCGAAACAGCTCGAAAACCACAGTTACTGTCACCCTTGACATTGAGGATCCGTTCAATGTACTTGTGCATAAAAACTGGCATCTCCTCGATGAATGATATTTTGGTGGAGTCGGTGTAGGAGGTGATTTGCTAATACGAGCTCCTTTAAAAACACTTTTTTGAGATTTCAGAGTAGGTGAATCGGGAAAAACTTTGTCAACGTGTTTAAAATATGAAGGACTTCTCGTTGTTGAATTGTCTCCCGATGTTGATTCACTTTCTTAGGTGCCCCTTTAGTTTTTACCGGTTGAGAGGGTAGTTTCAAGTTTATGGTCTCCGGGAATGCAATATTCCTCAATTGCTCTTTGATGTGGAGTTTGGTGGCGTCATCGACTTTCAAAAATCTTTCTTGTATCGCTTTCCATTCAGTCAAGATGGAGATACTTGATTTATCGTCTTTCATTTTACCGTCATCTTCAAAACTGAGTCTCTTCAATGATTGGAGACCTCGTTCATACGTATCGGACAATCAACTTTCATCTTCTTAGATATGACACAAGCACAAGGGATTCCATATGTTTTCACAATTGTGCAACCACACTTTGAGCTATCAGAACCTATATAAAATGGACAAGGTGACAGAAAGTTCAATCTTTGCGCTATACAAACCAGAAATATAATACCAGTTGCAACCGAAACTATAATTCTAGTTCTATTTTTGCCTTTTGAATAGGGTAGAACCACATTTGATATGTTTGTGGGTGGAGCATGGTGCGCATCGGAAATATATTTCCGTTTTCATGAGACATTTTAGTAATTGCGTAAGGTTTTTCTTTTTACTATATGGTGGAAAGAGAAATTCTCCAAAAAAGATAAAGAGTAATAGTCTGAGAGTCTCATTTAAGAGTTCAAAAATTGACAAATAGATCGACCGCCAACATAAAATTTAATCCACATACCATCAACTTCCTGCTACAACAATAATAAATATACAAGCTCTATCGAGCATAAGAGTCTGAAATCAAACCTTTAGAATGAACCATATAAGACGATCAGTGGTGGAACCACGTTGTAACAAGAGAGTGTCCATGGCTTCCAAAAAATAATTATTTAAATAAAAAAATATTTTATTTTATTATAAATTTTTTATTTTTAGGGGTTAAGTTCATGCTTTGCCGCTTAATTTCTAAACTTTTACCACTACAACATTATACAAAAAATAACATATAGTTGCAACAAACCGCACACACGTACAAACACATACATAAGATAATGTTAATACACACCCAGAACCGTCTTTGAGGGCTTGCAAGGCGGCCTATAGTACAGGACCTTAAAAATTTCAAGGTTAATTTATAGTTAAATAGGGCCTCATAAAATATTTTTTAAGTTAAATTGTGATTATATGAGACCTCTATTTGTTTTGTGCTTGTTAAATTGTTACTAGCTACACAGGGTCTCAAAAAATTGTAGACAGCTATGTATACACCCATGTAAATGTGCATTAATATCATATACCTTTGTGTGTATTTTTTAATAGAGTCCATCATTCTATATTTTTTTTTCTCCAGATTATTATCATTTAAGAGGGTTTTAAAATCTCCACTATATTATTATTACTATTATTAATTATTTTTTAACAATTTAAAAGCGATCATATTAACAGTATATTTTTAATAACTACAATACATTAAAGTTTGAAATAACAGAGGTTAAAAACCCCCAAAAACTTTAGAGTTGATGTATATTAGCAAAATCCACATAATCCCTGCTTCTAACGTGTACATGAGTGACTATGATCTCATTTGAGTTAGAGTATGATTCTTGTTCTTTCGAAAGATTCTGTTTCGATATATGATGATTCTTGGTTATCAACTCTAGATAGTACATTCTTGTTGGAGAAATCTTGTTTTTTCAGGGTTTTTATTTTACACTTGGTGTATCTCTTTGTTGGAGGAGTTACTTACTCTAGTTTCTGTTATGTGAAGATTGTTGTTGTCTTTTGATGAGTTGTTTCTTTGTTTGTTTTTGTTGGTTTATATTTCTCTCTTTTTGACATTAACTAGACACTTCTTATGTTGATTTCTTGACTTTGTTTGATTCGTGGGATATATTAGAATCATTTAATTTTAAATAAAATTTATTTGATCAGTATATTATGTGTTTTAAACTAAATTTTAAAGAATGAAGGGATCCACAAGTCATTCAAACTAAATTTAAGACGTAAATTTTTATTCGAATATATATATATTTGGGTTTTAGATGATAAATGTTGTTAGATTAAGTTTATTACTGATGATATATGGACACCAAAATCTCATAATACACTATGCGACACCGTATTTTTCTATGACTATCTTTAACTACTTTTTAATTATAAATATTTTATTAAATCCCAAAAGTATACCATACACTAAAAATTATAAAGGACGTGTTTAAATTGTGGGTGTTCAAATATCTTATTTCTAAGTTTATATAATGTTTGGTTAAAATGAAATTTGTATGCATGTTGTTTAAAAATAAATATTCTATTTAAATATTATCTATATGTATATTTAAAACACATAATATATTGGTCAAATGAATTTTATTTAAAATTAATATATATATGTTTTTCTTTTAATATATTTATATAGGCATATATGTATTATATTTAGAAAAATATAATTTTTGTAAGTGTAATATGTAATATATTATTAATAAATAAAAATATATTGAATAAAAATATAAAAATGTATATTTAAAACACATGTATAAATATTTTGCGAGGGATTTAATAGATATATTAAAAAATAGAATAAGTAAATAGTTTTGGTTAAATACTTGACATATTTGCGAGGGTTTAATATTTAACAAAGTTGCAAGGACTATAACACGTGACATAATATATTATACCTCTAGGCTCTATTTGACTTCTAGTTTATGGAGGTTAAAAAAACTCGTATCCGTAGATATTTATGGATAAAATTCGTGATAAGTTCAGGGATGATGATTTAATAGATATTTATAGATAAAATAAATGAATATTTAATTATTTGTTTATTTATGAATATAGATATAGATTTGATAGTATCTGTATCTGTTAATAATTAGCAAAAATATTTAAATATTAATTTATTTGATAAAAATTTATTATTACGATTATTATTATTATTATTATTGTTATTATTTTATTAAATATGATATTATTATTATTATTATTATTATTTTGATAAAAGAAGAAATAAAATGAATGTGATTTATTTTTGTTATTATTTATTATGTGTTAAGTTTGAAAATAATATTTTTGTCTTTAAAAAAGATAAAAAAATTAATTATTTAAATATATATATATATATATATATATATATATATATATATATATATATATATATATATATATATATATATATATATATATATATATATATATATATATATATATATATATATATATATATATATATATATATATATATATATATATATATATATATATATATATATATATATATATATATATATATATATATATTAAATAATAATATTCATTGATACTTGTAAATACTCGTGGATATTCATCTAACGGATATCAATACAGTTATAAGACGGGTACAAATATCATATTTACTAAATGAGACGAGTAAGTCAAAATTAGTACACGTACCTTTAAGTACCCATTAACATCCCTACTCTAGCTAAAACTTTGTCTGCACCCTATAGAAGTTTGTAAGAAGTTTATCACTTAACAACATTGCAAGGGGTTATACTCCTGATAAAATAGTTGCCACAAGTGTTTTAACGAGGGATTTGTGTCTCTCGATTGTGAGCGGTTTTATGTAGGAGTGATAAAGCGGGTGACCCGTTCTATTTAAGTCCTCCTCGTTTAAGTCCGTTGAAAAATGAGGCAGGGCAGGTCAACATAGGAGTTCGAGCTCAAAAGTCAAATTTGCTCTGTTTACTAACGAGTTGGCGAGTTTGTGGGCTGACCCGTCAATTTTTTTATTTTTTTTTTTATTTTACAATTTGATTTAATACATAATTTATAAAAATTTTAATTATTACCAAAGAGGTCGATAAATTTTTTTTAACAAGACATAATAGAACTTCAAGATGTTTTAAGTCTAAAAAATTTAATAATTAAAGACCAATTACAACAACAAAAACAAAATAAACTCAAGCACAATAAAAAATATCAAAATAAATAAACAATACATATTATCCTAATCCTATTTAAAAACTAACTACTAAAAGAATCCAATTTAAAATTTACACAAAACCAACAATGATAACAATAACATTGCATAAAACATCACAATGAATAGTAATGCATAAAATATCAACACCGAATTTTCTCACTGTTTACATTATATAAACTCTTATATTGACCGATTCTTTAATAGTTAAATCTTAAATTTATCACACGTATACACTAATCAAATCCTTCTTTTTCATAAAACCAACAATCTATTTCTAAAGAAAACATCTGAGTTAATATATTAAAAACTTAATAATTATACATGCCATACATTTATTCTTTTATTTCAATCATTTTCAACCAACGCATGTATTAGAAAGTTATAGAAAGAACGTTACAATTATAATTCAATTTGTATGTATAATAATTTATAATACAATCTTAAGAGATAAGTGTTGTTTTTATAATTAAAGTTGTTTTAATTCTTAATAAAAAGAGATAACTGTTGTTTTTATAATTATAGTTGTTTTAATTCTTAATAAAAAGAGTAAAAAATTTAACAAAAAATCTGGGGGAAATTTGCCCCGTTCTGTCTTGGCCCGCTTTTTTAAGCGAGTTAGACGGGACAGACCAACTTAAGGTACCGAGCCGAAAACCTCACTCTAATCTGTCAAAAAATGAAGAGTCAAACGAGCCAACCCGACAGACCCAACCCGTTTTACCACCCTTAATTTTTATAGGAAATGACCTTTTACCTTTCAAATTTGATAGTTTTGGTACCTTTAGTATAAATGTGGAGATAAATATATAATTAAAAAATAATTAAATAAGAGATAATAAATAATAAATCAAATTATAGTGTTAAAGTCACAAAGCTATTCTCTCTGACTATTACTAAAATTAAAAAAAAAAAATTACGTTTATTAAATAATAAATATATTTGATTTTTTATATAGATCAAATATATTTATTATTCAAAGAATTTAAAAAGTTATTTATAATAATCGACTTTGACTTTTTTTAATAGCGAAAGTTCAATCTATATCAACAATATTTATTTATAATCATAAACAAATTATTAATATTTATGACAACTACTTAAAAAAAATCAATTTTATTTACAAAATGTATTTTAAAAAATATTCTTTAACTAAAAATTATAAAGATGTTAAATTATTATTATTATTATTATTATTATTATTATTATTATTATTATTATTATTATTATTATTATTATTTTAAGGTGAATGCGATTGTGCTACCTGAGTATAAAAAAATTGAGTGGGAACTTAATCAACTTAATTGTGCTACCTGAGTTAAATTAATACTGATGGTTAAATTATAAAAAGGGTGAATGCGATTGTAACTCTATCTTTGAATGGTGGTTTGATAGAAGGTGTTGAATCGATTAGAAATGCAGTTTTTTTAATCATTTTCAGAATTATTTTAAGGTGATATTTGGAGATCAGCATGAAATAGATAATCTGGCATTTAAAACTATTAGTGGAGAGAATGGGGTTGATTTGGTTAAGCCTTTTTTAATGAAGGAAGTTAAAAAGGCGGTGTGGGATTGTGATAGCTATAAGAGTCCTAGGCCTCATGGCGTGAGCTTTGGTTTTCTTAAAGACTTTGGGGATCTTCTAAAAGGTGATTTGTTGAGATTCATGGAGGAGTTTCATAGTAACGGGAAGTTAACTAAAGGTTTAAATGACATTCATTACTTTAATTTCTAAAGTTGCTAGCTCGTAGCGATTAGCAGATTGTCGGCCTATCTCGCTAGTTGGGTGCTTGTATAAAGTGTTGGCAAAGATATTGGTAAACAGATTGAAAAATGTGATTGGGGGGCTGATCTCAGAGTCTCAATCAACTTTTATTGCGGTAGGCAGATTCTTGATGGCATTCTTATAGCAAATGAAATGGCAGACGAAGCTCGGGAGAAGAAGAAAGAGTTACTCTTATTTAAAATGGATTTTAAAAAGACTTATGATTAAATGGATTGGGGTTACTTGAAGAGAGTAATGGTTAGAGTGTAATTTCCTATGTTATGGGTGAAGTGGATAAATAAATGTGCTACTACAGCTTCAGCGCTGGTGCTAGTTAATGGTAGTCCAACAGATGAATTTAAGTTGGAAAGAGGGTTGCGGCAGGGTGATCCATTATCACCTTTTCTTTTTTTAATTGCGGCAGAAGGTTTTAGTGTTTTGGTGAATACTATTGTTCGGGAGGGTATGTTTATAGGGTATAAAGTGGGAAATGAAGATGGGGGGTGGGGGTGGGGGGGAGGGGGGGTTCAATTTCTCACCTTCAGTTTGTAGATGATACTTTGTTGACGGGGGTGAAAATTTGGGCTAATGTGAGGGCTCTAAAGTAGTTTTATTATTGTTTCAATCCATATTGGGTTTAAAGGTGAATTTTAATAAGAGTATGTTGGTGAGTGTTAATATTCATAATTCTTGGTTACAAGAGATTTCAATGGTGTTAAATTGTAAGCTTGAGGTTATTCTGTTTGTGTCTTTGGGGTTACCTATGGGTGGTAATCCTCAAAAGTTAAACGTTTGGTAACCGGTGTTGGATATCATTAGAAAAATATTATCGAATTGGAATTTCCGTAATCTTTCTTTGGGAGGTCATTTGATTTTGTTGAAATGTGTCATGTTCTCTATCCTTGTTTACTTTCTATCCTTATTCAAAGCTCCCGCGGGTATTATATTTTCTCTTGAATATTTATTTAATGCATTCTTTTGGGGAGGATCGGAGGAGAAGATGGAGATAGTGTGGTTTGATTGGGATACTATTTGTTTGAGTAAGGAGAATGATGGGTTGGGAGTGAGAAAGTTAAGGGAGTTTAATGAGGCTCTTTTGGGGAAATGATGTTGGAGAAGATGGGTAGTTTGTGGTATAGGGTGTTAGCCTCTCAGTATGGTGAGAATGTGGGACGGTTGAATATAGGGACAACAAGGGGGTCTGTGTGGTGGCAGAGTGTGAATAGAATTCGTCAAGAGGTGAGATCGAATGTTAGTGGGTGGATGCGTGATAATATTCAGCGAGTAATTGGTAACGATGAGAACTCTCTATTCTAGAGGGATCATTGATTGGATGAAGGGTGTTGATGGATAAATTTTGGAGGCTTTTTGACTTGACGGAGTATAAGGAAGCATCAGTAGCACATATGTTTAATTTAGGGTGGAAAGTGGGAGGAGAGACTTGGTGTTGGCAAAAGAGGTTGTTTGTATGGGAGGAAGAGTTGGTGGGAATTGTATTCGAGTGTTGGAGTCGGTGGAGTTGCAGGAGGTGGTGGAAGATTCGTGGATTTGGCGTCTTCACTCTTCAAATTGTTATAATGTTAATAGTGTTTATCATTTGTTGACGAAGACGGAGGATGTTCAGATGTTTGGTGGTTCTCCGGTTTGGTGGTCTAAAGCGGTAACTCTCAAGATAAATCTTTTTATTTGGCGTCTATTTTATAATAGATTACTGACTAAGGATAATTTGGTAAGACGTAATATTTTATCAGTTAAAAATCATACATGTTCTTTTTAGATAGCAGTTGTGTGGGTTATTTTGAAAGCGCAAAATCAATGTATTTTTCATAATTCGAGCTTGTCAGCGATGACAATTGTTAAAAAGACTTTTGATCGTAATATATCTTTTTAGTTCAAGGATTTTATATTTTATAATTCGAGCTTTCAAGTACGCCTTGTACTTCAAAGATTTTTTTTATCGTAATATATCTTTTTAGTTTCTTATAAAAAAAACTTTTATTTATGTTTATATATTAAATAATTTATTAATATTTATAAATTAATAAGTTAAAAAATGAAAATAAATTTAAAACTTAGCTATATGATATTCAAAATAAATTTAGATAAATAAGAAAAAAAACAAATACTAGACAGAAGTATGTGCTTGGAGTATAATAACATTTTGAAACATTTTATTTAATATTTAATTTAATTATATGTTCCAATATTATTTAAATATACATCTTTATTTAATTATTTTAGTTATTTATTAGTTAAAACATTAATTGATTAATAATTAAAGTGAGTAATAAAACTTGGTTAAAATAGAGATTTTTAAAATCTCAAACGTTTATTTGATATCATAATAATAATAATTTTTAAATTTGAAGCTCCTAAACCGAAATTCTATATTTTTAAAAGGAAAAAAAAAGATTTATAAAAAGGTCATATGATTACCTATTTTAATCTTAAAATTAATTTTTAAATAAATAAAAAGCACTATTAAAATTATTAAAGTAATATTTGTTTTAAAATATAAATTTTTCTTAAAAAAGTTTTGAACAAACTCACCTTGAATTTCGTTTTTATATCAATTAAAATAAGGATAAGCTTTGTCAAAAAAGAAAAGGATAAGCTTTGAATAAAGGTTATTAAATTAAAAGATGAAATGGGAGCCAGCAGAGCTATACATAACACAACAAAATCAGTTGAAAGAAAAAAAGAAAACAGAAGTTGCATTTCAAACTATTGGAAAAGATATTTTTGTCCTTGAAACCTCGTACGGTGTAGGGCCTTGTTAGCGTGTTTCTTAAGTGGACCCACATAGGGGTATTTGAGGTAAACATTTGTACTATGTATATAAATACGGATCTCACTATAATTTTAAGATTGTGTCGTGTTTTTTCTTTCGTTTTCTGTCTCTTTTCCAATCATTCTGGGTGATAGAGAGAACGTAGAGATGCAAATGCAACCTGATTTATCCTCTTTATTCAGTAGCAATGTAAGATCTTATTTCATTTTTCGTTTATTTTTCATTTGAATGTTGAATTGTTGATCAATCATATGTTTTCTCAGATCAGATATATCTTAATCATTAACATGTTTATAGTTAAGTAGCACCGTAAAAAAAAGCTGTGTCTCTGTCGGTGCAAATTATATTTAATTTTATTTTTTTAAAATTATTACTTGTATTATATCATTATTGATGTCGCGGTATAACGTCAGATTATCGATATCGTCGTATTAACGTCAGAATGTCTGTGTTTTATAGAGTTATAATGAACATTATAATGTAGGATTGACAATTCAGATTCAAAATGTGTTTTTGATGTTGAACGAAGTGAAATATTTATGTATAAGTGTTTTTCATTGTTTTTATGTTTGTTTTGGTTTTATTTTTAATTTTACTTTTTTTTTCCAGCTTACAGTTTTTTGATAGATATAAACACGTTGTCATTTTCCATTTTCGATTGATAAAACCCACAGGTTTTAATTTAGTTGAATTTAAAAAAAAAAATGCATTTTTCTATATTTAATACATTTATTAAATTGGCAAGTAAATACAAATATAATTTAATTCCTTGCCAGCTATATTTTACCAATAAAATCTAATTTTCTCTTTTTATTTGTTTCAGGATATTTTGTTGAAACCAATTGCAAGGGTGTAATAGAGAATTAAAATAGTAGTATATTTTTGTTTAATTTTTTTTGATGTGAACAATTATGGATATATTGAACGAGTATTTATCAAGCCAAGCGGAATACATAGCTTCGTCTCTATATAGCTATGCATTAAGGGCAAAACGGCGTCGTAATAGTAATGGGTATCATTGTTGTTCATATCGTTATCATGGTCTTCAAACCCTAGTTCATTCTGAAGCAACGAAACTACCCGGGAGAATTCTACATTGCTACAACATGGATAAAACAAGAATTGCATTATCACAAGGTGATAAAACATCTTTGTTATGGGAGAGATTGTCGAAATCACTATGGTCATCATCACCCGGACGTTCGAGTGTAATGGGCGATTTGATTGGGACTGAGAGTGGAGATTGTATGAGTTATGATTTACTTGAGCTTTTAAGTCAAGATCAAAGTCAAAAAAAGGGATTCATATTCAAAGAAAAGAAGAAAGTGGAGAAGGAGTTTCCTCCCGCAATAACCTTGTTGAGAGAATCTGGAGGGGGAATGCCATGGTGTATTAAAAAGGAATGTAGTGAGGATGGAAGGTTGGTTTTTAGGACGGAGCGAGTGAAATGCTATTATGAAAATATGGAGGCTCAAAGAGAAAATGGTAGACTTACTATGAGGTTCATCCATCATCATAATGAAGATGATGATGGATGGCCTGTTGGCAATTTTGATGAAGATGAAGAAAATAATAATTATGAATTTGAAAAGGAATTGACGAAGGAGTTTGATAGTAATGAAATACGGAAGAATGAGATTGGGCGATGTTGGGCCGATTTTCGCCCATGTGTTTCTTATAATGGCAGAGGGTTTGCTAGGGATTCAGGATCCTTCTGTATGGATCATCCAAGTTCTGCTCCGCTTCAACCCATTGCTTATGTTATGTGATTTGATTTTTTGCCAACCTAATAAATAAACTCTTCAACTTTTGTGTGATGCAACAAAAAAAAAACACACACACAAAAATGATGGAGTCTAGTAGGGTAGAGTGTGGCTATTGGTGAAAAGTCTGATACTATTTTTTTTTCTTGTTCAACATTTTGTCTCCTACATTTTAAGAGTTACAATATTTTCTTAATGTAATTTTCATGGTTGTTCATTCTTCATTTAGAGACATTTAATAAGTATAAATAAATTAGTATTGAAAATTAGTTTGGAAATTAGACGACATCTTGAGAACATAACACTTTGAGTTATTCTTAATTAAATTAATCTTGTAAATATATATTAAATTTAGAGGTGTTATGATTCGATTTGGATCGATTTTTATTCAAAAACATATCTAAATTAGTGAAATTTATATTGGTTTGATTCAGTTTAATTTTATTATTTTAAAAAATATATAAAACTGATTCAATTTATCGAGTTAATTCAGTTTTATTCAGCTAGATTGTTCGGTTTGAAATATTTTTTTTTCATGCAATACATTCATCTTGTAACAATTCTATTTCATGTTATTGTATTTTTTAAAAGATCAACATAAATTATATAAGTTCATATATTATACTCAAAATGATGATAGTTCACAATTAATTACAAATACATTCATCCTGAAATTAAATAAATTCATACAACATATTCAATATATTGATAGTTTATCATAAAATACAAAAGAATTTATACTCCATATTTAAAATAATGATAGTTCTCCATCAATTACAAATATTACTTATAAAGAGACACATTCAGTTAAATTGATCCTTATTGTCATTTCTGCAAAATCCGCACCCTATGCCTTCTTGAGAATCCTGACTCAATCGAGTCTCTCAAGGAACAATACAATGATACGTTTAGTGATCTCCACGAGATATAACGATCATTGACCCTATAAGAAATCTGACCAACTTAGTCTTTCTAGAGGAGATTTCTCACAATGATCCTTAACTATTGGTCTCTTAAGAATTTTAACCTTCCTGGTCCCTGAAGAGATATAACGATCATTGACCCTACAAGAATGAACCAATCATGGCCTCTTAACAGGATTTCATCCATGATGAGCAGCCAAAGTCTTCTTGAGAATCCTGACTCAACTGAATCTCTCAAGGAACCATCAACATTCAATTGATAAAGCTTGTGTTTACATTATTACTTCTTTCTAAGCATATTACACAAATGATTAAGTCCAGATTTTCGACACAATTATGAGCAACAACTCTTATGTACAAATAATTTATATGAAGAACTAAAGATATGACACAATATGAGCAATAACTCTTGTGTTTACATGATTCTGCAAAGATGAATATAATCTAAATTTGAGTGCAACATCTTGTAGTCTTCTTGTCTTCATCTTCTTCTTTGAGCAAGCTATGATCAACAACTCCTTGATTTTTCATATTTCTACCAAGATATATTTGATAAGAATTTGAGTATCATCTTATAGAATTCTTCTTCTTCATCTTCTTTCTTTCTTTTTGACTAGCTTCAGAATGTTCAGCAGAACAACTCCAACAAGATCTGCTTCCATGAATTTTTAGCACTTTTCTTCATTTCATTTATCTCCTTTTATAGCCTTCAAAAATAGTCGTTGTAAGGATAGAAAAGTCCTTTCTACTTCCAACGGTTAATTCCCAATGAATATATTCAAGAGAGGTTTGGAACAGTACAAAATGTCACTTTTCTTAGCCTGCTGCTTGCAGTTGTTAGCATGAAACATGGGAGACAACTTCTTTGAATAGTACAACCAATATCATGATAGTGGAATTTGTGGTGTACTATTTATATTGTATTCTTCTTGACTAAGTTTTGTGATCTTTATCTTCTGATGATGTACTTCTGATTCTGAAGTATTAATCTTGGAAGAGATCAATCACTTGTCTTCGTTCTTCTGATGAATGACTAATGAGTAGTTCGTAAACTAATTTGTTGTTATATGGCATGAACATCAGAGTGGTCAGAACCAAATCTTGTCTTCAAAATTATGGGCAACAACCTATCTGAAGCACAAAGCTTTTCTTCTAATTTAGAACTAGTCTTGAAGGCATAATTCTTATCTAATACGAGAGATGAAGATTTAGTTGAGAAGATGTTTCATTTCAGAATCTTTCGTTTCAGAATCTTTCAATAGTGGATTATTGTCTTCAAAATGATTGACAAGAGCCTATTCGAGAAACAAGCTTTTCGTTGTACGTGAAAGCTTTTCTGATGATATCAAAAGCTTTTCTGATGTTGGATCTTGTAATCAGATATTGAGACAATAACCTTTCTGATTAACAAGTTTGTATTCTTGAGCTTTGACTCTTTGTTCTTGCAGGAATTATTTTTGATTGAGGAGTGATAATGATCCAGAAGATTCTTCTTTGTTGTAGAGTCAGAGTCTTTTAGATATTTGAAGATTGTCTTCAGATATACAAGCAACAACTTATCTGAGGAACAACTTCTTTGAGTTAAAGATTTTCTGACCCACTTCATCTTGATCTTTAATAATAAGCTTTTCTGAGCTGCATATCTGATGTCTAATTTCTAAAGCATAAGCTTATGTCAGTACATCTGATTTTGACGTTGAATTCCTTTCTTTTTTAATCTCTTGAATTCTGATCTTTGTATTGAGCTGAAAGAAACAACTTATGCCAGCTACATCTTGACTTCTGATCTTGAATTCTTTCTCTGGATATCTGAGATCTTTGTTTTTGATATATTAAGTTTGAAGATTTCTTAATAACATTCTTGATTCCCTTTCTGATGATCATTCTGCATTCCTTGGAACTGTTGTTGTTTCTTTAGAAATGGTCATAATAGTTCTACTCGTGAGTGCACTTGTGTTTCTGATGATATTTATCTTCTGATGAATATTACTTCTTCTGAGTAGATTGACTTGAGAAGATATCATCCTTTGATCTTGTCTTCTGATGGACTTTGTGATGTTGATTAAAAGTGAGTCCAGAAGATCTTTCTTTCTTTCATCCTTTCTTTTGATGGAATACTTCAGATGTTGAATTGAAGTACGTATTCCATGAACTACCCGAGTCTTCAGAATCTTGACTTTGTCTTCAGAAATTGGAGTAGCCACTCTTCTGATGAACAAGTCTTATCTTCTGATTCAGAAGTAGAAGCTTTCTCTTCATGTGTTCAGAGTCTTGACTTTGTCTTCAGAATTATAAGCAACAACTTTTTTGATGAGTAAATCATGACTTCTGATCTTTGCGTTGGAAGCTTTTTCTTGAACAATCTTGATTTCTGATTATTTCTGGCGAACATTCAACATTCTTCTGAATTATTGATGTTTCTTGAGAAGCGGACAATCTTTCTGATGTGCTTGGTGTATTTTTGATTTTTCAGACAACAATCTTGAATCAATTAAAATTTCTTATCTGCACACTCAATAAACTTATTAGAACTAAAATTGTTTCTCATCAAATATATGTGTTGTTATCATCGAAACATCGAGATTATATTGTATACACAAATCTTGTTATAATAATCTCCCCCTTTTTGATGATGACAAAACCATGTATTTTGATAGAATAATTTTACAGGTTTAAATCATAAACGAAATAGTATAAGAGTTTAGAAAACTCCCCCTGAGTTGGAAACTCCCTCTAGGATAAACATTCTCCCCCTTAATCATAAACTTATGATCTTTCAGAGCTTTAAGAGCATTGTTAACCTTTGTGAATCTGATCAACATCATTGATTTAACCTTTAAGCTTATCAAATTATCCATGCTTTCTCAGAACATTTGAACAAATGGTCATTCTATATCAGAACTTGATTCATTAGAGTGAATGCAGTGTTTCATTTGAAATGTTCTTGTAACAATCATGTACATTCAAAGTAATTATGTAGTTTATAAATTATTAGAAGGTCATGTAAGTCGTGGGGTTTAGAGAATTTATATCAATCAAAATAATTCTTTCTCCCCCTTTTTGTCATTATCAAAAAGATATAAGAGATATTTGAATTAAGTCTTGGGATTACCTAATCATGAAATAGAGTGTTAAAAAAATTAAGGTTAGCAACACTTAATCAACCAATTTCATTCATTTACGAAAAAAAATACAGACATTGAACAAGATATAAAATATAACATCAGAGAGACTCTCAACAGACACAACAATTAACTTCTAAAAACAAAGAAGAAAACAACATGTAACAATATTAATCAAAAGACAACATTAGAAATAAGGAAAATTAGAAAGACATAACATAATCAGTGCTTATTTGAACCACTGATCATCAAACATTTCACACACTTCTTCTTTAAGGTGAAATTCTCGTATATCAGACTTTAGATGTCCTATGACATGTTGGGATATTTGATCTGACTTAAACAACATAAGCAAGGTATAAACAATATAAACAGTACTGAAAAGCATAAACAACAACACAAGAATTATTAACCCAGTTCATAGAAACTCTCCTACTCTAGGGGCATACCAAGCCAGGAAAGTCCTCTGTAATAGTATCAGTTCGAAGCTAAACTCTCCCATTTACATCTTCTCACTTAATCACTACCCGTGCTATACTTCTATCTAAGAATCACCTAGATATGGGTCCCTCCTCAATCCCTTATTAATCACAGATAGCGATTGGACAAAAAAGGAAGACACACTTCTATGACGAAAACAGAAGACACACTTCCATGAAAATACCTAGCCAAGACTCTTGACTAAGAACAACCACTTGGAGTTGCTTAAAAGCTTCCTCCAAGAAAAATACTCATTGTTGCTTAACAACTTCGAGAAGAACAATAATAAACTCTATACTTAAAAGCTTAAGAGTGATAACAGAACCTTATAACTTAAGGAACACAATTCAACTCACATGTCCAGTGAATCACACAAACCAACTCTCCTAGAGAGTGGTACAAACTCATCCTTAATGATTACACCTTTATAATTTTCGGCTGGTACCTTTACCTAGGTTACAATGCTTTTATTTATAACATATCTTCCAACTGGATTTGGGATTCAAATCACGGCATAATAGTTGCTACAGATTAGCAGAACCTTCTGCTATAAAATAGGTTTTCAATCATTAGTTTCCTAAAATGTCTCCATACTTATAAAATATATTTTCTTCTTGAATTCTGGTTGAATCTTCCAAACCTGACAAAACAGCACCACATAGGATTGCATAATATTCCCAGAATATTCGATATCTGTTAAAACATAACAAAATCCAATACTCTAGTTCAGCTCAGGCGTCATGTCGTATGGCCCTGCATAGGACATCAAATAAGAATTCTTGCTCAACATGTTCTTCATAGCAAGTAATCATATCCTATTTAACATATTGCTGCTATATTTGTTTTACTAAAATTAATGTCAATCCTAAAAATAGAGAATTGACACAAGGTATCACTAGGACCAACATGTATCCTACGAATAACTCTTACTAACTCATCTTGTACAAACACTTCTAATAAGATTCTTCCATAGCGAATAAAGGACTTGCTCAAGGTTCTAGATGATTTGATAGACTCCTTAATATGATTGAATATGATTTGAGGAAGATTAATCGGAATACGATTGAGCAAACAGAAAATTAGGATCTTATCATCATTTGTCAAGAAATTTTTGTTAGACAAATGTTTGTCAAGATGAGATGAAACCAGTCTTTGGAAATAGGAAGAAGTTTCTTAGAGCTTGTAGAATAAAAAACAGAAGATACATCAAAGATGGAGATTATTTTAGTATTAGGAATGCTAATGAGAGAGACGCGATTAGTAATGATACCCATTCGAGGATAATTTATTGCTTCAGCAATGCACGCAACAATGAAAGAAACATAATTACCAAAGATATCTGAAGAAATTGAGATACCATCGAGACTTACAGAAGCATTAATCCAAAAAAATATTTACAAGGTTTGGATAGATGGGTCCTTTTAGCAAGGAGAGATAGCGATTCCAATTTTGAAAGTGAACGCCTAGGTGGAAATTCTGCCTAACACCAAAAAGTTTTGGATGTCTTTCATTAATGACTTCCAAAGGATCATCATTGCCATGGAAGGTTCTTGGGGTTAAAGTGAGAGACATTTTGACATATAATTTTTTGGTGGATTAAAGTGTGAGAGGTGAATGAGAGATAAAGACATCAAAGGTATAAATAGGAAAAGAGAAGACATGAACAACAAGAGAAATGATTTCCTTACACAAGGTAATCAGACTTGGGAGACTCAATAATAAATTATTGAGGGAATAAAAATACAACTTCCAAGACACTTTATGAAGAGTAAATACCAGAAGACAAAAGAAACATGAAAATAGATATTTCGTGCTTATCAAGGTCTCTTAGAGAATAAAAGTGTCTCAATATTTTTCTTGAATAAGAACCAATAAAATTTTGTTGATGTCTTATCTTGGCGTGAAACACAATTTTCAATATGTTATAAGAAGATGGCCGTAAAAACATTTATTAAGTAAAAACTATCTTATATTTCATTCTTTATCATGTTATCAAACATGGCATAAAGATAAGAAGCTTTTGGGAGAAACTTCATGAAACTGATTATTTAACATGTATTGTAAAAAAAGTTATCGATAAATAAAATACAATTTTTCAATAAGAGAAAACAAAATAAAGCCCCAAAGCATAAAAGGAAAACCAGTAAACAACAACAAACAAGACACCATCAGGCTCAGTGGTTGATTTCCAATCGACCCATGCCCTTGGTGGGGATTTATCATGCCTATGCTGCGTTTTTGAAATGTCACAGTTATAGCTATGGACTTTGTCCATATTGTTGTACCCCAAAATTTGCCCTCCCATATTATTCAAAGTTTTGACAAGCATCATCTCAATTTGCTCAAGTCTACTCAAGGACTACACAGTTCAAACACCCTCCTAGGCCAGTCCAAATTAGGGTTTTGGTTCTTGCAAGGAAGTTGAGGTTTTCAAGGGATCAATCAAGTCAAATATGCCTATACACATTTTCAAGCATCCCCATGCCAAGTTGCAAGACTCACAGCATCAAGTTGCACAGTCAAAAGCCCTATTTGCTCCACAGTCAACTGTAGGGGCAAAATGGTCATTTGGCAGTCAAAAGTCAAAATTTTTGGTCAACATCTTATTTTGAAGCCACAATCATCATTTGATCAAGTCTTGATCATGATTCCACAAGAATGGCTCAAAAATCATCAAGATGCAAAAGTTTCCATTTTTGGACAGTTGAAAAGTCAACTGTAACTTGACCAAGGCATAACTTTTTCATGGTTCATCAGAAAAATCCCATCTAATTCTCATTTTGAAGGGGAGGACATTTCCTACAACTCATCTTCACATTCCAAGTCCAAGAAATGCTCTCACAAAAAGTTATCAATTTCAACATTATAGGTCATTTTCAAAAGTCAACAAAAAGGCATTTTAAGTCAAAGACCATAACTTGAGATTGGTAAATCAAAATGACATGGGACCAAAGGAATTGGTTAGAGGACTTCAAGACCTTTCCAAAATGTCCAAGAACATGTTCATATGATCAAAATTGAGCAAGATATGCATTGGAGAAGTTGGAAAATTTTTGTGAAATGGCAAAAGTCAACTATCCTTGAAACTTCAATTTTTGACAAAAGGGCCCACTTTTTTCCACTTGATTCAGCCTTGTCATGCCACCCACGTGCCCCATGATCAATTTCAAGACCAAATAATTATTTTTCTATTTTTATTTAATTTTTATGGATTTAATTCATTTTAATCCATAATAATTCAAGTAAATCTAAAAAAATTAATTAAATGGTATCTTATGGTTTGAATAGCCTTCATGAAGCATTTGCAACCTACCAATTTCGTGCTAAGCTCATTTAGGCATGAAAATTCAAATTTTGAACAAGCTTTGAAAGGCCTTTAATGGTGGTTAAGACAAAATCCAAAGCTTAATTGCAATGGTTAAATGCTCCTAAATGTGACTTATTCTCACTCATTACTATATATGTAAGCCTTGCAAGCCTCATTCACAACCTAGAGTGTGCACAAACGGCCAGAGCAAAATCCAAAAAGTGTCAAAAAAAAGTGTGAGATCAAAAGGAGTGTTGCAAGCATTTTCAGGCCAAAAGGAGAACGTGACTCTCTTCTTTGCCATACTCTGAAGCTAAAGCAACCCTTGCCACGTCCTAAGGTCCATCATACCGCGCTGTAAGTTATCCCAGGTCCCCCATAATTTCCATGTTATTTTGCTTTACATGTTCACGTGCAGATTCTCAAAAGCAGGACCACCATGCATGACCAGATCCCAGGCGCCAAGTGGCCAGTCCCACAGATCCAAAGGCTAAAAGATGAAGAGCACCATGCTCCTGGTCAACCCATATTGCAGGCAATTCCAAAGTCAAACAGGCTTTGATGCTATTGGGCCAAATTCCAGATCCACCTCCATTTTTGTTCAGCACCCTTGGTTTACTTTCTTTTTCATTTTTCTTTTTTTTTTCCTTTTTATTTTCTTTAGTAATTATTCTTAGTATTATTTAATTAATTAGCATAATTAACATTTTTACCAATAAAAATTAAAAATCAAAAAAACTAATATTATTATTAATTTCATATTTTTTCTTGTAAATAAATTATAATTAATTAATTAGTTTAAATAGGCAACTTTAATCTTTTTTTAACAACTAAAATAAATTTAGAACTAGGTTTTTTTTCTTCTTTTAATTTTAATTCCTTTTGTTTTATTTTCATTAAAAACATAAAAATACAAAAATATCATTTTCTTAATTAACTAATTAATTAGTTATTAATTTTAATTTCATTAATTATAAAAAAGACAAAAATTCAATTCTTTCTTAAAAAAGGGTCAAAACCCTTAAGACGTACCGATTCATTCTCTCGCGCGCATTTATTTGCTTTAATTCATTATTTTGATGTAACTGTCTCCGGATATGTAATAATTAATTAGGACCTCCTTTATTGCTTTATTTAAATTCTCGCACTTTATTTTTCAAAACGGGTTTTTGTTTTTGGCGATGTATAGACCCGCGCTTTGTAATAGTTAGATTTATCTTTCCGCAATTTACTTTCCGCACTCCTAACTGTTGAAAAATGCCTGCAAGAATGTATGTAAATAAAATCAATCCGTAGCTCACAAATAACATGCAAAGATAAACATAAACTGAATTCAATACACATGCACATACCACCCCTAGGATACGCCTCACTGGTTGCCTCGAACGTGGTCATCAAGTATAGGGTGTCTTAGAGGTTGCCCTTTTGTCTAAAGATTCAGTTGCCTCAAAACGGTTGCCTCGGTTACAAAGGATCTAGGACATTAGGGTTACTTCTAAGGTGTCCTACCATTGCTTCGGTGACCACACTGTCCCGATAATCGAATTGACCCGAATACCTCCAACGACGGTGCTACCTTCCTCTCAATGGTGGGATATCACTATCTAAAGGACTCTTACACAACTTAATTCCTTAGAGTAGGTAGATTCTCTTAAGTACTTGCTCTTTTCAAACAAACAAAAACAACTTTTTCACACCCCACACTTTCAAAAAGTTTTCAAACAAAACACTTCCTAGACTCTTGAGGACCGATACAAGAGTTACTTAGAAGTTTTTTTCAAACTAACTTTTTCAAAACCCACACACACACTTGAAAAGCAAACAAATTTTGAAAACATAAGAGCAAGTACCTAAGAGACCGTGGATAACCACGGATAGAAAGGGTGCTAACATCTTCCCTTTCTATAAATCTACCTCCCGAACCGAGAAACATCTCGAATAAGGAATTTTGCGGTGCTTTTGTCCTTTCCATGTTGGAGAACATAAAAGACGGTGGCGACTCTTGCTTACCGCGACATTTCGCGAAACCAGCTAAAAAACAGTCAGTTCTATTCCCACCGATCACAGAACTGGCGACTCTGCTGGGGAATATTGTTAAGTGAGGTGTACCTTAGGATTAGACCACTCTTATGTTTTCAATTGCTTGCTTTGCTTGATTTAATATTGTGGGTTTGCCTTGGAGTTTCATAGATCCTAACCTGGATCTGGGGGATACCTTCTAGAAAGTAGCAACAAAACTGTGAGGGAACTGTGCGGGGTATACCGACACGGTTGAAGCAGTTTGCTACGTTGATGTGGCACTTTGGTGAGTACCGGTAACCCTTGAGTCAAGTCAAGGAGAGTACGGGGCTGCCGCGTGGTGTCGTGAAACATCAACTGACCTTAGGAACCTTACTTGACCATCCTGGCCTCTTTAGGGGTAGTGAGATGACCGACTTTGGTGTAGTCCGAAGTTGGTTGATACTCGATACTACACTCATTGAGGGTTATTTTCTTGGAATATTTTGATCGCCAGTCCAGTGGCTAAATCAAAACAATGAACACAGAAAACAACCGAATGATATTGAGCTCCTTAGAACCCGGTTACTTTTGATAGGACAGGTTTGAGCCCACCAACTTCAAGAGGGTAGTACCCCAAACTTCATGCTGGCCTGAACTCTAAGGGCTGTCTTATGTGACTTGTGTGCCTTCAAACTTGACTACTTGCATGCTTGTTATCTGACACTTGAGTTTCTTGCAGGTCTTGTTTACAGTCCTTAACCTGGACTCATAACAGGGTTTACTTACATCACTCCACGCATAGCATAACATCATGCCATCATACCATTGCATACATCCTACATAAGGACTAATTCATTTCAAGGATCTCAAGGGTTTGTGATGCAGGTCATGATGCCTAGCAAGGGGCAAAGGGGATTTATTTTCCTCTAGCCAAGGTTGATAACTTGAGTCAGGGGCTATGACCCACTGGATATGGTGAGCCTTGACTCTTGAAGAAGGATTCTCAACAATATGTAGTGCCTTCCATCAAGCTACAAAATGCAAATTCTAACAATTTTCTTGTTTACCCCGCGAGATCCTTGAAAACATTGCATGCATACATACACATCATTGCATAACAGGTCTCCCAGTACAGGTTGCTTACTTTCTTCGCTGTTTATTTCAGCAATGGCTTCCCGACAAGATAACCAGGGTCTTCATGCTCAAGAGACTCAGTTCAGGGAGATCTTCCTAAGCCTATCCAAGGGGCGGGAAGAGTTGAGGACACTCCTCATGGGGAATTTGGCCAAGAAAAGTCCCGAAGATGATAAGGACGAACGGCTGAAACGTCTGCAAGCTGAGGTAGATACAATGAGAACCCAGATGCTGGGGCAAATGGCTCTCATCCAAGGCTTAGCTCGGGAGCAAGAAGAGTTGAAGACCATGATCAGTCAGCTTCATCAAGACAGATACAACATGAAGCAACCAGTCCAAGTCAGGGACCAGGTCATTGATCAGCTTCCAAGAGGACAAGAGTCTGGTATGGTGAAGGATAGACCTCTCCAAATTGCTACCACTTCACAGGTCCAACCATAACCTCGCCCAGAGCAACAGGTTGATCAGAGTAAGCCAAACAAGCCCAAGAGGCAATTCACCCAACTCAACGTGTCGCTGTTTCAAGCTTTAAAACACCTGTTGAGATTGAATCGGATTACACTAAGGGCTCCTCCCTGGAATCCCAACATCTCTGCTCCTAACTATCATCCCAACAAAAGATATGCATACCACTCTGATAGTCCTGGACATTACACTGCCGACTGCTGGGCTCTGAAGAACAAGGTCCAGGACCTGATTAATGAAGGGGCAGTGGATTTCACCCAAGAGGGTCAGGCTGAGTTCTTCTACCATCCCTGCAGGATTCACCATTTGAAGTGACAAGTCCTGAGATGAGAAGACTTTTTGTCCATTAGAATTTTCAAGTTGTAATTTTCTTTTGATTGTTCAAACAATTATTGTCATGGCAAACGTTATTACTTTATCAATGCATCACATATGTCTGCTTTGAATCAATATATTCTCATTCGCTATATTCAAACTGCTTTCATTTTTTGATGTCAACTCTCAATTAATAATTCTAAGCCTCTTGAGGGAGGATGACGATAACGATACCGCGATCTTTACAGTATGCTTTTGAACAGACCCCGCTGATGAAGTACAAGCATTGTTTCAATTCCTAAACACTGGAGTTATAAGGAAGATAATCCCTCGTCAACCCCTTTGAGCCAAAGAAGTAGGAGTTTTTCTTTTCGAAAATTAAAACCCTTAATCATAACCTGGGGCAGGGTAGTTCTCTCATTTGATCCAGGTGTACAATGAATGGCATCAAAAGAGTCTTCCCAAAACAAAAGACAGTGATGGTTCCAAATAATCATAAAGATAGGCAGTCATTACCAAAAAAAACTAAAGCCCAATAAGTCAAAACCTATGAAGGAGACTTACAAAAACTGGGGCACCCCGCTGACTGTAATTACAAAAGAAACAGTTCAGGCAAAAAAACAGGGATAACAAAATCAAAAAAAGAAAGAGGTCATACAAACCCTCAATAAAAAGAAATGACAGCCTATTCAAAATAAGCTATCAATATCCGAACCATCACTGAAATATCAGAGCAAGGATTCAAACAAGGTCTAACGCACGATCAGCTGAGTTTAGGTTTGAAGAACATCACGAAGAGCGGGTGGGTACAAATACATTTTGAGCCTTATCCTTTGTTTCTTAAACCGTGAACCAGGCCACGCTACAACCCTTAAAAGTCCTAGCTGAAGCATGGGTTAGTTCGAAAGCATCCTGTTACAAAGGTATCCTGACTCCTTAAGGCTTGCGGTAAAATAACGAGTTGACATCACAGTTTACAAAAAAAAAATTCACTTGTTTTTATGAAAAATGCATTTTCAAAAACTTCAAGACATACATAAGCTTTGCATTCTTGATATAACACTGTTTGCATATGACTATTTGTTCGAACAGCAGAGAAATTCGCACGACGAATATCTAAGTGAGCAAAAGTACTTCCAACCAAGGGGCAGACATGATCATGGTCTATCATCTGGGGCAGTTAAGTCAAGATTCGGAGAATCTCTCAAAAGGCCAACCAACTTGGGGCAAATCTCCATCTGGATCACTTGGAGCATTGGACGATCAAACGAAGATCTTCTGGTAGTAGGGCAACGCGACACTACTGACAGGGGCACCTCCCTACATCCTGAGAGCACGGACATAGTCGAAAAAATACTGCACATAATCAAAGACCCGCTAGGTTGACACACCTAGGAAAAAATAAGGGCTTCCCGGTGAACCAAAAGGGTTCGGGCAAAATAAGGGATGAAAGTGAAAAAATCTGTACACCCGGCAAGTCGAAAACCTGAAAAGGCGGTTTGGGCAAAAATGGGTATCCCGGTGGACTGAAAACCTGAAAGGGCGGTCCAGGCAAAAGTTAGGGATCAAAAGCGTACGACTATGTCCCGTCATCTCGTTACTTGCCTACCAGAAGAAGATTTGTCAGCCGGCAGTCATCAAGCGCCTCCACAGGTATCTTCTCCCACAGAAACAGGGGCAATATGAGTTGTCTAAGCAATCTAGTTGCTCTGTCCACCAAGGTACTAAGGTAGGTTCAGCTGAAGAACGTAACCAAGATACCTTCACTCCCCGCAGAGTAAGATAAGATTCAACAATACTCTCCCCCGAGCAGAGTTGGTCTCCCGTCAGCCCTGATAAGGTACAGTATCTCCAACAAGTCAGCAACACTCTCCCTAAGCAGAGTTAGCCTACAGTCAGCCTTATGGAAGTTGGATATCCCCAGAAGATCTCAACATTCCCCAGCGGAGTATACAGATGTTCCTCAACAGGTGTCCCCGGCAGTCTTGATCTAAGATTGTTCCTCGGCGGAATCCAGACACCCAGTGGAGCCACTTCCCCAGTACAGTCCAAAAGTTTCCCAGGAGAGTTGAATCATCCTCCCTAGTAGATTCTGGAAGCTTATCCCTGCAGAGTACACACGTCTCTCCCCGGCTTTATTCAAAGGTTATTCCCCACCAGGGCTTATAACTAGGTTATCCTCATCTAATTACCACGGAAAGGTCGTCCTCGGCGAAGTTCTTCCTATCCCCCAGCGGAGTTCATCAAATCCTCCAACATAACTTATCAATGGAATCCCCGGCGGAGTTCTCATCAAAATATCTCTTCCTACAGAGTGATTCCCCACAGAGTAATATCTTCACCAGGATTATTCCCCAACGGAGTCATCCTCTCCTACCGGTTTATTCTTGCAACCATCATCCCCAGCGGAAACGAAGAACTCTACTCTTCAACATCAGCCCAGAATTCCACAATTTCCCGGCATTCGTCAAGGATTTATTTTCCTAGACGAAAATACATTCATAAACATCACATCTTCATACATTATAGCATGCATACGCATCATACAACACAAATCTCATTTATTTTTGAGAACATCTTAAAATCATGCAGTTCATGCATCATGACATTGCATACGACTAATACTTTGCCTTTTCAGAAAAAAGTCAATCAAAAGATGATTACCATCTACCTTTACAGTTCCATATCAACACCGGTAACAAGCCAGGAAAATTTTGTGGACGATTGATCGTGGGTTAATATCCGAAACCAAACAGGACAATTATCTACTTGATCATCCTCAAGCAAACCCTACATCGATTCCTTTTCTTTCAGAAGAAGTCTTACACGGGCTCATCAACAGGAAACCCTACACCGGTTCCTTCTCAATTTTCAGACAAAGTCTTACACGGACTTATCATCAAAGTAACCCTACACTGGTTCCTTCTCAACCTCAGATGTAGTTTTACACGAACTCATCAACAGGCAACCCTACACTGGTTCCTTCTCAATTTTCAGACAAAGTCTTACACGGACTTATCATCAAAGTAACCCTACACCGGTTCCTTCTCAACCTCAGATGTAGTTCTACACGAACTCATCATCAGGCAACCCTACACCGGTTCCTTCTCAATTTCCAGACAAAGTCTTACACGGACTTATCATCAAAGTAACCCTACACCGGTTCCTTTTCTTTCAGAAGAAGTCTTACACGGACTTATCTCAAGATGACCTTACCCCGGTTCATCAAGAAGTTTTACACGAACTTATCCTGCAGTAACCTTACCCTGGTTCCTCCAGAAGTCTTACACGGACTTATCTCAAGATGACCTTACCCCGGTTCATCAAGAAGTTTTACACGAACTTATCCTGCAGTAACCTTACCCCGGTTCCTCCAGAAGTCTTACACGGACTTATCTCAAGATGACCTTACCCCGGTTCATCAAGAATTTTTACACGAACTTATCCTGCAGTAACCTTACCCCGATTCCTCCAGAAGTCTTACACGGACTTATCTCAAGATGACCTTACCCCAGTTCATCAAGAAGTTTTACACGAACTTATCCTGCAGTAACCTTACCCCGGTTCCTCCAAAAGTCTTACACGGACTTATCTCAAGATGACCTTACCCCGGTTCATCAAGAAGTTTTACACGAACTTATCCTGCAGTAACCTTACCCCGGTTCCTCCAGAAGTCTTACACGGACTTATCTCAAGATGACCTTACCCCGGTTCATCCAGAAGTTTTACACGAACTTATTCTGCAGTAACCTTACCCCGGTTCCTCCAGAAGTCTTACACGGACTTATCCCGAAGTAACCTTACCCCGGTTCCTCCAGAAGTTTTACACGAACTTATCCCGAAGAAACCCTACACAGGTTCTCTCTCTCCAGACGTAGTTTTACACGGGCTCGTCGTCAAAGAAACCCTACACAGGTTCTCTATTTCCAAAGATGCAGTTTTACACGGACTCGTCATCAGAAACCCTACCCAGGTTTTACTTCTTCCAGGATGCAGTTTTACACGGGCTCATCATCAAAGTAACCCCATACAGGTTCTCTCTCTCCAAACGTAGTTTTACACGGGCTCGTTGTCAAAGAAACCCTACACAGGTTCTCTATTTCCAAAGATGCAGTTTTACACGGACTCGTCATCAGAAACCATACCCAGGTTTTACTTATTCCAGGATGCAGTTTTACACGGGTTCATCATCAAAGTAACCCCACACAGGTTCTCTCTCTCCAGACGTAGTTTTACACGGGCTCGTCGTCAAAGAAACCCTACACCGGTTCTCTCTTTCCAAAGATGCAGTTTTACACGGACTCGTCATCAGAAACCCTACCCAGGTTTTACTTCTTCCAGGATGCAGTTTTACACGGACTCGTCATCAAAGTAACCCTACACAGGTTCCTTCTCCATTTCAGATGCAGTCTTATACGGACTCATTATCAGTAAACCCTACACATGTTTCCTTCCTTCAAAGGTGCAGTTTTACACGAGCTCGTCATCAGTCAACCCTACACAGGTGTCCTTCTTTCCAAGATGCAGTTTTACACGAGCTCATCATCAGGAAACCCTACACAGGTTCCCTCTTTCAACTTACAAAAGTTACAATTCAACAGACAACCTCCAGATGGCATCTATAAGCCCATCCACCTACCAACAGTCTCCAAATGGCATCTATAAGCCCATTCCCGACAAGGTTCTGTCACATCTCCAGATGGCATCTATAAGCCCATCCTCCTATCCACCATCTCTCCAAATGGCATCTGTAAGCCCATTCCTGCTATCACACTACCGATACTCTACTATGTGAGTGCAAATTTCTGGGCACTTTAGTGTTTTATCATCTTTCACCTTCGGATCACGAAAGGCACGCAAGCCAATCTACATCCTCAGGTCTAAGAATATTGAACAGGGGCAACTGTTGTACCCCAAAAGTTTCCCTCCCATATTATTCAATGTTTTGACAAGCATCATCTCAATTTGCTCAAGTCTACTCAAGGACTACACAGTTCAAACACCCTCCTAGGCCAGTCCAAATTAGGGTTTTGGTTCTTGCAAGGAAGTTGAGGTTTTCAAGGGCTCAATCAAGTCACATATGCCTATACACATTGTCAAGCATCCCCATGCCAAGTTGCAAGACTCACAGCATCAAGTTGCACAGTCAAAAGCCCTATTTGCTCCACAGTCAACTGTAGGGGCAAAATGGTCATTTGGCAGTCAAAAGTTAAAATTTTTGGTAAACATCTTATTTTGAAGCCACAATCATCATTTTATCAAGTCTTGATCATGATTCCACAAGAATGGCTCAAAAATCATCAAGATGCAAAAGTTTCCATTTTTGGACAGTTGAAAAGTCAACTGTAACTTGACCAAGGCATAACTTTTTCATGGTTCATTGGAAAAATCCCATCCAATGCTCATTTTGAAGGGGAGGACATTTCCTACAACTCATCTTCACATTCCAAGTCCAAGAAATGCTCTCAGAAAAAGTTATCAATTTCAACATTATAGGTCATTTTCAAAAGTCAACAAAAAGGCATTTTAAGTCAAAGACCATAACTTGAGATTGGTAAATCAAAATGACATGGGACCAAAGGAATTGGTTAGAGGACTTCAAGACCTTTCCAAAATGTCCAAGAACATGTTCATATGATCAAAATTGAGCAAGATATGCATTGGAGAAGTTGGGAAATTTTTGTGAAATGGCAAAAGTCAACTATCCTTGAAACTTCAATTTTTGACAAAAGGTCCCACTTTTTTCCACTTGATTCAGCCTTGTAATGCCACCCACGTGTTCCATGATCAATTTCAAGACCAAATAATTATTTTTCTATTTTTATTTAATTTTTATGGATTTAATTCATTTTAATCCATAATAATTCAAGTAAATCTAAAAAAATTAATTAGGTATCTTATGGTTTGAATATCCTTCATGAAGCATTTGCAACCTATCAATTTCGTGCTAAGCTCATTTAGGCATGCAAATTCAAATTTTGAACAAGCTTTGAAAGGCCTTTAATGGTGGTTAAGACAAAATCCAAAGCTTAATTGCAATGGTTAAAGGCTCCTAAATGTGACTTATTCTCACTTATTACTATATATG
The DNA here is from genome assembly GCA_948472305.1 of Vicia faba. Classification (NCBI taxonomy): domain Eukaryota; kingdom Viridiplantae; phylum Streptophyta; class Magnoliopsida; order Fabales; family Fabaceae; genus Vicia; species Vicia faba. Next base: position 492,011,305 of record OX451737.1, read on the forward strand.
CAAGCCTTGCAAGCCTCATTCACAACCTAGAGTGTGCACAAACGGCTAGAGCAAAATCCAAAAAGTGTCAAAAAAAAGTGTGAGATCAAAAGGAGTGTTGCAAGCATTTTCAGGCCAAAAGGAGAACGTGACTCTCTTCTTTGCCATACTCTGAAGCTAAAGCAACCCTTGCCACGTCCTAAGGTCCATCATACCGTGTTGTAAGTCATCCCAGGTCCCCCATAATTTCCATGTTATTTTGCTTTACATGTTCACGTGCAGATTCTCAAAAGCAGGACCACCATGCATGACCAGATCCCAGGCGCCAAGTGGCCAGTCCCACAGATCCAAAGGCTAAAAGATGAGGAGCACCATGCTCCTGGTCAACCCATACTACAGGCAATTCCAAAGTCAAACAGGCTTTGATGCTATTGGGCCAAATTCCAGATCCACCTCCATTTTTGTTCAGCACCCTTGGTTTACTTTCTTTTTCATTTTTCTTTTTTTTTTCCTTTTTATTTTCTTTAGTAATTATTCTTAGTATTATTTAATTAATTAGCATAATTAACATTTTTACCAATAAAAATTAAAAATCAAAAAAACTAATATTATTATTAATTTCATATTTTTTCTTGTAAATAAATTATAATTAATTAATTAGTTTAAATAGGCAACTTTAATCTTTTTTTAACAACTAAAATAAATTTAGAACTAGGTTTTTTTTCTTCTTTTAATTTTAATTCCTTTTGTTTTATTTTCATTAAAAACATAAAAATACAAAAATATCATTTTCTTAATTAACTAATTAATTAGTTATTAATTTTAATTTCATTAATTATAAAAAAGACAAAAATTCAATTCTTTCTTAAAAAAGGGTCAAAACCCTTAAGACGTCCCGATTCATTCTCTCGCGCGCATTTATTTGCTTTAATTCATTATTTTGATGTAACTGTCTCCGAATATGTAATAATTAATTAGGACCTCCTTTATTGCTTTATTTAAATTCTCGCACTTTATTTTTCAAAACGGGTTTTTGTTTTTGGCGATGTATAGACCCGCGCCTTGTAATAGTTAGATTTATCTTTCTGCAATTTACTTTCCGCACTCCTAACTGTTAAAAAATGCCTGCAAGAATGTATGTAAATAAAATCAATCCGTAGCTCACAAATAACATGCAAAGATAAACATAAACTGAATTCAATACACATGCACATACCACCCCTAGGGTACGCCTCACTGGTTGCCTCGAACGTGGTCATCAAGTATAGGGTGTCTTAGAGGTCGCCCTTTTATCTAAAGATCCAGTTGCCTCAAAACGGTTGCCTCGGATACAAAGGATCTAGGACATTAGGGTTACTTCTAAGGTGTTCTACCATTGCTTCGGTGACCACACTGTCCCGATAATCGAATTGACCCGAATACCTCCAACGACGGTGCTACCTACCTCTCAATGGTGGGATATCACTATCTAAAGGACTCTTACACAGCTTAATTCCTTAGAGTAGGTAGATTCTCTTAAGTACTTGCTCTTTTCAAACAAACAAAAACAACTTTTTCACACCCCACACTTTCAAAAAGTTTTCAAACAAAACACTTCCTAGACTCTTGAGGACCGATACAAGAGTTACTTAGAAGTTTTTTTCAAACGAACTTTTTCAAAACCCACACACACACTTGAAAAGCAAACAAATTTTGAAAACATAAGAGCAAGTACCTAAGAGCCTGTGGATAACCACAGATAGAAAGGGTGCTAACACCTTCCCTTTCTATAAATCTACCTCCCGAACCGAGAAACATCTCGAATAAGGAATTTTGCTGTGATTTTGTCCTTTCCATGTTGGAGAACATAAAAGACGGTGGCGACTCTTGCTTACCGCGAAATTTCGCGAAACCAGCTAAAAAACAGTCAGTTCTATTCCCACCAATCACACATATGTATAAGTCCAATACCTAAAACGACGGTTCTAAGAGGAAGACGATGGTGTGTCCAAGCCTGGTTGGACAGTTTGAATCTCGCCCATTTTTTCTTATAACACTGACTCATTATTAAATATATTATATGTTGCTTGTTTATATCAACAAATAGCAAGTTGGCTCAGTGGTACAAGCGAAGGGTTTCAGGGCGTGCGCGTGTAGGAGGTTAGGGGTTCGATCCCTGCCTCCTACATAATATTTTTCTTAACCTTTATCTGCAGATTCAATGGTCTTTCTCCAAGCGCGTACACCATAGGCCTCAATATCCATCACCATTGGATCATCCTTGCCCAGATCTAACGCTTCCAGGCTATAGCTCATGATGGACATTCCTGGCATAATCACACCGAATCCAACGCTGTGCTGGGCCACTGTATTGGGCTTTTTGGACTGAATTTCAGCATGCAACCCTTCAATTTGGGTTTGCACCCCCTCAGGCCCATCCCTTTCTTTCTTTATTTAATTCTTATTTTTATTTAATTATTCCAATTGTTTTATTTATTTTAAATCAATTTTTAACATAAAAATCATAAAATCAAAATCACAAAAAAATAGGACTTAGTTCTTTTTTTTAATAAATTAATTTTTGCAAATTAATTATTTCCATTAACCTTAATTTATTCTTCATTAATTAAAATTGATTAGAAAATTAGGTTAAATTCAAATCTTTTTTCACAAAAAATCAAAAAAAATATTTTTCAATGAGCAAAATTAGATTTTTTAGGGTTTTGAACTTTTTTCCAAGTCTTTATTCTTGCGCGTACTTACTTTTTCAGTGCGATTATTTTTTATTATTGATGTAACTACGCCCGATTTGTAATAGATTAATTAGGGTTTATTATTTCCGCAAATTCATTTTCAGTCAATTCTTTATGTATCTGTCCAAAAGCCTTGTAATAGCGTATGACTCTTTTTACTTTCTCGCTTTTATATCTTATGCTTGTATATAATTGTTAGCAACCTAGGCTTGTATGCTTAATCAATCAATCTTAGACCACTTAATTGCAAGATAAGATATCTGAAAACAAACACTGTTGCACACTTGCACCCTTAGGGTATACCTCACTTGGTTGCCTCTGAAACAATGGTCATGTCCCTCGAACGTAGGGATATCTTAGCAAAGACCCTCAATTCAAAAGTCATCATAAAGATCATAGTCCCTTACTGTCCCTTGAGTTGCCTACGAGAAATGATCTTATGATGATAGTCCCTTCAAAATGCTAAGGTATCCTTACATGTTGCCTTCAATGACCATTACGTCCCTTTCGATAGCCCCTCAACATCCAACGACTAGGGTTACCTACTCATTGATACTAGGATAACACAGTCTAAAGGGTAAGAGGAAAAGAATGCCTTTTTCGAGTAGGTAGATAACTGTTAGGTACTTTCTCAAAATAATCTTTTTCACACTTACATTTTCAAACACTTTTCAAACAAAGTTTTCAAAAAACGCTTTATCACACTCTTGAGGACTGATACAAGGGTTACCATAAAGTGAAATGCCGCACTAAGGAATTTTCAAAGCTTTTCAAAACACACACAAAAGCAATTTCAAAATGAGCAAGTACCTAAGAGCCCATGGAAAAATACGGATAGAAAGGGTGCCAACACCTTCCCTTTCTATAATCTACCCCCCGTACTCAGAAACATCTCGAAAAAGGTTTTTTTTGTTCTTTTTCCCTTTTCCTTTGTTGGATAAAATAAAAGTTGGTGGCGACTCTTGCTTACCGCGACATTTGCGACAAAAAACGCAAACCAGTATTAGCAATCGGTTTTGCCACCGTATCACAGAACTGGCGACTCTGCTGGGGAGAAAAAATTTAAAGTGGGGTTTACTTTAGAATCTAGGTCATTTTTAAATTGCTTTCTTGTTTGTTTTGCCTGCTTTATCTTTAAGGGTTTTCGCTTGGTTGTTGTTGAAGATTCTACACCCGGATCTGGGGACACTTTTTAGGTAAACAACAATAGATCGTGGAGACTGTACGTCATAGACTGATATGGTTTAAGCGATGGCTGTGTTGGTGTGACACTTTGGTTGGTACCGGTATCCTTCGTGTTGAAACGAGGAGAATACGGGGCCTCCGTGTGGTGTCGTGAAGCACTAACGGACCTTAGAACCTTAGTTGCACAAACTTGGCCATTAGAAAGTAGTGAGATAGCCGACCTCGGTATAAAGTTGAGGATTGGTTGATACTCGATGCTACACTCATTGAGATCAGACTTTCAAGATATTTCGACCACAAGAAAAGATTGCCTGAGCTAAAACAATTCCCGATAAAGGATGATCAATGATATTGAGAATCCTTAGAACCCGGTTACTTTTCTAAGACAGGTTTGAAACCAACTAAACTCCAAGAGGGTACTTACCTATGGAATCCATGCAAGCCTAAACCTAAGGCTACTTGTGTGACTTGTTTGCTTTCTTTTCCTAACAATTTGAACTCGTTGCAGGGTTTTGTTTGTATTCCTTGTAGGACCTTGTTTATATAAATCGAATAAATTGGTTTCTTACCCTGCATTTTTGCTTGATGCATAGCATACACATCATAACATCATGCTACAACATTTCCTTAACCATTTCAAGGATCCCAAGGGTTTGTGATGCAGGTTATGATAAATCATACGTCTAGCAAGGGGCAAGGGGATTTATTTTTCTCTAGCCAATGCCGTCAAAAGATCAAAACACGATAACTTGAGTCAGGGGCTATGACCCACTTGATATGGTGAGCTTGACTCTTGTAGAAGGATATTCAACAATATGAAGTGCTTCAATCAAAGTTGTAAAGTTCAACACCTAACATTTTTCTTGTTTACCCTGCGAGATCCTTGAAAACAGTTGCATATCATACATGTCATTGCATAACAGGTAGTCTCCAGTACAATTTTCTCATCTTCTTCGCTGTTTATTTCAGCAATGGCTCTCAAACAAGACAACAGAGATCTCCAAACTCAAGAAGCTCAGTTCATGGAAATGTTCCTAAACCTATCCAAGGGGTAGGAAGAGTTGAAAGCACTCCTCGTTGTGAACCTGGCCAAGAAAAATCCTAAAGACAATAAGGATGAATAGTTGGAATAACTGCAACCTGAAGTTGAAACAATGAGAACCCAAATTCTGGGGCAGAGGGATCTTATCCAAGGCCTAGCCCGGGGACAAGAAGAGTTAAGATCCATTATCAAGAAACTTCATCGAGACGGCTACAGCCGTATGAAGCAAGCAGTCGAGGTTGGGGACCAAGTCATTGAACAACTTCCGAGAAGACAAGAGGCTGGTTTGGTGAAGAGTGGACTTTTCCAAATCACTACCACATCACAAGTCCAACAACAACCTCGCCAAAAACAACGGGTTAATCAGAGTAAGCCGGATATACCTAAAAGGCAGTTTACCAAACTCAACATGTCGTTGTCTCAAGCTTTGCAACACCTGTTGAGGATGAATCTAATTATGTTGATAGGACCTCATCTGAATCCCAAGACTTCTTCCCCTAACTACAATCTTGATGCAAGGTGTGCATACCACTCCAACAACCCGGGGCATGATACTGACGACTGTTGGAGGTTGAAATATAAAATTTCAAAACTTGATTGATGAAGGGGTACTAGAGTTTACACAAGATTGTCAGGCTGAGTTCTCCTGCCATCCCTCAAAGACACACCACCTGAAGTGACAAGTTCAGGCAAAGAGGCTTTTGTTCATTAGAATTTTCAATTTGTAATTTTATTTTGATTGTTCGAACATCTATTCATGTCAAACTCGGTTACTTTATCAATGCATTGCATATGTCTGTTTTGAATCAATTCATTCGTATTCACTATATTTAAACTGCTTCCCTTTTTGTGATATTCAACTCTCAATCAAAAGCTCTAAGCCTTTAGAGGGAGGATGGCGAAAGTGATACCACAATCTCCACAGTATGCTTTTGAACAGACCCCGCTGATGATGTACAAGCGTTGTTTCAAATCCTAAACAATGGAGTTATAAGGAAGATAATTCGTAGTCAACCCCTTCGAGCCAAAGAAGTAGGAGTTTTTCTTTCCACACAAATTAAAACCCTTAATCATATCCTGGGGCAGGGTAGTTTTCTCAGTTAATTCAGAGGCGCATTCAGTCGCAATCTTCCGCTTTGCACACAATGAATGGCCTCGAAGACGTCCTTCCAAATCAGAAGATGGTGATGGTTCCACATAATCATTAAAGCAGATAGTCATTATCTCTCAAAATAAAAGCCCATTAAGTCAAAACCTATGAAGGAGACTTAAGAAAAAACCGGGGCATCCCGCTGACTGTAATCACAAAAGAAACAGTTTAGGAAAAAGAAGGGATAACGAAAACCAAAAAAAGAGGTTACTACAAATCCACAAAAAAATTACAAAAATGACTGCCTCTTCCAAATAAATTTTCAGTATCCGAACCATCACCGGAACATCAAGGACAAGATGCCAGACTCAACTGGGATTCTAAACGCGCAATTAACTGAGCATAGGACTGAAAGACATCACGAAGAACGAGTGGGTACAAATAAAATTTGAGCCTTTATCCTTTGTTTCTTGAACCGTGAACCAGGCCACGTTATAATCGTTAAAAGTCCTAGCTGAAGCATGGGTTAGTTCAAAATCATATTGTTCAAAAGGTATCCTGACTCCTGTAAGGTTTGCTATAAATCTTGAGTTGACATCAAACTCTTACAAAATTTGTTTGTTTTACTAAAAAATGATTTTTCAAACTTCAAGACAGACATAAGCTTTGCATTCTTAAAATACCATTGTTTTCATAAGACTATTTGTTCAATAGTAGAGAAATTCGCATGACAAATACCTAGTGAACAAAAATCTTCTCAATAAAAAGGATCACCTCAAGTGGAAAAAAACTTCCAACCAAGGGACACGGCATGATCACTGTCCATCATCTGGGGCAGTCAAGTCAAGATTCAAGGAATCTCTCAAATATGCCAAATAGCCAGGGGCAGATCTCCATCTGAATCACTTTGGTCATTGGACATGAATTCCAGCAATGAATCATGTACGATCAAACAAACATATTTTGGAAGTGTGGCAACACTTACTACTATAGACAATGACAATTCTCTGTACCCGGTGAACATGGACATAGTCGGAAAATACTACGCATGAACAAAGACCCGCTAGGTTGATTGGCCTAGGCAAAAATAAGGGCATCCCGGCGAACCAAAAGGGTTCGAGAAAAAATTAGGGATAAAAACAAAAAATATGTACACCCGGCAAGTCGAAAACCTGAAAAGGCGGCTTGAGCAAAAAAGGGTATCCCGGTGGACTGAAAATCTGAAAAGACAGTCCAGGAAAAAGTTAGGGATTAAAGCTTACGACTACGTCCCGTCATCTCGTTACTTGTCTAATCAGTAGAAGGTTATTACACTGATCTGCATTCACCAAGGACTCCAAGGGTTGGGATAATAGTCAAACCATCTACAAAATACCCGATTGATATTTTCTACAACATGTATCGAGACAAGGGCATTCTACTACAAGGTCACCGCCATATTCTCAGCGTACAACCTATTGATGTCAGGTGTTTTCATACCCTCGGTAGAGCAAAATCTCCAAATTACCGCTCCAATGAAAACTCCCCAATGAAGTCGCCAAGCTTCTCGGGATTCCCTAACAGAAACATTCTGAATAAAGCAGATTACCCTCTAGAAACGGTTCAGGTACGATCCAAGACATATTTCATCCTGATACCTACTCCAGATTCTCATCTAGAAACGGTTCAGGTATGATCCAAGACGGATGTCATCCTGACACTTACTCCAGATTCTCATCTAGAAACGGTTTGGGTATGATCCAGAAACAGATGTCATCCTGATACTTATTCCAGACTATCTTCTAGCAATAGTTCAGATCCATCCATAAAACCTCCGCAGGTACTTTCTCCAACAGGTACAGGGACAGATTTGAAACGAAGTCACCATTACATGCGACCTCGTGACATCCACACTCCCCACAGAGTAGAGGCAACCAAAGCTTTAACATCGGCTTCCCCAAACAGGAGCTACTTTCCCCAGCAAAGTTCCTTCAGAAAGCCAACGTCTATATTCCCCAGCCAAATTTTATAATCGCAAGTGGTTCATAAAGTTTTCTCCCAAGCAGGGTTTATTTCTCTAAACACAGAAGCTCAATCTCCAACAAAGTTTATTCCCCCAACTACGGAAGTTCATCCCCAAGCGGATTTTATTTCTTTGAATCAGCAAGATCTTCCAGCAAAGCATCTCCTCTCTCAAAGAGAGTTATTCCCCCGCAGAGTTATTCTCAAGCAGAGTCTCTCCCTGACAGGATATTCATAAACAGAAAGGAGTAAATCCATGACATAGTCATCTCCATTCACCATCCCCAGAGGAAGTAGAATAACCACTTTTCTACAACGGTCAGGAATTCAATTTCCAGTACACTCCAGCAGCAGTCAGGGATTTATTTTCCTAGACTCAGATATGTCACAATAACATTTTATGTTCATACATTATGATGTGTGCATAAATATTGCATACAACATAATCTCATTTATTTTGAGAACATCACCACACAATGTATTTCATGCATCGCATATAACTAATCTTGTACCTTTTCAGGAAAGATGGTTATCATCAACAATTCCAACAGTTCAAGATTAAATCCATGAAGCTATACATGTCATATCTGCAGACAACTAATGGAAAATCAGTTCCCGGAACCAAACGGGTCAACTAATCTACGTGATTAAATGAGGTATCCCTACTACCCAGGGTTTTATTTCGAAGTAACCCTATTACCTAAGTTCCTTCTCATAGCCCTACTACTCAAGCTTTTATTCCGAAGCAGCCCTACTACCCAGACTTTTATTTCGAAGTAACCCTACTACCCAGGTTCCTTCTCATAGCCCTACTACCGAGGCTTTATTTCGAAGTAACCCTACTACCCAGGCTTTATTTCGAAGTAACCCTACTACCTAGGTTCCTTCTCATTGTCCTACTACCCAGGCTTTATTTCGATATAACCCTACTACCCAGGTTCCTTCTCATAGCCCTACTACCCAGGCTTTATTTCGAAGTAACCCTATTACCCAGGTTCCTTCTCATAGCCCTACTACCCATGCTTTTATTTTGAAGTAACCCTACTACCCAGGTTCCTTCTTATATTCCTACTACCCAGGCTTTATTTCGAAGTAACCCTACTACCCAGGTTCCTTCTCATAGCCCTACTACCCAGGCTTTTATTTCTAAGTAACCCTAATACCCAGGTTCCTTCTCATAGCCCTACTATCCAGGCTTTTATTTCTAAGTAACTCTACTACCCAGGTTCCTTCTCATAGCCCTACTACCCAGTCTTTATTTCGAAGTAACCCTACTACCCAGCTTCCTTCTCATAGCCCTAATATCCAGGCTTTTATTTCGAAGTAACCCTATTACCCAGGTTCCTTCTCATAGCCCTACTATCCAGGCTTTTATTTCGAAGTAACCCTACTACCCAGGTTCCTTCTTATAGCCCTACTATCCAGGATTTTATTTCGAAGTAACCCTACTACCCAGGTTCCTTCTCATAGCCCTACTACCCAGGCTTTATTTTGAAGTAACCCTACTACCCAGGTTCCTTCTCATAGCCCTACTATCCAGGTTTCTTTTCATGAATTACCTGACACAATTTTGCATGGACTTATCCCGATTAAGCCCTATACAGGTTCCTTCTCTTTCATCTCCGGACAACAGTTTACAACACTATAAAACTTGGACCCGACCAGATACAGTCAATTTCATATTCCCCAGTAAGTCGTCGTGAAACCCGGACTCGACCAGATAATAGCTCACTTTTGTCTCATCAATCAAGAGTTAATTCCATAGTAGAGTAATGGACAACCGAAGCTCCCAGACTCTATTTCCCAGGAGATACCAACATTCCTCAGCGAAGTCCTCCCTAACGGTAGGTACATGAATTCTCGCAAAGGAATCTCTTATGCAACCAATATCTTTTCTGGATGGAATATTTAAGCCCATCTCCGACGATTTTCCGTCATCTTCTCCAAATGGCGTCTGTAAGCCCATTCCCGACGTCATCAACCATCAATATTACTTCATGTGTGTGCAAATTTCTGGGCACTCTAGTGTTCAATCATCTTCCACCCTCAGATAACGAAAGACAGACAAGCCAATCTAAATCCTCAGGTTTTAGAAGATTGAACAGGGGCAACTGTTACACCCCAAAATTTTCCCTCCCATTTTCACACAAAACATACTCCTAGAGGTCCTCAATTGCTCAAGTTGACTAAGGATTGACCAGACAAATCCTCCTCCTAAGACAATGAGCCTTAAACTAGGGTTTCACTCCTCAGCAAGATGGTTGAGTTCCAAGGGTCCCAAATGGTCTCCATTGCCCTAATATGTCCCCAAGATCATCCATGCCAAGTGTCATGCCATGTACTACAAGTTTGCTCAGTCAACTGCTCAGATGCTGAAAATCAACAATGCTAGGTCAAAAGTCAACTGTGACCCACATATAGTCAAACTTCAAGATTTTTGGTCAAAATCAACATTTTGAAGTGATATACATAATTTGATCAAGGGTTGATCATTATTCCTCAAGGAATGCTCCTAATTCATAAAAACTCAAAAGTTGCTAAATTAGGGCTCCTATAGGAAAAGCCAACCAAACTTTGATCAAGCATAACTTTCTCATACTTATTCAGAAATTTCTCATCCAAGGCTCATTTTGAAGAGAATCTAATTCCCTACAACTCATCTTCAACCCTTAAGTTCAAGAAATGCACTCATGAAAAGATACAAGTTCCTACATTATAGGTCATTTCAAAAAGTCAACAAAAACACCTTGTGTCAAAGCTCCTTACATGAACATGGAAGATCCAATTGAGATGAAACCAAAAGGTTTGTTTAGAGGACATCTTAAGCTTTCTAAAAAGTCCAAGAACACCCTCTTAGGGTCAAAATTGAGAGAGATATGCATTGTCAAAGTTGGCCATTTTTGGAAATTTGCACAAAGTCAACAATGCCCAAAATTGCATTTTTTTCCACATGGGCCCATCTTTTCAAGATTGAATCTCAGTCCTAGCATGGTTCACGACCTATGGGACCCTCCATGTCTTATTCACTTATTTATTTAATTTATTTTGATTTTATTTATTTAAAATTCAAATAAAATCAAATTAAATAAAAAATAAATCAAATAAATGGGATAAGATTTGTTTTGGCATTGATTGAATATCTCATGAGCTGTCAAATAAAGAACAAAACCGTGCAAGCTCAAAACAAGAGGAAATCTTAAAATGTGGAAAGATTGAAATCAAAATTCATGACCATTATATCTTGGATTCTTTCTAATTTTAATGACCTAGATTGATTCTATTACATATAACAAAGCTTTTGCAACCCTAAGGACATATTTTTATGCGCAACCTGCCTCCCACAAAGCAAGAACAAAGTTCAAACTTTTTGTCAAAAAGTGTTGATCACATATCCCTCCATAGGCCGTTTCAAGCAATTCCAATGACACAACAACACTCCTGGACATTCACTGAAGCTATCCCACTCATTCCCAAGCCTCAAAGCATCAAGAATCATGCATAATAACAGTCACAGTTTGCTCTTTTTTTGAAAATCGTTTTCCTTAATTCTGGCATTATCAACATGTTTTAATCATTTATTCATGCTTATTAGCATGTTTGCAATATGTTTGGATGATTTGATTTGAGTTTACGCGCGGGAATTGTGAAACGCCATTCTTAGGGTTTTAAATCATGTTTTAGGTCTTTTTGATATAGGTTAAATTAGGACAAACCAAGGGCTTATTCAGGCTTAGTGGTTGATTTCCAATCGACCCATGCCCTTGGTTGGGATTTATCATGCTTATGCTGCATTTTGGAAATGTCACAGGTTATAGCTATGGACTTTGTCCATAGGTATAAGTCCAATACCTAAAACGACGGTTCTGCGAGGAAGACGATGGCATGTCCAAGCCTGGTTGGACATTTTGAATCTCGCGCGTTTTTTCTTATAACACTGACTCATTATTAAATATATTATATGTTGTTTTTTTATATCAACGAATAGCAAGCTGGCTCTGTGGTACAAGCGAAGGGTTTCAGGGCGCGCGCGTGTAGGAGGTCAGGGGTTCGATCCCTGCCTCCTACATAATATTTTTCTTAACCTTTATATGCAGATTCAATGGTCTCTCTCCAAGCGCGTACACCATAGGCCTCAAGATCCATCACCATTGGATCATCCTTGCCCAGATCTAACGCTTCCAGGCTGCAGCTCATGATGGACATTCCTGGCATAATCACACCGGATCCAGCGTTGTGCTGGGCCATTGAATTGGGCTTTTTGGACTGAATTTCAGCATGCAACCCTTCAATTTGGGTTTGCACCCCCTCAGGCCCATCCATTTCTTTCTTTATTTAATTCCTCTTTTTATTTAATTATTCCAATTGTTTTATTTATTTTAAATCAATTTTTTTCTTAAAAATCTAAAATCAAAATCACAAAAAATAGGACTTAGTTCTTTTTTTTAATAAATTAATTTTTGCAAATTAATTATTTCCATTAACCTTAATTTATTCTTTGTTAATTAAAATTGATTAGAAAATTAGGTTAAATTCAAATATTTTTTCCCAAAAAAAAAATATATATTTCAATGAGCAAAATTAGATTTTTTAGGGTTTTGAACTTTTTTCCAAGTCTTTATTCTTGCGCGTAATGACTTTTGTCGTACAACCATTTTTTATTATTGATGTAACTTCGCCCGGTTTGTAATAAATTAATTAGGGTTTATTATTTCCGCAAATTTATTTTCAGTCAATTCTTTATGTATCTGCCCAAAAGCCTTGTAATAGCGTAGGACTCTTTTTACTTTCTCGCTTTTATATCTTATGCTTGTATATAATTGTTAGCAACCTAGGCTTGTATGCTTAATCAATCAATCTTTAACCACTTAATTGCAAGATAAGATATCTGAAAACAAACATTGTTGCACACTTGCACCCTTAGGGTATACCTCACTTGGTTGCCTCGTAAACAATGGTCATGTCCCTCGAACGTAGGGATATCTTAGCAAAGACCCTTAATTCAAAAGTCATCATAAAGATCATAGTCCCTTACTGTCCCTCGAGTTGCCTATGAGAAATGATCTTATGATGATAGTCCCTTCGAAATGCTAAGGTATCCTTACATGTTGCCTTCAATGACCATTACGTCCCTTTCGATAGTCCCTCAACATCCAACGACTAGGGTTACCTACTCATTAATAGTAGGATAACACGGTCTAAAGGGTAAGAGGAAAAGAACGCCTTTTTCGAGTAGGTAGATAACTGTTAGGTAATTTCTTAAAATAATCTTTTTTACACTTACATTTTCAAACACTTTTCAAATAAAGTTTTCAAAAAACACTTTATCACACTCTTGAGGACTGATACAAGGGTTACTATAAAGTGAAACGCCTCACTAAGGCATTTCAAAGCTTTTCAAAACACACACAAAAGCAATTTCAAAATGAGCAAGTACCTAAGAGCCCGTGGAAAACTACGGATAGAAAGGGTGCTAACACCTTCCCTTTCTATAATCTACCCCCTGTACTCATAAACATCTCAAAAAGGTTTTTTCTGTTCTTTTTACCTTTTCCTTTGTTGGATAAAATAAAAGTCGGTGGCGACTCTTGCTTACCGCGACATTTGCAAACAAAAAATGCAAACCAATATTAACAGTCAGTTCTGCCACCGTATCACATCAACCTCAACTAGGAGCACTACTTCTATACCATACACAAGAGAGAACAGGGTTGCCCCTGTTGAAGTACAGACGGATGTACGATACCCATGCAAAGCAAAAGGCAGCATCTCAAGCCAATCCTTATATGTAACAACTATCTTTTGGATAATCTTCTTAATGTTTTTATTAGCAGCTTCAACAGCCCCATTCATCTTAGGCCTGTAAGGAGACAAATTTTGATGGATAATCTTGAATTCTTCACAAAGTTCTGTCATCTTCTTATTATTCAAATTTGAGTCGTTATTAGTGATAATCCTACTTTGCACACCATACCGATATATAAGATTGTTCTTAATAAAGCGTACTACCACCTACTTGGTGACATTAGCATAAGAAGCTACTTCCACCCACTTGGTGAAGTAGTCAATTGCCACTAAGATGAAACGATGTTCACTCGATGCGTTGGGTTCAATCATTCCAATCATATCAATACCCCACATAGAAAAGGCCATGGGGAAGAAATAACATTGAGAAGTGTTGGAGGCACATGAATCTTGTCAACATAAATTTGAAATTTATGGCACTTCTTCATAAATTTGTAATAGTCAGATTCCATTGTCAGCCGATAGTAACATGCTCTAAGCATCTCCTTTGCCATTGAATTTCCATTGGCATGGGTACCAAAGGAACCTTCATGGATTTCATGCATCAAAATGTATGCTTCATGTCTATCCACACATTTGAGCAAGACCATGTTATAATTTCTCTTGTATAACACATCTTCATTAAGGAAAAAGCTATGTTCCAACCTTCTCAATGTCTTCCGATCTTTATTTGACACCCAAACCGGATATTCCTGAGTCTGTAGAAAGTGCTTGATATCATAATACCAAGGTTTTTCATATGACTTCCTCTCTGTAGCAAACACATGAGCTAGTCTATCAAGACGTCGAACTTTAATTTGAGGTACATCGTTCCAAGCATTTACTTGGTACATGGAATCCAAAGTGGCTAAAGCATCTTCCATCTGATTCTCATATCTGGGAATATAATGGAATTCAACTTTATTAAAGAAAGGTAATAATATTATTGCATAATATTTGTAGGGAATTAAGCCAATGTGAAGAGTCTCCCTTTCTCCTTTGATCTGGTTTATTACCAAAGCTGAATCACCATAAACATCAAGAATTTTGATTATGAGATCTATAGCTTCTTCAAGACCCATGATATAAGTTTCATACTCCGCCATGTTATTGGTACAATCAAATGTCAACCTTGTATTAAAAGGGATATGTGACCCATGGGGAGTGATAATCATGGCACTAATTCCTTTTCCATAAGTATTTACAGCTCTATCAGACACCATACCCCATCAGGATTCAGGATCAGGACCTTCCTCATGAAAAGGTTCATCATAATCTTTTACTTTCAAATACATCACATCCTCATCGGGGAAATCATACTTAACATGCTGGTAATCATCAACTGGCAGGTGAGCAAGGTACTCTGCCAACACACTGCCTTTAATAACATTTTGAGTACAACATTCAATATCATATTCAGATAACAACATTTGCCAACAGGAAATTCTTTCAGTAAGTGCAGGCCTTTCAAAAATATACTTAATTGGATCCATTTCGGATATCAACCAAGTAGTATGATTCAACATATATTGTCGCAACCGCTTTTCCGCCAAGACCAAAGCCCAACATGTTTTTTCTAGCATAGAATACTGTGACTCACAGTCAGTGAACTTCTTGCTGAGATAATAAATGGCATATTCTTTTCTTCATGTTTCATCTTGTTATCCCAAAATACATCCCATGGAGTTATCCAACACTGTCATATACATAATCAATGGTCTTCCTTCAACAGAAGGGAGCAAGATAGGAGGCTCAAGCAGATACTCTTTAATGCTTTCAAATTCCTTTTGGAAATCATCCATCCACACACAACCTTGATCTTTCTTTAACAACTTGAAGATTGGTTCACATGTTGCAGTCATATGGGAAATAAATCTGGAAATGTAATTCAAACATCCAAGGAAGCCTCTGACTTTCTTTTCAGTTCTTGGTTCAGGCATTCCTTGAATTGCCTTAACTTTATCAGGATCAACTTTAATTCCTTTTTGGCTGACAATGAAACCTAGAAACTTTCCTGAACGAACACCAAAAGTACACTTGTTTGGATTCAAACAGAGACGATACTTCCTTAAACGCTGAAACAATTTCAACAAGTCTTCTATGTGCCCTTCCTTAGTCTAAGATTTGGAAATCATATCATCAACATATACTTCAATTTCCTTATGCATCTGATTATGGAATATGATTGTCATTACCCTCTGGTACATTGCACCAGCATTCTTCAACCCGAAGGGTATCACTCTGTAATAGAATGTTCCCCAGGGTGTGATAAACGTTGTTTTTTCCATATCCTCAAGAGTCATTCTAATTTGATTGTATCCGGAAAATCCGTCCATGAATGAGAACACTTTGAAATTTTTTGTGCGATCAACCAACATATCAATATGTGGCATTGGGAAATCATCTTTTAGACTTGCTTTATTTAAATATCTATAACCAACACACATGGGGAATTTTTTGTCTTTCTTTGGTACTGGAACAATATTGGAAATCCACTGAGGGTACACTGATGTTACAAGAAAATCAACATCAATCTGCTTCAAAACCTCTTCTTTAATCTTCACTGTCATGTCAGGATGAGTTCTTCGCAACTTCTTCTTGATAGGTGGACACTCAGGCTTCAACGACAAATAATGTTCCACAGTATCGGTATCCAAACCAGGCATGTATTGGCAATACCAATACAAGATATCCACATACTCTTTCAATAACTCAATCAACCTATGCTTGATATTGGGATGGAGCAGTGCCCCAATCTTGACTTCTTTCAGATCTTCCTCTGAATCTAAGTTAATCGTCTCCAGCAGCTCTTTATATGGCTGAATGGTATTTTCCTCACGTTCGAGCAACCGTGAAACCTCTTCTTGGATTTCATCATATTCTTCTTCTTCAGCCACATACACATGATATTCAAAGTTGGGAGAGGGTGCTGGGTCATTGCACTCAATGGGTTTTTTAATTAATCTGCACATATGATTTATGATTGATTTTAGAAACTGACACATGTAACAAGTGATTATGAAGATTTATTTACAGTTATTATTTATTTCAAAAGGTTTTTTTTGCTTACCACTTTCCAAGAAAAAATAGAAAATAAAGACACAATTTAGAAATCAAAAACAACTTTTATTAATGATCTTAAAAGTCAAAATAAAGACACGCCCATACAACATTACTTTCACCTTGGGTAGAGTGAAAGACTTTCAAAAGGACAAACAAAAAACAAATTACTTTGTAATGTGAATACAAGAAGGAACATCAATAGTGATCCAATTCTAGATTCTGACTCCATGCGTCATAAAGTTCGGCATCTCTTGCTCTGGCTCATCTTCGAGAATAGCGTTGATATTTGGAGTAATCAGACGGAGATATCCAGCACTGTGAAAGATGTCTTGATATTTACTCAGAGCGGACTTTGGCTTTACAACTTCATTCTTCATGGAGGAACCCAAACCAGTACCATTCTTTTTCACAGGTGGATTAATAACCTGCCCCTACACCTTGCTAGGGCCCTTCTGCACTACATGTTTCACATCCTTAAATCAGGTGATAGGGTCTTCATTCTTCCTTATATTATCAATAGACAAAGCTTGTAACTGAGTTCCAATAGCGGCTTCATCATCTTCTACAATGCTAATGGAAGACAAATGAGATATCAATAGAGCTTGCTCATCATTCACAATAAACATTTTTCCTTCACAGATAAATTTCAGCTTTTGATGCAAGGCTGGAGTAACAACTCCTGCTTCATGGATCTAGGGTCGTCCCAATAAACAACTATAGGCTGGGATAATATCCATAATCTGAAAGGTGATTTGGAATAAGTGCAGACCTATGTGAATATGTAAATCCACCTCTCCAATGACATATTTTCTCGAACCATCAAAAGCTTTTACTATAACGCCACTAGTGCGCATATGAGTTCCTTGGTACTTAAGCTTCATGAGAGTACTTATAAATATGACATTCAAATCAGATCCATTGTATATCATCACATTGGACAAAGAGTCATTCTTACAGTTCATAGATATATGCAGAGCCAGGTTATTGTTTCTCCCTTCATCAGGAAACTCATCATCACAAAAGCTCATATTGTTACAAGACGTGATATTCCCCACAACACCGTTGAACTAAGCCAGAGACATATCCATTTCAATGAAAGCCTGATCTAAAACCCTCATCAGAGATTCCCAATGAGCAGAGGATTTCATCAACAAGGCTAAAATGGAAATCTTAGATGGAGTTTGCAACAACTGATCCACAATCTTGTAACTACTCATCTTGAAAAATTTTAACAGATCATCAACATCCTTTTCCAAGGCAGCGCCACTAGATTCTCTTACCACTTTCTTAAGTTATGCATTCTGAACAACCTTCTTACAAGAATTAACATCTCCTCGAAAGGTAGGGGCGAAGATACGACCAATACGAGTTATCCGACTAGCTTTGGCAATATTTTCAACATGGGACAAAGTTTGGATAGGAATTTCCACATCATCTTCCAGGATAGTTGCATTGTACTTATAAGGCACAACTTTATGTCATTCATATGGGATAGGACCAGGAAGAAAAATAACTATGGGAGCAACAATTGGCTTGCTGTAGTATGCAATTTCCACAGGAGCGGGAACATCAAAATACGACACAATGACATTTACCCCTGCTTGTTCAGAATACTCAAGAATCGGAAAATCATTATCAGAAAACATACCTTCTTCATAAGAAAATAACACAAGAAACATACTCATCATCATAGTATTCAATCACATTAATATCTTCATATTCAGCCCTTGGTCTGATTATCTGGATAAGTCCTTCATCCATCATCTCTTGCAGATCCGCTCTCACTTTATCACATCCATGGACGTCTGTACTGTAAACACTACAAGCGGCATGAACATGTGTATAATAGCTGAACTCACAAAGATCATCATGCATCTTCACTAAATCACCTCTGACCAAATTGATGTCAAAAATCTGGAATCCCCAGGACAACTAACAACCATATTTAAATCACTTCCACCTCCATGTTTGGGTAGTGGATTATCCTTCACATTGGGACAAACATCTTTAAAATATAGGAGACCATATCTTACCATCTTATGCACTTCATAATTCAACGGATAACAGTTTTCAATGTTGTTCCCAAGGGATCCTTGATGAAAAGCACAAGTCTGATCTGCCTTATAATACCATGGTAAAGTTGAAGGTATAGCAGGGGGAGGCCTAGTCTGCACCAATTTCTTTTGAATCAAAGCCGGAAACAATTCTACATAACTCATTGGAATAGGATCAAAAGCTTCTCTCTTCTAACCTTTCCCTTTATTACCTTGTTGAGGTGCTCTCTGATAGGCGACAATAGTCGGAGTTACATTGACAACCAGAGTTATAGAAGCAACATGTTGTTGGTATTGATGACGTCTTCTTGGAGGTCTAAACCTTCTTTCTTCAGCAATGTCATTTTTTTACTTTCTTTCTTTTTAGAAAACCCATATGGTGATTTCCTTATTCCACTAGAACTTTCATCTTTTGTCAATCGCCTTTCCCCGACGGCTTCCTCTAGATGGACACCTATACTTACCATCTCAGTGAAATCACTCGGTCCACTAAAAACCATTCTTTCATAGTAAAATGAACCAAGGGTTTTCAAGAAGACCTTAGTCATTTCTTGCTCTCCCATCGGGGGTACCACTTGGGAAGAAACCTTGCGCCAACACTGTGCATACTCTTTAAATGACTCATTATCTTTCTGAGCCATCGCTCTCAATTGGTTACAGTTAGGCGCCATAAACATGTTGTACTTATACTGCTTCACGAAAGCTCCACCCAAGTCATTGAATATGCAGATGTTGCTATTGTCTAATCCCATGTACCATTTTAAGGCAACATCAGTTAAACTATCCTAGAAGAAATGAATAAGCAAGCATTGGTCATCGGTATGAATGGACATCCTTCTAATATACATTATCAGGTGGTCACGAGGACAAGAGTTGCCCTTGTACTCCTCAAATTCTGGCACCTTAAACTTTGATGGCACTTTCATATTAGGAACCAAACAGAGGTCACTAACATTCTGTCAGAATAACTCTTTCTCTTGGAGAGCCTTTACTTCTTTATGAATTTCATTGAATTGATCCAGAAAGTCATCCATCTAGTCATAAAAGCCCAAACTTTCACTTGGTGGAGGAGCAGGATGATAAACTTCATCATTAATAACATGCATATCATTCACCGCAGGAGGTGCAACATGATGAATCTCATTATTAACAACATGAGCAACATGCACCACAGGAGGTGCATAAACAATAGGAGTTTGAGAAAATGGAGCAACTTGAGTAGCATGATTATAACCTTTTGGAATGAAATTCTCAGGCATTCTCCACGGGCAACCGCGAGGCATACGATATTGAGCAGCAGTAACTGAAGTAACATATATGGGAACTGACATAACCTCTTAAATAAAGGTCGCCTGCCATGGCTAAGTAGCATAAGGAGACGAAGAAGGAGATGGTGGCTGATTTTGAGCAGCCACCAATGATTCTACCAAAGGAGTCAGATTGGCCATACCGATTCTCAAAGCAATAACTTCTTCGTGCAACTCACGATTCTCTTGTTCAAGATTTTCTATCTTCTTTCTAGAATTAGCCCGAGTATTGTAGCAATGAGACAACTTGCTGACTAAACGAAGCAGAGAAATAAGTAATACACCTGTGAAAGGTAGGAATGCAAAAATATATGTGAAATGATGAAAGATATGAAATTGTATGATTTATCGTGTTTATTCAAGGAACTACAAGAATTATAAACAATTGCAAATATTAAATTACTAACACATTTGGAAATATTGAAAATTCTCATTTTAATAACTTTGGAATGGATTATAACTTTTAGTATAAGTTTCAATAATCCTAAGTACAAGAGAATAAAGATAGAATTTAAAAATCCTAAGGAGCTAAAGATGACGAAGATCTCTCCACACACTGACGCTTTCCCTTGAGTCTTGCAATCTGAGTCTTCAACTACTTGTTCTCTTCTGCATACTAGTCTGTGACTTCTTTCCATTCACCAGAATCAGAAAATGGGTGACCGGCACTAGGCTGAACTCTAGAGGAATGTAAATCCTCTTGCTTATCCATCATCTACACAAAATGATTCTCAAGAATCTCAATCAAGTTATCATTCTCTTTCAATTCTGTTGAGTAGGACACCTCCAAAGTTTGGTACTTGTTCTTCCATGATTCCTTGTCTTGCTGCATCCTAACCAGGGCAAGCTGAAGTTCTTATACATCATCTAAGAGAGGAGGAGTAGTCCTCATAAACATATTATATGTAGGTTCTTCACGAGAATAAGGCATCTTCAACTGAATTTCCCTTGCTTGTACCCAACATAGATGAGGCTCTAAGGAAATATCTCCTCTTGGTCCCAAATATTTTCTACCCTTATTATGAGTATGACGCTAAGCCTTTTCAATCTCTTACTTAGCTTCCTTGTGATCTTCTCCTTCTTTGAGAAAGAAACCACTGATATGAATGTTATTTGACTTGTCTCTCATCAGATATCTAAGTTGGCGACGTGAAAGAACAAGATTGTAGTTAATTCCTCCCTTTGTACTAAGAAAAGGAACATTGGGGAAACTACCACAGCTATCAATAATATCCACATCATAATAAGCTTAATAGAACCAATCAATATGAGAATGGGTGAGATCCATAATCTTTGGGGCCCAACGCGGTTCCTTCTTAATATACCAAAAAGCAACAGACCGAGGTAAGTGAGAAATAAACAACTGATATAATAACGGTGTGCAACAGATGATCATCCCTCCCTGATATAAATTCCGAAGATGGATAAAATAATAAGCATATTGTTGCAGCGTAGGGATTGGATTCCCAGTCAGAAAGATCCTAATGGCATTAGATTAATCATCCCTCCTGTTTTTTGTAGCAGTAGAAATGTTAAGACTAAGCCATTAGATTGACTTGACTCGTACAGATCAAATAAAAAGCCACCGCGCCTTATTATTTACAAAGGAAATAGGAAAAGAGCAAATAAAACCAAAAAGATGGGGGAGAATCTAGGTACATGGGTTGGTTATGAAAATGGAAGGTGTGATCGGTGGATCTGGAACTGACTGTTTAACGCTGGTTCGCGAAATGTCGCGGAAGCAAGAGTCGCCACCGTCTTTTATTTTCTCCAAATGGAAAGGACAAAAGCACAGAAAAATTCCTTATAGAGATTGCTCTCGGTTCGGGAGGTAGATTATAGAAAGGGAAGGTGTTAGCACCCTTTCTATCCATGGTTATCCATGGGCTCTTAGATACTTGCTCATTGTGTTTTCAAAAAATGGTTTGTTTGCTTTTCAACTGTGGGTTTAAAAAAAGTTTCTTTGAAAATTTCAGTTCGACTCTTGTATCAGTCCTCAAGAGTGTTTGAAAAGTTGCTTTCGAAAGCTTTTTGAAAAGGTGTCGGTGTGAAAAGTATTTTTTGATTTGTTTTGAAATTAGAGCAAGTATCTAGAGTCGTCTACCTACCCTAAGGAATTCGTCTGTGTAAATGTCCTTTAAAGTAGTGCCATCCCACCATTGAGAGGTAGGTAGCACCACCGTTGGAGGTGTTCGGGTCAATTCGAAGGTTCGGGACATGGTGATCACCAGAGCAATAGGAAGATACCTTAGAAGCTACCCTCATGCCAGGTTCCCGGGTCATGAGGACTTACTAAGACATCCTCTACTCGACGATCACCTTTCGAGGCAAGGCAACAGTGAGGCGTACCCTAGGGGTGGTGTGTGATTCGTGTGTCAGATTCGTTTATTTTTATCTTGTCATGGTATAGGTGATCTACGCGTTATTTTTATTTATTGTCATTCATTCTTTCATGCATTTATTTAACAGTTAAAAATCGCGAGAAATTAAAAGTTCTAAACTATTACAAAGGCGCGGGCCCACATCGCCAAAATTTCCAGGACCCGATTTGACAGAAAATAAAGAAAGTAAAGTGCGAGAAATATATTACACGGCTTTGGGAGAGGTACATAAATAATTAAAAGAAAAAGGAATAAATACGCGAATTAAATTAAAATTAGAAACGAGGGCGTTGGACCCTTTTTAATGAAATTAAATTATTAGCAAATTAATTAAATTAAAGAAAAAGAAATTATTTTTTTTGCTTTTTTGTATTTATGAGAATTTTATGAAATTAAAAACCTAATTCTACAATTTTTTAGTTATTAAGAGAATATGACAATTATCTAAAATTAAACCTAATTAATTAATTGCAACTTGATTTATAAAAATAACTAATTAAGAATTAATAATTAATATAGTAAAATAAAAAAAGAATGAAAAATGCTTGAAACCCTAATTCTACCAATTTTAGGTTTTATTGAAAAAAACATTAAGATTTAAACCTAAATTAACACTAAAATCAATTAATGACATTTATTTACAAAATATTAAAAAATTAAATAAAATATTTATTTTTGTCTTTTTTTGATTTTATATTGTTTTTATGTTTTTTATGAAAAATAATTAAATTAAAGAATTGAATTAAAGAAAAAGAAATAATTGAATCAAAATAAAAAATAAAATAAAATAGAAAAGATGTTGCAAACCTAGGGGGGTCTGTCCCCAATTGGAGGGCTTGTTAGCATTTTAGGCCCATTAAACTCATGGCCCAGTTGACTTTTCTTGCCAGCGCGCATGTGTGTTGACTGAGGTTCATCATAGTCTTCAGATCTGGTCCCTCGATTGGGTGCAGTGGGACGCGTGGCGTAGCACTAAGACGCTTGGACCAACTGCGCTGCTTTGTTCATCTGTAGATAACATAACCAACAATTAATATGAAAGAAAATAACGTTAGTGGAAACTTTTAGCGCGAAATTCAAACGAGCCACTTATGCCTTGACACTTCATCGTCTTCCCCGTTTTGCTTTTTTTTTCCTGAAACAAAAACAGAATGGGCAACGGTTTTGAACCATCCCCAAAAGCAACATTCTGAAAAATAGCGATTAGGCCGTCCGGTCACATAAATTAGGCGCGAGGGTTCTATTCTTTTCGTCCAAGCGCGTTGAGTATGGTCATGGCATTGAGAGCTTCCAATTTTACAGTATGAAGAAACGCCCAAATCAAAAGCTTGGTAACCCTAAATATCTTTAATGGTGAAATCGTGTATGAGTGATAAAAATGCAATCAAACAATTGGGTTAGCTTCAGAATCCATCAAGAAACATAAATCGAACATTAAAAAGTATTGAAAACGCATGAATCATGATGCAAGCATATGAAAAATTTTCTGTACAGGTCACGATGATTCTCACGTTTCTTGGTGTTAAAGCCTATGGTTTTGATTCCAATTCCTTCCTTGAAGTCTCAGCAAGCCAATGGAACATATATTTTGCCTTGAATCGCCCTGTATCCTAGTTTTCAGTATTTGATTTTTTGGAGAAAATTGCAAACTTGTTGATCAGGTTCTTGCGCAGCTGGGAGTCTTTTTGCACGAGGGTTAGCTTGCCTATATATGTATGAATGATTTAGGTTAAGAAAATTGATCAAAGAATCCTTGAATTGATGATACAATATTTGATTTTTCATGCTATTATTTTCAAATCTTTTCATGCACATTTGCTACCAAATCATGACAAATCATATTGATTCTTTCCAAATCTAACTATGCACGAAATATTGAGTGTATATCATGCATAAAAAGATTTAAAAACCTAGGTTTAGTATTTTTCATGTATTTTAATTAATTAAATGAATTATTAATGATTAAAAATCCAAATAAATAAATAAAAATGATAAAAACTTCCCTTTGGGCCAAATGGTCGTGTACATGCCTTGGATGATGAATTGTGGAAGAAAAAGAGACCCATTAGCATTTTTAGGTCATTTGAATCAATGTTGACTTTTCAAAATATCCAAAAATTTCCCAACTTCCACAAGGCATAACTTGCTCAATTTTTAAGCTTTGCTCATGTTCTTGGACATTTTGGAAAGGTCTTTGAGTCCTCTAACCAATTCCTTTGGTCCCATGTCATTTTGATTTACCAATCTCAAGTTATGGCCTTTGACTTAAAGTCCCTTTTTGTTGACTTTTGAAAATGACCTATAATGTTGAAATTGATAACTTTTTATGAGAGCATTTGTTGGACTTGAAGTGTGAAGAGGAGTTGTAGGAAATGTCTTTCTCTTCAAAATGAGATTTGGATGGAATTTTTCTGATAATCTATGTGAAAGTTATGCCCTGGTCAAGTTACAGTTGACTTTTTCAATTGTCCAAATATGGAAACTTTTGCATCTTGATGATTTTTGGGCCAAGCTTTGAGAATCATGATCAAGCATTGATCAAATGATGTTTTTGGCTTCAAAATGAGATGTTGACCAAAAATTTGAACTTTTGACTGTCAAATGACCATTTTGCCCCTACAGTTGACTGTAGTGCAATTAGGGTTTTTGACTGTGCAATCTTGTGCTGTAAGTCTTGAAACTTGGTATGAGGATGCTTGACCATGTTTGTAGGCATGTGGGACTTGATTGGACCCTTGGAAACTTTATTTTCTTTGTCAGAACCAAAACCCTAATTTTGACTGTTCAGGAGGCCCTTGCACTGTGCAACCCTTGGGGAATTTTGAAGCATGACTTGGCAATTTCTTGGAGAATATGGGAGGGCAAATTTTGGGGTACAACAGAAGGTATTAGCACCCTAAACATCTACGGTACTCCACAGGAACCTCTTTGAAAATATGTGTATTTTGGCTATAAAAAGTGTATACAAAATAAGATGGTAGAGATGAGAAAATAAGTATTTTTTACAATTTTACACCCCCCCGCGGTTGCGAACCTTTAGTTACTACGTACCATATTTCGTGCAATAGGGGATCAGGGTGCTCGTAGTTCACCTCAAAATTTTAAAACATAATGTGTGTTGGTTAATTTTAAGAGAAGAGACATCATTGTCATATCTGAGTGGAAAACATACTTACTACCCACGATTATGGGAAAGGAGAATTTGCATCATCTCAAAATAGAGGATATAGCTTGGATTTTAAAATCAACAAAGCCTCACTCAACACCCAAGTGGAAAATATCTCACTTCACTATATATCGTAGAAGTATAGTAGCTCGCATCACTATAAGAATTGACAAGACTCTAATCTTTTGAGAAAATGTTTTAAAGTAAAAAGCCAAAGTGGAAAAATGGTTTGAATGAGGTAAATTGACTTTAAGTCTTTCAAAATATGGTTAAAATGATTAACGTTTGATTAAGAAAATATTTTTGAAAATGCATGGACCTAAGTCCAAGTTTATTATGAAAGCGGTTCAAGTTAGAAAACAAGAAGAGTTTTGAAAAGGAGAGAAAAGATTTTTGAAATTAAAGAAGATAGGTTTGGACCCAAGGTTTCAAATTAAACATACTTGGGCTTGTAAACATAGGTTTGGGCCACAAATGATCATTTTTGAATCGAGACAAATTTAGCGCTATGGTAACCAATCGTAAGTGGACTTATGTAGAAGTCACACCTATTTTGAGTCTGATCAATAGCAATCTATGTACTAAACATGTTAGAGAAATAATATGTAGATCATTCTCCAAAAACATTTAGCGCAAGTAAAAACAAGAAAGGGATAAGATGAAGAGGGAGGGGAATGATAGTACAACAACCGTATTAGATGAAATTAGAGTTTCGAAATATCATCAACATCATTCATTCATTTTGATGGATTTGAATTCTCAACCTATAAACACCCAAGATCTAATGAGGTTGAGGAACTTGTTCCAAAATAACACCCAAGTGTCTCCAAATCAGGATCAATCAAAAATATAATAAAATATATTTAATATAAACAAACTTAAAATGATTTAAAAAAGAAATAATTGGTATAATACACAACATGTATTAAAACACCAAATAAAAATTCTAAAAAATATCAGAAGTCAAACATGAGTCAATAAGTGTTGACAAATTTTTTAGATTAAAGTCAGAAACTATTTTTAAAATTTAAAGAGATAAACAAAATAAACCAGAATTTGTGAAAAATAGTAAAATAAATATTAAAAATAAAATAAGGTCACCAATATTTGTCAAGAGGTCATTGAATCCTTCCATATTTTTTTCCAGAATTTAAAATGACCACAAAAATATTTTAAACAATTAAAACAGGTCAAATAAAGTGAAAAATCACAAAAATACTAAATCACAAAATAAAATTGTAAAAAATAAAAATCAGAAAGATAAAAATTAAAAGTATTTTTTGATAATTTTTTCACAATTTTAGAAGTTGAAATGAATTTGTGATGAATTTTTTAAGTTTAAAACAATTAAAACAAAAATCAGAAAACAAAAAAAAAATGTGGACCATCTGATCATTGTCAAAACGCGTTAGTAATCAAATCCAAGAGATCCAGCGTGATGTGTATATCATGGTCATTAGTGAATAAAACACTGAATCATTTATTTTTTAAACAGATTTGACAAAACACGCGTGAGGCTCTGATTGGTTGAAGACATCCATGTCATCGTCTTCAACCATCATATCATTGTAAAGTCAATCGAGAGTATGCAATTTGCAGGTCCTTCAATCTATAAAATTAGAAGCTCAGACCGGTATCATTCACTTTGTCTCATCTAGACGATTCCAATGGTAACTTCGCGAAAAATTTATATAAATTACAACTCAATCGATTTGAGAAAAACCAGAGAATTTTGAAAATTTTTGAAATTGAAAATAGATGTACCAAATGCATCAATTGATTTAAATTAAACCATCAGCAAGCATCAATGAACATCATAGACCATTCCAGAAATTTGAGTTAGAAGAATTGATGTCATAAACTACCTAAAAGAAGTATGAAGAAATTGCTCTGAAACATGACTTAGCTAGCACAATTTAGATTACTTCAAGGCTTGGTTCTTCTTCTGTTGGCTTCAGTGAAGTTCAAGGATGAAGAATGAACAAAGAAATTGGATTTAAAAAAATGCTCTATAACCAAATTCAAAGTTGCAGAATTGAGAGGCATGGAGGAAGTTTGACAGAGGTTTTCTGGCTCTCTAAAGCTTGGGAAATGAATGAAATATCATCCTCTATTTATAGGTAAGTGAATGATGATGAGAAATAAGAGGAATTGTGATAAAATCATGCAAACCAAGCCAATTTTGATCATGCCAAACGCGTGACTTGAAATGCATCAAAACGACCTTATTCCAAGTGCAATTCTTATCTAAATGCACCTGGGCAATTATTTAAACATGTTTAGAAACAAAACTTTGAGTAATTCGACCTGTAATCCTAGTTTACTCATGGTAAAAAATTTGATTCGAGGCAAAAACAAATTCCATGGAGCCAACTTTAACAATGCCTAACTCACTACTCAGGGACCTTTATGGGATGATTCTTGAAGCTTTGAAAGATCTCACAACAAAATTCATAATGTGCCAAGAAAGTTAGCATTTGGATGCTTGAGCTAAAAGTTATGTCCATTTGAATTTGTGAAAAAACACACGGATTTTCATACTTAGAAAAATTTCTAAGTATAGAACTCTAAAGTGACCTATAATGTTCTCCAAAATAACACGACCTTCCACTCAAATTTTGGTCTTGATATCTGAAGATGAGATAAATTAGACCTCTTGAATTGAACTATGGAATTATGATCACTCAAAAATCATAAAAATTCAAAGAGTTATGGTCTTTGGAAGATGATGAACAAATTTGGGAAAATTCACAAAAGACTTATAATATTTTCAATTCTTCAACAACTTTCCAAGCATTTTCAAGTATTGAATATTGAAACAAAGTTGTAGTAGACATCTCAAAGATTATTGTGTACAAATAATGGGCTCAAGGAGATAGAAATTGACAAAGATATGATTATTTGAAGTCAAAACCTAAGATTCAATGGCTTTTCAAAAGAGACTTGTAATCTTTCTCAACCATTAGTGATCTTCTATTTAAAATTAGCCTTAGATCCCTGAAGAGAACTTGTTAAGGACCCTTTTAATAGAATCATGGTTTTGGAGTCAATTAAAAATCTCAAAAAATGAGCAAGATATGGACCTTGGAAGTCAACAAACTCTAGCTCAGAGAGTGTCAAAATGACTTGAAACCCCTTTCATCTTTTGATGATTTTTCTTGCACAATTGGATCTTGTCATGTGAAGAGAAGTTGTTTTAGATGATGATAAGAACCCATAGAAAAAATAACCAACTCAAAATATTGAAAATTGAGAGTTTATGCACTTGTGATCACAGAATCAAGCCCTTTCTCAATTAGGTCAAACTTGTTGAATCAACCTTGAATCTTTTTGAACTTCCTTGGAAAAATAAAGCATGATGAATCACAATAGGCCTTAAAATGATGTTGTCTTGAAGCACACTCAAATATAAAGCTAAAGTCTCAACGAAACTTGTTGAAGAAGACATGTAAATAAACACATGAACCTATAAATCTTCTTGATGAATACCACCACCAACCTTGAGGAAAATTTGACCTAAATAAGGTGAGAGAGTTGTTTGAACCAAAACCTTTGATATCATAGCCTTGAAGCTTAAGCTCTTGCAATCCATTGAAGAACCATTTAATTGAGGACCGTCCCTCAAACCCTAGGTGAGATGAATGTAATTGGTCATCACCTACAATATGAACATTCAAAGAAACATATATACATATTTTGATGTTAGTTAAAAGATCACATGTACAAGATACACAATTCAAGGTGCTTGGTGATCCCTCAAGAGAAAACTTAAAGATAGGATGAAGTAGGAAGAGAGAACCAGCTCTAGTGTGTGATCTTTATGTATTGATAAACATGAAATGATAAGATCTTAGGGGCAAAAATTAGGGTATAACATATATCTACGGAAATATGGTCGTAAGGTGGTCCGAAAGCAATGGAATCACATGTGTGCATGTGGGTGGTGTTGTGAAATAACTTGGTCTGAGTCATGTAATGATAGACCATGCAAAGTGTTGTAAGATCATGCAAAGTAGTGAAAAGTGATACGATGTAATGATAGATCATGCAACTTCATAATGTTCAAAACACCAAAACTGGTTTCATATAATGTCAACTTACTTAAGTATGGTTAAAAGTAAAACATCCAATATCACTATGTTTTAGAATTAAGCATTGCATGAGAACATGCATTGATAATAGAAAAGTCAATGGACACAACTGAGATTACTTAACATATAACTTAAAATACAAGAAGAAAGTATAGATATATAGTACTCTGAATAAATAACCATTTAAACTCAAAATACTGAAATTCCCTATAACATGAAATAAAACTAAGCATGGAAAAGGATTTGAAACAATTTACTCTAGTAAATAAAGGATTTGAAACACTTCAATCTAGTAAAACATTATTGGTTCCAAAAGCATCCAATGAAAAACTCAAAAAAATTAAAGACTCTTACCCATTTGCTCAGAGGATGCAATGTAAGCGCCTTATTTGTTACCATCAAATCCAAACACCAACCAATCCTCTTCCTCATGGTTATTTATTTTTTGATTCTTCAATTAAGCTAAATCAACAGAGGTTGTAATGCAAGTGTCTTATTTATTTTTTTGATCTTGATACATTGAGATGATATGATGGTGTCTATGCCAACACTAACATGTAATAAATAGCAACACAAAATGAACAAAACAGAGAACAAATATGCACAATAGTTGAAATCCATTATGAAGAATAACAGTATGATCAACAATTACACTATGATAGATAAACAAACATGCTTTCTTCTTTATTAAGATTCAATACTTTTTACTTTAATTATGTCAAATTCACATGCATGTGGGTGGTTTTGTAACTGTTTAAGAAGAAACTATGCATGTAAAAAAACTTGAAACTTGATAATATATGATTTTAAATCTCTCATTAAACTACTCATTTATATCATTAAACTACTCATTTATATCACCGAACATGATTGGTTTAGTTTGATCTCTTTGTACTAAAGTTTAATGTCTTTGTTAACACTTCACAAGGATTACCAAAACTTCATACTGAGGGAATATAGAGAGTAAGAGATCCGTTGGGATGGTGTTGTAGGGTGTTTCACAGTGGAAGTTGTTATTGGTAAGGAAGAAAGTGAGATGGAGGTTGATGTATGGTAGTACAGTTTTGGTATAGTATATTACAAATGAAGGTATATGCATAGAGTCCCACATTGTTTTATATAAACACAAGATTAGTGTTTATAAAGCAAACACCCATTTGTACTACCAAATAAAAATCAAGTTGAGAGTACATGACCTATTGTTAATAGGGCTACTATGGAAAAGAACAAGGGTTTTAGGCCCAATTATAATATTTTGGTAATTAATAATTAATTTATAAATAAATTACTTAAATAAATAAATTAATTAATTACTTGATTAAAGAAATTAATTTATTAAAAGTATTAATAAAAAATAAAAACAAAAATTAAGGAAACATTAAAAAAATAATATAAAAAATAAAAAATAAAATTTAAAAAAGTTTAAAAAATAGTAATTTAACCCATTAAAAAAGTAAAAAAAAAAACATAAAAAAAAAATTAAAAATATGCCATAAATAAATAAAAAATTTAAAAAATCCACGTGGATTAAAAATATAATTAAAAAAAAATACAATGTGGACTACCACGTAGGTAGCTAGAAAGAATCTTTGGTGCATGTGGCAATCAGGGGTTTTTGAGAGAATTTGAAACGATGGAGGATTACAAAAAAACTTTACCAAAGGTTAAAACAAAATCTCGATAATATTACATGAGTGTGTTGTATATTTAACCCATTTTTTAATTTTGTATATATATCAGTGAATGTGCAAAAGATAACTAGCCCTTGCACATTCACTTTAACATTCTTTAATTTGTTTTTTTTAATTATTTATTATGTTAAATAATATTTTCAAATGATATAATAATAAAATATAATTTTAAAAATCATATTTTAAATTTTTGGAAAAAACAGAAATAATTTTTATTTATGCCATAATATTATATTTAACCTTTTTATTTTGAATAAAAATTTATTTTAATTTATATATAATAGTAAAAATAATGATAAAATGAATAAAAAATATTTTCGCCCATTTAGTTATTGAGAGGGTCTTCGCCCATTGACTTTGGTATAAGTCTTTCGCCCATTGAGTTTGTTTAATGACCTTCTATAAATACCAGACTCTTAGAAGGAAATATAATCATTTTTTATTTTATTAATTAAACATCTTGTGATACGGTGGGAGAACTGACTTGAGGTTTTACGTTTGTGTTCGCAATTGTGCGGTTTAGCAAGAGTCGCCACCGACTTTTTATTTTATCCCGAGGATAGGTCAAAAAGCACAGGAAAGACCTTTGAGATGTTTTCTTGGGTTCGGGGGGTAGATTATGAAAAGGGAAGGTGCAAGCACCCTTTTCATCCATGGTTTTCCATTGGCTCTTAGTTACTTGGTTAGATCACTTGCTTTTGCTTTTCAATTGTTTGAAATGGTGCTTTGTGTGTGTGGTTTTGAAAATGCTTTGAAAAAGATGCCATTGTTGTGGCAACCTTTGTAATGATTCTTGTTTGAATATATACAAAGGTGTTTGTCTTTTTGAAAAGATATTTCAATGTTCGAAAGTTTGTTTTTGGGAAATGTTTTGAATTGTGTTGTGAAGTGTGTTTGGAAATAGCAAGGATGTTTTGCAAGCTTTTAAACAAGTAACTAAGAGTTGTCTACCCTATTTTACTCAAAGATCTTTCCTATATTTTTAACCCTTTTGACAGTGTTATTTCACCATTGCATTTGGTGAACAACCTTGTGTTAGGATGTTAAACGGGACAGGCGCGGGTCATCGCATACAATCATTGAAAGCAACTTGTGAGACGCTCTAGCAATTTTGTAAGGGACGAGATCGTTTTTATCGAAGGCAACATTGAGGGTCATCGAGGGACTATGATCTTTGTTTATCAAAGGGGCATTTGCTAGAGTGTCTCATATTCGAGGGACATGATTGCCTTTTCCGAGGCAACAAGCGAGGTTACTCTAGAGGTGCAAGTGTGCATTGTGTTTGTCATTTTCATGCATTTGGATCTTGTATTAGGTTGTTGTACCCCAAAATTTTCCCTCCCATTTCATCAATATTTTCTCACCACAAGACCCTTGGAGCTCAAGATCCAGTTAGGGTTTGCTCTGCTCAAGACTTCTCCTTGCACTGTTGACCCAAATTAAGGTTTGAGTTTGCACAAAGATGTTTTGACCTAAAATGCCCAAAGTGACTTTCATGCTTCATGTTGGACTCACAAGTTTATCCATACCAAGTTTCAAGCCTTGATTCCAATCTTTGCCCAGTCAATTGGACAGTTGACCTAGAAATCAACTGTATTGGGAAAAAGTCAACTGTTGTCAATTGACAGTCAAACCTCATGATTTTTGACCCACATCAACATTATGAACTCATATGAACCATTTGGTCAAGTTTGGATCACAATTCAACAAGAAATTTGATCAGATCACCAAAAGGGCAAAATGGTCATTTTTAGGGTTTTGACTGCACAAAGGCAATTTTTGACTGTTTGACCTAACCAATGGCAAACCAAGCTCACATATGGACTCAAGGACTCAATGACATGGTCTTGACATGTTCAACAAGTTCAAAAGATCCCAAACGCACAAGATTGACAGATGAATTTTCCAATCAACTGATCCAAATTTGACTGTATACTGAAAAGTCAAACTTTGACTTTTTGGTCAAAATCAAGTTCCAAGATCCATTTTTCATCAAGACATGCCAAATTATGAAACTTGTTCATCAAGAAATCAAAAATTACAAATTAGGGTTTTGAAATGAAGAAATTTCATAACTTAGAAATTTTCTAAGTTATGAAATTTCCTAATTTTTTCCTAACTTTGTCCCATCTTTTCATCAAGATACATTTGGATTCAAACAAAAATCAAAATATGAAAGTTATAGTCCATTTCAAAATCTACAACTTTGATTCACAAAGTTTCCTCAAAAGAAGCTTGTAGCTCAAGTTATGATTTTTGGAATAGGGGTGCAAAACATTCATATCTTAGAAATATTTTGACCTATTCTAGGCAGGATTTTTGCCTAACTTCATGGCCTTTTTTCACATGCTTCCACTTGGAATTTCAACTTGCATTAAAAATATGGATTTTATTAAACATTCCAAGCTTTCCAAATTGTCCAAGAACTTCTCAAATACCCTTGTGGTTAGGGAGAATCGAATTTGTCAATATGGGCAAAAGTCACTTTGATTCATGGCCAAATGCATGTTCATAACTTGGGCATTTTTGAAATCAGCTTGCACAAGCTAGTTACAGGCCTCTAATCCTTTTCTTACTCAATAATTAAATGCCAATCCATTGTGTTCTAGCATTATTTTTCTCATTTGGACATTACATGGAAGTTTAATCCATAATTAGAAAAAGTAACTTATCTATTCTTGTAAAGAGCAACTTTATGTTAAAACACAAATCAAAGAAGTACAATGCAGATCTTCTAGGCACAAGATTATGGACTAATACCACTGATCAAGGAGAGATTATGCAGCATGCTTGAGGGACCTGCCTTGGCTTATAACCCAACTTGACAACTTTTGCTTAAAGAAGAAGAAAACTTGCATATTGAACATCAACTCTCATTCCTGCAAGCAAGAGCTAAAGCAAACATTGTAAACACTTTTCACTTGATCCAACTGACTTGAAACACGAGCCTACCACATTCCAAACCTCACCATTCATCAAAACACCATTTTGCTGCACAAAACAGGGCATCCCTGTAGATTGAGTTGCACAACTCAGTTTGCTCATGCGTTTTGGCCAAAGCTGTTCATACACACTCCCTACCATCCATTGAAGCTATCCCAAGCCCTAACTACAGACTGTAACACCTCTAACCAAGTTCACCATTTTCATTTTTTCAGTTGTGCATGTTGAGTTACATAGCTCGATTTAGTCAGTTTCAAAGCAAGCTAGAGGTTGGAGAAACATCCCTGAACTTCAAGCAAGCTGTACAAGTCCTCAAGTTCCATTGAAAGTACCTCCATTGTTGTACACGTCTCAAGATGAAACAGGTAAAAACATGGACCTCTATCTCTCAATCTAGGAAGAGTTAGGCTTAGGTTTATGAATGAAACATGCTCTACTCATGGCCCTGAAGCTACACATATAATTACTTTGCATTTATGTTGTGTGTAGTGAGAGAATTTGGAACCTGAACATTAGAAAAAACTTAGGTCAGAAATTGGGGATGAAGAAATTCTCCTTCGTTTCTTAGAGTTAAGTCAAGTTTTTTATATGTCTGGATTCGTCTCTTGATGCTCTACATTTTTGGTGTTATGAGTTTTGCTTGAAAGTCCAGGAATCAGGAGTTAGGAAACGCGCGTTTTTGTTGTTCAAACAAGTCTGGAGGTTGAAGATGACTGGCTTGGGCTGGGCCTGAGTCAGTCCTACTTTTTGCACCCTTTTTTTCAATTTGCACCCCCCTGGCCCTTTATGTGATATATTTGTTATTTTTGATTTTTTCTTTTTGATTCTGATTTTATATTTTTATTCAAGCATGA
This sequence comes from Vicia faba, assembly GCA_948472305.1. NCBI lineage: Eukaryota > Viridiplantae > Streptophyta > Magnoliopsida > Fabales > Fabaceae > Vicia > Vicia faba. Next base: position 492,046,665 of record OX451737.1, read on the forward strand.
AAAAACACTAAAAATATTTTTCTCACATTTTTTGCATTTTATTTGGTATTTATTTTGTTTCATTTAGTTTCATATGTAAATAAATATATATATACTTTTATGTAAAATACTAAAATAATACAAAATACATTTTTATTTTCTGATTTTATTTTATTTTATCTTTTGAAAACATTTTCTAAAAAATATACTTTTTTTGTAAATAATAAATATTTATATTTTTGTACATATTTAATATATTTAGTAAATAATATAAATACTTATTTATCTTTTTTAAATATTTAGGATAAATATAAAAATAATACATTTTTATTGTTATTAACATTTGACTTCAAAAATCACTTTTTTACAATATACTTCCTTTTTATTTATTTTTTTGTATATAATTAATAAATATTGCATATAATAAATAATAATTACTTTTTATTTAGCAAATTAGGGTTTTACCCTAAATCATGAAAATACCCAAAAATTAATCCTTTTTTTATTTTTTGTTTATATATCACATGAAAAATACTTTTTACATACATATAAAAATCATTTTTTGCATCTTGCATATTTATTGTATTTTATTTAATTATTGTACAATTAAATAACTTGTATATTCAATTTGGATTGTAATAGTTTAGATTTAAATTTCTTGCTAAATATCCCCATTTGAACATTTGTACCCCCCATCCCATAATTATGTTGTAATAATTTAGGATTTTATTTTCCGCACTTTAAAACTTTCTAAAAATGCCATGATAGACTTAGAGTTTTATATGCAAATAAAAAATAACAAATAGCTTAACCTAAAACAAAAGACAAAAAGCATGAAAATGGACAACACCAATCACACTTGCACCCCTTAAGGTTACTCCACTTGTTGCCTTCAATAATGGGCCATGTTGCATGTTGGGTGTCTTTGGCAAAACAAAACAAATTCAAATGATCATAGTCCCTCGATGACGCTTTCAAAAGTTGCCTAAAAATGATCAAGTCCCTTAAGAGAAAAGTTGCCAAAGACACTTGGCACCATTGCAATCATGGTCTAAACGATGACCCGCGCCCGTCCCGTTAACATCCTAACACAAGATTGTCCACCAAATACAATGGTGGAACAAAATTGTTAAAAGGGTTAAAACATAGGAAAGATCTTTGAGAAATTTAGGGTAGACAAAACTCTTAGTTACTTGACCAAAACTTGCAAAACACACTTGCCTACTTTTCAAAAACCATACTCCACAACACACTTTCAAAAACAACTTTCAAAAAAACATTGAAAACTTTTCAAAAGACATACACCTTTGTATACATTCAAACATGGATCATTACAAAGGTTGCCACAACAAATGGCCTCTTTTCAAAACATTATCAAACCCACACAAAGCACCATTTCAAACAATTGAAAATTCAAGGCAAGTGATCTAAGCAAGTAACTAAGAGCCCATGGATAACCATGGATAGAAAGGGTGCTAATACCTTCCCTTTCTATAATCTACTCCCCGATCCCGAGAAAACATCTCAAAGGTTTTTGTTGTGCTTTTTAACCTTTCCTTAGGATAAAATAAAAAGTCGGTGGCGACTCTTGCTCAACCGAAACATTTGTGAAAACAAACGCAAAAACTCAAGTCAGTTCTCCCACCGTATCACAGAACTGGCGAATCTGCTGGGGAGAATTTTAAAGTGGAGTAACCTTAGGGCTTAGATCACCCTCTTGCATGACCAATTGTTTGCTTTGATTGCTTTATATCTTGGTTCTCTTGTTTGGGCTTGAAATCCTACACCCGGATTTGGGGAAACATTCATAGATAGCAATACGTTGTGGAAACTGTGCGGGGTACACCGACACAGTTGAAGCAATAGCTATATTAGTGCGACATATTTGTGAGTACCGGTAACCCTTGAGTTCAATCAAGGAGAGTACGGGGCCGCTGAGTGATGTCACTAAGCACTAATGACCTAGAATCTTACTTGACCATCTTGGCCTTTCATTAGGGGTAGTGAGATGACCGGCTTTGGTGCAGTCCGAAGTTGGTAGATACTCGATACTACACTCATTGAGGGTTGTTTTCTTGGAATATTTTGGTCGCTAGTTAAGTGGCTAAACCAAAACAATGAACATGGAAAACAATCCAATGATATTGAGCTCCTTAGAACCCGGTTACTATTTATAGGACAGGTTTTTAAGCCAACTACACTCAAGAGGGTACTTACCTATGAAACCTCATGCAAGCCTGAAACTAGGGTTTTATGTGAATTACTTGTACACATGTTTGTGCATACATCATGAGCATCATAAAGCATCATATGCATTCACTAACCATTTCAAGGGTTTAGATCTTCATCTTTGTTCTTGTTTTGTAGGTCATGGAAATTCTTCGCAGGAAAACTATCCAAGTCAACCTTGTGAGAATCCCTCCTCAACTCAAGGAGCTCACATCCAGGATTCTGGAAAGCTCTCCCTTCAGTGAAAGACATGGTAGACTGCTCAGCCTAGTCAGCACCAACATTGAAGAGGACATGGTAAAGGTGTTGTTCCAGTTCTTTGACCCCCTTCACCACTGTTTCACTTTCCCCGACTACCAATTGGTGCCCACTTTGGAGGAATTTTCTCAACTTCTGAGAATTCCTATTCTTAATCAACTACCCTACAACGGTACGGAAAAAAAACCAAAGCCTGAAGATGTTGCTCAAGCACTACACTTGCAACCATCTGACATCAAGGGGCATTGGGAAACTAGAAGCGGTGTCAAAGGATTTTTGGCAAAATTCTTGTTTGAGAAGGCACAAGAGTGTTGGAATTCATTGGACCTACAAGCCTTCGAAGAAATTGTGGCACTCCTCATTTATGGGTTGGTCCTGTTCCCAAATCCTGACCAGCTTGTAGATGTCAACACTGTCAAGATCTTCTTATCCCGGAATCCAATACCAACATTGCTTGGGGACATTCTTCACTCATTTTACACACGAACAATGAGAAAGAGGGGTGTTCTCATGTGCTGTACTCCTCTCCTTGCAAGGTGGTTTATTTCGCACCTTCCACAATCTGTCTTGAAGAATGACCAAGGCTTAAGGTGGTCACAACGGTTGATGACCCTCACTCACTCTGATGTACATTGGTGTTCTCGGTCCAGAGAAAATGTCATCATCATCGATCATTGTGGAGAGTTCCCTAATGTTCCATTGCTTGGCATTAGAGGAGGCATTACCTACAATCCTTGTCTAGCTTTGAGACAATTTGGATATGCACGGAGGGATGGCCCTCACGACATGTTGATTCATGACCTAGTTTTTGACTTCGATAACGATGCGCAAGGACTTCGCCAAAGATTCATCAGAGCTTGGAGGATGCCTAACAAGGTAGACAGCAAGACACTGGGGCACAAGAACTCCATCCCCCTTGAGCCTTATCTCAAGTGGGTACGAACCCGAGCCCAGAGTCTAATGATGCCTTACCCTCATGTTCTCCCTGTAATTAAAGAGCCCGTTAAGGAAGGAGAGGTTCCCTACACCATCCTATATCCTGACATGCCTACATCGTGGGAGGAGATGCAGAAGAGTTGGATCCAACTTAAAGAGGAGCGGAACACTTTTGAAGCCAGCTTCTACGCCAGTGAGAAGAAGGTTTTGGAGCTTACCCGCCGACTCCATGAGGAAGAGACCCTCAACAGCTACATCGCACCAAAGAGGATGCGCAACGTCTTTTTACCTTGAGAAGTTTTTTGTAATATTTGGCCCATGGGGCATTTATGTACTGATAAAATTTCTTCTTATTAATATGACGTGTGTTCTTTTTGTTTGCAACAATCTTGAATTTTCTAAATCCTTGAATGCATTGCATAAACAAACATATCATTCATCATGCGCATAAGCAGGTCTCCACACCAGGTTTCCTTATCTTTCTGCTGTTTATTTCAGTAAGATGGATCTCGAACAGACGGTCAAGGACTTGCAGTCTCAAAACTCACAGTTTCAACATCTCCTGATGACTTTGGCAAAGGGTCAGGAGGATCTAAAAGCCCTGCTGGGGAATAAAGAGCAAGTGAAAAAGAAGAAGAAAAGAGTCGGGGTGGCTACCCTAGGAAGAAGGTTTGAGGGTGAAGCAAGAAGAGTTCTTGAATTTCCCCCTACGTCTGAAGAGGGAACCAGTAAAGGGAAAGGGGCTGCGGTACCGTCTGAATCCGAAGTTGAAGAAGAGGAGGCTGAAGAAGACGAAGACTACTCAGAACAACAATACCTGCCCGCCGATGATAAGTACAAAAGCTTGGAAGACAGGTTGGCAGCTATGGAGCTGCAGAGAGTTCCCGGCTTAGATTTCGAAGATTTGGGATTAATTGCTGGAATTGGGATCCCCCCGAAGTTCAAAGTGCCAATTTTTGCAAGATATGACGGGCAGTCCTGCCCGAAGATGCATCTCAGATCATATGTAAGGAAGATCCAACCTTACACTGCAGACAAGAACCTATGGATCCATTTCTTTCAGGATAGCCTTTCAGGGGCTCAACTCGAATGGTTCTATCAGCTGGATGGAGCCAGTATTCGAAACTGGGAGGACTTGGCTACCGCATTTTATAAACAGTATCAGTACAATTCTGACCTTGCTCCCACGCGTACCCAACTCCAGGGTATGTCACTGGGGACGAGCGAAGGATTCAAGGAGTATGCGCAAAAGTGGAGAGACCTGGCTGGCAGGGTGCAGCCACCGCTGACTGACCGTGAGCTTGTGGACATGTTCCTAGGGACCCTGTCTGGTTCGTTCTTCAACCATCTGATTGGTAATTCTTCTGATGGGTTCACCGACTTGATCTTAATCGGTGAGAGGATAGAAGCTAGTATCAAGTCGGGGAAGATACAGAAAGGTGCCTCCGTGAGTACTGAAAAGAAGCCCTTCAAGAAGGAAGCCAGTGCTGTTTATGGTCCCAGAAGACAGATTAAACCAGAACGCCGCCAAACTGTCAACGCGTTGGTAATTTCAAAGCCTGCTGCCGCTCCTCAGCAGTACAACCAGCCAAGGGGTGAGAGACCCAAAAGGCAGTACACTCGGCTCAATATAACCCTGTCTCAGATATTGCCGCAACTACTGTCAACCAATCTGGTAACTGTCAAAGAAGCTCCGAAGGTAGTGAACACAGCTTCTCCAAAGTACAACCCCAACGCCCGTTACGCTTATCACTCTGATAGCCCGGGGCATACCACGGATGATTGCTGGGCTCTGAGGAATAAGGTTCAGGACCTTATTGATGCTAAAGAAATACAGTTCGAGGCGCCCGAAAGGCCCAATGTTGTGACTGCTCCCATGCCCCAGCATGGAGTGAATGTTGCGGAAGAAGACTGGTATGTAGCCTCCGTGGAAGAGATTGTTACTCCGTTATTGATTGTCAAGAGGAACCTGTTGCTAGCCGGTTTATTTCCGGGATGTAGTAAAGGTTTCCTTCTATGTGTTGTTTCACCTGCTGGTTGTCCTTTGCTAAAATCAGGTATCCAAAGCCTGATAGATAGCAAAGAGATCTTGTTCGAGAAGATTGTTGTTCCTGCTGTCCCTGCTGAAGAAGTTTCTATTGTCACTATTTTCAACAAACCTCCCAAGGCTCCTTCAAAGAAGCCTGTCAAAATCATGTCCACTCAGAAGATTGCTCCTATCATCATCACTGTTCCGGGGCCTCTCCCTTATACATCTGACAAAGCTGTCCCATGGCACTATGGGGCAGATGTTTATGTGTTTGGAGTAAAACAAGAGTTTGATGCTAGTACCAGTGTCAGCAACATCACCGGGCCTGCCAAAGTTACTCGCCGTGGTAGGATGTTCTCACCAGATATTGCACCACCAGCTATTCGAAAACCTCTTATCATCACACCTGCAAGTGTGCCTGCTCCCCTTCCTGATCAAGTTCCTGTTTCTACCCCTGCTGCCGAGTCATCTGACGCTCGGGGCAAAGGGATTGCTACTGATTTGCCTGCCCTGACGGAGGCACCAAAGACAACCAATGTTGAAGCTTCCCAACAAGAGATGGAAGAGATTCTCAAGATTATCAAGAAGAGTGATTTCAACGTAGTTGAGCAGCTGGGGCACACCCCATCTAAAATTTCTATGCTATCACTATTGTTGTGTTCAGAGGCCCACGCCAAGGCCCTGGTCTCCTTCCTGAAGACGGCCCATGTGCCACAAGAAACGTCTGCTGATCAATTTACCGATTGTGTGGCCAACTTGACTGCCGATAATAGGTTGGGCTTCTCTGACGCCGATCTGACTGCCAAAGGAAAGAACCATAACGACGCCCTGCATGTCTCTATTGAATGCAGGGGCACTACTCTTGCCCATGTGTTGGTAGACACCGGTTCTTCATTGAACTTATTACCCAAGAAGGCCCTAGACAGGTTGGATTGTGAGGGTTTGGAGCTCAAGCCTAGTAACATTGTTGTCTGGGCCTTTGATGGTTCGAAAAGGATGGTACATGGGGAAGTTGACATTCCAATCAGGGTTGGTTCTCAAGTTTTTGATTCTACTTTCTATGTGATGGACATCCAACCATCCTATTCTTGTTTGCTGGGTCGTCCATGGATCCACAAGGATGGAGCTGTGACCTCCACACTACATCAGAAGCTTAAGTACCCGGTCAGAGGAAAGATTATTACAGTTCAGGGGGAGGAAGAGTATATGGTCAGCCACCTTAACTCGTTCTGGTACATAGAGATGGATGGGGAATTCATTTAGACTCCATTCCAGCACTTTGAAGAAGTTCCTCAGACACTAGCATCAGCTGAAACTGTGATTGAAGACCCTCCTTTGAAGATGGCTTCCTTAAAGGATGCCCGGGCTGTGATTGAGAAGGGTGAGTGTACAAACTGGGGACGACTTCCTGATTTCACTCCGAAGACTGACAAGTTTGGCTTGGGATTCACTGCAGAAGCTCAGAGGGCTGTTCGTAAAGAAAGGATTGGAAGACCTCCTGTGTTCATCACCAACCCGGGAGTGAATGCTATTGAAGACGACATGGAGGAATATGAATTCGATAGCTGGTCTACCCAACAACCGACGGTGGACCAAGCAACTGGACTGCCAAAGACTTCACACCTATTACTTTTGTCACTCAGTAATGAACTCTTTTGTTTTGAATTTGTAACAGACAATATTTTGAAACTTTTATGGCTCAGTGTCTTACCCGGGGCACCGTGGCTTCATTTGTGAGGGCTTTTGTGTGTCATTTTCATATATCATCAATAAAAACATTGGACGTTTGTTGCATTTAAAAATTTTGCGCTCCTTTTCTTTCTTTATTATATATTGCAAAACAGATATATTTACACACACTCACCTATACAGGTTCCAATCCACTCTGGATCTCACTGGTAACGACTCTACTACTGCCAGTTATGACTTCGAAAATCCGATCAACTTAGCCGAAGACGAAGGTGAAGATGATTGCGAAGTGCCTGGTGAACTTGCAAGACTACTACTCCAGGAAGAGAGGGCCATTCAGCCACATGAAGAGCCAGTGGAAACGGTAAATCTGGGTATTGAGACAGACATAAAGGAAGTCAAGATTGGTGCCAATCTAGAGCTCAGTGTGAAACAACGGTTGATTCAGATGCTGCATGACTATGTGGAAATCTTTGCCTGGTCTTACGAAGACATGCCTGGGTTGGATACTGACATTGTGGTTCATCACCTGCCTACCAAGGAAGACTACCCTCCAGTTAAACAAAAGGTCCACCGTATGCGACCAGAGATGTCCGAGAAAATCATAGTTGAGGTTATGAAACAATTTGACGCCGGTTTTCTAGCAGTGACTTCTTATCGTCAGTGGGTTGCCAACGTGGTTCCAGTGCCGAAGAAAGATGGTAAGGTCCGAATGTGTGTTGATTACAGGGATTTGAACAGGGCGAGCCCGAAGGATGATTTCCCTCTGCCTCATATCGACGTTCTGGTTGACAATACTGCTCAGCATAAAGTATTCTCCTTCATGGACGGCTTCTCCGGTTATAATCAGATCAAGATGGCTCCTGAAGACATGGAGAAGACCACTTTTGTTACTCAGTGGGGCACCTTTTGCTACAAGGTCATGCCTTTTTGGGTTGAAAAATGCTGGGGAAACCTACCAATGTGCCATGGTTGCTTTATTTCATGACATGATCCATCACGAGATAGAAGTATACGTAGATGATATGATTGCAAGGTCCCAAACTGAGGAGGAACACCTTGACCATCTACGGAAACTGTTTGACCGTCTGAAGTTGTACAAGCTGAGGTTGAACCCAAACAAGTGCACCTTTGGGGTGAGATTTGGAAAACTGTTAGGCTTCGTCGTAAGCGACAAAGGTATTCAAGTGGACCCTGCCAAGGTGAAAGCCATACAAGAGATGCCAGTTCCCAAGACAGAGAAAGAAGTCAGAGGCTTTCTAGGACGTCTGAACTACATTGCCCGATTCATCTCACACCTAACTGCTACCTGTGAACCAATCTTCAAGCTGCTGAAGAAAGATCAAGTAGTACGTTGGAACGATGAATGCCAGGCCGCTTTCGAAAGAATCAAAGAGTATCTCCAAGAGCCACCCATTCTTATGCCACCAGTTGAAGGAAGACCTCTAATCTTATACTTGACAGTACTGGACAACTCAATGGGGTGTGTGCTGGGGCAGCATGACGAGTCTGGCCGAAAAGAACACGCCATTTATTACCTTAGCAAAAAGTTTACCGACTGTGAGACCCGATACTCACTGCTCGAGAAAACTTGCTGCGCTTTGGTATGGGCTGCTCGCCGGCTGAGACAGTATATGTTGACTCACACTACTCTGTTGATTTCAAAAATGGATCCAATCAAGTACATATTCGAAAAGCCTGCCTTGTCCGGAAGAATAGCAAGATGGCAGATGATCTTGACGGAATATGACATCCAGTACACAACTCAAAAAGCAATCAAGGGAAGTGTATTGGCAGACCATTTGGCACACCAGGCAGTGGATGATTACCAGTCGATGAACTTTGAATTTCCAGACGAGGATATCATGGTAGTGACTGATTGTGAAGTACCTGGACCGGATGAAGGACCTGAGGAAGGATCCCGATGGTCTATGCACTTCGACGGAGCCTCGGACGCATTGGGTAATGGTATTGGCGCTGTGATCATATCCCCTAAAGGCACTCATACTCCACTCACCGCCCGACTATGTTTCAACTGCACCAACAACATGGCAGAGTATGAGGCATGTATCATGGGTCTTCAAGCTGCAATCGACCTAAGGATCAAGTTTCTGAGTGTCTTCGGAGATTCCGCTCTCGTGATCAATCAGATCAAAGGCGAGTGGGATACGAAATACCCAAATATTATTCCTTACAAAGAGTATGTGTTGACGTTTCTTCCCCACTTCGAGGAGATAACTTTTGAACACTTCCCAAGAGAGGAGAATCAGTTAGAGGACGCACTAGCTACAATGTCTTCTATGTTCAAAGTCAAATGGGACAACGAGGCTCCCCGAATCATTATTTGGAAGTTGGATGAACCTGCACATTGCTGCGATCTCGAGACTGAAGAGGTAACAGAAAACCCCTGGTATCATGAGGTGAAGAGGTACCTTGAAGCTCAATAATACCCCGAAGGCGCATCTGTTAATGACAAGAAGTTCCTGAGAAGGTTTGCGGAAAAGTTCTTCCTCAGTAATGGCATTCTCTACAAGCGAAACCATGATTCAACCTTACTGCGTTGTGTGGATAAGATTGAAGCAGAAAAGATCATGGCAGAGCTACATGAAGGTACCTTCGGAACACATTCCAGTGCACATACCATGGAAAAGAAAATCCTTCGGGCAGGATATTTCTGGTCCACAATGGAAGCCGGCTGTTATCAGCATTCACGAACTTGTCATAAATGCCAGATCTATGCTGATAAGGTGCACATTCCTCCGGTTCCTCTGAACGTCTTGACAACACCTTGGCCTTTTGCAATGTGGGGCATTGATATGATCGGCGAGATCAGACCTACGACATCCAACGGGCATCGCTTCATCTTGGTAGTGATTGATTACTTCACAAAGTGGGTCGAGGTAGCTTCCTATGCTACCGTAACCAAGAACGTCGTGGCACGGTTCATTCGGCCCAACCTGACCTGCCGCTACGGTGTACCTGAGAGGATCATTACGGATAATGGTACCAATCTTAACAACAAGATGATCACTGAGCTCTGCGAGAAATTCAAGATACAACACCACAACTCTTCTCCCTACCGGCCGAAGATGAACGGGGCTGTAGAAGCAGCGAATAAGAACATCAAGAAGATTGTGCAGAAGATGACAGTGACCTACAAAGATTGGCACGAAATGTTACCATTTGCTCTTCATGGTTACCGCACCTCAGCACGGACGTCAACAGGGGAAACTCCCTTTTCCTTGGTCTATGGCATGGAGGCAGTCTTGCCTATTGAAGTCCAGATACCGTCTCTCCGGATAATGAAGGATGCAGGTTTGAGCGAAGATGACTGGATCCAGACTCGGCTTGATCAATTAAACCTAATCGACGAAAAGAGACTCACTGCTATTTGTCATGGTCAGACGTACCAAAAACGGATGATCAGGGCATTTAACAAGAAGGTCAGACGACAAGAGTATCAAGTCGGAGACCTGGTAATCAAGCGCATCATTCTTCCTCAAAGTGATCCCAGGGGCAAATGGACCTCTATGTATGAAGGGCCATTTGTGGTTAAGCATATCTTCTCAGGAGGAGCTATGATTCTAACCACCATGGATGGTGACGACCTTCCTCACCCCGCCAATGCAGACATAGTAAAAAGATACTACGCGTGAATAAAAGACCCGCTAGGTTGACACACCTAGGAAAAAATAAGGGCTTCCCGGCGAACCAAAAGGGTTCGGGAAAAAATAAGGGATGAAATGAAAAAAAATCTGTACACCCGGCAAGTCGAAAACCTGAAAAGGCGGCTTGGGCAAAAATGGGTATCCCGGTGGACTGAAAACCCAAAAGGGCGGTCCAAGCAAAAGTTAGGGATAAAGCGTAATACTATGTCTCATTGGATCACCTTGCATCCAGAATTTGGCATCAACTATCGGGCTCAGATGACTCCAATCAATCAGCTTCATCTTCAACTAAGCAGCAAAGTGATGAGACACTTGAAGACATAAAGGCGATAACAGAGTTGGAACCCAGTGGGATTATTTTTCACATAGCTGTTTTGTTTCCTTTTCACAAAATTGTATAAACTCTATTTTTGCTCGGCGGCGTTCTCTTACTAGGACGTCAGCCTCCTGTACATAAAACGCCTATTACAGGCAAACTTCAAAATCAATACAAGTTCAATTTTTCAGACAAATTACCCATCGTTTTTCCTTTTTCTGTTTTGTTTTGCAAAGAACGTCCAATGTTCATTTTTGATATATGCATTTGACATTAATTGCTAATCATAAATATTTGCATGCGAAACAAAGGACTAATTACAGGTGACATCAGAAACAGGGGCAATAAAGAATTGTCTAAGCAATTTAGTTGCTCAGTCCACCAAGGTACCAAGGTAAGTTCGGCTGAAGAACGTGACCAAGTTACCTCAACTCCCCACAGAGTAAGACCAGATTCAGCAATGCTCTCCCTAGGAAGAGTTGGTCCCCCATCAGCCCTGAAAAGGCACAATATCCCCTAGCAAGTCAACGATACTCTCCCCCAAGCAGAGTTAGTCTACTGTCAGCCTTAAGGAAGTTGGGTATCCCCAGAAGATCTCAATATTCCCCAGCGGAGTATAGACATTCCTCAGCAAGCATCCCCGGCAGTCTTAATATAAGATTGTTCCCCGGCGGAATACAGACATCCAGTGGAACCATTCCCCAGTACAGTCTGAAAAGTTTCCCCAGGAAAGTTGAATCATCCTCCCCAGTAGATTCCAAAGCTTATCCCCAGTAGATTCTGGAAGCTTATCCCCCGCAGAGTACGAACGCATCTCCCAGGTTTCATTCAAAGGTTATTCCCCCACTAGGGAATAACAGGGTTATCCTTAGCTAATTACCACGGAAAGTTCTTCCTCGGCGAAGTTCTTCCTATTCCTCAGCGGAATTCATCAAATTCCCCAACATAACTTATCAGTGGAATCCCCAGCGGAGCTCTCATCAAAGTCTCAGCGAAGTATCTCTTCCCACAGAGTATTTCTCCGCAGAGTAATCTCTCCAACAAGTTTATTCCCCAACGGAGTCATCTTCTCCTACCGGTTTATTCTTACAACCATCATCCCCAGCGGAAACAAAGAACTCTACTCTTCAACATCAGCCCAGGATTTAACAAACTCCCGACACTCGTCAAGGATTTATTTTCCTAGACGAAAATACATTCATAGACATTTCACATTTCATACATCCTGTTTACACACATGATAACGTGCATACAACACTATCTCATTTTGAGCATCATGACATCATGCATTTCATACATCATGACATTGCATGCAACTAATGTTTTGCCTTTTCATGAAAAGGTCAATCCAAAGATGATTACTATCAACTATCCCAATTCCAGATTCGATTCCTGTATCCAGCCAGGGCATATCTGTGAGCGATTTAATTGTAGATTCGACACCTGTATCCAGCCAGGGAATATCTGCATGAAGAGTTTCCAGATTCGATTCCTGTATCCAGCCAGGGCATATCTGTAGACGACAAATTCCAGATTCGATACCTGTATCCAGCCAGGGCATATCTGTAGACGACAAATTCCAGATTCGATACCTGTATCCAGCCAGGGCATATCTGTAGACGACAAATTCCAGATTCGATACCTGCATCTAGCTAGGGCATATCTGTAGACGACCAATTCCAAATTCGATTCCTGTATCCAGCCAGGGCATATCTGTGAGTATTCGATTGTGGATTCGACACCTGTATCTAGCCAGGGCATATCTGCATGAATAGTTTAGAGATTCGATACCTGCATCCAGCCAGGGCACGTCTGTAAACAACCTTTTGAAGTTCCGGATTCGATTCCTGTATCTAGCCAGAGCACATCTGTGAGCAACTAATTGTAGATTCGATACCTGTACCTAGCCAGGGCATATCTGCATGAAGAGTTTGAAGATCAACACCTGTAACAGGCCAGGAAACCATCTTCCTTTCTCAAAGTACGCAAGTTCTCGCTAAGGAATCTCTTACGCGATCAACACTTCCAAATGGCATCTATAAGCCCATTCCCGACAAGGATATGTCACGTCTCCAGATGGCATCTATAAGCCCATCCTCCTATCCACCTATCTCCAAATGGCATCTATAAGCCCATTCCCGCCATCACATTGCTGATACTCCACTATGCGAGTGCAAATTTCTGGGCACTTTAGTGTTCAATCATCTTCCACCTTTGGATCACGAAAGGCACGCAAGCCAATCTACATCCTCAGGTCTAAGAAGATTGAACAGGGGCAAATGTTGTACCCCAAAATTTGCCCTCCCATTTCATCAATATTTTCTCACCACAAGACCCTTGGAGCTCAAGATCCAGTTAGGGTTTGCTCTGCTCAAGACTTCTCCTTGCATTGTTGACCCAAATTAGGGTTTGAGTTTGCACAAAGATGTTTTGACCTAAAATGCCCAAAGTGACTTTCATGCTTCATGTTGGACTCACAAGTCTATCCATACCAAGTTTCAAGCCTTGATTCCAATCTTTGCCCAGTCAATTGGACAGTTGACCTAGAAATCAGATGTATTGGGAAAAAGTCAACTGTGGTCAATTGACAGTCAAACCTCATGATTTTTGACCCACATCAACATTATGAACTCATATGAACCATTTGGTCAAGTTTGGATCACAATTCCACAAGAAATTTGATCAGATCACCAAAAGGGCAAAATGGTCATTTTTAGGGTTTTGACTGCACAAAGGCAATTTTTGACTGTTTGACCTAACCAATGGCAAACCAAGCTCACATATGGACTCAAGGACTCAATGACATGGTCTTGACATGTTCAACAAGTTCAAAAGATCCCAAATGCACAAGATTGACAGATGAATTTTCCAGTCAACTGATCCAAATTTGATTGTATACTGAAAAGTCAAACTTTGACTTTTTGGTCAAAATCAAGTGCCAAGATCCATTTTTCATCAAGACATGCCAAATTATGAAACTTGTTCATCAAGAAATCAAAAATTACAAATTAGGGTTTTGAAATGAAGAAATTTCATAACTTAGAAATTTTCTAAGTTATGAAATTTCCTAATTTTTTCCTAACTTTGTCCCATCTTTTCATCAAGATACATTTGGATTCAAACAAAACTAAAAACATGAAAGTTATAGTACATTGCAAAATCTACAACTTTGATTCACAAAGTTTCCTCAAAAGAAGCTTGTAGCTCAAGTTATGATTTTTGGAATAGGGGTGCAAAACATTCATAACTTAGAAATATTTTGACCTATTCTAGGCAGGATTTTTGCCTAACTTCATGGCCTTTTTTCACATGCTTCCACTTGGAATTTCAACTTGCATTACAAATATGGATTTTATTACACATTCCAAGCTTTCCAAATTGTCCAAGAACTTCTCAAACACCCTTGTGGTTAGGGAGAATCGAATTTGTCAATATGGGCAAAAGTCACTTTGATTCATGGCCAAATGCATGTTCATAACTTGGGCATTTTTGAAATCAGCTTGCACAAGCTAGTTACAGGCCTATAATCCTTTTCTTACTCAATAATTAAATGCCAATCCATTGTGTTCTAGCATTATTTTGCTCATTTGGTCATTACATGGAAGTTTAATCCATAATTAGAAAAAGTAACTTATCTATTCTTGTAAAGAGCAACTTTATGTCAAAACACAAATCAAAGAAGTACAATGCAGATCTTCTAGGCACAAGATTATGGACAAATCCCACTGATCAAGGAGAGATTATGCAGCATGCTTGAGGGACCTGGCTTGGCCTATAACCCAACTTGACAACTTTTGCTTAAAGAAGAAGAAAACTTGCATATTGAACATCAACTCTCATTCCTGCAAGCAAGAGCTAAAGCAAACATTGTAAACACTTTTCACTTGATCCAACTGACCTGAAACACGAGCCTACCACATTCCAAACCTCACCATTCATCAAAACACCATTTTGCTGCACAAAATAGGGCATCCCTGCAGATTGAGTTACCAACTCAGTTTGCTCGTGCGTTTTGGCCAAAGCTTGTTCATACACACTCCCTACCATCCATTGAAGCTATCCCAAGCCCTAACTACAGACTGTAACACCTATAACCAAGTTCACCATTTTCATTTTTTCAGTTGTGCAGGTTGAGTTACATAGCTCGATTCAGTCAGTTTCAAAGCAAGCTAGAGGTTGGAGAAACATCCCTGAACTTCAAGCAAGCTGTATAAGTCCTCAAGTTCCATTGAAAGTACCTCCATTGTTGTACACGTCTCAAGCTGAAACAGGTAAAAACATGGACCTCTATCTCTCAATCTAGGAAGAGTTAGGCTTAGGTTTATGAATGAAACATGCTCTACTCATGGCCCTGAAGCTACACATATAATTACTTTGCATTTATGTTGTATGTACTGAGAGAATTTGGAACCTGAACATTAGAAAAAACTTAGGTCAGAAATTGGGGATGAAGAAATTCTCCTTCGTTTCTTAGAGTTAAGTCAAGTTTTTTATATGTCTGGATTCGTCTCTTGATGCTCTACATTTTTGGTGTTATGAGTTTTGCTTGAAAGTCCAGGAATCAGGAGTTAGGAAACGCGCGTTTTTGTTGTTCAAACAAGTCTGGAGGTTGAAGATGACTGGCTTGGGCTGGGCCTGAGTCAGTCCTACTTTTTGCACCTTTTTTTTTCAATTTGCACCCCCTGACCCATTATGTGATATATTTGTTATTTTTGATTTTTTCTTTTTGATTCTGATTTTATATTTTTATTCAAGCATGAAAAAACACTAAAAATATTTTTCTCACATTTTTTGCATTTTATTTGGTATTTATTTTGTTTCATTTAGTTTCATATGTAAATATATATATATATATATATATATATATATATATATATATATATATATATATATATATATATATATATATATATATATATATATATATATATATATATATATATATATATATATATATATATATATATATATATATATATATATATATATATATATATATATATATATATATATATATATATATATATATATATATATACTTTTATGTAAAATACTAAAATAATACAAAATACATTTTTATTTTCTGATTTTATTTTATTTTATCTTTTGAAAACATTTTCTAAAAAATATACTTTTTTTGTAAATAATAAATATTTATATTTTTGTACATATTTAATATATTTAGTAAATAATATTAATACTTATTTATCTTTTATTAAATATTTAGGATAAATATAAAAATAATACATTTTTATTGTTATTAATATTTGACTTCAAAAATCACTTTTTTTACAATATACTTCCTTTTTATTTATTTTTTTTGTATATAATTAATAAATATTGCATATAATAAATAATAATTACTTTTTATTTAGCAAATTAGGGTTTTACCCTAAATCATGAAAATACCCAAAAATTAATCCTTTTTTTATTTTTTGTTTATATATCACATGAAAAATACTTTTTACATACATATAAAAATTATTTTTTCATCTTGCATATTTATTGTATTTTATTTAATTATTGTACAATTAAATAACTTGTATATTCAATTTGGATTGCAATAGTTTAGATTTAAATTTCTTGCTAAATATCCCCATTTGAACATTTGTACCCCCCATCCCATAATTATGTTGTAATAATTTAGGATTTTATTTTCCGCACTTTAAAACTTTCTAAAAATGCCATGATAGACTTAGGGTTTTATATGCAAATAAAAAATAACAAATAGCTTGACCTAAAACAAAAGACAAAAAGCATGAAAATGGACAACACCAATCACACTTGCACCCCTTAGGGTTACTCCACTTGTTGCCTTCAATAATGGGCCATGTTGCATGTTGGGTGTCTTTGGCAAAACAAAACAAATTCAAATGATCATAGTCCCTCGATGACGCTTTCGAAAGTTGCCTAAAAATGATCAAGTCCCTTAAAGGAAAAGTTGCCAAAGACACTTGGCACCATTGCAATCATGGTCTAAACGATGACCCGCGCCCGTCCCGTTAACATCCTAACACAAGATTGTCCACCAAATACAATGGTGGAACAAAATTGTTAAAAGGGTTAAAACATAGGAAAGATCTTTGAGAAATTTAGGGTAGACAAAACTCTTAGTTACTTGACCAAAACTTGCAAAACACACTTTCCTACTTTTCAAAAACCACACTCCACAACACACTTTCAAAAAACTCTTTCAAAAAAACATTGAAAACTTTTCAAAAGACATACGCCTTTGTATACATTCAAACATGGATCATTACAAAGGTTGCCACAACAAATGGCCTCTTTTCAAAACATTTTCAAACCCACACAAAGCACCATTTCAAACAATTGAAAATTCAAGGCAAGTGATCTAAGCAAGTAACTAAGAGCCCATGGATAACCATGGATAGAAAGGGTGCTAATACCTTCCCTTTCTATAATCTACTCCCCGAACCCGAGAAAATATCTCAAAGGTTTTTGCTGTGCTTTTTAACCTTTCCTTAGGATAAAATAAAAAGTCGGTGGCGACTCTTGCTCAACCGAAACATTTGCGAAAACAAACGCAAAAACTCAAGTCAGTTCTCCCACCGTATCACAGAACTGGCGAATCTGCTGGGGAGAATTTTAAAGTGGAGTAACCTTAGGGCTTAGATCACCCTCTTGCGTGACCAATTGTTTGCTTTGATTGCTTTATATCTTGGTTCTCTTGTTTGGGCTTGAAATCCTACACCCAGATTTGGGGAAACATTCATAGATAACAATACGTTGTGGAAACGGTGCTGGGTATACCGACACGGTTGAAGAAATAGCTATATTAGTGCGACATATTTGTGAGTACCGGTAACCCTTGAGTTCAATCAAGGAGAGTACGGGGCCGCTGAGTGATGTCACTAAGCACTAATGACCTAGAACCTTACTTGACCATCTTGGCCTTTCATTAGGGGTAGTGAGATGACCGGCTTTGGTGCAGTCCGAAGTTGGTAGATACTCGATACTACACTCATTGAGGGTTGTTTTCTTGGAATATTTTGGTCGCTAGTTAAGTGGCTAAACCAAAACAATGAACATGGAAAACAATCCAATGATATTGAGCTCCTTAGAACCTGGTTACTATTTATAGGACAGGATTTTAAGCCAACTACACTCAAGAGGGTACTTACCTATGAAACCTCATGCAAGCCTGAAACTAGGGTTTTGTGTGAATTGCTTGTACACATGTTTGTGCATACATCATGAGCATCATAAAGCATCATATGCATTCACTAACCATTTCAAGGGTTTAGATCTTCATCTTTGTTCATGTTTTGTAGGTCATGGAAATTCTTCGCAAGAAAGCTATCCAAGTCAACCTTGTGAGAATCCCTCCTCAACTCAAGGAGCTCACATCCAGGATTCCGGAAAGCTCTCCCTTCAGTGAAAGACATGGTAGACTGCTCAGCCTAGTCAACACCAACATTGAAGAGGACATGGTAAAGGTGTTGTTCCAGTTCTTTGACCCCCTTCACCACTGTTTCACTTTCCCCGACTACCAATTGGTGCCCACTTTGGAGGAATTTTCTCAACTTCTGAGAATTCCTATTCTTAATCAACTACCCTACAACAGTACGAAAAAAGAACCAAAGCCTGAAGATGTTGCTCAAGCACTACACTTGCAACCATCTGACATCAAGGGGCATTGGGAAACTAGAAGCAGTGTCAAAGGCTTTTTGGAAAAATTCTTGTTTGAGAAGGCACAAGAGTGTTGGAATTCATTGGACCTACAAGCCTTCGAAGAAATTGTGGCACTCCTCATTTATGGGTTGGTCCTGTTCCCAAATCTTGACCAGCTTGTAGATGTCAACGCCGTCAAGATCTTCTTATCCCGGAATCCAATACCAACATTGCTTGGGGACATTCTTCACTCATTTTACACACGAACAATGAGAAATAGGGGTGTTCTCATGTGCTGTACTCCTCTCCTTGCAAGGTGGTTTATTTCTCACCTTCCACAATCTGTCTTGAAGAATGACCAAGGCTTAAGGTGGTCACAACGGTTGATGACCCTCACTCACTCTGATGTACATTGGTGTTCTCGATCCAGAAAAAATGTCATCATCATCGATCGTTGTGGAGAGTTCCCTAATGTTCCATTGCTTGGCATTAGAGGAGGCATTACCTACAACCCTTGTCTAGATTTGAGACAATTTGGATATGCACGGTGGGATGGCCCTCACGACATGTTGATTCCTGACCTAGTTTTTGACTTCGACAACAATACGCAAGGACTTCGCCAAAGATTCATCAGAGCTTGGAGGATGCCTAACAAGGTAGACAACAAGACACTGGGGCACAAGAACTCCATCCCCCTTGAGCCTTATCTCAAGTGGGTACGAACCCGAGCCCAGAGTCTAATGATGCCTTACCCTCATGTTCTCCCTGTGATTAAAGAGCCCGTTAAGGAAGGAGAGGTTCCCTACACCATCCTATATCCTGACATGCCTACATCGTGGGAGGAGATGCAGAAGAGTTGGATCCAACTCAAGGAGGAGCGGAACACTTTTGAAGCCAGCTTCTACGCCAGTGAGAAGAAGGTTTTGGAGCTTACCCGCCGACTCCATGAGGAAGAGACCCTCAACAGCTACATCGCACCAAAGAGGATGCGCAACGTATTTTTACCTTGAGAAGTTTTTTCTAATATTTGGCCCATGGGGCATTTATGTACTGACAAAATTTCTTCTTATTAATATGACGTGTGTTCTTTTTGTTTGCAACAATCTTGAATTTTCTAAATCCTTGAATGCATTGCATAAACAAACATATCATTTATCATGCGCATAAGCAGGTCTCCACACCATGTTTCCTTATCTTTCTGCTGTTTATTTCAGTAAGATGGATCTCGAATAGACAGTCAAGGACTTGCAGTCTCAAAACTCACAGTTTCAACATCTCCTGATGACCTTGGCAAAGGGTCAGGAGGATCTAAAAGCCCTGCTGGGGAACAAAGAGCAAGTGAAAAAGAAGAAGAAAAGAGTCGGGGTGGCTACCCTAGGAAGAAGGTTTGAGGGTGAAGCAAGAAGAGTTCTTGAATTTCCCCCTACGTCTGAAGAGGGAACCAGTAAAGGGAAAGGGGCTGCGGTACCGTTTATTTTATAACTCAGTTTGGGCAATTTGGTTTGTAGCTCAGTTTGGGACCTTGCTTGCTGTTTGTTACAACAGGTTCTTTGCTTGTGCTGCATTTTATATTTGTTTATGCTTTGAGAGTTTGGCGCCTGTTTGCCTTTGTAATTTTGTAACTCAGCTTGGTTCAATGTTTGCCTTAGTTTGCTGCCATGTTTTGGTTGAGTTGCAATGGTATAGTTTGGCTTATGTTTGACAGCTTTGGCGCCTGTTGCATTTGAAACTCAGCTTGCTTTGTATGCTTGCATTTTTCAATTTGTATTTTTAATTTTCTCTTTGTGAACCAAGAAGAGCAATCTTCTTGTGATTTTGCAGAGAGAAAAATAAAGCGTGATGAAAAATAAGCATTTTGATTCCAGACGGCAAATTTTAATGATGACTTTTTCTCTTTCTTTTTTCATTTGAAAATTCTTTTCAATTAACTGTACTAATCTTCTTTTCCTTTGTTTTTTCATGTGGGCATCAATTGGATGATAGAGGAAGCTGAGGAAGCAAGAGACCTTGAGCATGGGAGCAATGGCAGCTTAGGAGGCTTAGGCTTAGATTAGATAGACTTTTTCCATTAATTGTAACATTTATTTTTTAAATACTATAAGTTGTAAAACTTACGATACTCAAAATAATAAATTATATTTGTAACAACATTTGGAATGAATGAAGAAAACTTTTATGAGATCATCTGATAATCCAATAAAAACCTTCTATTGTCAAATAATCTTACCATTCTTCCTTGCATCTTCACTTAATTATTTAAGATTCTAAAATAAGAATAATTGAAATTGCATTCCAACAATTCTAATCCAGATAACTTAAATTCTAAATAATCTAAAAACTTTGCAGTCTCGTAACCTTGCATCAGTATTCCAATTACAATACGCATTGTATAATAAACAAGCAAGCGTTTCATTAACCGGAAAACCTTTCATTCCATTAACAAGCAGATGTCTTGATATTCCAAATAACAGTCTCAGCTCCTATTTCTTATCCCAGGCAATCATGCCTTGAGAACAATCAGTTAACCTTTCAGCAAACTTTGAAAAAGTGCGAAAATAATGTAACAGTAAACTGAATTTCTGTGGATTCAATTTCTTCTGAGGAATGCGAGAGAAACCCTGATTCTTGATTTACTGCCAAAGAAAAGTCTGTTTGATCGATTCTTGAGCCAATCTTAAAAATCAGAGAAAACCCTAGGGTTGTGATTTCTTGTGAAAAAGGGAGGGCAAATTTTGGGGTACAACAGCTGCCCCTGTTCAAACTTCTTGAACCTGAAGAGTTAGATTGGAGATTTTGCCGTTTGCGACTCGAAGGTAAAAGATGATTGGACACTAGAGTGCCCATAAATTTGCACTCGTCAAAGCATAGTTGAGGGAATGGGCTTAGAGATTCCATTTGGAGATGTGACAAAATCTTGTCGGAGATGGGCTTAAAGATGCCATCTAAATTTTTTTGAACTGTATGTTGTAGGTGAAAGAATGAGTATCAGAAAGGTATCCGTGTTTGGAACGTCTCTGAGATGGGGGTTTGAATAAGCAATAGATTAACATCCATGTTTTGAGAATCCGTAAACTGTTTTTAATGAGTCGAATCTGAACAAGCGATAGATTAACACCCATGTTTGGTGCATCCGTAAACTGTTTTCATGATCCTTGAAGTTGAATAAGCAATAGATTAACATCCATATTTGGTGCATCCGTAAACTGTTTTCAAAAGTTAAATCTGAAAAAGCGATAGATTGACATCCATGTTGGGAAGCATCCGTAAACTGTTTTCATGATCCTGGAGTTGAATAAGCAATAGATTAACATCCATGTTTGGAGTATCCGTAAACTATTTTCAAAAGTTGAATCTGAATAAGCGATAGATTGACATCCATGTTGGGAAGCATCCGTAAACTATTTTCATGATCCTGGAGTTGAACAAGCAATAAATTAACATCCATGTTGGGAAGCATCCGTAAACTGTTTTCATGATCCTGGAGTTGAACAAGCAATAAATTAACATCCATGTTGGGAAGCATCCGTAAACTGTTTTCAAAAGTTGAATCTGAACAAGTGATAGATTATCATCCATGTTGGGAAGTATCCGTAAACTGTTTTCAGAAGTTGAGTCTGAACAAGCGATAGATTGACATCCATGTTAGGAAGCATCCATAAACTGTTTTCAGAAATCTTTGAAGTTGAATAAGCAATAGATTAACATCCATGTTTGGAGCATCTGTAAACTGTTTTCAAAAGTTGAATCTGAACAAGCGATAGATTGACATCCATGTTGGGAAGCATCCGTAAACTGTTTTCAGAAGTTGAGTCTTAACAAGCGATAGATTGACATCCATGTTAGGAAGCATCCATAAATTGTTTTCAGAAATCTTTGAAGTTGAATAAGCAATAGATTAACATCCATGTTTGGAGCATCTGTAAACTGTTTTCAAAAGTTAAATCTGAACAAGCAATAGATTAACATCCATGTTGGGAAGCATCCGTAAACTGTTTTCATGATCCTGGAGTTGAACAAGCAATATATTAACATCCGTGTTGGGAAGCATCCGTAAACTGTTTTCAAAAGTTGAATCTGAACAAGCGATATATTATCATCCATGTTGGGAAGTATTCGTAAACTGTTTTCAGAAGTTGAGTCTGAACAAGCGATGGATTTACATCCATGTTAGGAAGCATCCATAAACTGTTTTCAGAAATATTTGAAGTTGAATAAGCAATAGATTAACATCCATGTTTGGAGCATCTGTAAACTGTTTTCAAAAGTTGAATCTGAACAAGCGATAGATTGACATCCATGTTGGGAAGCATCCGTAAACTGTTTTCAGAAGTTGAGTCTAAATAAGCGATAGATTGACATCCATGTTAGGAAGCATCCATAAACTGTTTTCAGAAATATTTGAAGTTGAATAAGCAATAGATTAACATCCATGTTTGGAGCATCCGTAAACTGTTTTCAAAAGTTGAATCTGAACAAGCGACAGATTGACATCCATGTTGGGAAGCATCCGTAAACTGTTTTCATGATCCTGGAGTTGAAGTTTGCTAATCTTATCCTAAAAAGGGTAAAATATTAGCTGAAATACAAAGTAATGTTGCATGAAATTTATGATGCAATATATGTGTTATATCAATGTTTATGATATATGAATGCAATGTATGCGCACGTAAGCTGATAAGCTGTCTTGCTGAGGAAGATAAATCCTGAATAGCTGGAGATAATAAAATCTTTAATCGCTGTCGGGGAAGATAAATCCTGGACCACTATTGAAGAGTATGTGTGTCTTCAAGTTTTTTTTTTTTTGAAAACCTCTGTGGGGGGAAGCTATACTGCTGGGAAAATTAGGAGTTTGGGTTGTATGCCAATCTACTGGGGATTCTGTTTTGTTGTTTGAGGAGAACTCTGCTGGGGGATATCTGAAAACTCTGGGGGGAAATGAGAATGAGCATCTTCATTCTGTTAGGGGCATTTGTGCTGAGGAGTCAAGAACGAGAATCTTCGATCTGCAGGGGATTAAAAACTCTGACAAATTTATGCTGAGAGTAAAGAAGGCTCTGGATAATCAAGGATGAGAATCTTGATTTTGTTGGGGAGTAAAAAAATCTGTGGGGAATAGCCATACTGCTGAAGAGTAGCTATCCTGCTGGAGAGTAAGCTCAGGTCTCTGGGAAAAGCCTATTCCTGCTTGGAAGAAATTCAGGATCTTAGGTTGTATGCCACTTTGAGAATGAGAATCTTCATTCTATCGGGAATATCAGGTTATATGCCACTTTGAGAATGAGAATCTTCAATCTGTTGGGAATATCGAGAACTCAGGTGTGTGCCACTTTGAGAATGAGAATCTTCATTCTGTTGGGTTAGGAGGTTGGGATTATACCAATCTTCTGAGGTTTAAAGGATGAGAATCTTCATTCTGTTAACGGTATTAGGAGCTTGGGAGTATACTGTGATACGGTGGGAGAACTGACTAGGGTTTTGCGTTTGTTTTCGCAAATGTTTCAGTTGAGCAAGAGTCGCCACCGACTTTTTATTTTATCCTAAGGAAAGGTTTAAAAAGCACAGCAAAAACCTTTAAGATTTTTCTTGGGTTCGGGGAGTAGATTATAGAAGGGGAAGGTATTAGCACCCCTTCTATCCATGGTTATCCATGGGCTCTTAGGTACTTGCTTAGATCAACTTGCCTTGGTTTTCAATTGTTTGAGAAGGTGCTTTGTGTGTGGTTTTGAAAATGTTTTGAAAAAGATGCCTTGTATAGGCTACCCTTGTAACAATTCTTTACTCGAATGTTTTACAAAAGGTGTTTTGTCTCTTTTTAAAAAAAGATGTTTCAAGGTATTTCTGAAAGTTTGTTTTGAAAGTGTTTGTGAAGTGGGTTTTGAAATAAGGCAAGTGTTTTCTTGGAAAGTTGACAAGTACTTAAGAGTTTATCTTCCCTAAAGTTTTCTCAAAGATTTTTTTGTTATGTTTTAAACCTTTTGACAATTTTGTTCCACCATTGCATTTGGTGGACAATCTTGTTTTAGGAGATGAAAGGGACGGGCGCGGGTCATCGTTTAGACCATAGTTGCAATAGTGTTAAATGTCTTTGGGCAATTTTCTTTAAAAGGGACTTGATCATTCATTTAAGCAACATTTTGTGGGACTATGATCATTTGATTGTTTGTTTTTACCCAAAGAAATTCAACATACAATATGGCCCAATTATTTGAAGGCAACAAAGTGGAATACCCTAGGGGTGCAAGTGTGAAATGTGTCGTCCATTTTTCATGCTCATTTATCTTGTATTAGGTCCAACTATTTTGTTCATTTTTATTCGCATACAAAACCCTAATTCTAGCATAGTATGTTTAGAAAGCGATAAATTGCGAAATTTAAAATCCTACGCTATTACAATACAATAATATGGGGAGGGGGGTACAATGTTTCAAATGGGGATATTTAGACAAGAAATTGAATCTAAGCTATTACATCATTTTCTATGAATATTTACAAGATAAATAAATGTATAATTTAAATGGTAAATAAAACAAATATGCAAGAATGCAAAAGGAGTTTTTATATGTATGAAAAAAAGTATTATTTATGTAAAATAAAAAAGAAAATAAAAAGGTATTATTTTTGAGGTATTTTCAAATTTAGGGCAAAACCCTAATTTTTTTAATCAAAAGGGACATTAATTAATCAATTCATATAATATTTATTATTTACATACAAAAATAAAATAAAATATGGTATATTTGTAAAAAAAGCCTTTTTTAGTATTAAATATTAAAAAATAAATTATGTACATTTTTTTGATATTTTCTCCTAAATATTTTAATATACCTATATATTTATATTATTTACAAATAAATATCATATATATATAAATGATAACAATTAATATTTATATAAAAAAAATATGTTTTGTATAAAATATTTTCAAAAGGGAAAATGTAATAAAAATCAGAAAAGAAAATATATTTGCATTATTTTTTTCTAGTTTTCTAAATAATAGTGTGTATATATATATTTATGTATAAATGTCAACATAATTAAATAAATGCCTAAAAAATAGAAAAATGGTGTAAAAATTTATTTTTATATTTTTAATATCATAAGCAAAAATAAACAAGTCAGACCAAAAAAGAAAAAGTCAAAAAATCATTAAAAATAACAAAATGGGCTCAGGGGATGCAAAAGTAAATGTATGGTGCAAAAAGGAATAACAAACAGGCCCAGCCCAGAAAATGGTTGTCTTCAACCTTCAGACCAAACAATTCAAAAAATGCGCGCCTTTCTTCATCAATCCTTAACTCCTGATTCCTGGCTTTTTAACAAAAACTCATAACATAAAAAATATTCAGCATGAAGAGACGATTCTAACCATATGCATAACTTGATCTAACTCTCTAAGATGAGGGAGAATTTCTCCTCCCCCAAATCCTAACTTAGTTTTTCTGCCATTTTCAAACTCCAAATTCTCACAGCTCAAGCAAAAGAAATGAAAAGTAAAAGAATGTACATGTTCAGTGGCATGAATAGGACATTGTTTATTCACAAACTTAAGGCTAATGATGCATAATAAGAGAGATACGAGTTCACCAAGATACCTGTTCAGCTGAAGTTCTATCTTGCAATGGGGGAGCTTTCAGTGCAAGGTGATGATTGGAAAAGCTTCCTTGAGGTCCAGGGATGCTATTCCAATGTTTACTTTGTCTTGAAAGCTTCTGAATTGTGCTAGAGCACTTCACCTGCAAAACAAGAAACTAAAAATGGTGGAAGTGGTTAGAGGGATTACAGGTCGTGCTTCAGGTCATGGTTAGCTTGCATAGATGCTAGGGGATGTGTATGAACTGGTTTGGGCAAGAAAGCTTGAGAGAAATGGGAGATAGCACTCAAACTGCAGGCTTTGCCCTGTTTGTGCAGTTTGAGAGTGATTATGGCAATGGGAGTGTTTGAGAGGTGCAAGGGTCGTGCAAAAGCTTGGTTCTGATCCTTGGAATGTGTTTTCAATATTTGCTTAAGGGTTTCTTGACTGATATGAGAGATGTGTTATGTTATGGCACTTTTCTTCACTCTTAAGCAAACAAAAGCAACTTGGTGTTTTAGGTCAGTAGGGGACCTCTAATGAGCTGCATAAACTCTCCTTGATCAGAGTGATTTGTCCAAAATCTTGTGCCCATTAGATCTTGCTTGTACTGCTTGGATTTGTAATTGGACATAAAGTGAACTTTTGCAAAAATGGATAGTTTGCTTTATCTATAAATGGATTAAACCTTCATGTAATGTTAGAACACAAAGAACATGGTCTTGGCACAAAGAATATGCATTAAATTTATGAGTGTAATTGAGATAAAAGGCCTGTAATCAAGGGGCATGCTGAGTTTTGAAAATGCATAGTATTATGAATCATGTTTTGGTCAAGAACAAAAGTGAATTTTTACCATATTGTGAAATTCGATTCTCTCAAGTTATGAGGTTGTTTGATGAGTTCTTGGACATTTTGGAAAGCTTGGAATGTTACTACAATCCATCTTTGAAATGCAAATTGAAATTCCAAGTGGAAGTGTATGGAAAATGGCCTTGAAGTGGGGTAGAAAACCTTGTCAAAATAGGTCAAAAATTCACTAAGTTAAGAATGGTTTAGTGCCCTTATTCAAAAATTTGTAACTTGAGATACAAGCTTCAAATGAGAAAACTTTGTGAATCAAAGTTGTAGATTATGCAACAAGCTACAACTTTCATGTTTTGACTTTTGTTTGAATCCAAATGAATCTTGGTGAAAAAGTGGGGCAAAGTTGGGAAAAAATTAGGGTTTTCCATAACTTAGAAAAATTCTAAGTTATGAAAAATTCCATTTTAAACCCTAATTTGCATTTCTTGGTTTCTTGATGAACAAGTTTCATGATTTGGCATGTTTTGATGAAAAATGAATCTTGACTCTTGATTTTGACCAAAAAGTCAAAGTTTGACTTTTCAGTATACAGTCAAAATTGATCAATTGACTGGGAAATTCAACTGTCAATCTTGTGTACTTGGGATCTTTTGAGTTTGTTGAGCATGTCAAGATAATTCCATGGGGTCCTTGAGTCCATGTGTGAGCTTGGTTTGCCATTGGCTAGGTCAAACAGTCAAAAATTGCCTTTGTGCAGTCAAAACCCTAAAAATGACCATTTTGCCCCTTTGGTGATCTGATCAAATTTCTTGGGGAATTGTGATCCAAACTTGATCAAATGGTTCATATGAGTTCATAATGTTGGTGTGGGTCAAATTTTATGAGGTTTGACTGTCAATTGGCCACAGTTGACTTTTTCCCCAATACAGTTGATTTCTAGGTCAACTGTCCAATTGACTGGGCAAAACTTGGAATCAAGACTTGAAACTTGATATGGGTAAACTTGGGAGTCCAATATGAAGCATGAAAGTCATCTTGGGCATTTTAGGTCAAAGCATATTTGTGCAAACACAAACCCTAATTTGGGTCCATAGTGCAAGGAGAGGTCTTGAGCAGATGAAACCCTAACTGGATCTTGAGCTTCAAGGGCTTTGTGGTGAGAAATCAATGAGAAATGGGAGGGAAAATTTTGGGGTACAACAGTTGCCCCTGTTCAATCTTCTTGAATCCGAAGAGTTAGATTGGCAAGTTTGCCTTTCGTGACTCGAGGGTAAAAGGAGATTGGACACTAGAGTGCCCGGAAATTTGCACTTGTCAAAGCAATGGATGCGGGAATGGGCTTAGAGATGCCATTTGGAGATGGGCTTAACGATGCCATCTGGGAGAGTGACAGAAATCTTGTCGGGGATGGGCTTAGAGATGCCATTTGGAGATGGGCTTAACGATGCCATCTGGGAGAGTGACAGAAATCTTGTCGGGGATGGGCTTAGAGATGCCATCTGGAAGGGAATATCAGGAAGGTGTCCAAGCTTGGGACCATCTCTGAACTGGGGGGTCTGAACAAGCAATAGATTGACATCCGTTGTTGGGAGGAATCTGTAAACTGTTTTCAGTGGTTTGGAGAAGAAGCTGAACAAGCGATAGGTTAACATCCGTTTACTTGGAGAACCCGCAAACTGTTTTCAGAAATCTTGAAGTTGAATAAGAAATAGAGCAGCATCCGTTGTTGGGAAGCGTCCGTAAACTGTTTTCAAAAGTTGCATCTGAACAAGTCGATAGATTAACATCCGTTGTTGGGAGGAATCCATAAACTGTTTTCAGAAGTCTTGAAGAAGAATCTGAACAAGTGACAGGTTAACATCCGTTTACTTGGAGAACCCGTGAACTGTTTTCAGAAATCTTGAAGTTGAATAAGCAATAGAGCAGCATCCGTTGTTGGGAAGCGTCCGTAAACTGTTTTCAAAAGTTGCATCTGAACAAGTCGATAGATTAACATCCGTTGTTGGGAAAAATCCATAAACTGTTTTCAGAAGTCTTGAAGAAGAATCTGAACAAGTGACAGGTTAACATCCGTTTACTTGGAGAACCCGTGAACTGTTTTCAGAAATCTTGAAGTTGAATAAGCAATAGAGCAGCATCCGTTGTTGGGAAGCGTCCGTAAACTGTTTCTAAAAGTTGCATCTGAACAAGTCGATAGATTAACATCCGTTGTTGGGAAGAATCCATAAACTGTTTTCAGAAGTCTTGAAGAAGAATCTGAACAAGTGACACGTTAACATCCGTTTACTTGGAGAACCCGTGAACTGTTTTCAGAAATCTTGAAGTTGAATAAGCAATAGAGCAGCATCCGTTGTTGGGAAGCGTCCGTAAACTGTTTTCAAAAGTTGCATCTGAACAAGTCGATAGATTAACATCCGTTGTTGGGAAGAATCCATAAACTGTTTTCAGAAGTCTTGAAGAAGAATCTGAACAAGTGACAGGTTAACATCCGTTTACTTGGAGAACCCGTGAACTATTTTCAGAAATCTTGAAGTTGAATAAGCAATAGAGCAGCATCCGTTGTTGGGAAGCGTCCGTAAACTGTTTTCAAAAGTTGCATCTGAACAAGTCGATAGATTAACATCCGTTGTTGGGAAGAATCCATAAACTGTTTTCAGAAGTCTTGAAGAAGAATCTGAACAAGTGACAGGTTAACATCCGTTTACTTGGAGAACCCGTGAACTGTTTTCAGAAATCTTGAAGTTGAATAAGCAATAGAGCAGCATCCGTTGTTGGGAAGCGTCCGTAAACTGTTTTCAAAAGTTGCATCTGAACAAGTCGATAGATTAACATCCGTTGTTGGGAAGAATCCATAAACTGTTTTCAGAAGTCTTGAAGAAGAATCCGAACAAGTGACAGGTTAACATCCGTTTACTTGGAGAACCCGTGAACTGTTTTCAGAAATCTTGAAGTTGAATGATTTTAGTCTGTCGACTGATCTTTCCTGAAAAGGTAAAGAGTTAGTTGTATGCAATGTTATGATGCATGATGCAATATACGTGACATCAATGTTTATGACATGAATGTGATGAATGCGCATGTAAGCTGACGAGCTATCTTGCTGAGGATAAATGAATCCGAGGTGGCTGAAGATAAAAGCATCTTGACTGCTGCCGGGGAAAATAAATCCTTGGCTGCTGCTGGGGAAGAGAATTCCTGATGACCTCTACTGGGGAGTATCAATCTAGTAGACTCCTGCTGGGGAGGTAAGACTGAGAATCTTCAGCTTGATGGGAAGTAACTCTGGCGATCTCACTGGGGAACTCAAGATTTCTCTTCCTAAAACTCTGTGGGGAGAAGGTTCAACGGTCTGGCTCCGCTGGGGATTGATAATTTGCACTCTGAGGGAAATTGAGCTCTGGAGGACTCTCTGGCTGGTGATAACAAAGATAAACTCCTCTGGGGATCATATTGATAAGTTGTGCTGGGAAACTCTTGATGAACTCCGCTGGGGATAGAAAGAATTCTGGCGAGTGCGATCTTCTGTGGTTGTTAGCTGAGGATAACCCAGTTATAAGCCTTTATGAGGAATAACTTTGAATAAAACTTGGGAGAGACGTTCGTGCTCTGTGGGGAAATACCTTCCAGAACCTTACTGGGGATAAGCTTCGAGAGTCTGCTGGAGATAAGCCTCAGGGTTTGCTAGGGATGTGGATTCCAAATCTCTTGGCGGGTTTCCTTCGAAAGGGTGTCAAGATATCCATCTGTACCTTCATCCTATCAGTAATCCTTTTTCTTAGGTTCATTTAGGAAGTAATTATGTTTCAAATGCATATGCCTATTTAACAAAACATTGGACGTTTCTCAAAATAAAACAAATAGTGCAAGAGAAAAAGAAAAGGGAAATGACACAAATTTTTGGGAAGAGTATTTGTATTGATTTTCTTTGAGTATATTTGTACAAAGGAGACAATCATCCTAGTAAGAGGACTTTGTCGTAAATATTGAAAGATTTTATACAAAATAAAGGATGGCTATGTGAAATAATTCCATGGGATTCCGTTCCGCTATAGCTTTCACAACTCTGAATATCTGTCCATTCAATGCTTCGTTTGACGATGACTGGATTGATCAGAAGTCTGGAACTGGTTGATGAAGAGGTTGTCTTTGAAGTGATCCGACGAGACATAGTCATACGCTTTAATTCCCTAACTTTTGCCTGAATCTCCCTTTCGGGTTTTCGATCCACCGGGAAACCCCTTTTTGCCCAAGCCGCCCTTTCGGGTTTTCGACTTGCCGGGTGTACAGATTTTTTCGTTTCTATCCCTAATTTTTGCCTGAACCGCCCTTTCGGGTTTTCGGTTCACCGGGATGCCCATTTTTGCCCAAGCCGCCCTTTCGGGTTTTCGACTTGTCGGGTTATTTTATGCGTAGTATCTTTTGACTATGTCTGTGTTCGCAGGGTGCGGCAAATCGTCGCCGTCCATGGTGGTCAGAATCATTGCACCACCAGAAAATATGCTCTTGATCACAAATGGTCCTTCATATGTAAGAGTCCATTTTCCCCTGGGATCACTTTGCGGCAAGATAATCCGCTTGATTACGAGATCCCCGACTTGATACACTTGACGTCTGACTTTCTTATTGAAGGCCTTGATCATCCGCTTTTGATACGTCTGACCATGGCATATAGCAGCAAGTCGCTTCTCGTCGATCAGATTGAGTTGATCAAGTCGGGTCTGTATCCAATCATCTTCATTCAAACCTGCATCCTTCATAATCCTTAGAGAAGGGATCTGGACTTCCATAGGCAAAACAGCTTCCATGCCATAAACCAAAGAAAATGGGGTTGCCCCAGTTGAAGTACGCGTCGTCGTACGGTATCCATGCAGAGCAAACGGTAACATCTCATGCCAGTCTTTGTAAGTGACTGTCATTTTCTGAATGATCTTCTTAATGTTTTTGTTCGCAGCTTCAACAGCACCGTTCATCTTCGGCCGATAGGGAGATGAATTGTGATGATAAATCTTGAACTGTTCGCATAATGCAGTGATTATTGTGTTATTCAGATTTGTACCGTTGTCCGTGATGATCCTGTCTGGAACACCATACCGACATATGAGATTTTGCTTGATAAAGCGGGCAACCACATTTTTGGTGACAGAGGCGAAGGAAGTTGCTTCGACCCATTTAGTGAAGTAGTCGATGGCAACCAGGATGAAGCGATGTCCGTTGGAAGCCGTGGGCTTGATCTCTCCAATCATATCAATGCCCCACATTGCAAAGGGCCGCGGAGAAGTCAGGACGTTAAGGGGAACCGGAGGAATATGAACTTTGTCAGCGTAGACTTGACACTTGTGGCAAGTACGGGAATGTTGATGGCAGTCAGCCTCCATGGTAGACCAATAATAGCCTGCCCTTAGGATCTTCTTAGCCATTGTATGCCCGCTCAAGTGAGTGCCAAATGTGCCGCTGTGTATATCAGTCATGATCAACTCTGCTTCAGCTTTATCCACACATCGGAGTAATACACAATCATGGCTTCGTTTGTAAAGGATGCCGTTGCTCAGGAAGAACTTAGCAGCGAATTTCCTTAAGAACTTCTTGTCATTTACGGAAGCTCCTTCAGGATAATCTCTAGTCTCGAGATACCTTTTGATTTCATGGAACCAAGGTTGTTCCACTACTTCTTCGGTATTAATCTCGTGGCAATGTGCCGGTTCATCCATTCGCTTGATGGTGATTTGGGGAGCCTCGTTATCCCAGTTGAGTTTAAACATGGAGGACATTGTGGCTAGAGCATCGGCTAGCTGATTCTCTTCTCGCGGGAAATGCTCGAAGGTAATTTGCTCGAAACGAGGCAACAATGTCAGGACATGTTCTTTGTATGGGATAAGATTAGGATGCTTGGTATCCCAGTCTCCTTTGATTTGACTGATAACCAAAGCCGAGTCCCCAAATACGATCAAAGATTTGATCCCCAAGTCTATAGCAGCCTCGAGACCAAAGATGCAAGCTTCATACTCAACCATGTTGTTTGTGCAGCTGAAGCAAAGTTGGGCCGTGAAAGGAGTGTGACAACCTTCCGGAGAAATGAGTACTGCGCCAATACCGTTTCCCAGTGCATTTGAAGCACCATCAAAGTACAAGGTCCATCGGGATCCCTTTTCGGGTCCGTCATACGGTCCGTCACTTTCAACGTTGTCCAAATTCATGATGTCCTCGTCTGGGAAGTCAAATCTCATGGGTTGATAATCTTCGATAGCCTGATGAGCCAGATGGTCAGCTAGTACACTCCCTTTTATAGATTTTTGGGTGGTGTACTGGATGTCATACTCGGTTAAGATCATTTGCCATCTAGCTATCCTTCCAGATAAATCGGGCTTCTCGAAGATATACTTGATAGGGTCCATTTTGGATATCAACAAGGTAGTATGAGTTAGCATATACTGTCTTAGTCGGCGAGCAGCCCATACCAAAGCGCAACAAGTTTTCTCGAGCAGTGAGTAGCGAGTCTCACAGTCGGTAAACTTTTTACTAAGGTAATAAATAGCATGCTCTTTTCGACCAGACTCGTCATGCTGGCCCAAAACACACCCCATTGAGTTATCCAAGACGGTCAAATACATGATCAATGGTCTTCCTTCGACGGGTGGCATCAGAATAGGAGGTTCTAGCAAATACTCCTTGATTATATCAAAAGCAGCTTGACAATCGTCGTTCCATTCCACTACCTGATCCTTTTTCAAGAGTTTGAAAATTGGCTCACAGGTAGAAGTCAGATGTGAGATGAATCTGGCAATATAGTTTAAGCGCCCCAAGAATCCTCTAACCTCCTTTTCAGTACGGGGAGCAGGCATCTCTTGTATTGCTTTTACTTTTGCTGGATCGACTTCAATGCCTTTTTTGCTTACAATGAATCCCAGGAGTCATATTAATACGGGTGAATTGTCGTTGTGGCCGTTCCACTCGTTGCTGATTTGGTCTGGACTGGTTATAGCGAGGCTGCTCACTCGGAGTGTTTTGAATCATTACGGCCCCCACAGTTGGCCGACGCTCCATCTTCCCTGCTCTCTTCTGAGAATATACCATAGCTGTCTCCTTCTTAAAAGGCTTTTTCTCAACACTTGCAGCAACACCCTTCTGAATCTTTCCTGACTTGATGCCAACTTCTATTCTTTCGCCGGTTAAGATCAAATCGGTAAACCCTGCGGAAGAGTTACCAATTAGATGATTGAAAAATGGCCCAGATAGGGTCCCAAGAAACATATCAACGAGCTCACGATCGGTTAAAGGAGGCTGCACCCTGCCAGCCAAATTCCTCCATTTTTGTGCATATTCTTTGAATCCCTCACTTGTTCCTAGTGACATACCCTGAAGTTGGGTACGAGTAGGAGCAAGATCAGAATTATACTGGTATTGTTTGTAGAAAGCGGTGGCCAAATCTTCCCAATTTCTGACACTGGTTCCTTCTAGCTGATAAAACCACTCCAACTGAGCTCCCGATAGGCTGTCTTGAAAGAAATGAATCCAGAGATTTTTATCTGCCGTATAGGGTTGAATTTTTCTCACGTAGGACCTGAGATGCATTTTGGGACAGGACAGCCCATCATACCTCACAAACACTGGCACTTTGAATTTTGGGGGAATCACAATTCCGGCAACCAAGCCCAAGTCTTCAAAATCCAAACCCGGCACTCTTTGCAATTCCATGGCGGCCAATCTGTCTTCTAAACCCTTGTATTTATCATCAGCTGGAGGGTATTGCTGGTCAGAATAATCTTCATCCTCTTCAACCTCTTCCTCCTCCGCATCAGACTCGGAAGGCACCGCAACTCGATCTCTTTTACTAGTTCCTTCATCAGAAGTAGGAGGAAATTCAAGCACTCTCCGAGCTTCTCTGTCAAATCTTCTCCCCAAAGTAGCCACTCCGACCCTTTTTTTCTTCTTCATTGGGTCCTTATTCTCCAAATGAGTCTTGATATCCTCTTGACTTTTAACCAAAGTCATCAAGAGTTGCTGGAACTGTGCATTCTGGGCTTGTAGGTCTTTGACTGTTTGCTCGAGATCCATCCTACTGAAATAAACAGCAGACAGATAAGGAAACCTGGAGTGAGACCTGCTTATGCACATGATGAATGGTATGCTGATGTATGCAATGCATTCAAGGATTTAGGACATTCAAAATTGTTTCAGACAAAGAAGAACGCACGTCATATTAATAAGAAGAAATTTGTCAGTACATAAATGCCCCATGGGTCAAATGTTACAAAATAAACTTCTCAAGGCAGAAAGACATTGCGCATCCTCTTTGGTGCGATGTAGGTGTTGAGGGCCTCTTGCTCATGGAGTCGGCGGGTAAGCTCTAGAACCTTCTTTTCACTGGCGTAGTAGCTAGCTTCAAAAGTGTTCCGTTCCTCCTTGAGTTGAATCCAACTTTTCTGCATTTCCTCCCATGATGTAGGCATGTCTGGATGTAGGATGGTGTAGGGAACCTCTCCTTCATTGACGGGCTCTTTAATCATAGGGAGAACATGAGGATAAGGCATCATTAGACTTTGGGCTCGGGCTCGTACCCACTTGAGATAGGGCTTAAGAGGGATGGAGTTCTTGTGTCCCAGAGTCTTGCTATCAACCTTGTTGAGTTTTCCCCAAGCTCTGATGAATCTTTGGCGAAGTCCTTGCGCATCGTTGTCGAAGTCAAACACTAGGCTAGGAATCAACATGTCATGAGGGCCATCCCTCCGTGCATATCCAAATTGCCTCAAAGCTAGGCAAGGGTTGTAGGTGATACCTCCCCTAATTCCAAGTAAAGGAACATTAGGAAATTCTCCGCAACGATCGACGATGATGACATTTTCTCCGGACCGAGAACACCAATGCACATCAGAATGAGTAAGAGTCATCAATCGTTGGGACCACCTTGTACCTTGGTCATTCTTCAAGACAGATTGTGGAAGGTGCGAAATAAACCACCTTGCAAGGATAGGAGTGCAGCACATGAGAACACCCCTCTTTCTCATTGTTCGTGTGTAAAATGAGTGAAGGATGTCCCCAAGCAATGTTGGTATTGGATTTCTGGACAAGAAGATTTTGACGGCGTTGACATCTACCAATTGGTCAGGATTTGGGAACAAGACCAACCCATAGATAAGGAGTGCCACAATTTCTTCAAAGGCTTGTAGGTCCAATGAATTCCAACATTCTTGTGCCCTCTCAAACAAGAATTTTGCTAAGAATCCTTTGACGCCACTTCTGGTTTCCCAATGCCCCTTGATGTCGGATGGTTGAAGATGTAATGCTCGAGCAACATCTTCCGGCTTTGGTTCCTTTTCCGTACCGTTGAAGGGTAGTTGATTAAGGATAGGGATTCTTAGGAGTTGAGAAAACTCCTCCAAAGTGGGTACCAACTGATAATCAGGGAAAGTGAAGCAGTGGTGAAGAGGGTCAAAGAACTGGAATAGCACTTTCATCATGTCTTCTTCAATGTTGGTGTTGACTAGGCTGAGCAGTCTACCATGTCTTTCACTGAAGGATGAATTTTCCGGAATTCTTAAGGTGATCTCCTTGAGTTGAGGAGAGATTCTCACAAGGTTGACTTGAATGGTATTTCTGCGAGGGATTTCCATGTCCTACAAAACAAGAACAAAGATGAAGATCCAAAACCCTTGAAATGGTTAGTGAATGCATATGATGTTTTATGATGTTTATGATGTATGCACAAAACATATGTACAATCAACTCACACCAAACCCTAATTTCAGGCTTGCATGGGGTTTCATAGGTAAGTACCCTCTTGAGTGTAGTTGGCTTAAAAACCTGTCCTATAAATAGTAACCGGGTTCTAAGGAGCTCAATATCACTGGATTGTTTTCAATGTTCATTGTTTTGGTTTAGCCACTTAACTAGCGACCAAAATATTCCAAGAAAACAACCCTCAATGAGTGTAGTATCGAGTATCTACCAACTTCGGACTGCACCAAAGCCGGTCATCTCACTACCCCTAATAAAAGGCCAAGATGGTCAAGTAAGGTTCTAGGTCATTAGTGCTTAGTGACATCACTCAGCGGCCCCGTACTCTCCTTGATTGAACTCAAGGGTTACCGGTACTCACAAATATGTCGCACTAATATAGCTATTGCTTAGACCGTGTCGGTATACCCCGTACAGTTTCCACAACGTATTGCTATCTATGAATGTTTCCCAAAATCCGGGTGGAGGATTATAAACCCAAACAATAGAGCCAAAGTATAAAGCAAGCAAATCAAACAATTAGTCATGCAAGAGGGTGATCTAAGCCCTAAGGTTACTCCACTTTAAAAATTTTCCCCAGCAGAGTCTCCAGTTCTGTGATACGGTGGGAGAACTGACTAGGGTTTTGCGTTTGTTTTCGCAAATGCTTCGGTTGAGCAAGAGTCGCCACCGACTTTTTATTTTATCCTAAGGAAAGGTTTAAAAAGCACAGCAAAAACCTTTGAGATTTTTCTTGGGTTCGGGGAGTAGATTATAGAAGGGGAAGGTATTAGCACCCCTTCTATCCATGGTTATCCATGGGCTCTTAGGTACTTGCTTAGATCAACTTGCCTTAGTTTTCAATTGTTTGAGATGGTGCTTTGTGTGTGGTTTTGAAAATGTTTTGAAAAAGATGCCTTGTATAGGCTACCCTTGTAACAATTCTTTACTCGAATGTTTTACAAAAGGTGTTTTGTCCCTTTTTAAAAAAAGATGTTTCAAGGTTTTTCTGAAAGTTTGTTTTGAAAGTGTTTGTGAAGTGGGTTTTGAAATAAGGCAAGTGTTTTCTTGGAAAGTTGACAAGTACTTAAGAGTTTATCTTCCCTAAAGTTTTCTCAAAGATTTTTTTGTTATGTTTTAAACCTTTTGACAATTTTGTTCCACCATTGCATTTGGTGGACAATCTTGTTTTAGGAGATGAAAGGGACGGGCGCGGGTCATCGTTTAGACCATAGTTGCAATAGTGTTAAATGTCTTTGGGCAATTTTCTTTAAAAGGGACTTGATCATTCATTTAAGCAACATTTTGTGGGACTATGATCATTTGATTGTTTGTTTTTACCCAAAGAAATTCAACATACAATATGGCCCAATTATTTGAAGGCAACAAAGTGGAATACCCTAGGGGTGCAAGTGTGAAATGTGTCGTCCATTTTTCATGCTCATTTATCTTGTATTAGGTCCAACTATTTTGTTCATTTTTATTCACATACAAAACCCTAATTCTAGCATAGTATGTTTAGAAAGCGATAAAGTGCGAAATTTAAAATCCTACGCTATTACAATACAATAATATGGGGAGGGGGTACAATGTTTCAAATGGGGATATTTAGACAAGAAATTGAATCTAAGCTATTACATCATTTTCTATGAATATTTACAAGATAAATAAATGTATAATTTAAATGGTAAATAAAACAAATATGCAAGAATGCAAAAGGAGTTTTTATATGTATGAAAAAAAGTATTATTTATGTAAAATAAAAAAGAAAATAAAAAGGTATTATTTTTGAGGTATTTTCAAATTTAGGGCAAAACCCTAATTTTTTTAATCAAAAGGGACATTAATTAATCAATTCATATAATATTTATTATTTACATACAAAAATAAAATAAAATATGGTATATTTGTAAAAAAAGCCTTTTTTAGTATTAAATATTAAAAAATAAAATATGTACATTTTTTTGATATTTTCTCCTAAGTATATTAATATACCTATATATTTATATTATTTACAAATAAATATCATATATATATAAATGATAACAATTAATATTTATATAAAAAAAATATGTTTTGTATAAAATATTTTCAAAAGGGAAAATGTAATAAAAATCAGAAAAGAAAATATATTTGCATTATTTTTTTCTAGTTTTCTAAATAATAGTGTGTATATATATATTTATGTATAAATGTCAACATAATTAAATAAATGCCTAAAAAATAGAAAAATGGTGTAAAAATTTATTTTTAGATTTTTAATATCATAAGCAAAAATAAACAAGTCAGACCAAAAAAGAAAAAGTCAAAAAATCATTAAAAATAACAAAATGGGCTCAGGGGGTGCAAAAGTAAATGTATGGTGCAAAAAGGAATAACAAACAGGCCCAGCCCAGAAAATGGTTGTCTTCAACCTTCAGACCAAACAATTCAAAAAATGCGCGCCTTTCTTCATCAATCCTTAACTCCTGATTCCTGGCTTTTTAACAAAAACTCATAACATAAAAAATATTCAGCATGAAGAGACGATTCTAACCATATGCATAACTTGATCTAACTCTCTAAGATGAGGGAGAATTTCTCCTCCCCCAAATCCTAACCTAGTTTTTCTGCCATTTTCAAACTCCAAATTCTCACAGCTCAAGCAAAAGAAATGAAAAGTAAAAGAATGTACATGTTCAGTGGCATGAATAGGACATTGTTTATTCACAAACTTAAGGCTAATGATGCATAATAAGAGAGATACGAGTTCACCAAGATACCTGTTCAGCTGAAGTTCTATCTTGCAATGGGGGAGCTTTCAGTGCAAGGTGATGATTGGAAAAGCTTCCTTGAGGTCCAGGGATGCTATTCCAATGTTTACTTTGTCTTGAAAGCTTCTGAATTGTGCTAGAGCACTTCACCTGCAAAACAAGAAACTAAAAATGGTGGAAATGGTTAGAGGGATTACAGGTCGTGCTTCAGGTCATGGTTAGCTTGCATAGATGCTAGGGGATGTGTATGAACTGGTTTGGGCAAGAAAGCTTGAGAGAAATGGGAGATAGCACTCAAACTGCAGGCTTTGCCCTGTTTGTGCAGTTTGAGAGTGATTATGGAAATGGGAGTGTTTGAGAGGTACAAGGGTCGTGCAAAAGCTTGGTTCTGATCCTTGGAATGTGTTTTCAATATTTGCTTAAGGGTTTCTTGACTGATATGAGAGATGTGTTATGTTATGGCACTTTTCTTCACTCTTAAGCAAACAAAAGCAACTTGGTGTTTTAGGTCAGTAGGGGACCTCT
Organism: Vicia faba; assembly: GCA_948472305.1. NCBI lineage: Eukaryota > Viridiplantae > Streptophyta > Magnoliopsida > Fabales > Fabaceae > Vicia > Vicia faba. The sequence continues at coordinate 492,086,767 of OX451737.1, forward strand.
AATGAGCTGCATAAACTCTCCTTGATCAAAGTGATTTGTCCAAAATCTTGTGCCCATTAGATCTTGCTTGTACTGCTTGGATTTGTAATTGGACATAAAGTGAACTTTTGCAAAAATGGATAGTTTGCTTTATCTATAAATGGATTAAACCTTCATGTAATGTTAGAACACAAAGAACATGGTCTTGGCACAAAGAATATGCATTAAATTTATGAGTGTAATTGAGATAAAAGGCCTGTAATCAAGGGGCATGCTGAGTTTTGAAAATGCATAGTGTTATGAATCATGTTTTGGTCAAGAACAAAAGTGAATTTTTACCATATTGTGAAATTCGATTCTCTCAAGTTATGAGGTTGTTTGATGAGTTCTTGGACATTTTGGAAAGCTTGGAATGTGTACTACAATCCATATTTGAAATGAAAATTGAAATTCCAAGTGGAAGTGTATGGAAAATGGCCTTGAAGTGGGGTAGAAAACCTTGTCAAAATAGGTCAAAAATTCACTAAGTTAAGAATGGTTTAGTGCCCTTATTCAAAAATTTGTAACTTGAGATACAAGCTTCAAATGAGAAAACTTTGTGAATCAAAGTTGTAGATTATGAAACAAGCTACAACTTTCATGTTTTGACTTTTGTTTGAATCCAAATGAATCTTGGTGAAAAAGTGGGGCAAAGTTGGGAAAAAATTAGGGTTTTCCATAACTTAGAAAAATTCTAAGTTATGAAAAATTCCATTTTAAACCCTAATTTGCATTTCTTGGTTTCTTGATGAACAAGTTTCATGATTTGGCATGTTTTTATGAAAAATTAATCTTGACTCTTGATTTTGACCAAAAAGTCAAAGTTTGACTTTTCAGTATACAGTCAAAATTGATCAATTGACTGGGAAATTCAATTGTCAATCTTGTGTACTTGGGATCTTTTGAGTTTGTTGAGCATGTCAAGATAATTCCATGGGGTCCTTGAGTCCATGTGTGAGCTTGGTTTGCCATTGGCTAGGTCAAACAGTCAAAAATTGCCTTTGTGCAGTCAAAACCCTAAAAATGACCATTTTGCCCCTTTGGTGATCTGATCAAATTTCTTGGGGAATTGTGATCCAAACTTGATCAAATGGTTCATATGAGTTCATAATGTTGGTGTGGGTCAAATTTTATGAGGTTTGACTGTCAATTGGCCACAGTTGACTTTTTCCCCAATACAGTTGATTTCTAGGTCAACTGTCCAATTGATTGGGCAAAACTTGGAATCAAGACTTGAAACTTGATATGGGTAAACTTGGGAGTCCAATATGAAGCATGAAAGTCATCTTGGGCATTTTAGGTCAAAGCATCTTTGTGCAAACACAAACCCTAATTTGGGTCCATAGTGCAAGGAGAGGTCTTGAGCAGATGAAACCCTAACTGGATCTTGAGCTTCAAGGGCTTTGTGGTGAGAAATCAATGAGAAATGGGAGGGCAAATTTTGGGGTACAACATATACCAATCTTCTGAGGTTTCAAGGATGAGAATCTTCATTCTGTTAACGGTATTAGGAGCTTGCCTCTCACTGGGGAAAATAAATCCTAAACTGGTGATGGAGAAAAGAGTTGGATTCTTTGTCTCTGATAGTGAAAAATCAGGAAGTGAATCAGAACAATCGTTGAGAGATTTATCTGAAACCGTAAAACCCGGAATATCTTCCACTGAAATAAGAATCAGGGAGATCTTAGTGTCGATCTGTATGAACCAAAGAAGGTCTTGGATTAACTTCGACTTAATCGGATGATGAAGGAATCTTTGACGACTGTTACCCCCAAAAGTGATGAAGGAATCTTGGATGATTACTACTCCAAAAGGTAATGATACCCTTTACCTGCCGATCAAACTGCATATGTTATGAATGTTGTTGAAATGTAATTCGTTTTGGAGAATAAATCCTTGACAAGTGTTGAGGAAATAAACCCATGACTGCTGGTCTGCTAGAGAGGTGATGAACTTCTCGAGGATGCTTGAATTTCTTTTCAGAAAGATTTTGGAGAGATTCGTCACTTCCCCTAGTATCAAATGTTTGTGGCACTGCCAGGAAACTTGGAATGTACGTAACCCTTTGATGAGATTGACGTTTTAATGCCCCAAGTGATGGTGATAGAGACTTGCCCCAGGTTAATCTGCAATTGAGAGATTTCTTGAAATCTTGACTGGACTGCCCCGGGTTTACTGGACTTTGAGAGATTTGTTGAAATCTTGACTGGACTGCCGCAGGTTTACTGGACAATCCAATACCAAGTCCCCTTTTGTTGATAGGAGATTTTTGCAACAGGAGTGTCATCCCACTTGAAGTGATTTTGTTCATTGAGAGAGCTTTCGTTCATCGGAACCTTCACTGTGTGAATTTATTCGCTGTCAAACAAATAGCCATATGCAAACAATGATTTTTGAATAATGCAAAGTTTATACTTGTCTTAAAATTTTGAAAAATGCGTTTTTTAGTAGAAAACTTTTTATGATAAAAATTCAGCTCAAGATTTAGAGCAAAGCCTTACAGGAGTCAGGATACCTTTTATAACAGTATGCTTTCGAACTAACCCATGCTTCAATTAGGACTTTTGAATGGTTGTAACGTGGCTTGGTTCATGGTTTAAGAAACAAAGGTTAAAGGCTCAAAGTATATTTGTACCCACCCACTCTTCGTGATGTTCTTCAACCCTAAACTCAGTCAATTGTGCGTTTTGAACTCCAAATGAGTCTGGAACGACGTTTTGGTGATGGTTCACACAAGTTGAATTTGTTGGATGGCAGTCATCATCATTTTTTTGCAACATTTTTCCATGTTGTTGAGGATTTGTAATGACCTCTTTCTTTTGATTTATTATCCCTAATTTTTGCCTGACTGTTCTTATTTTTGAGATTACAGTCAACGGGATGCCCCAACTTTCTTAAGCTTCCTTTGTAGGTTTTGGCTCAGTGGGTTTTTCTTTTTCTGAGAGATAATGACTGCCTATGAGATAAGGAATCATCACTGTCTTTTGGTTCTAAAGGAAATTTTGATGTCGTTCGCTGTATTACGAAATGAGAGTTTGCTGCTAAACGCGCATTTTGAATTAACTGAGAGACTACCCTGCCCCAGGTTTGATTAAAGGTTTCAATTTGTGTTTAAAACAGAAAACTTCTACTTCTTTGGCTCGAAGGGTTTGACTAGGGATTATCTTCCTTATAACTCTGGTGTTTAGGATTTGAAAGAAACGCCTGTACATCGTCAGCAAGGTCTGTCCAAAAGCATACTGTATGAGATTATGGCATTGTTTTCGTCATCCTCCCTCTAAAGGCTTGTAACTTGCAGCAAGAGTTAAATATCATAAAGAAAGTAGAAAGCATAGTTCAAGAATAGTGAAAACGAATGGATGAATTCAAGACAAACATATGCAATGCATTAATGAAACAGAGTTTGACATCAATAGATAATTGTTTGAATAACAAAAGAAATTACAACTTGAAAATTAAAATGAAACAAAAGCCTCTTAGTTTGAACTTTGTCATCTCAGGTGGAGAACCCTCAGCGGAAGATCTTCATCTGGCCATCCTGTGTGAATTCCAGCACCCCTCTGTCAATCAGGTCTTGGGTCTTGTTTTTCAAAGCCCAACAGTCGTCGGTGTCATGTCCAGGGCTATAGGAGTGGTATGCACAAAATGCATTGGGGTGATAGCTAGGAGAAGAGGTATTGGGATTCCGAAGAGGATCCTTTAACACAGTCAAATTGACCTCCAACAAGCGTTGTAGTACTTGAGATAATGGCATGTTAATCTCAGTGAAGCGCCTTTCAGATGTATTTTGCTTACGCCGATTACCCCGTTGATGTTGGTGAGGTTGTTGTTGGGCTTGTGACTCTGAAGCAAGCTGGGGAGACTTTCCCTTGGCTTCTTGTCTAAAAGGAAGCTGAATGTTGACTTGATCTTCAACCCTAGTTGTTTGCCCCACTTGGTTACATACATCTTGAAGTAGTTTGTTGATGAGGACCCTTAGCTCCTCTTGTCATTGAGCCAGGTTTTGAATGAGAGCCATCTGGCCCACCAGTTGTCCCATCATCTGGATTTCCATCGTTGCCAACTCAATCTGTAGCCCTTCCAACTGATCATTCCTGACGCCCCCTAGATTTCCTAGGACCATGCCCCTTGTGAGGAGAGCTTTCACTTCTTCTTGCCCCTTAGACAGGTTCAAGAACATTTCTTGAAGTTGAGCATTTTGAGCCTGGATATCTTTGACAATCCTCTCTAGAGCCATCTCTACTGAAATAAACAGTAGGAAGGTAAGGAGACCTGAAAGGGGAAACCTGTCATGATACAATGCATGATATGGGGATGCATGTTTTCAAGAACCCCGCGGGGTAAACACAAGATAATGTTAGAGGTTGAACTTCAATCAACATCTTTGATTGGAGAACTTTGTATTAGTGGATGTCTTTCCACGAGAATAAAGCTCACCATGTCAAGTGGGTCATATCCCTCGATTCAAGTTATTGTACTTGATCTTTGACAGTGTTTGTTTAGAGGAAAATGAAACCTCTTTCCCTTTGGTAGACGTCTGGTTCAACATGACCCTGCATCAAAAGACCTTCGAGGTCCTTGAAATGGTTATTGAAAATGCTATGGTATGATGTTATGATGTTATGTACAAGTATGCAAAAGTAAGCAAGTGTATATACAGATAATCACATTCACACAAAGCATACAAGTCCTTAGGTTTAGGCTTGCATGGGGTTCGTAGGTAAGTACCCTCTTGAAGTTAGTTGGCTCAACCTGTCCTAGAAATAGTATCTGGGTTCTAAGGAGCTCAATATCACTGGATTATTTTCTGTGTTCATTGTTTCAGTTTAGACACTTAACTGGCGACCGAAATATTCCAAGAAAACAACCCTCAATGAGTGTAGTATCGAGTATCTACCAACTTCGGACTGCACCAAAGTCGGTTATCTCACTACCCCTAATAAGGCCAAGATGGTCAAGTAAGGTTCTAAGAGTTCATTAGTGCTTCATGACATCACTCAGCGGCCCTGTATTCTCTTTGATTGACTCAAAGGCTACCGGTACCCACAAATATGTCGCACTAACGTAGCCACTGCTTCAACCATGTCGGTATACCCCACACAGTTCCCTCGCAGTTTATTGCTACTTACCTAAAAGGTGCCCCAAATCCGGGTGTAGGATTTAAAACAAACCCAAACAAATAACCCAAAAGTAAATCATACAAGTCAAACAAGATAAACATGTAAAAGGTGATCTAAAACCCTAAAGTAAACCCCACTTTTAGAATACTCCCCAGCAGAGTCGCCAGTTCTGTGATAAGGTGGGAGAAATGACTTGAGGTTTAGCAAGAGTCGCCACCGACTTTTTATTTTATCCTGAGGAAAGGTTAAAAAGCAAAGGAAAGACCTTTGAGATGTTTTCTTGGGTTCGGGGGGTAGATTATGAAAAGGGAAGGTGCAAGCACCCTTTTCATCCATGGTTTTCCATGGGCTCTTAGTTACTTGGTTAGATCACTTGCTTTTGCTTTTCAATTGTTTGAAATGGTGCTTTGTATGTGTGGTTTTGAAAATGCTTTGAAAAAGAGGCCATTGTTGTGGCAACCTTTGTAATGATTCTTGTTTGAATATATACAAAGGTGTTTGTCTTTTTGAAAAGATATTTCAATGTTCAAAAGTTTGTTTTTGGGAAATGTTTTGAATTGTGTTGTGAAGTGTGTTTGGAAATAGCAAGGATGTTTTGCAAGCTTTTGATCAAGTAACTAAGAGTTGTCTACCCTATTTTACTCAAAGATCTTTCCTATATTTTTAACCCTTTTAACAGTGTTATTTCACCATTACATTTGGTGAACAACCTTGTGTTAGGATGTTAAACGGGACAGGAGCGGGTCATCGCATACAATCATTGAAAGCAACTTGTGAGACGCTCTAGCAATTTTGTAAGGGACGAGATCATTTTTATCGAAGGCAACATTTAGGGTCATCGAGGGACTACGATCTTTGTTTATCGAAGGGTGTGATCGGTGGAAATAGAACTGACTGTTTTTTAGCTGGTTTCGCGAAATGTCGCGGAAGCAAGAGTCGCCACCGTCTTTTATTTTCTCCAATATGGAAAGGACAAAAGCACAGCAAAATTCCTTATGAGAATGTTTCTCGGTTCGGGAGGTAAATTTCTAGAAAGGGAAGGTGTTAGCACCCTTTCTATCCGTGGTTATCCACGGGCTCTTAGGTACTTGCTCTTATGTTTTCAAAATGTTTGCTTTTCAAATGTGTGTGGGTTTTCAAAAAGTTTCTTTGAAAGATTTCTGAATAACTCTTGTATCTGTCCTCAAGAGTGTTTGAAAAATTTGTTTTGAAAGCTTTTGAAAGTGTAAGGTGTGAAAAGTATTTTGTTTTGTTTTTGAAAAGAGCAAGTATCTATGAGTCATCTACCTACCCTAAGGAATTAAGCTGTGTAGAAGTCCTTAAGGTAGTGCCATCCCACCATTGAGAGGTAGGTAGCACCACCGTTGGAGGTGTTCGGGTCAATTCGAGTTTAGGGACAGTGTGGTCACCGAAGCAACAGTAGGACACCTTAGAAGCTACCCTTATGTCCTTGATCCTTTTTTTAATCCGAGGCAACCGTTTTCAGGCAACTGTTTCGAGGCAACTGTTCCGAGGCAACTGTTTCGAGGCAACTGGATCATGGACATAAGGACCGCTAAGACGTCCTATACTTGACGACCACATTTCGAAGGCAACGAGTGAGGCGTACCCTAGAAGTGGTGTGTGCATTGTGTGTTGTATTCATGTTATGTTTGTCTTTGTAATTAGTGAGCTACGAGTTGTTTTTATTTACATACATTCTTTCATGCAAGTTTAGCAGTTAAGGGGTGCATAAATTAAATTGCGGAAAAATAAATCCTACGCTATTACAAGGCGCGGGTCTATACATCGCCAAAAATTACAAATACCCGTTTTTTAGTAAATAAGTACGGAAATTAAATAAAGCGATAAACCTATTTAACTATTACATTCTTGAAGGCAATTACATAATAATCAAATAAAGTAAATGCGCGCGAATAAAATAATCGGGAACGTCTTAAGGGTGTTGACCCTTTTTAGAAAAGAAATTGATTTTTTGTCTTTTTGTCAATTAAATGCAATTAATTAAATAATTAAACTAATTAATTAAAAGAAAATATATTTTTGTGTTTTTTATGTTTTTTATGAAATAAAATAAAAAGAAACAAAATTAAGTCAACCTAATTCTAAATTATTTTAATTATTAAAAGAAAAGTCAAAATTGCCTAATTAAACTATTTCAATTAATGTTTATTTACAAAATAATATAATAATAATAATAATGATGTTAGTTCTATTTTTTTGATTTTTTATGAAAATATATTAATTATGCTAATTATTAAAAAAATAAAATAAGGCAAATAAATAAAAGAAAAGAAAATGACAAAACAAAATAAAATAAGAAAAAAGTAAATAAACCCAAGGGGGGTGAGGTGGCCTTCATGGAGGTTTTCTGAAGTAATTCTGGCCCAACAACAAGAAGCCTTATTTGACTTTTTTCGGTTGCCTACGCATACGCTGACTCTAGAGCATAGTACTCTTGCGTTCTGGGCCTTTAGATCTGCCTCCAATGACACTTGGCTTGTTGGATAGGTGAGGCTTATGGTGGAAACTACTTGAGAAACTGCACAAGAACGCGTTAACAAAAATGATATGAGAATTATGGGGGACCTGGGAAGAACTTACAGCGCGGTATGAGCCTCAGGACTTGGCAAAGGTTGCTTTAGCTTCAGGGTGTCGCAAGGAATAGAACCACGTGCTTGTTTTGATCTGAAGATGCTCGCAACTATGTTTTAGAACTCTCACTTTTTGAATAATTTTTGGTTTTGCTCTTGGCCGTTTCTGCACACACTATTTTTGTTGAATGAGGTTGGGAAGGCTTGTATATATAGTAATGAAATGTGTATCAATCCAAATAATGGTCATTAAGCTTATGCAATTATGTTCTTGATTTCCTCCATAACCAACATTGAACCATTTGCCATATTTGTGAAAATTTGAATTTTTATGCCCATAATAGGCCATGCACGAATTTGGAAGGTGTTTCAAGGTGATTCAAAGCTATTCAACACAAAATATATCCCTTTATTAATTTTCTTGATTTTTATTTGAATTTTAAAGATTTAAAATGATTTAAATCAAATAAAATCAAATAAAAATGGAAAAATTAATTTTTAATCTTGAAATAAATTATGGGACACGTGGGAGGCATGGCCAAGCTGAATCAAGTGGAAAAAGTGGGCCCCTTTTGTCAAAAATGAAATTTCAAGGATAATTGACTTTGGCCATTTCACAAAAATTTCCCAACTTCTCCAATGCATATCTTGCTCAATTTTGAAGCTATGAAAATGTTCTTGGACATTTTGGAAAGGTCTTGAAGTCCTCTAACCAATGTCTTTGGTCCCATGTCATTTTGATTTACCAATCTCAAGTTATGGTCTTTGACTTAAAGTTCCTTTTTGTTGACTTTTGAAAATGACCTATAATGTTGAAATTGATAACTTTTTGTGAGAGAATTTCTTGGACTTGGAGTGTGAAGATGAGTTGTAGGAAATGTCCTCCCCTTCAAGATGAGCATTGGATGGGATTTTTATGATGAACCATGAAAAAGTTATGCCTTGGTCAAGTTATAGTTGACTTTCCAGCTGTCCAAAAGTAGAAACTTTTGCATCTTGATGCTTTTTGAGCCATTCTTGTGAAATCATGGTCAAGACTTGACCAAATGATGATTGTGGCTTCAAAATAAGATGTTGACCAAATTTTTTGACTTTTGACTGCCAAATGACCATTTTGCCCCTACAGGTGACTGTGAAGCAATTAGGGTTCTTGACTGTGCAACTTGACCTTTGTGAGCCTTGAAACTTGACATGTAAGTGCTTGACAATGTATATGAGCATATGTGATTTGATTGACCCCTTGAAAACTTCAATTTCTTTGCAAGAACCAAAACCCTAATTTTGACTGTGTTAGGAGGCAATTGGGCTGTGCAACCCTTGAGAGATTTTGAAGCATGATCTTGCCAAATCTTGAAGAATATGGGAGGGCAAATTTTGGGGTACAACAGTTGCCCCTGTTCAATCTTCTTAGACCTGAGGATGTAGATTGGCTGGCGTGCCTTTCGTAATCCGAAGGTGGAAGATGATTGAACACTAGAGTGCCCAGAAATTTGCACTCACATAGTAGAGTATCAGCAGTGTGATAGCGGGAATGGGCTTAAAGATGCCATTTGGAGAGGTGGTGGATAGGAGGATGGGCTTAAAGATGCCATCTGGAAGATGTGACAGAACCTTGTCGGGAATGGGCTTATAGATGCCATTTGGAACTGTAATGGATAGCTGCGTCCGAATAAGAAATAGAATGGCCTCCGTGTCTGGAGCATATCTAGTATGTGTTTGAATGAGTGACAGTATGTCATCCGAATCTGGATCGTATCTGGACTGTCTTTTAAATGAATCTGGACTAAAAAATAGAATAGCATCCGGGCTGGAGCATCTCTAAGTTATCTTTGAAAAGAACTCTGAATAAGCAAAAGAATAGCGTCCATATCTGGAGCATTTCCCATCTATATCTGAAAGGAAACTCTTGAATAAGAAAAAGAACAGCACCCATATTTGGAGCATTTCAAAGCTATCTCTGAAAGGCAATCTGGAAGAAGTATCAGAATGTCGCCATGCCTGGGTCACATCTGAACTATCTCTAGAAGGAGTCTTGAATAAGCAAAAGAACAACATCCATATCTGGAGCATTTCCAAGCTATCTCTGAAAGGAAATCTGGAAGAAGTATCAGAACATCGCCATGCCTGGGTCACATCTGAACTATCTCTAGAAGGAGTCTTGAATAAGCAAAAGAACAGCATCCATATCTGGAGCATTTCCAAGCTATCTCTGAAAGGAAATCTGGAAGAAGTATCAGAACGTCGCCATGCCTGGGTCACATCTGAACTATCTCTAGAAGGAGTCTTGAATAAGCAAAAGAACAACATCCATATCTGGAGCATTTCCAAGCTATCTCTGAAAGGAAATCTGGAAGAAGTATCAGAACGTCGTCATGCCTGGGTCACATCTGAACTATCTCTAGAAGGAGTCTTGAATAAGCAAAAGAACAACATCCATATCTGGAGCATTTCCAAGCTATCTCTGAAAGGAAATCTGGAAGAAGTATCAGAACGTCGCCATGCCTGGGTCACATCTGAACTATCTCTAGAAGGAGTCTTGAATAAGCAAAAGAACAGCATCCATATCTGGAACATTTCCAAGCTATCTCTAAAAGGAAATCTGGAAGAAGTATCAGAACATCGCCATGCCTGGGTCACATCTGAACTATCTCTAGAAGGAGTCTTGAATAAGCAAAAGAACAGCATCCATATTTGGAGCATTTCCAAGCTATCTCTGAAAGGAAATCTGGAAGAAGTATCAGAACGTCGCCATGCCTGGGTCACATCTAAACTTTCTCTAGAAGGAGTCTCGAATAAGCAAAAGAACAGCATCCATATCTGGAGCATTTCCAAGCTATCTCTGAAAGGAAATCTGGAAGAAGTATCAGAATGTCGCCATGCCTGGGTCACATCTGAACTATCTCTAGAAGGAGTCTTGAATAAGCAAAAGAACAACATCCATATCTGAAGCATTTCCAAGCTATCTCTGAAAGGCAATCTGGAAGAAGTATCAGAACGTCGCCATGCCTGGGTCACATCTGAACTATCTCTAGAAGGAGTCTTGAATAAGCAAAAGAACAGCATCCATATCTGGAGCATTTCCAAGCTATCTCTGAAAGGAAATCTGGAATGAGTATCAGAATGTCGCCATGCCTGGGTCACATCTGAACTATCTCTAGAAGGAGTCTTGAATAAGCAAAAGAACAGCATCCATATCTGGAGCATTTCCAAGCTATCTTTGAAAGGAAATCTGGAATGAGTATCAGAACGTCGCCATGCCTGGGTCACATCTGAACTATCTCTAGAAGGAGTCTTGAATAAGCAAAAGAACAACATCCATATCTGGAGCATTTCCAAGCTATGTCTGAAAGGAAATCTGGAAGAAGTATCAGAACGTCGCCATGCCTGGGTCACATCTGAACTATCTCTAGAAGGAGTCTTGAATAAGAAAAAGAACATCATCCATATCTGGAGCATTTCCAAGCTATCTCTGAAAGGAAATCTGGAATAAGTATCAGAACGTCGCCATGCTTGGGTCACATCTGAACTATATCTAGAAGGAGTCTTGAATAAGCAAAAGAACATCATTCATATCTGGAGCATTTCCAAGCTATCTCTGAAAGGAAATCTGGAATGAGTATCAGAACGTCGCCATGCCTGGGTCACATCTGAACTATCTCTAGAAGGAAATCTGGAATAAGCAATAGTATCAGCATCCATATCTGGAGCATTTCTAAGCTATCTCTGAAAGGAAATCTGGAATAAGTATCTGAACGTCGCCATGCCTGGGTCACATCTGAACTATATCTAGTAGGAGTCTTGAATAAGAAAAAGAACAGCATCCATATCTGGAGCATTTCCAAGCTATCTTTGAAAGGAAAATCTGAATAAGCAAAAGAACAGCATCCATATCTGGAGCATTTCCCAGCTATCTCTTTAATCTCTTTAATGTAGATATGCCCTGGCTAGATACAGGTATCGAATCCACAATCAATCGCTCACAGATATTCCCTGGCTAGATGCAGGTATCGAATCTGGAATTGCAATAGTTGATAGTAATCGTCTTCGGATTGACCTTTTTCCTGAAAAAGGCAAAACATCAGTTGTGCAATGCATGATGTCATGATGTTCTCAGGGAGAAATGAGATTGTGTGATATGATGCGTATGTGCATGCATTGTGTATGTAAGCAAGATGTATGAAAGGTGATATGTTTACGAATGTATTTTCGTCTAGGAAAATAAATCCTTGACGAATGCCGAGAAGTTAACTCCTGGGCTGATGTTGAAGAGTAGCATTCTTTGTTTCCGCTGGGGATGATGGTTGCAAGAATAAACCGATAGGAGAAGATGACTCCGTTGGGGAATAAACTTGGCGAAGAGATTACTCTGCGGGGAATACTCTGTGGGGAAGGGATACTTCACTGAGAATTTGATGATAACTCCGCTGAGGGATACTGTTGATAAGCTTTGTTGAGGAAATTGATGAACTCCGCTGGGGGGTAGGAAGAAACTTCGCCGAGGACGGTCTTTCCGTGGTTATCAGCTGAGGATAACCCAGTTATAAGCCCTGGTGGGGAATAACCTTTGGATAAAGCCGGGGAGACGCGTTCGTGCTCTGCAGGGGATAAGCTTCCAGAATCTACTGGGGATAAGCTTCCTACTGGGGGATTGATTCAATTCTCCTGGGGAAACCTTTGAACTGTACTGGGGAAGTGGCTCCACTGGTGTGTCTGTATTCCGCCGGGGAACAATCTTATATTAAGACTGCCGGGGATGCTTGCGTAGGAACATCTGTATACTCCGTTGGGGAATATTGAGATCTTCTGGGGATACCCAACTTCCTTGAGGCTGACAGTAGACTAACTCTGCTTGGGGAGAGTATTACTGACTTGCTGGAGATATTGTTCCTTGTTAGGGTTGATGGGAGACCAACTGCTTGGGGAGAGTTGTTGAATCTTGACTTACTCTCGGGGAGTGAAGGTATCTTGGTTACATTCTTCAGCCGAACCTACCTTGGTACCTTGGTGGACAGAGCAACTTGCATAGTTCGGAAGAATCTTATTGCCCCAGTTTCTGCGGGAGAATGTACCTGTGGAGGTGCTTGGTGACTTCTGATTGACAAACCTTCTTCTGGTAGGCAGGTGACGAGATACCGGGACATGATCGTACGCTTTTGATCCCTAATTTTTGCCTGGACCGCCCTTTCGGGTTTTCCGTCCAACGGGATTACCCATTTTTGCCCAAGCCGCCTTTTCAGGTTTTCGACTTGCCGGGTGTACATATTTTTTTTATTTTCATCCCTTATTTTGCCCGAACCCTTTTGGTTCGCCGGGAAGCCCTTATTTTTGCCTAGGCCGGTCGACCTAGCAGGTCTTTGGTTGTGCGTAGTATTTTTCCGACTATATCCACGCTCTCAGGATGTAGGGAGGTGCCCCTATTGTTGTGTTGTCATGCGACCAGAAGATGTTCGTTTGATCAGGCGAGATTCGTCGCTGGAATTCATGTCCAATGCCCCAAGTGATTTAGATGGAGATCTGCCCGTTGTTTTTTTTTTGGCATTTTGAGAGATTCTCCGAATCTTGACTTAACTGCCCCAGATGATGGACAATGATCATGCCATGCCCCCTTGATTGGAGGTGCTTTTGTTCATTAGACATTCGTCGTGCGAACTTCTATGTTGTTCAAACAAATAGTCATATGCAAGCAATGTTATATTAAAAATGCAAAGCTTATGTCTGTCTTGAAGTTTTTGAAAATGCATTTTTTAGTAAAAACAAGTGAATTTTGTAAACTGTGATGTCAACTCATTATTTTACCGCAAGCCTTAAGGAGTCAGGATACCTTTGTAACAGTATGCTTTCGAATTAACCAATGCTTCAGCTAGGACTTTTGAGGGTTATAACGTGGCCTGGTTCACGGTTTAAGAAACAAAGGATAAAGGCTCAAATTATATTTGTACCCACCCGCTCTTCGTGATGTTCTTCAAACCTAAACTCAGTTGATCGTGCGTTAGACCTTTGTTTGAGTCTTTGCTCGGATATTCCAGTGATGGTTCGGATATTGACAGTTTATTGGGAATAGGCAGTCATTCCTTTTTTGGTTGAGGGCTTGTATGACCTCTTTCTTTTTGGTTTTTATTATCCCTATTTTTTTCCTGAACTGTTTCCTTTTTTGGATTACAGTCAGCGGGATGCCCCAGTTTTGTAAGTCTCCTTCATAGGTTTTGACTTAATGGGCGTTTATTTTGAGGGATAATGACTGCCCGTCTTTATGATTATTTGGAACCATCACTGTCTTTTCGTCTCGGAAGGACTCCTTTGATGTTATTCGCTATGCACTTGGATCAACCGAGAGAACTACCCTGCCCCAGGTTATGATTAAGGGTTTAATTTTTTTGAAAAGAAAAACTCCTACTTCTTTGGCTCAAAGGGGGTTGACGAGGGATTATCTTCCTTATAACTCCAGTGTTTAGGAATTGAAACAATGCCTGTACCTCATCAGCGGGGTCTGTTCAAAAGCATACTGTAGATTGTGGTATCGTTTTCGTCATCCTCCCTCAAGAGGCTTAGAATTATTAATCGAGCATTGAACATCACAAAAAATGAAAGCAATTTTAAATATAGCGAATTCGAATATATTGATTCAAAACAGACATATGCGATGCATTGATAAAGTAATAAAGTTTGTTATGACAATAATTGTTTGAACAATCAAAAGAAAATTACAACTTGAAAAATCTAATGAACAAAAGTCTTCTAATTTGAACTAGTCACTTCAAGTGATGAATCTTGCAGGGATAGTAGAAGAACTCAGCCTGGCCATCTTGGGTGAATTCCACTGCTTCTTCATCAATCAGATCCTGGATCTTGTTCTTCAGAGACCAGCAGTCGTTTGTGGCATGCCCCGGGCTGTCCGAATGATAAGCGCAGAGGGCGTTGGGGTTATACCTTGAAGGTGTCTTGTTGGGGTTCTTAGGAGGGTCCCTTAGAGTTACCAAATTCAACCTCAACAAATGTTGTAAAGCTTGAGACAACGACATGTTGAGCTTGGTAAATTGCCTCATAGGCTTGTATGGCTTGCTCTGATCAACCCGCTGCTCTGGGCGAGGTTGTGGTTGGACCTGTGAAGTGGTAGCAATTTGGAGAGGTCTATTCTTCACCATACCAGACCCTTGTCCTCTTGGAAGCTGATCAATGACTTGGTCCCTGACTTGGACTGGTTGTTTCATGTTGTATCTGTCTTGATGAAGCTGACTGATCATGGTCTTCAACTCTTCTTACTCCCGAGCTAAGCCTTGGATGAGAGCCATTTGCCCCAACATCTGGGTTCTCATTGTATCTACCTCAGCTTGCAGACGTTTCAGCCGTTCGTCCTTATCATCTTCGGGACTTTTCTTGGCCAAATTCCCCATGAGGAGTGTCCTCAACTCTTCCTGCCCCTTGGATAGGCTTAGGAAGATCTCCCTGAACTGAGTCTCTTGAGTACGAAGCTCCTGATAGTCTTGTTGGCAAGCCATTGCTGAAATAAACAGCGAAGAAGGTAAGTGACCTGTCAAAAGGGTACCTGTAATGCAATGATATGTATGATATGCATGCAATGTTTTCGAGGACCTCTCGGGGTAAACAAGAAAATTGTTAGAATTTGAATTTGTAGCTTGATGAAAGGAACTTCATGTTGTTGAGAGTCCTTCTTCAAGAGTCAAGGCTCACCATATCGAGTGGTTCATAGCCCCTGACTCAAGTTATTAACCTTGGCTAGAGGAAAATAAATCCCCTTTGCCCCTTGCTAGATATCATGACCTGCATCACAAACCCTTGAGATCCTTGAAATGGATTAGTCTTTATGCAGGATGTATGCAATGGTATGATGGTATGATGTGCATGGAGTGATGTAAGTAAACCCTGTTATGAGTCCAGGTTAAGGACTGTAAACAAACCCTGCAAGAAACTCATGTGTTAGATAACAAGCATGCAGGTAGTCAAGTTTGAAAGCACACAAGTCACACAAGACATCCCTTAGAGTTTAGGCCAGCATGAAGTTTGGGGTACTACCCTCTTGAAGTTTCATTGGTTAAGACCTGTCCTATCAAAATTAACCGGGTTCTAGAGGATCCCAATATCACTGACTACCCTCAATCGGTCATAACTCCAGCGTTGCAATCTTTTCTTACGGACAGAACCATCGCGAGAGTTTAGCCTCAATGGGTGTAGCATACTGCTACTGTTCTATGGCCAATTTGGGTCACATTAGGGTTCTAAGGTCGGTTGGTGCTTAATGACTCCTCAGAAGACCCATATTCTCCTCGTTGCAACACAAGGGATATCGGTACAGACCAAGGTGCCACACTAACGTAGCCACTGCTTCACCCGTGTCGGTCTACGCCGGACAGGTCCCTCACAGCTTATGCTACCTAAAAGGGTATCCCCAGATCCGGTTTAGGATCTATGAAACTCCGATACAAAGTCCACAAATATAAAGCAATCAAAGCAAAGCAATTGAAAACATAAGTATGATCTAATCCTAAGGTACACCTCACTTTTTACTTCCCCAGTAGAGTCGCCAGTTCTGTGATCGGTGGAAATAGAACTGACTGTTTTTTAGCTGGTTTCGCGAAATGTCGCGGAAGCAAGAGTCGCCATCGTCTTTTATTTTCTCCAACATGGAAAGGACAAAAGCACAGCAAAATTCCTTATGAGAATGTTTCTCGGTTCGGGAGGTAAATTTCTAGAAAGGGAAGGTGTTAGCACCCTTTCTATCCGTGGTTATCCACGGGCTCTTAGGTACTTGCTCTTATGTTTTCAAAATGTTTGCTTTTCAAATGTGTGTGGGTTTTGAAAAAGTTTCTTTGAAAGATTTCTGAATAGCTCTTGTATCTGTCCTCAAGAGTGTTTGAAAAATTTGTTTTGAAAGCTTTTGAAAGTGTAAGGTGTGAAAAGTATTTTGTTTTGTTTTTGAAAAGAGCAAGTATCTATGAGTCATCTACCTACCCTAAGGAATTAAGCTGTGTAGAAGTCCTTAAGGTAGTGCCATCCCACTATTGAGAGGTAGGTAGCACCACCGTTGGAGGTGTTCGGGTCAATTCGAGTTTAGGGACAGTGTGGTCACCGAAGCAACAGTAGGACACCTTAGAAGCTACCCTTATGTCCTTGATCCTTTTTTTAATCCGAGGCAACCGTTTTGAGGCAACTGTTTCGAGGCAACTGTTCCGAGGCAACTGTTTCGAGGCAACTTGTTTCAAGGCAACTGGGTCATGGACATAAGGACCGCTAAGACGTCCTATACTTGACGACCACGTTTCGAAGGCAACGAGTGAGGCGTACCCTAGAAGTGGTGTGTGCATTGTGTGTTGTATTCATGTTATGTTTGTCTTTGTAATTAGTGAGCTACGAGTTGTTTTTATTTACATACATTCTTTCATGCAAGTTTAGCAGTTAAGGGGTGCAGAAAGTAAATTGCGGAAAAATAAATCCTACGCTATTACAAGGCGCGGGTCTATACATCGCCAAAAATTACAAAGACCCGTTTTTTAGTAAATAAGTACGGAAATTAAATAAAGCGATAAACCTATTTAACTATTACATTCTTGAAGGCAATTACATAATAATCAAATAAAGTAAATGCGCGCGAATAAAATAATCGGGAACGTCTTAAGGGTGTTGACCCTTTTTAGAAAAGAAATTGATTTTTTGTCTTTTTGTCAATTAAATGCAATTAATTAAATAATTAAACTAATTAATTAAAAGAAAATATATTTTTGTGTTTTTTATGTTTTTTATGAAATAAAATAAAAAGAAACAAAATTAAGTCAACCAAATTCTAAATTATTTTAATTATTAAAAGAAAAGTCATGTTGTACCCCAAAATTTGCCCTCCCATATTCTCCAAGAAATTGCCAAGTCAAGCTGCAAAATTCCCCAAGGGTTGCACAGTGCAAAGGTCTCCTATACAGTCAAAACTAGGGTTTGTGTTCTGATTAAGAAAATGAAGTTTTCAAAGGTCCAATCAAGTCTCACATGCCCACAAATATGGTCAAGTATCCTCATATCAAGTTTCAAGACATTCAGCTCAAAACTGCACAGTCAAAAACCCTAATTGCACTACAGTCAACTGTAGGGGCAAAATGGTCATTTGACAGTCAAAAGTTCAAATTTTTGGTCAACATATCATTTTGAAGCCACAAACATCATTTGATCAATACTTGATCATGATTCTCAAAATTTGGTTCAGAAATCATCAAGATGCAAAAGTTTCCTTATTTGGACAGCTGAAAAAGTCAACTGAAATTGACCAGGGCATAACTTTCACATGGATTATCAGAAAAATTCCATCCAAAGCTAATTTTGAAGAGAAAGACATTTCCTACAACTCATCTTCATACTTAAAGTCCAAGAAATGCTCTCACAAAAAGTTATCAATTTCAACATTATAGGTCATTTTCAAAAGTCAACAAAAAGGGACTTTAAGTCAAAGGCCATAACTTGAGATTGGTAAATCAAATTGACATGGGACCAAAGACATTGGTTAGAGGACTCAAAGACCTTTCCAAAATGTCCAAGAACATGAGAAAAGCTTAAAAATTGAGCACGTTATGCCTTGTGGAAGTTGGGAAATTTTTGGATATTTTGAAAAGTCAACATTGATTCAAATGACCTAAAATTGCTAATGGGCCCATTTTTCTTCCATGATTCATCATTCTAAGCATGTGCACGACCACTTGGCCCAAAGGGAAGTATTTTCTCATTTTTTAGTTATTTATTTGAATTTTTATTTATATTAATTCATTTAAATCATTTAAATATATGAAAAAATACTTAACTTAACCTAACAAATCTTTTTGCACATGTTTTAGACTCAATAATTCGTGCACATTCAAATATGGGAAGATTTGGTTTGATTGGATCCTAATTGACACAAAATTGCATGGAAAAAGATATGAAAAAGATCCTTAAAATCAAATTTCCAAAAATCATCATTGCATTGGATTTGATTGAGTTTTCTTGACCTAATGGACTCACTACATATGCTAGAATACAACCCTAATCAGGATACACGCACAGCTGCTCAAAAAGACCATTGACAAACTTGAATTTTTTCTCTAAGAACTCAAATCTGAAAAACACTTTTTAGGTGGATTCAAGGTACGAAATTTGTTCCATTAGCTTGCCAAGGTTGCCCAGAAGCGATTACAATCACAGACATCCATTCAAACTCCAAGAATTGGTAACATGAACGCAAGCTGTA
Organism: Vicia faba; assembly: GCA_948472305.1. Taxonomy (NCBI): domain Eukaryota; kingdom Viridiplantae; phylum Streptophyta; class Magnoliopsida; order Fabales; family Fabaceae; genus Vicia; species Vicia faba. Next base: position 492,105,720 of record OX451737.1, read on the forward strand.
TCAAGAAAATTTCATAATCGTATATCATATTCCATGCATTCTTTGTGAAATTTAATTGTTGATTCATGTTGGTCATTTGATTCTGAAGCTAACCTATGTATTCAATTATGTTTTTATGCTGTATACGCGATTTCACCATGTTTGAATTTTAGGGTTTACAGAGCTTCAGATTAGGGGTTTTTGACCAAGGAAAAATTGAGACTCCAAACCACCACCATTAGATTTAGCAGAAAAAAAACAAAACACGTGAAGAAGATGATGTGGTGGCAAGACGTGATAGGTTGTTTTGAATTTCGCGCGCTTTAACCCACTAACGCGTTGTTTTCTTTTATTATATTTGTTGTTTATTTATTTAACAAATGAGTGATAGTGGTCCAGTGGCAAGGTGTGAACGTTGGTAATGCATATGACCTGGGTTCGAGTCCCAGGTCTACATTAAGTTCCATATTATTTTGCAAAACATATTCCTGTGCAGTTTCAAACGTGGAGCGCACCATACATCCTCCAGATCCAACATCCACGTGCCCCTGGAGATCAAATTAAAGGCATAGATCTAAAGAACACGCTGCACCCTGGTCAACATTGCTGTACGCTGCCTGGAAAAGTCAATGGACCTGAAGGTCATTGGGCTTAAACTGCTTGGGCCATACCTCCATATTGGGGACTACCACCCCCCAAGGTTTGCATAATTTTTTTTTTCTTTATTTTTTAATCCTATTTTTATTTTAATTATTACTTATTTAATTAATATATTATTTTTACAAAATATAAAAACGTCAAAAAAATCAGAAAAAGAGCAAAATATAATAAGTATTTTATTTTAATTATTTTCATAAACAAATTGTATATAATTGAATTTAATATAAATTAGGGTTAATTTTAATTCTTTTGATAAAAAAATCTAAAATAGGCATAGAATTAGGTTTAATGAATTTTTCATCCTTTTCATTTTTTTTCTTCTTTCATAAATAATTAAATAACTAAATATTTATTTTCATGAAGAAACTTGTAAATTAATTAGGGTTTCATTTAGGTTAAAAACTTCAATGTTTTCTTAATAAATTAAAAAATAATTAGAATTAGGTTTAGCACTTTATTTTAATTTTAATTAATTCCTTTTTTTTATTAAATCCTAAAATATCAAAAATACCAAAAACATCTTTTCTTAATTAAATAATTCATGTAATTTTAATATTTTGCAAAAGGGTCCAACGCCCTCATTTCGTTCTTAATTTCTTGTTTATTCGCATCTTTATTTTATTCTGCTTAAATAATTATGTACCTCTCCCGAAGCCTTGTAATTACTTCTCGCACTTTTAATTATTTTACTTTATTTATTTTCTGTCAAATCGGGTCCTGGTTAATTTTGGCGATGTGGACCCGCGCCATTTGTAATAGCTTTAGATTTACTTTCCCTCGCAAATATTTTTAAACTGTTAATCAAAAGCATGCAAGAATGAATGTCCAAATAAAAGCAATGCGTAGAACACCAAAAACATGACAAGATAAATACAAATGAAAACGACACACGAATCGCACACACCACCCCTAGGGTACACCTCACTGTTGCCTTACCCCGAAAAGTGATCGTCGAGTAGAGGACGTTTTAGTAAGTCCTCATGACCCAGGAACCTGGCATGAGGGTAGCTTATAAGGTGTCTTCCCATTACTCCGGTGATCACACTGTTGCCTTGTCCCTCGAAACGTGGCCGTCGACTATAGGACGTCTTAGTAAGTCCTTGTGTCCATTGATCTAGTCGCCTAAAACAAAGTTGCCTTGGAACGGTTGCCTCGGAATAAAAGATCAATGGCATAAGGGTAGCTTCTAAGGTATCTTACCTTTGCTCGGTGACCATAATGTCCCTAAACTCGAATTGACCCGAACACCTCCAACGGTGGTGCTACCTACCTCTCAATGGTGGGATGGCACTACTTTAAAGGACATTTACACAGACGAATTCCTTAGGGTAGGTAGGTTCTCGTAGATACTTGCTCTAAATTCAAAACAAATTCAAAAATATTTTTCACACCAACACATTTTCAAAAAGCTTTCAAAAGCAATTTTTCAAACACTCTTGAGGACTGATACAAGAGTCGAACTGGAATTTTCAAAGAAACTTTTTAAAACCCACAGTTGAAAAGCAAACAAACCATTTTTGAAAACACAATGAGCAAGTATCTAAGAGCCCATGGATAACCATGGATATAAAGGGTGCTAACCCCTTCCCTTTCTATAACCTACCTCCCGAACCGAGAGCAATCTCTTTAAGGAATTTTTCTGTGCTTTTGTCCTTTCTATTTGGAGAAAATAAAAGACGGTGGCGACTCTTGCTTCCGCGACATTTCGCGAACCAGCGTTAAACAGTCAGTTCCAGATCCACCGATCACAGAACTGGCGACTCTGCTGGGGACTTAACTTAAAGTGAGGTGTACCTTAGGGCTAGTTCATAACTGTGTTTCAATTGTATTGATTTGCTTGCTTTACTATTGTGGGTTGTATCGGAGTTACATAGATCCTAACCCGGATCTGGGGATACCCTGTTTAGGTAGCATAAGCTGTGAGGGACCTGTCCGGCGTAGACCGACACAGGTGAAGCAGTGGCTACATTGGTGTGGCACCTTGGTCTGTACCGATATCCCTTGTGTCGCAACGAGTTGAATATGGGTCTTCTAAGGAGTCATTAAGCACCAACAACCTTAGAACCGTAATTGACACAACTTGGCCTTTAGAATTGTAGCAGTATGCTACGCCCATTGAGGCTAAACTCTCGTGATGGTTCTGGCTGCAAGAAAAGATTGCGATGCTGGAGTTATGACCGATTGAGGGTAGTCAATGATATTGGGATCCTCTAAGAACCCGGTTACTTTTGATTAGGACAGGTATGAACCAACAAACTGAAAGAGGGTAGTACCTAGACCTCATGCTGGCCTTAAACTCTAAGGGCTTGCCTTGTGTGACTTGAGTTCCTTACCATGTTTGCCTTTGTATCTATTTGTGGTGTGCTTTATCATAACATCATAGCATCATGAGCATTGCATGCATCCTGCATAAGGACTGACCATTTCAAAGACAAGAGGGTTTCACCTTTGCTCTGTTTTGTAGGACATTATGATGCCTGTGTGAAGGAATACTATCCGGTTCAACTTTGTTCGTTCACCTGAGTTGCTTGATGAGTTGGTTAGCAGAATTCCAAATACCACTTCCTTCATTCAGAGGCATGGTTCTCTTCTCAGTTTAGTCACTGCGAAGCGGGATCAACAGTTGATGAGTGTTCTGACCCAGTTCTATGACCCTCTATACCAGTGCTTCACCTTTCAAGACTTCCAGCTGGTCCCTACCCTGGAAGAGTTCTCTGATTTGCTTGGTATCCCTATCTTGGATCAGACTCCCTTTACTGGTTGGGAAAAGACCCTCAGGCTCGAGGATGTTGCTGCAGCTCTTCCTTTGACCCATCAAGAGGTAACAGACAACTGGGTAACTAGAAGCGGAGTTAAGGGTTTCTTGGCCAAGTTTCTAATTGGTAAAGCTAACAATTTCTGGAATGACCTGGACTTTAGGGCATATGAAGACATCTTGGCTCTCCTAATCTATGGGTTAGTCCTGTTTCCTAATCCTGATAACTTCATCAATGTCACTGCCATAAGGATCTTTATGTCTCAGAATCCTGTGCCCTCTCTTTTGGGTGACATCTTGCAACAACTTCATGCTCGTACTACCCGAAGACGAGGAACCCTATGGTGTTGTATCCCTTTGTTGGTGAGGTGGTTTACTTTGCACCTCCCCAAATTTATACTGAAGAATCAAGAAGGAAGAGGTTGGGCTCACAGGTTAATGTCTCTCGCCGATAAAGACATCATTTGGACTTGCAGAGGTTTGGATGAGATAGCTATTATTGATCGATGCGGGGAATATCCTAATGTTCCTCTGATTGGTACTCAAGGAGGGATCTCTTACAATCCATGTCTAGCACTCCGTCAGTTTGGAAGAGCAAGAAGAGCAGGCCCCCATGAGATGTTGGTGCCTCACATCAGTTTCGAGTTTCAGGTGGATAGTGACGAGCTGCGTCGTAGGTTCATCAAGGCTTGGGACAAAGTTCATAAAGCTGACCCACAAGAGTTAGGGCCCAAGACCTCTTTACCTATGGAAGCATACTACAAATGGGTTCGCATCCGTGCTCAGAAGTTAGGTATGCCGTATGAAGCTGTCAGACCCGTCATTCTTGAGTGTCCTGACAAAGATGGTGTTCCTCCAACTGTCCTCCCTCCTCAGATACCTACTAATTATGAGACATTGAAGAGATCTTGGTCGCAACTGCGAGAAGAGCGGGATTCTTACCGGGAAAAGTTCAACGAGCAGGAATCAAAGATCCAGAAGCTGACAAAGCAATTGGAGAATGAGAGAGCTCTGAATGCCTACATCCGTACTGAGAAGAGGAGACCATGGGATCAATAAGGAGCTCCAGATGTGTTCTTACAGTTTTATTTCCTTTTCAGTATTTCCTTTCATGTAACGCCTAAGGGCAACCTGTTGAATAATTTCAGTTTCAAAGTTGAATCTAATGAAGTGTGTTCCTTTTTGTTTACAAAGTTGATTCCCGATTGTCTTTGAAAACATAACTCATACGCATTTCATACATCATGTGCATAGCAGGTTTTTCCCCTTTTCAGGTTGCTTACAGTTCTTCGCTGTTTATTTCAGCATCATGAATACCGACTCTGCATCAACTGAGACATCAATCAAGGCTCTTCAGGCGCAGAATGCGCAGTTTCAAGAATTAATCAAGGGTCTGGCTCAAGGCCAAGAAGAACTGAAGGCTATGCTCCTGAAGAAGGAGAAGAAGAAGAAGAGAAGAACTGTTATGTTCAACTCGGGCCGAAGGTTTGGTAATACTCTGCAGCAGGAAGAGGCTGGTTCTTCTGTTGACAAGAGTTCTCCTCAGGCAGAAGCAAGGGTTCCTAGTCCGGTAGTCTCCGACAACGAGACAGATTTTGATGAAGAACAGTACCCTCCTGCAGACGACAGATATAAGCAATTGGAGGACAGGTTGAAGGCTATGGAAGTTCAACAGGTACCTGGGCTGGATTTCGGAGATCTGGGTCTGTCAACTGGTGTGATCATCCCTCACAAGTTCAAAGCACCATCCTTCTCTAAATATGACGGGGCGTCTTGTCCCAAGCTGCATCTAAGGTCCTATGTTCGGAAAATTCAGCCGTACTCTGCGGATAAGAATTTATGGATCCACTTCTTCCAGGAGAGTCTTTCAGGGACTCATCTCGAATGGTTCTATCAGCTGGATGGGACCAAGGTTCGTAACTGGGAGGAGTTGGCTACTGCTTTCTATAAGCAGGATCAATATAATGCCGACCTTGCCCCCACACGTACCCAACTCCAGGGTATGTCGTTAGGGGCAAGCGAAGGTTTTAAAGAATACGCTCAGAAGTGGAGAGACCTGGCTGGCAGGGTGCAGCCACCATTGACTGATCGGGAGTTGGTAGACATGTTCTTGGGGACCCTATCTGGGCCATTTTTCAACCATCTCATCGGGAATTCGTCTGCAGGGTTCACTGATCTAATCTTGACTGGAGAGAGGATTGAAGCTGGGTTAAAGTCTAGAAAAATTCCGAAGGGTGCATCATCTAGTTCTAAGAAGAAACCCTTCAAGAAGGAGTCTAGTGCCGTATATGGTTCCAGGAAATCAGAGAGATCTGAGCACCGCCAATCTGTCAGTGCGGTAATGATTGCTAAGCCTGCTGCCGCTCCTCGGCCAACTAATCCTCAAAAGGTTGAAAGACCCCGGAGAGAATTCACCCGCTTAAGCATGACTTTGTCGCAGATCCTGCCACAGTTGCTCTCAACCAATTTAGTGACTGTCAGGGAGGCGCCGAAGTTTCCAAATACTGCATCCCCCAAGTACAACCCGAATGCTCGTTGTGCCTACCATTCAGATAGCCCGGGGCATTCTACTGATGACTGTTGGGCGTTAAAGAATAAGGTGCAAGACCTTATCGACGCAAAGGAGATACAGTTCGAAGCGCCTGAAAAGCCGAATGTAGTTACTGCTCCTATGCCTCAGCATGGGGTAAATGCTGTGGATGAAGATGTTTATGCCATTTCTATGGATGATCTAGCCACTCCTCTGAAGACTGTCAAAAAGAACCTGCTGCTGGCCGGTTTATTTCCGGGTTGCAGTGAGGGTTGCATGTTCTGTGCTGTGTCCCTATCTGGTTGTCCCTTGCTAAAATTAGGCATCCAAAGCCTAATGGATAGCAAGGAGATTCTATTTAAGAAGTCTGCTGTTCAGTTGGTTCCGATGGAAGAAGTTTCTGTGGTGACTATTTTCAATAATCCAATCCCGGCTCTCCCGAAGAAGCCCGTTCAAATCATGACCGTTGCACCTGTTATTATCACCGTTCCGGGGCCCCTGCCCTATGTATCTGATAAATCTGTCCCTTGGCACTATGGGGCAGACGTATATGTAAATGGGATTAAACAAGAGTTCAACGCTGGCGCCAGCATTTGTGACATCACTGGCCCAGCCAAAGTTACCCGCAGTGGCAGGCTCTTCTCGCCTGACATTGCACCGCCTGCTGCCCGAAGACCGCTCCTGATAACTCCTACAAATATACCTGTTCCTGCTGCTGATCCAATTGTTTCTCCTGCTGCCGAGTCATCCAATGCCCGGGGCAAAGGAGTTGAGGTTGAGCCTGCCCAGATGGAGGCACCTGTACCCATAACTGCTGAGGCCTCCCAACAAGAGATGGAGGAGATTCTAAAAATTATAAAGAAGAGTGACTTCAATGTTGTGGAACAGCTGGGGCATACGCCCTCTAAAATCTCCATGCTCTCTTTATTGCTGTGCTCCGAGGCCCATGCCAAGGCCTTAATCTCATTCCTCAAGACGGCCCATGTGCCACATGAGACATCTGCAGTCCAGTTCACTGATTGCGTAGCAAATCTGACGGCAGACAATGGCTTGGGTTTCTCAGATGCTGACTTGACCGCAAAGGGAAGAGACCATAATGATGCTCTGCATGTCTCTATCGAATGCAGGGGCACTACCTTGGCACATGTGTTGGTGGATACTGGTTCATCTTTGAATGTGCTACCCAAGAAGGCTTTGGACCGTCTAGATTGTGAAGGCCTGGAATTAAAACCCAGCAATATCATCGTCAGGGCCTTTGATGGTTCAAAGAGGATGGTTCATGGAGAGGTTGACATTCTGATTCGTGTGGGCTCTCAGGTGTTCGACTCCACTTTTTATGTGATGGATATCCGTCCATCTTACTCTTGTCTATTGGGTCGACCTTGGATACATAAGGCTGGGGCAGTGACCTCTACCTTGCATCAGAAGCTGAAGTACCCCGTCAGAGGGAAGATCGTCACTGTGCAGGGAGAGGAGGAGTATATGGTGAGCCACCTGAACTCCTTCAGATACATTGAGATGGATGGGGAGTTTATTGAAACCCCCTTTCAGCATTTCGAGGAGGTGCTTCCAATTACAGCAGCGTCAGAAACAGCAGAAGAAATTGGTCCTTTGAAGATGGCCTCCCTAAAGGATGCCCGGGCTGTGGTTCAGAAGAGTGAAAATGCCAACTGGGGCAGACTTCCAGACTTTACTCAGAAGACTGATAAATTTGGGCTGGGATTTACCACAGAAGGTCAGAAAGCTATGAGGAAAGCGAAGATCGGAAGACCTCCTGTATTCATTACAAGTTCAGGAGTGAATGCGGTTGGGGAAGACAACGAAGTGGATGAAGCGGAATTTAATAGCTGGATCTATCCAACGGCTGAAGGCGGATTGAACAACTGGATTGCTAAGGACCATACCCCTGTTACCTTTGTGACGCAGTAATAAATTTCTTTGTTTCGTTATTTTGTAATAAACAATGATAAACTCTATGGCCCGGTGTCTTACCCGAGGCACCGTGGTTCTATTTGTGAGGGCATACAAACTGTCATTTCATATATCATGAATGAAAATCTTGGACGTATTTTTCGCATTGCAAATATTGTGCTCCTTTTGTCTTTCTTTTCCTTTACATAATTTTCAAAATAGTTGTATTTACACACACACTCACTCATACAGGTTTCAATCCACTCTGGATCTCACTGATAATAACTCTGCTACTGCCAATTATGACTTCGAAAATCCGATCAACTTAGCCGAAGACGAAGGTGAAGATGATTGCGAAGTGCCTGGCGAGCTTGCAAGACTGTTGCTTCAGGAAGAGAGGGCAATTCAACCCCATGAAGAGCCAGTGGAAACAATAAACTTGGGTACTGAGGCAGACAGGAAAGAGGTAAAGATTGGTGCCAACCTAGAGCTCAGCGTGAAGCAACGGTTAACCAAGATGTTACATGATTATATGGAGATCTTTGCCTGGTCCTACGAAGACATGCCCGGGTTGGATACCGATATTGTGGTCCATCATTTGCCAACTAAGGAAGACTGCCCTCCAGTTAAGCAAAAGGTCCGTCGGATGCGTCCAGAGATGTCTGAGAAGATTAAGGCCGAGGTTATGAAACAGTTTGATGCTGGGTTCCTTGCGGTGACTTCTTACCCTCAGTGGGTTGCTAATGTGGTGCCGGTACCTAAGAAGGACGGTAAGGTCAGAATGTGTGTCGACTACAGGGATCTGAACAGGGCCAGTCCCAAGGATGACTTCCCCTACCTCACATTGATGTCCTTGTCGATAATACAGCTCAGCACAAAGTATTCTCTTTCATGGATGGCTTTTCAGGTTACAATCAGATTAAGATGGCACCTGAAGACATGGAAAAAACTACATTTGTTACTCAGTGGGGCACCTTCTGTTACAAGGTCATGCCATTCGGGTTGAAGAACGCTGGGGCAACCTACCAACGTGCCATGGTTGCCTTATTTCATGACATGATCCATCATGAGATAGAGGTGTATGTGGACGACATGATCGCAAGGTCCCAGACTGAGGAAGAGCATCTAGATTATCTGCAGAAGTTGTTTGACCGGTTGAAACTGTACAAGCTAAGATTGAACCCGAACAAGTGTACCTTCGGGGTAAGATCTGGGAAGTTGCTAGGCTTCGTGGTCAGTGATAAAGGTATTCAAGTGGACCCTGCTAAGGTCAAAGCTATTCAAGAGATGCCGGTTCCCAGGACAGAGAAGGAAGTCAGAGGCTTTTTAGGACGCCTGAATTACATTGCTCGGTTCATCTCACACCTAACTGCTACCTGTGAACCAATCTTCAAGCTGCTGAAGAAAGATCAGGTGGTACGTTGGAACGATGAATGTCAGGCTGCTTTTGACAGAATCAAAGAGTATCTCCAAGAACCACCTATCCTCATGCCACCGGTTGAAGGGAGACCTCTGATACTATACCTGACAATGCTTGACAATTCAATGGGGTGTGTGCTGGGGCAGCATGACGAGTCTGGCCGAAAAGAGCATGCCATTTATTACCTTAGCAAAAAGTTTACCGACTGTGAGACCCGATACTCACTGCTTGAGAAAACTTGTTGCGCTTTGGTATGGGCTGATCGCCGGCTGAGACAGTATATGCTGACTCACACTACTTTGTTGATCTCAAAAATGGATCCTATAAAGTACATATTCGAAAAGCCTGCTCTGTCTGGGAGAATTGCAAGATGGCAAATGATCTTGACGGAATACGACATTCAGTACACAAACCAGAAAGCCATCAAGGGAAGCGTATTGGCAGACCATTTGGCGCATCAGGCTGTAGATGACTATCAGTCAATGAACTTCGAGTTTCCGGATGAAAGCATTATGATAGTAACTGATTGTGAAGTACCTGGACCGGATGAAGGACCTGAACCAGGATCCCGATGGTCTATGCACTTTGACGGAGCCTCCAATGCTTTGGGAAATGGTATCGGCGCCATAATCATATCACCTCAAGGTACTCATACTCCACTCACTGCCCGACTATGTTTCAACTGTACCAACAACATGGCGGAGTATGAGGCGTGCATCATGGGTCTTCAAGCTGCGATCGACCTAAGGATCAAATTTCTGAGTGTTTTCGGAGATTCCGCTCTCGTGATCAATCAGATCAAAGGAGAGTGGGATACGAAACATCCAAACCTGATTCCTTACAGAGAATGTGTGTTGACTTTGATCCCCCACTTTACAGAGATAACCTTTGAACACTTTCCAAGAGAAGAGAATCAGTTGGCGGACGCGTTAGCTACAATGGCTTCTATGTTCAAGGTCAAATGGGATAATGAGGCTCCCCGAATCATCATCTGGAAACTGGACGAACCGGTATACTGTTGTGATCTCGAGACTGAATTGGTGACTGAGAAGCCTTGGTACCATGAAGTAAAAAGATATCTGGAAGCCCAGGAGTACCCTGAAGGTGCATCTGTCAACGATAAGAAATTCCTGAGAAGGTTCGCAGCCAAATTCTTCCTTAGCAACGGTATCTTGTACAAGAGAAACCATGATTCAACCTTACTGCGCTGTGTGGATAAAATTGAAGCAAAAAGGATCATGGAAGAGCTACATGAAGGGACCTTTGGTACGCATTCCAGTGGGCACACTATGGCTAAGAAAATCCTACGGGCAGGATATTACTGGTCCACAATGGAAGCTGACTGCTACCAACACTCCAGGACATGCCACAAGTGCCAGATTTATGCAGACAAGGTGCATGTTCCTCCGGTTCCCCTGAATGTTCTAACTGCGCCATGGCCGTTTGCAATGTGGGGCATAGATATGATCGGCGAGATTAAACCTACGGCATCCAATGGGCATCGCTTCATCCTAGTGGCGATTGATTATTTTACGAAGTGGGTTGAAGCAGCTTCCTACGCTACGGTAACCAAGACTGTTGTGGCACAGTTCATTCGACACAATCTGATCTGTCGGTACGGCGTCCCAGAACGAATCATTACAGACAATGGTACCAATCTGAATAATAAGATGATCGCTGAGCTCTGCGAACAGTTCAAAATACAGCACCACAATTCTTCTCCTTACAGGCCGAAGATGAATGGGGCTGTAGAAGCAGCAAATAAGAACATCAAGAAGATCGTGCAGAAAATGACAGTGACTTATAAAGATTGGCACGAGATGTTACCGTTCGCTCTGCATGGGTACCGTACCTCAGCTAGGACGTCAACCGGGGCAACTCCTTTCTCTCTAGTTTATGGCATGGAGGCAGTCTTGCCGATCGAAGTGCAAATACCCTCTCTCCGGATAATGAAGGATGCAAATCTGAATGAAGATGATTGGATCCAGACACGACTTGATCAACTCAACCTCATTGATGAAAAGAGACTTGCTGCTATTTGTCATGGTCAGACGTATCAGAAACGGATGATCAGGGCATTTAACAAAAAGGTCAGACCACAGGAATATCAAGTTGGGGATCTGGTAATCAAGAGAATCATCCTTCCTCAAAGTGATCCAAGGGGCAAATGGACCCCTACGTACGAAGGGCCATTTGTGGTTAAACATGTGTTCTCAGGAGGAGCCATGATTCTAACCAACATGGATGGTGACGACCTTCCTCACCCCGCCAATGCAGACATAGTAAAAAAATACTACGCATGAAAAAAGATCCGCTAGGCTGACATGCCTAGGCAAAAATTAGGGCTTCCCGTCGAACCAAAAGGGTTCGGGCAAAATGAAGGGATGAAAATGGAAAAATCTGTACACCCGGCAAGTCGAAAACCTGAAAAGGCGGCTTGGGCAAAAATGGGTATCCCGGTGGACTGAAAACCCGAAAGGGCGGTCCAGGAAAAAATTAGGGATAAAAGCGTAATACTGTGTCTCATTGATCACTTTGCATCCAGAATCCGGTATCTACATCAAGTTTAGACGGCATCGATCAGTCAGCTTCACCTTCAACCAAGGTCATCAAGTGATGAGACGCTCGAAGTTATAAAGGCAATAGCAGAGTTGAAACCCAGTGGATCATTCATATTTCACACAGCTGTTTTATTTTCTCTTGTACAAAATTTGTATAAACTCTTTTGTTCGGCGGCGTTCTCTTACTAGGACGTCAGCCTCTTGTATACAAAACGCCTATTTTTAGGCCATTCAAAATCAATACAAATATACTTTTCAGTTAAAATGTGCCAAGTATTTTTCTTTTGTCTGTTTTGTTTTGCGAAGAACGTCCAAGGTTCAATTTATGATATATGCATTGACAATAATTTGCTAACTCATAAATATTTGCATACGAAACAAAGGGATTAATTACAGGTGACACTAGAAACAGGGGCAATAAAGAGTTGTCTGAGCGATCCAATTGTTCTATCCTCCAAGGTACCAAGGTAGGTTCAGCTAAAAAACATAACCAGTACATCTTAATTCCCCAGAGAGTAAGCAAATCAGTGCACTCTCTCCAAGCAGAATCGTCAAATCTCAAGGAAATGGAGTATCCTCCCATAGATCTCAACACTTCCCCAGCAGCATATGTTCTTATCAAGCATCCCCGGCAGTCTTGGTCTAAAGATTGTTCCCCGGCGGCTTATCAACATTCAAAGGGATCACTTCCCCAGCATATCAAAACTCCCCAGAAGAGTCCAATCCAGTTTCCCCAGGAAGGTTGGAATTCATCTCCCCAAGCAGAAAGCTTATCCCCAGTAAATTCTGGAAGCTTATCCTCGCAGAGCACGAACGCGTCTCCCGGCTTTATTCAAAGAGTTATTTCCTTAACAGGATATAACTGGGTTATCCTCAGCCAAAAGCCACGGAAAGAGCGTCCTCGACGAAGTCTTCTTACCCCCAGCGAAGTCCATCAACACTTCCAACAACAAGGGTATCCCCAGCAAATTATCATCAACACTCAGCAAGGCATCCCTCTTCCCACAGAGTATTGCTTCCCAGCATGGTCGCTAGAGTATCTTTTCTCCCCGCAGAATCTTCCATTTGCCAAGTTTATTCCGCAACGGAGTCATCTTCTCCTACCGGTATTCTTGCAGTTATCATCCCCAGCGGAAGCAAAATCTATTCTTCAACATCAGCCCAGGATATGACTTCCCGGCACCCGTCAAGGATTTACTTTCCTAGACGAAAACATACATTCATAAAACATCACATACATCATTATAGCATGCATAGACGCATCATATCAATACAAATCTCATTGATGTTGAGAACATCATTGCTTGATCCATATCATGCATTGCATATGACTGACCTTTACCTTTCAGGAAAGATGCGGTTGAAATTCTCAATCATATTTCAAGGCCTTCCCTGGTTCAGTCAGATCGACCCTAAGATCTCCCTGATTCTTATCCAGTTGAAGATATTTCAAGACCTTGTCCGGTTCAGTTAAATCGACCCTAAGATTTTCCTGATTCTTATCCAGTCAAAGGCCTTCCCTGGTTCAGTCAGATCGACCCTAAGATCTCCCTGATTCTTATCCAGTTGAAGATATTTCAAGACCTTGTCCGGTTCAGTTAAATCGACCCTAAGATTTTCCTGATTCTTATCCAGTCAAAGGCCTTCCCTGGTTCAGTCAGATCGACCCTAAGATCTCCCTGATTCTTATCCAGTTGAAGATATTTCAAGACCTTGTCCGGTTCAGTTAAATCGACCCTAAGATTTTCCTGATTCTTATCCAGTCAAAGGCCTTCTCTGGTTCAGTCAGATCGACCCTAAGATCTCCCTGATTCTTATCCAGTTGAAGATTTCAAGACCTTGTCCGGTTCAGTTAAATCGACCCTAAGATTTTCCTGATTCTTATCCAGTCAAAGGCCTTCTCTGGTTCAGTCAGATCGACCCTAAGATCTCCCTGATTCTTATCCAGTTGAAGATTTCAAGACCTTGTCCGGTTCAGTTAAATCGACCCTAAGATTTTCCTGATTCTTATCCAGTCAAAGGCCTCCTCTGGTTCAGTCAGATCGACCCTAAGATCTCCCTGATTCTTATCCCAGTAGAAGACACTCAAGATTCTCTCAGCGTTCCTGTTGGGGTAGTAATCGTCCAAGGTTCTCTTACCATTCATGCTAAGGCAGTAACCATCCCTGGTTCATTCATCGCCGTTTGAAGCTCCAGACTCAGCTCCTGTAACCAATCAGGACACATCTATACCAAGCATCTGAAAACCAGCTCCTGCAACGTGTCAGGTACTCATTTGTTCTTTTGCAGGTATGCAGGTTCTCGCTAAGGAATCTCCTACGCGATCAACATCCAAATGGCATCTATAAGCCCATCATCCTATCCAGCAATCTCCAAATGGCATCTATAAGCCCATTCCCCCCATCACACTGCTAACATGTGAGCGCAAATTTCTGGGCACTCTAGTGTTCAATCATCTTCCACCTTCGGATTACGAAAGGCACGTCAGCCAATCTGCATCCTCAGGTCTAAGAAGATTGAATAGGGGCAACTGTTGTACCCCAAAATTTGCCCTCCCATATTCTCCAAGAAATTGCCAAGTCAAGCTGCAAAATTCCCCAAGGGTTGCACAGTGCAAAGGTCTCCTATACAGTCAAAACTAGGGTTTGTGTTCTGATTAAGAAAATGAAGTTTTCAAAGGTCCAATCAAGTCTCACATGCCCACAAATATGGTCAAGTATCCTCATATCAAGTTTCAAGACATTCAGCTCAAAACTGCACAGTCAAAAACCCTAATTGCACTACAGTCAACTGTAGGGGCAAAATGGTCATTTGACAGTCAAAAGTTCAAATTTTTGGTCAACATATCATTTTGAAGCCACAAACATCATTTGATCAATACTTGATCATGATTCTCAAAATTTGGTTCAGAAATCATCAAGATGCAAAAGTTTCCTTATTTGGACAGTTGAAAAAGTCAACTGAAATTGACCAGGGCATAACTTTCACATGGATTATCAGAAAAATTCCATCCAAAGCTCATTTTGAAGAGAAAGACATTTCCTACAACTCATCTTCATACTTCAAGTCCAAGAAATGCTCTCACAAAAAGTTATCAATTTCAACATTATAGGTCATTTTCAAAAGTCAACAAAAAGGGACTTTATGTCAAAGGCCATAACTTGAGATTGGTAATTCAAAATGACATGGGACCAAAGACATTGGTTAGAGGACTCAAAGACCTTTCCAAAATATCCAAGAACATGAGAAAAGCTTAAAAATTGAGCAAGTTATGCCTTGTGGAAGTTAGGAAATTTTTGGATATTTTGAAAAGTCAACATTGATTCAAATGACCTAAAATTGCTAATGGGCCCATTTTTCTTCCATGATTCATCATTCTAAGCATGTGCACGACCACTTTGCCCAAAGGGAAGTATTTTCTCATTTTTTAGTTATTTATTTGAATTTTTATTTATATTAATTCATTTAAATCATTTAAATATATGAAAAAATACTTAACTTAACCTAACAAATCTTTTTGCACATGTTTTAGACTCAATAATTCGTGCACATTCAAATATGGGAAGATTTGGTTTGATTGGATCCTAATTGACACAAAATTGCATGGAAAAAGATATGAAAAAGATCCTTAAAATCAAATTTCCAAAAATCATCATTGCATTGGATTTGATTGAGTTTTCTTGACCTAATGGACTCACTACATATGCTAGAATACAACCCTAATCAGGATACACGCACAACTGCTCAAAAAGACCATTGACAAACTTGAATTTTTTCTCTAAGAACTCAAATCTGAAAAACACTTTTTAGGTGGATTCAAGGTACGAAATTTGTTCCATTAGCTTGCCAAGGTTGCCCAGAAGCGATTACAATCACAGACATCCATTCAAACTCCAAGAATTGGTAACATGAACGCAAGCTGTATCAAGAAAATTTCATAATCGTATATCATATTCCATGCATTCTTTGTGAAATTTAATTGTTGATTCATGTTGGTCATTTGATTCTGAAGCTAACCTATGTATTCAATTATGTTTTTATGCTGTATACACGATTTCACCATGTTTGAATTTTAGGGTTTACAGAGCTTCAGATTAGGGGTTTTTGACCAAGGAAAAATTGAGACTCCAAACCACCACCATTAGATTCAGCAGAAAAAAAACAAAACACGCGAAGAAGATGATGTGGTGGCAAGACGTGATAGGTTGTTTTGAATTTCGCGCGCTTTAACCCACTAACGCGTTGTTTTCTTTTATTATATTTGTTGTTTATTTATTTAACAAATGTGTGATAGTGGTCCAGTGGCAAGGTGTGAACGTTGGTAATGCATATGACCTGGGTTCGAGTCCCAGGTCTACATTAAGTTCCATATTATTTTGCAAAACATATTCCTGTGCAGTTTCAAACGTGGAGCGCACCATACATCCTCCAGATCCAACATCCACGTGCCCCTGGAGATCAAATTAAAGGCATAGATCTAAAGAACACGCTGCACCCTGGTCAACATTGATGTACGCTGCCTGGAAAAGTCAATGGACCTGAAGGTCATTGGGCTTAAACTGCTTGGGCCATACCTCCATATTGGGGACTACCACCCCCCAAGGTTTGCATAATTTTTTGTTTTCTTTATTTTTTAATCCTATTTTTATTTTAATTATTACTTATTTAATTAATATATTATTTTTACAAAATATAAAAACGTCAAAAAAATCAGAAAAAGAGCAAAATATAATAAGTATTTTATTTTAATTATTTTCATAAACAAATTGTATATAATTGAATTTAATGTAAATTAGGGTTAATTTTAATTCTTTTGATAAAAAAATCTAAAATAGGCATAGAATTAGGTTTAATGAATTTTTCATCCTTTTCATTTTTTTTCTTCTTTCATAAATAATTAAATAACTAAATATTTATTTTCATGAAGAAACTTGTAAATTAATTAGGGTTTCATTTAGGTTAAAAACTTCAATGTTTTCTTAATAAATTAAAAAATAATTAGAATTAGGTTTAGCACTTTATTTTAATTTTAATTAATTCCTTTTTTTTATTAAATCCTAAAATATCAAAAATACCAAAAACATCTTTTCTTAATTAAATAATTCATGTAATTTTAATATTTTGCAAAAGGGTCCAACGCCCTCATTTCGTTCTTAATTTCTTGTTTATTCGCATCTTTATTTTATTCTGCTTAAATAATTATGTACCTCTCCCGAAGCCTTATAATTACTTCTCGCACTTTTAATTCTTTTACTTTATTTATTTTCTGTCAAATCGGGTCCTGGTTAATTTTGGCGATGTGGACCCGCGTCATTTGTAATAGCTTTAGATTTACTTTCTCTCGCAAATATTTTTAAACTGTTAATCAAAAGCATGCAAGAATGAATGTCCAAATAAAAGCAATGCGTAGAACACCAAAAACATGACAAGATAAATACAAATGAAAACGACACACGAATCGCACACACCACCCCTAGGGTACGCCTCACTGTTGCCTTACCCCGAAAAGTGATCGTCGAGTAGAGGACGTTTTAGTAAGTCCTCATGACCCAGGAACCTGGCATGAGGGTAGCTTCTAAGGTGTCTTCCCATTACTCCAGTGATCACATTGTTGCCTTGTCCCTCGAAACGTGGCCGTCGACTATAGGACGTCTTAGTAAGTCCTTGTGTCCATTGATCTAGTCGCCTAAAACAAAGTTGCCTTGGAACGGTTGCCTCGGAATAAAAGATCAATGGCATAAGGGTAGCTTCTAAGGTATCTTACCTTTGCTCGGTGACCATAATGTCCCTAAACTCGAATTGACCCGAACACCTCCAACGGTGGTGCTACCTACCTCTCAATGGTGGGATGGCACTACTTTAAAGGACATTTACACAGACGAATTCCTTAGGGTAGGTAGGTTCTCGTAGATACTTGCTCTAAATTCAAAACAAATTCAAAAATATTTTTCACACCAACACATTTTCAAAAAGCTTTCAAAAGCAATTTTTCAAACACTCTTGAGGACTGATACAAGAGTCGAACTGGAATTTTCAAAGAAACTTTTTAAAACCCACAGTTGAAAAGCAAACAAACCATTTTTGAAAACACAATGAGCAAGTATCTAAGAGCCCATGGATAACCATGGATAGAAAGGGTGCTAACCCCTTCCCTTTCTATAACCTGCCTCCCGAACCGAGAGCAATCTCTTTAAGGAATTTTTCTGTGCTTTTGTCCTTTCCATTTGGAGAAAATAAAAGACGGTGGCGACTCTTGCTTCCGCGACATTTCGCGAACCAGCGTTAAACAGTCAGTTCCAGATCCACCGATCACAAGTCAAAATTGCCTAATTAAACTATTTCAATTAATGTTTATTTACAAAATAATATAATAATAATAATAATGATGTTAGTTCTATTTTTTTGATTTTTTATGAAAATATGTTAATTATGCTAATTATTAAAAAAATAAAATAAGGCAAATAAATAAAAGAAAAGAAAATGACAAAACAAAATAAAATAAGAAAAAAATAAATAAACCCAAGGGGGGTGAGATGGCCTTCATGGAGGTTTTCTGAAGTAATTCTGGCCCAACAACAAGAAGCCTTATTTGACTTTTTTCGGTTGCCTACGCATGCGCTGACTCTAGAGCATAGTACTCTTGCGTTCCGGGCCTTTAGATCTGCCTCCAATGACACTTGGCTTGTTGGATGGGTGAGGCTTATGGTGGAAACTACTTGAGAAACTGCACAAGAACGCGTTAACAAAAATGATATGAGAATTATGGGGGACCTGGGAAGAACTTACAGTGCGGTATGAGCCTCAGGACTTGGCAAAGGTTGCTTTAGCTTCAGGGTGTGGCAAGGAATAGAACCACGCGCTTGTTTTGATCTGAAGATGCTCGCAACTATGTTTTAGAACTCTCACTTTTTGAATAATTTTTGGTTTTGCTCTTGACCGTTTATGCATACACTATTTTTGTTGAATGAGGTTGGGAAGGCTTGTATATATAGTAATGAAATGTGTATCAATCCAAATAATGGTCATTAAGCTTATGCAATTATGTTCTTGATTTCCTCCATAACCAACATTGAACCATTTGCCATATTTGTGAAAATTTGAATTTTTATGCCCATAATAGGCCATGCACGAATTTGGAAGGTGTTTAAAGGTGATTCAAAGCTATTCAACACAAAATATATCCCTTTATTAATTTTCTTGATTTTTATTTGAATTTTAAAGATTTAAAATGATTTAAATCAAATAAAATCAAATAAAAATGGAAAAATTAATTTTTAATCTTGAAATAAATTGTGGGACACGTGGGAGGCATGGCCAAGCTGAATCAAGTGGAAAAAGTGGGCCCATTTTGTCAAAAATGAAATTTCAAGGATAATTGACTTTGGCCATTTCACAAAAATTTCCCAACTTCTCCAATGCATATCTTGCTCAATTTTGAAGCTATGAACATGTTCTTGGACATTTTGGAAAGGTCTTGAAGTCCTCTAACCAATGTATTTGGTTCCATGTCATTTTGATTTACCAATCTCAAGTTATGGTCTTTGACTTAAAGTGCCTTTTTGTTGACTTTTGAAAATGACCTATAATGTTGAAATTGATAACTTTTTGTGAGAGAATTTCTTGGACTTGGAGTGTGAAGATGAGTTGTAGGAGATGTCCTCCCCTTCAATATGAGCATTGGATGGGATTTTTCTGATGAACCATGAAAAAGTTATGCCTTGGTCAAGTTATAGTTGACTTTTCAGCTGTCCAAAAGTAGAAACTTTTGCATCTTGATGCTTTTTGAGCCATTCTTGTGAAATCATGGTCAAGACTTGACCAAATGATGATTGTGGCTTCAAAATAAGATGTTGACCAAATTTTTTGACTTTTGACTGCCAAATGACCATTTTGCCCCTACAGTTGACTATGAAGCAATTAGGGTTCTTGACTGTGCAACTTGACCTTTGTGAGCCTTGAAACTTGACATGTAGGTGCTTGACAATGTATATGAGCATATGTGATTTGATTGACCCCTTGAAAACTTCAATTTCTTTGCAAGAACCAAAACCCTAATTTTGACTGTGTTATGAGGCAATTGGGCTGTGCAACCCTTGAGAGATTTTGAAGCATGTTCTTGCCAAATCTTGAAGAATATGGGAGGGCAAATTTTGGGGTACAACAAAGGGGCATTTGCTAGAGTGTCTCATATTCGAGGGACATGATTGCCTTTTCCGAGGCAACAAGGGAGGTTACCCTAGAGGTGCAAGTGTGCATTGTATTTGTCATTTTCATGCATTTGGATCTTGTATTAGGTCATCTAGCGATTGATTTTAGATTTTCGCATAAAAACCCTAATCTCTAGTCATGGCATATTTGAAAGCATAAAGTGCGAGAATTCTAAGCTATTACAAAAGAGTATCCAGGGATGGGGGTACGGATTGTTTACAAATGGGGATGAATCTCACAAGGATAATAATGTTCGAATATCAAGTGTTACAACCAAATCGAATTGTCGCAATTCAATATAAAATTATAACAAATTATAAAATAAGGAAAATCAATAGATTATGAGATGCATGTATAAATAAAAATCTATTCTAAAAAAAGAAAGATTAAATATTTTATTCTTTTGTGTTTTATTAATTATGAAAAGAAAAAGTTTTAAAGAAAAATTAATTAAACAACACTTCTATTATTTTTGGTATTTTTATTAATAAAAAAAGAGTTTAAAGAAAACAAAATTAATTAACTCAAATTAAAAGTCTTTTTTTTTATATTTTTATTATGTGCTAAAAAGGAAATGATTTAAAACAATTAAAAAAATCAAATTATTAGATATTATTAGTATTATTATTAACAATATAAAACCAATTAATTTAAAATGAAATAAAAAGAAAAGAGTGAGCATTTGTTAATAGCAGAATGAGCTTAGGCCCTTGGTATGGATGCTAGGCCCAAAACAACAAAACAAGTGGGCAGAATGTAAAGGGAGGGGGTGCGCTGGCCAAATTAAGTGGGATTATGAGGTTTATGGGGCGGAGGCCCAGAATAAAACTTATAACATTTTTAGGGTTTGAATCAATTAGGGTTAGTGTGTGTAATCGTGGTTACAGCGGCGCCGCTCTCTCTCATCTCATCTCTTCATCTTTTCATCTTTCTCAATCTAGGGTTCTGATCCCTCCTTAGCCCTAAGCCACCGGAGCGCCACCCCTACTCTCTATCCTCTTCACCATGATCCAAGGTTTTGTTTGAATGGTATGGTTTGTTTCTAGATTTGAGTTTTTTACAGTTTTGTTTTCTTCGCATGTTTTGCTTTACAGTTTAGTCTTTTAATCCTTTGATGTTTACATGTCTGTGATGTAGCGAAGGATTGAGAAATATACGTACCTTGGGGTTTTCTTTGGACAAGAGAGATGGAGGGTGAGACGGTGCTCCTCGGTGGCTTAGCGGCGCAATGAGGGAGGAGATGATGAGCTTCGCTTCTGGTATCTCTTTTTTGTTGTTCTTTGGATGATGAGATTTTGATAGCTTCTGACTTTGTTGTTCTTGATTGTTAATGATGAAACTATTCTGAAACTTTGTTGTTCTGTTTTTTCTGAACCTCTCTTCTTCTTTCTTGGCTTTGAAGGTTAATGATGATGTATTTCTGAAACTTGTTTGTATGCTTCTGAAATGCTCTTCCTCTTTCTTGGATTTGAAGGTTAATGATGATGTATTTCTGAAACTTTTGATATTGTTGGTAGTTATTTCTGAAATTCTCTTCCTCTTTTCTTGAAGTTCAAAGGTTGATGATGAGAATATCTCTGAAACTTTTTGTTGGTTTGCTTGGCAAGCTTGATGATTTGTTAGCTTTACAGGTTTTTGTTGAAACTGAATTTGGTTGATGGTTAGATGATTATTGTTGAACTGAGTTGGTAGGCTTTGGTTGATTGTTTCTGAAACTGGTTTGCAGTTTATGGTTTGGTGATTCTGAGTTGGTGTTTTTTCTTGTTGATTGTGTAGCTTGGGCAGGTTTTGTTATGTTTTCTGTTTGATAACAGGTTGGCTAGGCTTGTTTTAGTTTGTAGTTTGGTTGTTGTTGAGCTTGTGCAGGTTTGAGCTAGGCTTTGTGGTTTGAGAAGGCTTGCAGCTTGTGCAGTTTTTGTGAGTTTTGTTATGTTTTCTGTTTGATAACAGGTTGGAGAGTTTTTGTGATGGCTTGAAAACTGTTTGGACATGTTGGAGCTTTTGTGGTTTTAACAAAGTGTTTTTTTTTTCTTTTTAGACTGTTATGCAGTCTTGAGTTTTATATCTTTCTTTGCTTTTGTTGACTTGTGACAACCTCTCTTTTGCCAAACTGTAAAACTTCACCCAAGGTGGTATCTTTTTCTCTTTCTCTCTCCACGAAACAAGCATTTTTGCTTTTTTTATTATATTCTGAAAAAGTTGCCTCTGGAAAATGATGATAGCTATGACAAGCCTTTTG
The DNA here is from genome assembly GCA_948472305.1 of Vicia faba. Taxonomy (NCBI): domain Eukaryota; kingdom Viridiplantae; phylum Streptophyta; class Magnoliopsida; order Fabales; family Fabaceae; genus Vicia; species Vicia faba. Next base: position 492,127,983 of record OX451737.1, read on the forward strand.
CTTGTCAATAGGTTTTCCTCTTGCTGTTTACTTTTGCCTGCTGCATTTTTCTGCTTTCATGCTGCTTGCCATATTTGTACAGTTTGCATCCAATTTGTTTTATAACTCAGTTTGGGCAATTTGTTTTGTAGCTCAGTTTGGGACCTTGCTTGTTGTTTGTTACAACAGGTTCTTTGCTTGTGATGCATTGTATATTTGTTTATGCTTTGACAATTTGGCGCCTATTTGCCTTTGTAATTTTGTAACTCAGCTTGGTTCAATGTTTGCCTTAGTTTGCTGCCATGTTTTGGTTGAGTTGCAATGGTATAGTTTGGCTTATGTTTGACAACTTTGGCGCTTGTTGCATTTGAAACTCAGCTTGCTTTGTATGCTTGCATTTTTGAATTTGTATTTTTAATTTTCTCTTTGTGAACCAAGAAGAGCAATCTTCTTGTGATTTTGCAGAGAAAAAAATAAAGCGTGATGAAAAATAAGCATTCTGATTCCAGACGGCAAATTTTAATGATGACTTTTTCTCTTTCTTTTTTCATTTGAAAATTCTTTTCAATTAACTGTACTAATCTTCTTTTCCTTTGTTTTTTCATGTGAGCATCAATTGGATGATAGAGGAAGCTGAGGAAGCAAGAGACCTTAAGCATGGGAGCAATGGCAGCTTAAGAGGCTTAGGCTTAGATTAGATAGACTTTTTCCATTAATTGTAACATTTATTTTTTAAATACTATAAGTTGTAAAACTTACAATATTCAAAATAATAAATTATATTTGTAACAAAATTTGGAATGAATGAAGAAAACTTTTATGAGATCATCTGATAATCCAATAAAAACCTTCTACTGTAAAATAATCTTGCCATTCTTCCTTGCATCTTCACTTAATTATTTAAGATTCTCAAATCAGACTAATTGAAATTGCATTCCAATAATTCTAATCCAGATAACTTAAATTCTAAATAATCCAAAAACTTTGCAGTCTCGTAACCTTGCATCAGTATTCCAATCACAATACACATTGTATAATAAACAAGCAAGCGTTCCATTAACCGGAAAACCTTTCATTCCATTAACAAGAAGATGTCTTGATATTCCAAATAACATTCTCAACTCCTATTTCTTATCCCAGATAATCAGGCCTTAAGAACAATCAGTTAACCTTTCAGCAAACTTTGAAAAAGTGCGAAAACAATGTAACAGTAAACTGAATTTCTGTGGATTCAATTTCTTCTGAGGAATGCGAGAGAAACCCTGATTCTTGATTTACTGCCAAAGAAAAGTCTGTTTGATTGATTCCTGAGCCAATCTTAAAAATCAGAGAAAACCCTAGGGTTGTGATTTCTTGTGAAAAAGGGAGGGCAAATTTTGGGGTACAACACATCCTTTGTAATCATGTATGTGTGGGTTGTTGTGTGTTTTTAGTCGAAGAATGATATGAGTGTTTAGCATTGATTATACTCATTAACACAACTTTTCGATAGTTTGCTGGTCGGACTAGAAAGGTAAGAAAACTATAATTTCGTTGTCCATTGTTGTAGTCCAAATATCAAGTATAATATTATCGTATCCACTAAGATTGGTTGTGTTTTAAAGACTGTTCAACAATTTTTATGACTCTAAGAAAAACAAAATTTTAAGTTATTTGGTTATGGTAAATAAAATGTCAGGAAATAAATTGAAATTCCTGTTTTAACAATGAGAAAACTTGTTCGGGTTAGATATCATCATCATTATCCTCATGTATAATCATTGGTCAGTAATATGCTCTTCTATTAAGCTATTAATACTCTCACTTGTTGCTCTCATACCAGTTCACCAATGAGCCAACAATGTGAAATCAGTTGTATTATTTAATAGATGACCTCTCACCCTATTAACTAATACAACATTATTAAGTTACAACAATGAATAAAGATATCAACTATCGGTACACGTACATATATTAAACTAGCCATATCTCTTGGCATTGGCATTCAATAGATGGAGACTTGGACCTAGTAACGAATAACACCTCTCGAATATCAAGTCATACCATGAGAACATGTTTTAGGCAGCTAATCCAAAACAAGCATTAAGAATAAAGAATCATCAATAAAAAGCTTAAATAGAATTACATAAAACACCACGATCGTAATTAATATAATAGTAAAATGATGACTACACCTAACCCCAATAAAAGAGAATTATCTACAGCTACTCATTATATCTTTACGGTTAAGCCCTAAGATAAACAGGTTGAACAACATCTGTAATGATTCCTCGAGCAACGCTTTAGCCTTCGATCTTCCTTTCCTTATTCTCTCTTGTTGATATTTAAGGTGAACCTAATTTCTTTCTGTACTACCTTGAATCCATCAAAACTCCCTTTAAAATAAACCTAACACACCTATTTATAGACTTAAGAAATGTAGGATCCATAGGTGCACTGCCCATCTTCTCATAGTGCCACCTACATTCTTCCTTGTTAAGTAATGACAATTGTCTGATAACTTTCCCTAACCGTCCTAGCTTGCTAGGCGCACCGCCTATCTTCGACTAGCACACTAATCTTTCCTTCACCATGAAGTAACTTAACTTTGAAATTTCTATTGCATGTTCTCCCTTAGTGCACCCATGATCATGGACAAGTGAGTCTTTCTTGTATGAAAGAGTCTTGGCAAGGTCTTTTCATGTTGTTTGGTGGGTTTTCAGTCCTTTTCACCCATTTTTGGTTAATGTGCAAATAGAAATTCCAAACAGGCGTCTTTATCAATTTTTATTGATAAATCGGGGGTTTTTTGTATTGATTGCTTGTAAAATAAGTTAATAAGTGTCTACGTATTTTACGTAATTTGACACTTATCATCCATACATAACCATGACAGATCATAACCTAGATGGTACATGCCTATATAAATGAGACCATATACAAAATGATTTAGATATTTATTGAATGCTCTAAACACAAAGAGGAGAAGTATCTAAAGGAGTTGAAAAGACAATTATTTTATGTGTTTCCATTGATTAGTTTTTATATATATATGTTAGACTTTAATTGATCTAACCTTATTTTAGGTTTATGTATTGTTGTGTTGTGTAATATGATTGTGGAGAGTGGCAGCACGGAGAATCTGGTGTCACAAAAATTGGTAGATCATTTGAAGTTGTTTGCAGAACCTCATGAGAATCCATACACCCTCTGTTGGGTAAGCAAGGGCTCCCAAGTTCGAGTAAAACTAGCCTGCAAGTTCCTATCTCCACCAAAAAACGTTATAAAGAAGAGGTACTTTGTGATGTTCTTGATATGGATGTTTGTCATATGTTACTTGGTAGAAAATGACAGTTTGATAATGATATAACTTATCGAGGACATGATATTATGAATATGTTTACATGGGGAAACATAAATTGTTATTTCTCCTGTTTTACACTTTGATAAGAATCCAAGAGGAAATAAGTCTAGTTTCTCGATGATGACACAAAGTGAAAAAGGGCATATGATGAGGTTTTTAAAGAAATTGATTTTTTTTCTTCTAATTGGTGAGTAAATGGTTGATGAGTGTTGTAAAGGAGGAGACATCAAATCCAAAAGAAGTGCTAGGGATCTTAGAGAATTTCAAGGAATTGGCCGCATATGAGCTACCAAATGATTTGTCTCCTATGCGAGATAAATACCAGAAAGTTAAATATTTTAATATGAGGGACAATATCATGGTGTTTCTTCATAAGAAAAGGTTTGCAATTGGTACTTATAACAAGCTGCAGCCACACTAGTATGGCACGTTTATATTGACCCAAAAGATCAATGATAATGCTTATGCAATAGCTCTCCTGAATTTCATGAATATATTCAATACTTTCAATATTCTTGACATTCATGAATATCAAACATATGAGAATCTTTATAAAGAAGAGAACTTGGGGTCGAGTTCTTCAGAGGTGGAGGAGACTGATCTAGGAAGGATTTTTAAGCCATTCGAGTTTGTTTCAGGCCTAAAAATCGAGTTTTAATATTTTCCACAATTTTCTATGATATTTTTGTTTTGAATTAAAAGTCTATTAGGGTTTCTTATTTCAATTTTATTTTTGTTTTGGATTAAAATCCCATTAGGGTTTCTTTGCTTTTGTGTTTAAATACTTTTTGCGTGAGTCAAAAATTATCTTTTGATATAATAAAATTTAGTATTTTCTTTATCTGGTGGATTTCAAAGTTTATCTGACAGGTTTTGTGCTTGCAATCGTGTGTTCTCACTCTAGATTTAGCGATTACTAATTCCTAGTGTTTTCGACTACATCAGTTTGAGTAATTGTTTAAATTAATGAACTACCATAATTGTATGGATTACTGAAAGACAATGCTAGCTGGTATGTCCATGAATGTTGTTAGCTACTACATGAATTCATATAAGATTGTTACATTTGTTGTAACAATGCTTAATAATATATAACAATTATATTGTTAATTATTATAGTTAATAATATATGTGATTTAATGTCATTTTTTTTAAGTTTTTGGACTTTTGTAAAATTCAGAGTTGATGTGTTTTGTTGTGCTTCATATATCAAAATAGACACGAATTGGAACACGGTTGCTCGTGCTGGTTTGCATGGTCGTGTCCCTTAGTTGTTTTATCCATTAATTTTGGTATAATTTTATTCAAATTTTGGCTAGTGTTTGTATTTTATACAATAGTTTAATATTTGAAATGAGTTAATTAAAATAAAATGTCACCAAAGTGACCTCTTTTTTTGGGAGATTGATTATAAGAAATGTTAAATCTTTTTTTTGTATGTGTGTGTGTATTTTTATCCACGCGAGTATCAATTGATCCAAAAGACAATTAATGTTTGGACTTATTTTATACACACATGTGATGATAAACATGTGATAATTATAAACATGTGAATGATAAATAAATCCAAAGAGGGGGTGTATCATTTGACATGTTTTATCATCAATGTTTGACCATTACAACATGAGTAATCCTAGAAGTTAATATTAATGTCCAAGGACTCGATAGTGCTGGTGCACTAAGTATCTTGATATGGGTTATGCCACTATTTTAACATATTGATGATTTAGTTTTTCTTTTTATGTGAGTATATTTATAGTATTCATTTTGTTTTGTTTCAAGATACTATTGTCGAGATCTACTAATCTGAATTTGGTTCGAGTCCTTAATGGGACAAATTTTAAGGAATCGAATGGGAACACATAAATTGTTCTTAGGTGCATGTATTTTGACCTTGCATCAAGGATGGAGCAACCACATTCTCCTTCAGAATCTAATACCTCTAAACAAAGGAAATATTATGAAAAGTGGGATCACTCCAATTGAATGAGTCATGGTTTGGTCTGCTTTAAGGTCAATTTAGCTTCAGTATCTAGAAATACTTGGTGGTTAGACTTTGGAGAGACTAGTAACGAAAGCAAAATTATGTTGAAAGATACATCTATGTGGGAGATGGCAAGTGGATGAAGGTGGAAGCTATATAACATTTTAGATTATTGATGTGTACCAGATTTTATTTAGATTTGAAAGACACTTTTGTGGTTCTGTTAGTTAGACATGATTTAATTTCAGTTTCTTATTTGGACAAATCAGGTTATTTATGTTCATTTGGAAACAATATGTTCAAGTTGTCTTTTAATTCATATATTGTTGGAACCAGTTCACTTATGGGTCATGATAATCTATATTTGCTTGACACAATAACTACCTATGGATAATCCTCGAATGTCGAACCACACAGTACTAAGCATAAAATTGATGATAACAATTCAGAAGCATTATGGCACAAGCTCCCATGTCACATCTCTAAAAATAGAGTTGAACTACTAGTGTCAAATGGAATTTTGGATTCCATTGACTTCAAAAACTTTGATGTTTGTGTTGAATGCGTTAAAGGTAAACATACCAAAACAAAGAAATTTGGTGCATATAGAGCTACAAATGTCTTAGAATTGATACATACAAACATTTATGGGCAATTTCCTACACCTTCTTGGAATGGTTAACAATATTTTATATCATACATAGACGATTATTCTAGATATGCATGCATATTTATTAAACATGGAACGTCTCAATCATTAGATGTGTTTAAATACTTTAAGACAAAAGTTGAGAATTAACTCAACAAAAGAATTAAGAATGTCAAATCTGACTCAGCATGGAAACAAGGCTGGATTGGGACAATTTTTACCTCTGATAAAATTCCCAAAAATGAATTGCATTCACTTATAAAAGATAACATCTATCAAATTAATGGAAACACTTATTCATGAAAAATATAAACTTTGTCAAGAAAATGATACTTCTAAAGAGATGTGCTTGATTATTGCAGGAATAGACCAAAGGAAAGGAAAAAGCAAACAAAGCATGTCCTATTTCACTAAGCGACTATAGTTTGCTAAGCAAATTCAACTCAGAAGGAAAATATCCAGGCTAGCTAGCAGCTAAGAGAAGAGAAAGAGCAACGAAGGCCCAAGTCTCTAAGCGAACTATAGTTCGCTTAGAAAACCAAGACAGAGCCAAAACACTCCAAATTCGCTAGTGGCGAGAAGCAACTAAGGAAAGTTTGCTTAGTGAACTATACTTTGCATAGAGAAATTTGGCAGTTCCTGCAAGGCGGTTTGACAATTCAGAAACTTAGTGGAGAAGAAAGGATAGTTTGCTTAGCAAACTTAACTTCGCTAAGCAAACTTAGGCGGCCAGAACTTCTATAAAAAAGGACTAAGTGCAATGCAGAACATCATCATCTCATATTTTGAATATAGTTTGTAATAGTTAAGAAATTTTGTTCTATTCAGTTATAATAGATACTTAGAGGAGGGATCAAAGAATTGAGCTGGATACGCAACAAAAGACCAAGGAATCATCTTTGATACTCATTCATCCCCAATTCTTCCTTTTCGTATAAGTTACCATGACAATGGCTAGCTAAACTCATTCTCTTGTTGGGATTGGAAGAATCTATCGTAATCGTATGTATATTTATCAATTATACTTTTAATATAAACATGTTTTCATGATTATCGATTCTATCTTGTTATTATTATTGAATCTTATGAATTCAAATTTTTAATGAGAATTACTTTCGAAATCATGAATCAAAGATAAATAATCAATTAAACACTACTTGCTAGACATAGACTTAGGTTTAATATCTTCACCAAATACTTGATTTTCATACAATCGGATTGTTTAATCAATTGAGACATTGTCGATTCAACAAACCAATTGAAACCATGCAACTATCATGTAGACATACATGTTGTTGAGAAAAGTATAGGGAGGTATGAATGACTACATGGTTATGCTGAAATCAATCGGTAAATTACATATGTAAAATGGTAGAGGAAATCCAGTCCCTGTAAGATATCTTATCATATCAAAACTTCGTTTAGTTCATTTCGTCTATTTTACGTTTTTTATTAATCGTATCAAATTAAACTTTCCATAAACTTTAACTTGAATAATATCAAAGGGGTGTGTGAATCGAAGGGTGTATGTTTCGATGCACACTGATTTGCAGGCCCAAACGAAAGAAAACAAAAAAGGTGTGAATCGAAGGGTGTATGTTTTGATACGCACTGATTTGCAGGCCCAAACGAAAGAAAGCAAAAGGGGTGTGTGAATCAAAGGACATATGCTTCGAACATACTGCATGAATCAAAAGACTTGTTTTTCTCTCTTTTGTGCTATTTTTTTTAAAACATTTTTCTTGCTATTCAATATGGTTTTAATAATTAGGACTTTTATTTCTTTCCAACCCCCATTTGTAAATTTGTATACTCCATCCCCAAAATATGTAATAGCGTAGTACATTTATTTTCCGCAATTTACCGCTTTTATATAAAATGCTAGTAATTAGGGTGTGTATGGCAAGATTTAAAATCAACAAGTAGACAACCCTAATTCAAGACAAAATGCATGCAATCAAACACACAATTCACACACGTGCACCTCTAGGGTAACCTTGCTTGTTGCCTCGGAAAATAGTCATGTCCCTCGAATATGAGCATTTTAGCAAAGACCCTCGATAAAAAAAGATCGTAGTCCCTCGATGTTTCCTTCGATAAACGATCTAGTCCCTTACGAAAATTGCTAAAACATCTCATAAGTTGCCTTCTATGACTATACGATTGACCCACGCCCGTCCCTTCACATCCAATGGCGGAGCTTCTTACCAAATCAATGGTAAGATAGCAACATCTAAAGGAGGAGGAAAAGAACATAGAACTTTTGAGTAGGTAGGACGCTCGCAGTTGCTTGCTCACAAATTAAAACCATTTTCACACTTACACTTTCAAAACATCTTCAAAAAACATCTCTTTGAACTATTTTCAAAATCAACACTTTGTATGCATTCTTATAGAGACGAGAATCATTATAAAGTTTGCCAAAACAAAGGCGTTTTCCAAATACTTTCAAAACCCACCATAAAACACATTTCAAACAAAGAAGTTTCAAAAGTGATCTAGCAAGCAACTAAGAGCCCGTAGATAACTACAGATGAAAAGGGTGCTAATACCTTCCCTTTTCATAACCTACCCCCCGAACTCAAGAAAACTTCTCTATGGTCTTTTCTGTTCTTTTCACCCTTTCCTTATTGGATAAAAGAAAATTCGATGGTGACTCTTGCTATTCATAACAATTGTGATCAAACACAAAACACTCTGAGTCAGTTCTCCCGCCGTATGACAGAACTGGCGACTATGTTGGGAATAAAATTAAAAGTGAGGTTACCTTAGAGCTATATCACCTTTATAATGCTTTCTTTGTTTGACTTGCTTGCTTTACATTTCTGGGTCCTTGTTTGGGTTTTGTTTTGATCCCTACACCTGGATCTGGGGCACCTCTTAGGTAAGTAGAAATAGATTTTGGAAACTGTACGGCATAAACTGATATGGTCGAAGCAATGGCTACGTTAGTGTGATGCATTTGTTGTTACCGGTATCCCCTAGAACCCGATTACTATTACTAGGACAGGTTGAGCCAACTAAACTTCAAGAGGGTACTTACCTATGAATTCCATGCAAGCCTAAACCTAAGGACTTATTTGCTTTGTTTGTACATAACGAATTGTCTACTTTGTGTGCATATGATTATTTGTACATAACATCATAAACATCATAACATAATAAACATTCTCACTAACCATTTCAAGGACTTAGGGATTCATCTTTGCTCTGTTTTGTAGGCCATGATTCCCATTCGTAGGAATACCATTCGAGTTAACTTCGTGAAAGTACATCCTCAACTTCAAGAATTAGCATCAAGGGTTCCTAGAGATTCTTCCTTCACCAAGAAATATGGTCGACTTCTCAACTTGGCTACCTCAAACTTCCAAGAAGAAATGATGTGTGTGCTTTTCCAATTCTTTGATTCTATGCATCATTATTTCACCTTTCCCGACTACCAAATGGTGCCTACATTAGAAGAGTTCTCTCAATTTCTAGGGGTGCCCGTGCTTGATCAAATACCATTCACTGGTTTAGAGGAGATTCCAAAGCCCGAAGTCATTACCGAAGCCTTGCATTTGAAGAGATCTGACATTATAACGAATTGGGAGACAAGAAGTGGAGTTAAGGGTTTCTTAGCCAAGTTTCTGTTAGAGAAGGCTCGTTCATTCTGGGAGGATATGGATTTTCAAGCCTTTAAAGATGTCTTGGCCCTTCTAATCTATGGTTTGGTTCTATTTCCCAATCCGGACCAACTCATAGATGTGAATGCCATCAAGGTCTTTCTCTCTCTCGCAATCCTGTACCTACCCTGCTTGGAGACATTCTACATTGTCTCCACACTCGCACCATGAAGAAAAGAGGTACTCTTTTATGTTGCATTCCTTTACTCTCTAGGTGGTTTATTTCACACCTACCTCGATCAATGATAAATAATGAGCAAGGCTTGACATGGTCTCAAAGGATGATGTCACTCACACATTCTGATATTTATTGGTCTTCTCGATCCTTGGAGAACATTACTATCATCGACCATTGTGGGGAATTCCCTAATGTCCCTCTGCTTGCCATTAGGGGAGGTATTACCTACAACCCTTGTTTGGCTTTACGACAATTTGGGTATGCACGAAGAGATGGTCCCCGTGATGCACTCATCCAAGGCTTGGTATTCGATTACGAGGGCGACGACCAAGGCTATCGTCAAAGGTTCGTACGAGCTTGGAGAATGATAAACAAAGTGGATAGTAAGACATTAGGACATAAGAATTCCACCCCTCTTGAGCCTTGCCTTAAGTGGGTACGAAATCATGCTCAAAGTCTAGTGATGCCTTACCCCTCCATCTTACAAATCATCATGGAGCCTGTGGCCGAAGGAGATGTTCCATATACTGTCCTTTATCCTGATATGCCTACTTCTCTTGAAGATTTGCAAAGAGCTTGGATTCAGCTAAAGGGGGAGGGAGACACCTTTGAGCCATTGTTATTGTATTTTAGTTCATTTTGTTTCTTTTGTTTCAATGTAAGACAAGGGGCATGTTGTAATCAATTTGAACTTATTAATACAATTAATGTTTTTTCCCTTTTGTCTAAACACATTTAAATCTTATAAATACTTGAAAACATTGCATTCCACATATCATGCATGTCATCATAACAGGTTTTCCCCATACAGGTATCTCATCTGCTTACTGTTTATTTCAGTAGAGATGACTCTAGAACAGAATGTCATAGATCTTCAGACCTGAAATTCTCAACTTCAAGAATTATTCCTGAACCTATCCAAGGGGAAAGAAGAAGTGAAACCACTCCTCATTGAGAGCATGACCAAGAGGAATCCTGAGGACAGCATGGGTGACCATTTGGAACAATTACAAACTAAATTGGCAACCATGAAAATACAGATGATAGGACAGATGGTAGGTCAGATGGCTCTTATCCAAAACATAGCTCGGGGACAAGAAGAGTTGAGAGCCCTCGTCAACAAGCTTCATTAAGATGGGTGCAATAATATAGGACAAACAACTAGAATTGGGGATCGAGTCATTAATCAGCCTCTGATGAGACAAGAAGTTGGTTTGGTCGTGAGAACACCCTTCAAAATGGCTATTATACCAAGAGTACAACAACAACCTCGTCAACCATGACAAGACGGTCGGTGTAATCAAGGAAGAAAGTTTGCTGAGATCAACATGTCCTTGGATCAAGCATTTCATTATATGTTGGAAGCCAAGCTGGTTACATTGAGGGAACCTCCTCAAAAACCTAATACTTCTTCTCCCTGCTACAAACACAATGAAAAGTGTGCATACTACTCCAACAACCGGGGGCACGACACTAACCACTGTTGGGTATTGAAAAATTAGATTCAAGACCTGATCGACGAAGGGGCGTTGGAGTTCACACAAGACAGTCAACTTGAGTTTTTCTATCATCCCTCAAAGGCACATCATCTGAAATGACGAAGTTTAGGCGGAGAAATTTTTTTTCATTTGAATTTTCAGTTTTAATTTATTTGTTTGCTTAAACGCTTACCTTTATGTCAGACTTTGGTTTATTCTCATTAATGCATTGTATATGTTTGTCTTGAATTAATCCATTTGTTTTCACTATATTTAAACTGTGCTTTTATTCCTTTATTTTCGTGATATTCAACTCTCGTTAAAAGTTGCAAGCCTTTAGAGGGAGGATGACGAAAACAATACCATAATCTCATATAATATACTTTTGAACAGATTGGATGACGATGTACAAGCGTTGTTTCAAACCCTAAAACACTGAAGTTATAAGGAATATAATCCCTAGTCAACCACTTTGAGCCAAATAAGTAGGAGTTTTCTTTTTCACACAAATTGAAACCTTTAGTCAGAACCTGGGGTAGAGTAGCTTCTCAGTTAATCCAAATGCGCGTTCACTCGCAAGTTTTCGCTTCGAACACAAAGCCTTAGGCTTCGAACACACTTCTTCACAGTCCCAAATGAAAGAAAACAAAAAAGGTGTGAATCGAAGGGTGTATGTTTCGACACGCACTGATTTGCAGGCCCAAACAAAAGAAAGCAAAAAAGGGTGTGTGAATCGAAGGACATATGCTTCGAACATACTACATGAATCGAAATACTTGTTTTTCTCTCTTTTGTGTTGTTTTGGTTTTTTTACATTTTTCTTGCTATTCAATATGGTTGTAATAGTTAGGACTTTTATTTCTTTCCAACCCCCATTTGTAAATTTGTATACCCATCCCCAAAATATGTAATAGCGTAGGATATTTATTTTCTGCAATTTACCGCTTTTATATAAAATGCTAGTAATTAAGGTGTGTATGGCAAGATATAAAATCAATAAGTAGACAACCCTAATTCAAGACTAAATGCATGGAATCAAACACACTATTCACACACATGCACCTCTAGGGTAACCTTGCTTGTCGCCTCTAAAAATAGTCATGTCCCTTGAATATGTGTGTTTTAGCAAAGACCCTCGATAAGAAAAGATCGTAGTCCCTCGATGTCTCTCGATGTTGCCTTCGGTAAACGATCTAGTCCCTTACGAAAATTGCTAAAATGTCTCATAAGTTAACTTTAATGACTATATGATTGACCCACGCCCGTCCCTTTACATCCAATGATGGGGCTTCTTACCAAATCAATGGTAAGATAGCAACATCTAAAGGAGGAGTAAAAGAACACAAACCTTTTGAGTAGGTAGGACGCTCGTAGTTGCTTGCTCACAAATTAAAACCATTTCCACACTTACACTTACAAAACATTACAAAGTTTGCCGAAACAAAGGCGTTTTCAAAATACTTTCAAAACTCACCACAAAACACATTTCAAACAAAGCAATTTCAAAAGTGATCTAGCAAGCAACTAAGAGCCCGTAGATAACTACGGATGAAAAGGGTGGTAATAGATTCCCTTTTCATAACCTACCTCCCGAACTCAAGAAAACTTCTCAAAGGTCTTTTATGTTCTTTTCACCCTTTCCTTACTGGATACAAGAAAAGTCGGTGGCGGCTCTTGCTTTCAGCAACAATTACGCTCAAACACAAAACACTCCGAGTCAGCTCTCCCTCCGTATGACATGCGGCTATCAAGGTAGATAGTTAGTTCCATCTCTCTCTCTCTCTCTCTCTCTCTCTCTCTCTCTCTCTCGGCCAAAACTTAAAATCTCCTTCTCTGAGATCTGCCTCTGAAAATGATATCCATATAGTCTACTTGTTGCATCATGAGAGTTAGTAGTTAGCTAAAGTTAAGTTAGTCTGAAAGTAAGAAGACGATGATACTAAGTCAGTAATGACAAATTCTCAAGAATAATACCACAAATCAAGGAAAAATAAAAAGAGAACAGTTAGAAATGATAAAAGAAAATTAAAGTTAAGATGTGGGTTGCCTCCCACCAAGCGCTTTAATTAATGTCGTAACCTCGAAAAAATCAAAAGATTAATTTTGGGGTTATCGGGAAGCTCTACAAGATTTAGACTACATCAATAGTATTTGTTGTCAATGTAATGATAATGTTTTAAGCTCTTCCCGTTTATGATAAATGGTTCACTAGATTTACCCTTTATTTCTATTGTGTCGTTTGGAAAAACTTTGGTAATTTCAAAGGGACCAAACCAACTAGAACGAAGTTTACTCGGGAAAAGTTTAAATTGAGAATTAAACATCAGTACTACGTCACCCTTATTAAACTCTTTCCTCGATATACGCCTGTCATGCCACTTTTTGGTTCTTTCTTTTTAGATCCTGGAATTCTCGTATGCGTCTAATCTAAGTTCTTCTAGTTCATGAATATCTAGAATTCTCTTTTCGTCAGCTGCAATATAATTTCAATTAATGGTCTTAATGTCCCAATAAGCTTTATGCTCTAATTCTACCGGAAGATGACACAATTTACCATAAACTAGCTAAAATGGAGTGGTTCCTATTGGGTTCTTATAGGTTGTCCTATATGCCTAAAGAGCTTCGTGTAACTTTGAAGATCAATCATTCCTAGAGGTGGCAACTGTTTTTTCTAAGATTTTCTTAATTTCTCTATTTGAGACCTCTACTTTCCCACTTGTTTGTGGGTGATAGGGTGTTGTTATACGATGCCAGACTCCATATTTCAGTAATAGTTTTTCAAATATATTTGTATTGAAATGGGAGACGCCATCACTGATGCCATGTCTTGGCAAATCGAATATAGGAAAAATTATATTCTTGAAGAGCTTAATTACTACTCGTGCGTAATTAGTTTGAAAAGTAACAACTTCGATCCATTTCGATACATAGTCAACATCAACGAGTATGTATTTGTTACCAAAATAAGATGGGAATGGTCCCATGAAATCTACCCCCCACACGTTAAAGACTTCTACTTCCAAGATGCCTTTTTGTCGCATCTCATCGGGTCTAGAGAAGTTTTCAGTACGTTGGCACCAGTCGCAATTTATGACCGAAATATGGACATCTTTCCATAGATTAGGCCAAAAGAGGCCAGGTTGTAAGATCTTAGCGCAAGTCTTTGAAGTGCTTGCATGTCCACTATAGGGGGCAGAATGACAATGGGAAATTATACTTTCTACTTCATCTTTGGGGACACGTCGACAGAAAATACCATCAGCGCCTCTCTTGAAAAGTAGAGGTTCATCCCAGTAATATTGTTTAAGATCATGGAAGAATTTCTTCTTTTGTTAGTAAGTTAAATATGGTGGAAGCACTCCATCTAATAAGTAGTTGACAAAATCAGCATACCATGGCAGTGCGGCTTTAGTGTATATTACTTCCACAACTTCATTTTTTTCGGTATCATTATAAGTTATAGAGCATTCGGCCGTATTATTTTCCAACTAGGCTATGAGTTGTTTGTAAGGGAAATCATCATTGATAGGCACTTGTTCAGGCTTAATGCCTTCCATTCTAGATAAGTGATCAACTACTACATTTTTAGTGTCTTTCTTGTCTTTGGTTTCTAAATCAAACTCTTGTAGGAGTAAAATCCACCTGAGTAATCTTGGTTTGGCGTCCTTTTTGCTCAATAGGTACCTAATTGCAGCATAGTCAGTATAGATAATTATCTTTGCTCCTACTAAGTAAGAATGAAATTTATCCAAAGTGAACACAATAACTAAAAGTTCCTTTTCTGTAGTAGCGTAGTTCATCTGCACAGGATCTAGGGTTCTACTATCCTAATAAATTGCATGAAGCTTTTTATCCTTTCTTTGTCTTAAAGTTGTGCCTACGACATAATCACTAGTGTCACACATGAATTTTAACAATAATCTCCAATCAGGTGGTTGCATAATAGGTGCGGTAACGAGAGCTGTTTTTAATTGTTTGAATGCTTTTAAGCATTCATCATCAAAATTTAATTTAGCGTCTTTCATTAATAGGCCAGTTATTGGTTTGGTGATTTTAGAGATATCTTTAATAAATCGTCGGTAGAAACCGGCGTGTCCTAAGAAACTTCGTATTTCTCTTACATTTTTCAGAGGTTGAAGGTTTTCTATAACTTCTATTTTAGCTTTGTCAACTTCGATCCCCTTACCAGATACTATGTGTACAAGCACGATTCCTTGTCGGACCATGAAATGGCATTTTTCTCAATTTAACACAAGATTTACTTTTACGTATCGTTCAAGTACCATCTCTAAGTTCGATAAGCATTCTTCAAAACTTTACCCACAAATAGAGAAATCGTCCATAAATACTTCCACAATATCGTCTATAAAATCAGCGACAATTGACATCATGCATCTTTGGAATGTTGCGGGAGCGTTACATAGTCCAAACGACATTCGTCGATAGGAAAATGTACCATAAGGACAAGTGAAGATGGTATTTTCTTGGTCTTCGGGATGAATAGAGATTTGAAAGAATCCTGAATAACCATCTAAATAGCAGAAGTGAGAATTCTTAGCCAATCATTCGAGCATTTGATCAATAAAAGGTAAAGGAAAGTGATCTTTTCGAGTGGCTTTGTTTAATTTCCTATAGTCAATGCATATTCTCCATCCGGTTTGAGTAGGATGTGCTACAGATTCTCATTTTGCATTGTTGACAACTGTAACACCTCCCTTCTTTGGTATAACATGTACTTGGCTAACCCATTTACTGTCGGATATTAGGTATATGATTACTGCTTCTAATAACTTCGTACTTCTTTCTTGACTACATCACTCAGAACAAGATTTATTCTTCTCTGGTGTTCTCTCGAGGTCTTATAGTCTCCCTCAAGCATAATGTGATACATGCAGATAGAGGGACTCATTTATTTTAGATTTGAGATGTTATAGCCTAAAGTAGTTGGGTATTTTCTTAGGACATGTAATAATTTTTCAGTTTCTATCTATCCTAAATATGTGTTGACTATCATGGGTTGTTCAAGTTTTGTGTCTAGGAATTCATACCTTATATCTTTGGGTAGTGTTTTAAGTTTGACGGCAGGTTTCTTTGGGCAATGCATAGGGTCAGGAGTCAGCACGAGACATTTACTTAGATTGTTATCTTTGTGTTTATCACACCAATTATCTTCTTCAAGGATAGGAAGTATTAGAATTTTCAAAACTTCTGAATATGTAGTATGTTATTTCTCCATTTCTGTAACACATTCATCAATGACATCTAATAAACAACATGAATCATCTATAGTAGGTGCCTTGAAGAATTGCGAGAGAATAAATTCGACCTTTTCTTTGCGAACTTCAAAAGTGAGTTTACTCCTTTTTATATCAATGACATCTAATAGATGAAGGTAGAAAAGTAAGAGATACCGTCTCACAGATGACGGTAAACTACCAACTCAATAGATAAAGGTAGAAAATCAATAAGATACCGACTCACAGATGACCGTAAACTACCAACTCAATAGATGAAGGTATAAAAGTAAGAGATACTAACTCACAAATGACGGTAAACTACCAACTCAATAGATGAAGGTAGGAAAGATAATAAACCTTTCCACGACGAATGAATTCCAGTTTCTTCTTTGTTGAGTCTTCCACATGAAGAGGATAATATACAAACTTCTCTGCGGGACTTTTCTGGAGAGATACCATTTGTTATTGATGAGAAAACTTCTCAAAAGATATACCATTTGTTGTTGATGAGAAAAATTCTCAAAAGATATACCATTTGATGTTGATGAGTAAACTTCTCAAAAGAGATACGATTTGCTGTCGATGAGAAAACTTATCAAAAGAGATGCCATTTGCTGTTGATGACCAAACTTCCCAAAAGAGACGCCATTTGCTGTTGAAATAACATATTGTTAGGGATACACAAGCTGCTCAAATAAAGAGGCAACCACTTGCTGTCTTCCAAAGATATCAATAATGCACAAGTTGCTCATGAAGAGGCCGCCACTTTCTATCTTCCAAAGATATCAATAATACACAAGTTGCTCATGAAGAGTTCGTCACTTGCTATATTCCAAAGATATCAATAATACACAAGCTTCTCATGAAGAGTTCGCCACTTTCTACTTTCCAAAGATATCAATAATACACAAGCTGCTCATGACGAGTCTGTCACTTACTATCTTCCAAAGATATCAATAATACACAAGTTGCTCATGAAGAGTCTTCCACGTGCTGCTTTCCAAAGATATCAATAATACATAAGCTGCTCATGAAGAGTTCGCCACTTGATATATTCCAAAGATATCAATAATACACAAGTTGCTCATGAAGAGTGTGACACTTGCTATCTTCCAAAGATATCAATAATACACAAGCCGCTCATGAAGAGTCTTCCACTTGCTATATTTCAAAGATATCAATAATACACAAGCTTCTCATGAAGAGTCTGCCACTTTCTATCTTCTAAAGATGTCAATAATACACAAGCTGCTCATGAAGAGTTCATCACTTGCTGCTTTTCAAAGATATCAATAATACACAAGCTGCTCATGAAGAGTCCGCCACTTGCTTCTTTCCAGAGATATCAATAATACACAAGCTACTCATGAAGAGTCCACCACTTCCTATATTCCAAAGATATCAATAATACACAAGCTGCTCATGAAAAGTCCGCCACTTGTTACTTTCCAAAGATATCAATAATACACAAGCTTCTCATGAAGAGTCCTCCACTTGCTATCTTTCAAAGATATCAATAATACACAAGCTGCTCATGAAGAGTCTGCCACTTGCTACTTTCCAAAGTTATCAATAATACACAAGCTGCTCATGAAGAGTCCGCCACTTGTTGCTTTCCAAAGATATCAATAACATACAAGCTGCTCATGAGGATTCCGCCACTTGCTATATTCCAAAGATATCAACAATACACAAGTTGCTCATGAAGAGTTCGCCACTTGTTGTCATGTTGAGATTCCAAAAGAGTGTTGTAACAACACTATTGGGAAACAAAGTTCATCTTCAATGGGAAACCATGAATAGATTCTTCCTGAGGAGACCAAGTATTTAAATGTGCAAAATAAATGCACTCTCCATCTAGGTTTCACAGCCTAGAGAGATCCACGGGGTAGCATCTGCAAGAGACATAGGTCAGTCCAGTAATAAACTGGAGAGAAAACAGTCAAACAAAACTCCACCCAATGAGGAAATAGCTTAATTGGGGATTTAGCCTATCCAGAGATGGAAAAGGAAAGCTAAAGCAAGATTCTTCCACGAGAGTTAACTCATTGGGGAATTAGAAAGGATGTACACTTTCTGCTTAAGTTGTCACTTTATTTGGAAAGAGGAAATAAGTTACTTGGGGATAAACACAACCAACAGAGATGGACCCAAAAACATAGAGAAATGTGAATGTGCATGAATGATGTAAGTGTGAATGAATAAATGAATGCCATGTATATGCTGACAAAACAGACAAAAATAGATAAATTGGGGATGATAAGACATCGTAGTACAAATAGATACTCGACTACACAACAAGATGGGAATATTATTGGAGATAGAACAAAAGCCATTGACGGAGTATATTTCTTCTATAAGGCATTATCCTCTCCGGAGAGGAAGATACTCAAAGTCCAATCTTCTAACATCAATAATCCATTAAAAGGATAACAACGCGAACTCCGCTTCAGCTGGAGAAAAATACTGCTTAGATAGAGATACTGTGGAACTCCACCATATGATAATGTGTGCAAAGCAGATCACATATCTTGATAAATATGAATTGCCCCATGGAACTAATTTTGGATGCCCCAACTTTACTGTTGATAAGCTGTGTGACGCACGACAATTATTGCGAATAACTTTACTTCTAAAATGGCTCAAGTTATATGGTTGATGAAAAGAAATCGTATCAATAGGATTTTACAAAAAACATGGCATCCAAAATGCTCTAGTGTCTTCAAACTCTTAGAGAGATTCGTTGAATCTTGAAGTGACTGCTCCATATTGACTATATTTGGCACAACAGAGTTTTCAAAATTTCCTTATGAGGGTAAACAAAATATGAAGGCAACAACCTGTTCATGCTGAAGGTCTTCAGGCGACATGCCCCTGGATATGATCATTCTTGAAAATGATTTGCCAATTACTTAACAAAGTTTCATACCTTAAAAGATTAAACTCATAATTGGTGCTTATATGTAAGCTTCCTTGATATTAAACAAATGTTTTATAAGCAGAATAAGTTTATTCTGAGAATGAAAATTCTAATGCAACAATTATGTAAGTCTTGAAGATTTTGAAAAGATATTTCTCAAACTTTGGGAGTTAGAGCAGCATTTATTTTTGTATAGCAAAAGTATATAATACCAACACAAATGTTTAACAAAATTTATGAGATTCAGGAATGCAATCTTGTCGAAGTATGCTTTCGAAATAACCTTGCTTCAATTAGGACTTTTGAAGGTTGTTACATGGTCTGGTTTATAGTTTTTCAGAAAAAGAGATTTTAAGGCTCAAAGTTTATTTGGTGCCCACCCCTTCATGATGTTCTTCAGTCCTATATTCAGTTAATTTGATACAAGCACTCATCTCTCAAGAGGAATTAGTTGATGGTTGGTGAACCATTGACATTCTTTGGACACGACAATCACTCACTTTTATCACACGACTTTGTTCTTTACTGAGGATTTTATTTGTAATACTTTCTTTGCAATTTTGTTTTCCCTATCTTTTTCCTGAACTAATTCTTTTGAATTGATAGTCTAGCGGGATACCCTAATTTTTGCCTAAGTCGTTTGTTTTCTAGTTTTCGACTTAGCGGGCTTTTTCTTTTTTTCTTGATTTTTGAACAAAAAGTGTGACTTTAGCTTGTCTTTACTTGTTTAGAGGATTGTGACTACCTTGTTTCTTGACGGATGAGGGATAACCATTATGGTATCATCATCTTGTTGATCTCCTGATGTGCGAGAGATACCCATTAGGATATCGTCTTGTTTTGATGCACACTACTAATAGGCGAAGATTGACCATTCCGATTTTGACTTTTCTCATCCTTTTGAAGGATAACTATTGTTGTATCTTTAGACGCACACTCTTGATGAGATTTGAATACTCAATCATATTAACTGAACACTATCCTCCATCAGGTTAAAAAATGAGGGCTTTTTCTAAACAAAATAAAGAAACTCATACTTCAAGGCTCAAAGGGGTTAATGAGGGTTTCCTTCTCTTATATCTCCGATATTTGGGAATTTGAAACAATGCATGTACATCGATAACATGGTTTTATCCAAAAGCATACAACTAGAAATTTTGCGTCTTAATATCATCATCCTCCCTCCAATCTCTGCCTAGGCAAGATAATGGGTAACAAGTTGGTATCATAATGCAAAAATCAATTTAAAATTGAAAACAAATACAAGTGAAACGAATGGGTTTCTTCAAGATAAACATATTAATTATATTAAGATAATCATTCAAATGCAAACAAGTTCTTACATGCAAATAATGCATTGATAAACAAGAAAAATTACAAATGAAAAAGAAGTAAAAATTCTAATTAAACTGAGAAGAGTCTCTTTTTTAAACTCCAAGATATCCTTCAATCTTCAGCAAAGGCTTGACTTGAACCTCAAGGCCAATATCTTTAAATGACAAGATATCACTTCTAACCAATTTCTGGACTTCAGCTTTCAATGAATAATAATGTTCGATACTATACCCAGGGGCTCCTTGATGAAAGGAACAAGTCAAATCAACTTTGTAGTACCAATGCATCTTCTCAGGAATCTTCGGTGGAGATCGGGTATGAACCAAATTCCTCAGCATCAGGACAGGAAACAACTATGTAAAGGTAGTTTGAATTGGATCAAATTGAGTTTTTCTCTGATCATGAGCTTGCTGGTTCTATTGACAAATTGGAGCAACATGAGGTAAATTGAACACAGGGATGACAGGAGAAACATGTTGATTCTAACAATGATTATTTCCTCCTCGAGTTCTCTTCCTGGATACATTATTATCAAACTTCTTCACACCACTAGCTTAGCCACCATCTTCAGATAAACATTCCCTTATGACATCCTCTTCTAGAAGCACTCCCACATTCATTTTTTTAGGAAAATCACTGGGTGCATTGACTATCACCTTCTCATGAAAGAATGATTTAAAAATGTTTATGAAGACCTTTTTCATCTCTTCTTCCTTCCTAGAAGGATTGACTTGGGAAACAACCAAAGTTTCAACCAAAGCAGTTAGATACTCCATACCAGCCTTCAAAGTAGTTACCTCTTTGCGGAGTTCAAAAATCTCTTTCTTGATATTTCCCATCTTTCTCTTAGCGCGAGTGTTATATCGGTGAGACTAAAGGAATAAACAGGGCTTAGAAACGACTTTTGAAAATGAAACAAAAAATGTAGACTGATGCATGATATGTAAATGAAAAAGAGATTTTTTATTTGACTTTTCAAGGAACTCAAGATATTAAATTGTAAACATCAAAGTATGAAGATAGAAAAATGAATTCTAAATTGGATCCAAACGTTGATCAAGTTATCATCACGATCAATCATCCATTTTGGTGGATTAGGGTTTTCACCCCATCAACACCCAAGATCCATTGAGTTTGATGAAACTTATGATAAAGACCCCTAAATTCCTTGAAAATCAAGTGAAAAAGAGTTTCATGGATGCATGAAGGCATGGTTATGCAACAATCACAAGCAAGGTCACAAACAAAGTTGAAATCTTCGACGTCACGAGCATGGAGTCAAAGGGTGAGAATCAACCCACAAGGTATGTACTAAGGGCTTATCACCTGCTGAACAAGGTTTTAAAAGGTTCCCAGAGTCTTCTCTCTTCCTTTGAATATTACCAACGTCCCAATTACTCGGTAATTAGTAATATTCGCAGGAAAACTCGTCTGAGTGTAACATCGCGTGACAACTACTTTCAGATTACTCCGTCATAGTCTCTGCACTACATCTAAAAGGCCAAGATGGCTTAAGGGTTCTACGACTCTCAACTTCTCTGGCTCCCAGGTCAAAAGTAGCAATGTATTCCTGATTACTCAGTAAACAAATACTATAGTCAAAGGGGCCTCCACTGATTGGGGGATCTCACGCCTCCTTCTTTTTAGATTACTCTCTCAAAGTTAACATGACTATACCATCCGTCCTATCTTAAGTGTACTTAGTCCGAGTATAGGACTTGTCCGTTGTAATCAACATCCAAAGAAACCCCAAAATAACACATATAAGCAAACAAGAAATAATAACAAAAACATATATAACAAATTAGGTTTAACCCACTTAAAATTTTGTTTCCCCAACAGAGTCACCAATTCTGTAGCGGTGAAAATTGGATATCAAGCTATTAATTTAATTTACTCATAAATAAGTAAGAGTCGCCACCATGATTTATTATTTCCAAGGGAAAAGGGAAAAGTGCGAAATAAAACTCATAAATATGCAAAGTAAGTGCAATACTAAAAGTAAAGAAAAATATAATGCATTTGAAAGAGATCGAAGGTTTGGGGGTTGGTTATACAAAGGGAAGGTACTAGCACCCTATGTATCTATAGTATCCTATAGGAACCTTTTGAAATATCTATTTTTGGTTAAAATTGGTTTGCTTGCTAAATGAGTGTGGGGATGAGATTTTGAAAATGCGACGACCTAGTGTCGAAGTTTTTGGCTTAAAAGAGGTGCGGGTTATTTAAAATTAGGGTTTAGAAAAGATTTGTTTTTAGATTGATAAAATTAAAAAAATGTACAAAGGGATTTTCGCACAATCGTATTAAATATATTCGATGACATGAAGTCAATGAATTTGATTTTTCCTTTAGAGTTTCAAACAAAATATAAAGACTAAATGAACGACAAAGGGAAATTATATAACTAAGTAATTAACAACCAAAAATTAAATAAAATAAAGAAAGACAAAATCATACTAATATATATTTTTTTGTATTTTTTAAAGAGGGCAAGAAAGAAATAATTATAATCTTAATCTAATAGTTTTTTTTTTTGTATTTTTTGTATGAATTTTAAAATGAAAATAAGGCAAAAGACTTAAAAATTAGAAATAAAAATAAAGTGAGCAAGGAAAAGATAAATGCTCAAGTGAGCAAAGAAGAAATGCATAAAGTAAAGAAAATAAAATGCTATGGATGACTTAAAAGTAAAGAGAAGAAAATATAAAATGCGGAAATATAAATGATATTAAAGTAAAGTTAGTATAATATAAAGTTAATAATCTGATTGGGATAAGTGTAACTTCATATAGAGCATAAAATGTATGTACCAATATATGTTAGAGAAATGACACTTTGAAGTTCATTCTCTTATACAAGTAGTATAATTAACAAACATGGGGGATCAAGACAAAGTCAAGGAAGATACATTATGACAAACTTATCATCAATCCCAAGTATCTTGAATAATCAAAGGACCATTTAGAGGTAGATTGGAAATGATGAAAGTTCATCAAATATCCGACAAGCTTAGATGAACTAAAAAAGCTCAAATGTTTTCCAAATTGATCCAAATGAAAATAACAATAAAATAGATAAAGAAGAATAAGATGAAGTCTATGATAAAAACAGTATAAATATCACAACTTTCTCAATTTTTCATGAAATTAAAAAAAATGAGTAATGAAAGTTTATCTACTCAATCTCACGACCAAGGATCCATGCTCAAAATAAGTAAATAAACAATAAAAAATTAAAGGAAAAAAATGAAAATTAAACAACAATAAATCACTTTTGCTTTTGGAGGTTCAATAATACTTTTCAACTCTTGATTTTGAATCAATGGAGTTTCTTTGCAAAATGGTTATAATTATGGTACTAAATAAATAAATAAATAAATAAAGATTAAAAATGCAATAGAATTAAATAAAGAACAAGTATAATAGCCTACTGTTGTACCCCAAAATTTTGCCTCTCATTTCTCAAGGATTCTCTCACAAGATCTTCCATGACGTCAAGTTTGCAACACTGATACATCAATTTAGGTTTGGAATTGGCACAAGGGAAAAATGGTCAATTGCA